>OU342738.1:289869639-291069639 GCA_910589765.1 Avena atlantica
GGATTAGCTCATTGATCAATGATGGTTAAGGTTTCCTAACCATAGACCGAGTTTTCAATTGATAATGAGGATCATATCATTGGAGAATGATAGATGGACAGACCCAAACTAAGCAAAGCAATTAGATCGTGTCATCGTGTTCGTCTTTGCGAAGCCTTTCTTATGTCAAATATTGTATTCATTAGACCATGAGATAATACAACTCTCTGGTATCGTAAGAAAGCTTTGAGGTCATCAAACGCCATCCTATGAGAGGGTGATCATAAAGGTGTCTTCAGGTGATCGGAAGGGAAAGTATTGTTGGGTTGTATGTCGAGATGGAATTTGTCCCTCCCAAGTCGGAGAGATATACTTCGGGCCCACTCGGTAATCGATATCAACACCGCTTCCAAGCATGTGGTTAAGGAGTTAATCACAAAGTGATATCGGATTACGGAACGAGTAAAGTACTTGCTGTGAACGAGATTGAACTAGGTATGTATGACGGTACCGACGATTGAATCTCGGGCAAGTAAAATATCGCGAGACGAAGGGAATATATATATGGGATTGATTGAATCCTGGCATCGTGGTTCATCCGATATGATCATCGATGAATGTGTGGGAGTCAATATGGGTGCCCAGACCCCGCTGTGATTATTGATAGAAGATCATGTCTGCATATTCTCGAACCCGCAGGGTCACACACTTAACGTATCTCGACGCTAGGATATATGGATAATTGGTTATGAATTTTTGTTCGGAGTCTCGGATGGGATCCGGGATATCACGAGAGGTTCCGGAATGGTCCGGAGAATAAGATTCATATAAGGCAGTGCAGTTTTTGGAGTTCGGAATTGTCCGGGTTAATCGGTATTGTACCGGAAGCTTCTAGAACCTTCCGGAGGGGACCAACGTGGCCCCACCTTCCGGGAGGGGGCATGGGCCTATGAGGGAGTGTCCTGGCCGCATTGGGCCAGGGGCACAAGGCCCCATAGGGCCCAGCCGATCCTAGAGAGTTTAAATCGTTTAAACTAGAGATAGGGTTTCTAGAAGAGGGAGGAGTCCATGCCCCCCACTCCTTATCCTTTGGGCTTGGGGGAGGGGCTAGGGCTGAGCCCCCCTCTATATAAATAGGGGTTGGGGCGCACCAAACCCTACACCTCTCCTCCAAACCCTAGCCGCCTTGCTGCCTTCCTCTCTCCCTCCCGACTGTTTGTAGGCGAAGCCCTGCGGCAGAAATTCTCACCATATACACCACGCCGTCGTGTTGTAGATCCAATCTACCTCTCCACCATACTTGCTGGTCCGAGGAAGGAGGAGACGTCGAGGTGCTGCACGTGTGCATCTCACGGAGGCACCGCCACTTGTGGTGCTAGATCGGATCGGATCGCGAGGAGGAGAAGCGAGTACGACTACATCACCCACGTTCCGACGAACGTTCCGCTGTGCGAATCTTCAAGGGTATGAAGATCTAATCCAATCTCTCTCGTTGATTGCATCTCCTAGATTAGATCTTGGCTTTCCCTCTGTTCGCATCCGTAGAAAAATTTGATTTACTATGCCGCGAAACCCTTCAGTGGTATCATAGCTAGATCTATGCGTAGATGTGTTTCACGAGTAGAACGCAACATGGTTGTTGCGGGCGTTGATGTTTTCTGTTGCAAGCCTCTTGTTTGTGTTCTTCTTATGACGCGGGATAGTGAGATTGAAGCGGTCCAGGCCAACCTTACGCGACGTCGTTTGCGAGACCGGCTCCGCACTTGACGTTGGCTTGTTCCACACATGCGACTGGTGGATGTCAGTTTATCTCACTATAGTTGTCATGGGATTAACACCGGAGTTTGGCAACCATAATATCACCATTGTGGCTTTCCGTAGGTAAGAATCGTTCTTAGCATCTACTCCCATAAGCCACGTAAAACATGCAACAACAAAGTAGAGGCGTCTAACTTGTTTTTGCAGGGAGTGTTTTCTGTGATATGGTATGGCCCAAGATGTGATGTGTATAATGTATGCGATGATCATGTTTTGTAATGTTTCACGACTTGCATGTCGATGAGTACACAACCGGCAGGAGCCATATGGTTGTCTTTATAATTGTGTATGACCTGCGAGTCAACTTCTTATACGCCATGTAATAGCTTTACTTTATCGCTAAGTAGTTAGTAATAGTTGTAGTTGCTATTCGTGGTGGAGGCAATCATGGTGGAGTGATGGAGATCATGCCGGAACGCGCAAGATGGAGATCATTGCGCGAAGATTGGCTATACCATGTCACATAAGTTATATGCATGTGATGTTTATCCTTTATGTATCTTATTATGCTTAGATCGCGACGGTAGCATTATAAGATGATTCCTCACTTAAAGATCAAGATAAAAACTGTGTTCTCCCCAAGTATGCACCGTTGCGAAAGTTCGTCGTGTCCAAGCATCACGTGATGATCGGGTGCTATAGACTCTACGCTCACATACAACGGGTGCAAGCCAGTTTTGCACACGCGGAAATACTTGGGTCTAGCTTGACGAGCCTAGCATGTACAGACATGGCCTCGGAACACAAGAACCGAAAGGTTAAGCATGAGTCATATGAATGATATGATCGACACTTTATTGTCCACCATTGAAACCACATCTCTTCTCGTGATGATCGGATTAGGTGTGGTGAATTTGGACGTGTTCACTAAACAACTTGAGGATGTTGAATTTAGTGGGAGTTCATCTAGTAATTTGATTAAGTTGAACTATTTATCATGAACATAGTCTAAATTGTACTTGCAAATACTGTAGATCACATGGCCAAATCCAACTTCAACTTCAACGTTTTGCTGAGAAGGAAAAGCTTAGAAACAATGGGTCTAACTTCACCAATTGGTTCCGCATCTAAGAATCATTCTGTCTGGCGGACAAAAGGACTATGTCCTTGGGAAAGCGTTAGGTGACCCCCTGCTGCAACTGCGCCGGCTGATGAGAAAGCTGTCTATCAGTCGCGCAAAGATGATTATGGTGTGATTAAGAGCACCATGTTGTTTTCTATGGAACCGGTACTTCAAAATCGTTTTGAAACCTATCCCGGGCCCTTTGAGATTCTCGAGGAGCTAAAAAACCATGTTTCAGACTCAAGCCCGTCCTGAGAGATATGAGATCTCTGAGAAGTTCTTTAACTGCAAGATGGAGGAAGGGAGTTCCGTTAGTGAGCACGCCATAAGATGTCGGGCTACACTCAACGCCTTGAGCAACTGGAATGCACGATTCCAGAGGAGCTCAAGATTGACAGGGTTCTGCAATCACTCCCTCCCAGCTACAAAAGTTTTGTAGTGACTCATAATCAGATTGGCTCCACTGATACGATCACCGAGCTCTTCGCAAAGCTGAAAGCTGCGGAGGTGGACATCAAGAAGGATAATCATGTGTTGATGGTCAACAAGCCCTCCTTTAAGAAAGTTAAGGGAGAAAATAAGCCCTTCAAGAAGGGCGGCGGCAAGCACAATGCTCCTGCTGAGAAGAAGCTCAAGTCTGGTCCTAAGCCGGACACTGAGTGCTTCTATTGCAAGGACAAGGGTCACTTGAAGCGCAACTGTCCGAAGTACTTAGCGGACAAGAAGGCTGGCACCATCAAAGGTATATTTGATATACATGTTATTGATGTTTTCCTTACTAGCCCTCGTTGTAGTGCCTGGGTATTTGATACCGGTTCAGTTGTTAATATTTGTAACTCGAAACAGGAGCTACGGAATAAACGGCGGCTTGCGAGGTATGAGGTGACGATGCGCGTTGGCAACGGATCAAGAGTTGATGTGATGGCCGTCGGCACGCTCTCCTTAGTTTTACCTTCGGGATTAGTTTTAAACCTTAATAAGTGTTATTATGTGCCTGCGTTGAGCATGAACATTATTTCTGGATCGTGTTTATTGCAAGACGGTTATTCATTTAAATCGGAGAATAATGGTTGTTCTATTTATATGAGTAACATCTTTTATGGTCATGCACCTCTTATGAATGGTTTATTTCTTCTAAATCTCGAAAGAGATGAAACACACATCCATAACATTGAGGCTAAGAGATGCAAAGTAGATAGTGATAATACTACTTATTTGTGGCACTGTCGTCTAGGTCATATTGGTGTAAAGCGCATGAAGAAACTCCATTCTGATGGACTTTTGGAGTCTCTTGATTTTGAATCATTTGACACATGTGAACCATGCCTCATGGGCAAGATGATCAAAACCCCGTTCTCCGGTATGATGGAGCGAGCAACGGACTTGTTGGAAATCATACATACCGATGTATGCGGACCGATGAGTGTTTCGACGCGTGGTGCATATCGCTATTTCCTCACTTTTACCGATGACTTAAGTAGATATGGGTATATCTATTTAATGAAACATAAATCTGAAACATTTGAAAAGTTCAAGGAATTTCAGAATGAAGTGGAGAACCATCGTAACAGAAAGATTAAGTTTCTACGATCCGATCGTGGAGGTGAATATTTGAGTTATGATTTTCTCACGCATCTTAAAGCAAGTGGAATCGTTTCACAACTCACGCCACCCGGAACACCACAGCGCAATGGTGTGTCTGAACGCTGGAATCGAACCCTATTAGATATGGTCCGATCCATGATGTCTCTTACTGATTTGCCGTTATCATTTTGGGGTTATGCATTAGAAACCGCTGCATTCACTTTAAATAGGGCTCCATCTAAATCCGTTGAGACGACACCGTATGAACTGTGGTTTGGTGCTAAACCTAAGTTGTCGTTTCTTAAAGTTTGGGGATGCGAAGCTTACGTCAAGAAGTTGATGCCAGACAAGCTCGAACGCAAAGCGGAGAAATGTGTCTTCATAGGATACCCTAAGGAAACTATTGGGTATACCTTCTATCACAGAACCGAAGGCAAAGTGTTTGTCGCAAAGAACGGTTCCTTTCTTGAGAAGGAGTTTCTCTCGAAAGAAGTGAGTGGAGGAAAGTAGAGCTTGACGAGGTTATTGAACCTTCTCTTGAATTGGAGAGTAGCGCAGCACCTGAAATTGTTCTAGTGCCGCCTGCACCAACAATAGAGGAAGCTAATGACAAGGATCATGAAGCTTCGGACGATGCTGCTACTGAACGTCGCAGGTCGACAAGGTCGCGTGCCCCTCCTGAGTGGTACAGCAACCCTGTCTTGACTGTCTTGTTAGTAGAAGACAGTGAACCTACAAACTATGAGGAAGCGATGATGAGCCCAGACTCTGAGAAATGGCTAGAAGCCATGAAATCCGAATTGGGATCCATGAGCGAAAACCAAGTATGGACTTTGGTGGACCCTCCTAGCGACCGAAAGGCCGTTGAGTGCAAATGGATCTTCAAGAAGAAAACGGATGCGGATGGTAATGTTACCGTCTATAAAGCACGGCTTGTTGCGAAAGGTTTTCGACAAGTTCAAGGTGTTGACTACGATGAGACTTTCTCTCCCGTAGCAATGTTTAAGTCCATTCGGATTTTATTAGCAATTGTTGTGTTTCATGATTATGAAATATGGCAGATGGATGTCAAGACTGCTTTCCTCAATGGCAACATTGATGAAGAGTTGTATATGATGCAACCCGAAGGTTTTGTCGATCCTAAGGATGCTAGTAAAGTATGCAAACTTCAGCGTTCCATTTATGGACTGAAGCAAGCATCTCGGAGTTGGAACCTTCGTTTTGATCAAGTGATCAAGAGCTTTGGATTTGTTCCAAATTGCTACGAAGCTTGTATCTACAAGAAAGTGAGTGGGAGCTCGGTGACGTTTCTGGTACTATATGTGGATGACATATTGATTATCGGAAATGACATCAACATGCTTAACGATGTGAAGAGTTATTTGAACAAGTGTTTTTCAATGAAAGACCTAGGTGAAGCTGCTTATATATTGGGCATCAAAATCTATAGAGATAGACAAAGACGCCTGATAGCTTTAAGCCAGAGTACATACCTAGACAAAGTTCTGAAAAGGTTCAGAATGGATAAGGCAAAGAAAGGTTCAGTGCCTATGTTGTCAGGTAAGATATTGAGCAAGGCTCAGTGTCCAGCTATGGTAAATGATAGGGAAGCTATGAGCAAAGTGCCTTATGCCTCGGCCATAGGTTCTATCATGTATGCCATGTTGTGTACTAGACCGGATGTGTCCAATGCTCTTAGTTTGACGAGCAGATATCAAAGTGATCCAGGAGTGGAACACTGGACAGCCGTGAAGAACATCCTAAAGTACCTAAATAGGACTAAAGAAATGTTCTTAGTCTATGGGGGTGATGAACAACTTGTCATAAAAGGTTACGTCGACGCTAGTTTTGACACCGACAAGGATGATTCCAAATCTCAGACAGGATACATTTATATTTTGAATGGAGGAGCTGTGAGCTGGAGAAGCTGCAAGCAAAGCGTGATCGCGGGATCTACAGTGGAAGCGGAATACATGGCTGTTGCAGAAGCGTCAAGTGAAGGAGTTTGGATCAGAAACTTCATCACTGAGCTTGGCGTGGTTCCAAGTGCATTGGACCCACTGGAGATATTGTGTGACAACACTGGCGCCATAGCACTCGCTAAGGAACCAAGATATCATCCAAAGACCAAGCATATCAACCGCAAGTTTCATATAATCCGAGATTATATTGCAGATGGATATCTGAAGATTAGCAAAGTACATACAGATCTGAATGTCGCAGATCCATTGACTAAACCTCTTCCACGTGTAAAACATGATCAACACCTCAGTGCCATGGGTGTGAGATTGTTACCAGATGTAAACTAGATTATTGACTCTAGTGCAAGTGGGAGACTATTGGAATTATGCCCTAGAGGCAATAATAAAGATGTTATTATTATAATTCATGTTCATGATAAAGTTTATATTCCATGCTAGAATTGTATTAAGCGGAAACATTAATACTTGTGTGGTTGTGAACAACACCGTGTCCCTAGTACGCCTCTATGGATTAGCTCATTGATCAATGATGGTTAAGGTTTCCTAACCATAGACATGAGTTGTCAATTGATAATGAGATCATATCATTGGAGAATGATATGATGGACAGACCCAAACTAAGCAAAGCAATTAGATCGTGTCATCGTGTTCGTCTTTGCGAAGCTTTTCTTATGTCAAATATTGTATTCATTAGACCATGAGATAATACAACTCCCTGGTATCGGAAGAAAGCTTTGAGATCATCAAATGTCATCCTATGAGAGGGTGATCATAAAGGTGTCTCTCAGGTGATCGGAAAGTATCTGTTAGGTTGTATGTATCGAGATGGAATTTGTCCCTCCCAAGTCGGAGAGATATACTTCGGGCCCACTCGGTAATCGATATCAACACCGCTTGCAAGCATGTGGTTAAGGAGTTAATCACAAAGTGATATCGGATTACGGAACGAGTAAAGTACTTGCTGTGAACGAGATTGAACTAGGTATGACGGTACCGACGATCGAATCTCGGGCAAGTAAAATATCGCGAGACGAAGGGATATATATATGGGATTGATTGAATCCTGGCATCATGGTTCATCCGATATGATCATCGATGAATGTGTGGGAGTCAATATGGGTGCCCAGACCCCGCTGTTGATTATTGATAGAAGATCATGTCTGCATATTCTCGAACCCGCAGGGTCACACACTTAACGTATCTCGACGCTAGGATAGATTGGATAATTGGTTTATGAATTTTTGTTCGGAGTCTCGGATGGGATCCGGGATATCACGAGAGGTTCCGGAATGGTCCGGAGAATAAGATTCATATAAGGCAGTGCAGTTTTTGGAGTTCGGAATTGTTCCGGGTTAATCGGTATTGTACCGGAAGCTTCTAGAACCTTCCAGAAGGGGACCAACGTGGCCCCACCTTCCGGGAGGGGGAATGGGCCTATGAGGGAGTGTCCTGGCCGCATTGGGCCAGGGGCACAAGGCCCCATAGGGCCCAGCCGATCCTAGAGAGTTTAAATCGTTTAAACTAGAGATAGGGTTTCTAGAAGAAGGGAGAGTCCATGCCCCCCACTCCTTATCCTTTGGGCTTGGGGAAGGGGCTAGGGCTGCGCCCCCCCTCTATATAAAGAGAGGTTGGGGCGCACCAAACCCCTACACCTCTCCTCCAAACCCTAGCCACCTTGCTGCCTTCCTCTCTCCCTCCCGACTGTTTGTAGGCGAAGCCCTGCGGCAGAAATTCTCCACCATATACACCACGCCGTCGTGTTGTAGATCCAATCTACCTCTCCACCATACTTGCTGGTCCGAGGAAGGAGGAGACGTCGAGGTGCTGCACGTGTGCATCTCACGGAGGCACCGCCACTTGTGGTGCTAGATCGGATCGGATCGCGAGGAGGAGAAGCGAGTACGACTACATCACCCACGTTCCGACGAACGTTCCGCTGTGCGAATCTTCAAGGGTATGAAGATCTAATCCAATCTCTCTTGTTGATTGCATCTCCTAGATTAGATCTTGGCTTTCCCTCTGTTCGCATCCGTATAAAAATTTGATTTACTATGCCGCGAATCCCTTCAAATGTGTGGCATGGGAATGGGTGGATCCGGAGTGTACTTCGGTGGTGGGGGTACCGCCGAGTAGTCCTTTCCTCCATTCTCCCCTTTTGAAGTTGGGTTCTCGGGCTCCTCGATGTTCTCACTTGGAACCTTGCTAGAGGTTGTAGTGTTCGCAGCATAGAAAACAAAAAATTTCCTACGATGTGAACTATATACCAAGATCTATCTACTAGATACAAACAACGGGCGGATGTATATCCGTAGAGAACATACCCTTGAAGACCGACAAAGCTTAACGAGTTCAACTCGTGGTTGATGTAGACGATCTCTTGCCGATCTCAAGATTGAGAGGAAGTCCTAGCGCCGCAAATCAGCAGCGCATCCGTGCTCGCACACACGTTCGAGGCACCGAGCAACCTCCGCCTCCTCGCTCCAGAGATGCAGCGGAAGAACAACTATTTCTTGCCGAATAGCCACCGGGAACATGTATCTCGCTAGTACGAGACCATGGGGGATAAATTCTAGAGGGGGAGAGAGATCCTTCACGAGGAGGTGTGAGAGACAAGTGAGGAGGGGGGCTCCTTTTATAGGAGGAGGGGGGCACCCAAGGGGGTGGCCGCCGGCCATGGGGGCTGCCCCCTCCCCTCCTTCATTCATGTGGGTGGACACTCCACTCACAAAATGCCCTTTAAAATCCCTCCACTCAAAAGTCCACTCAAATTCCCATTAAATTTCCACCAAATTTAATGCAAACTCTCATTAAATAAAACTCTTTTATTTTATTCAGAATTTTGTCAATTACTTTAATGACAAACATTCACAAATAACCCCTTGCTAGAATTCTATTTCACATGCATAACCACTTTATGCAATTTCACCCGAAAACCTGTTTCGGTATCTAGTGAAATAAATTCCTGCGCTTGTTCATTCTTTCGGCATGAAACATTTGCTCCAATTGGATGTCGGTGTCTCTTAAGTGTGTCACCCTACGGTTCGTGAATAATGCGGACATGATCGAGACCCCTCTCGGATCAATAATCAGAAGCGGGATCTGGAGACCCATACTGACTCCCACACATTCAACGATGACTTTCTTGTGATCGTCGGAACCTTTTATGCTAGTATCTTAATCCCTTTGTTTCACGATATATTACATGTCCGAGATTCGATCATCGGTATCTCCATACCTAGTTTTATCTCGTTACCGACATGCACTCTTTTCTCGTTCCTGTGATATAACATTCTAGTGATCAAATCACTTGCTTGCAAGCTAATCAATGTGATATCACCGAGAGGGCCCAGAGTATATCTATCCATCATCGGGATGAACAAATTCCACTCTCGATCCATGAGCCTCAGCATAACACTTTATTAGTTCCGAATCCATCTTTATAATCACCCTGTTACGGTGTGACGTTTGATGTTATCAAGAAACTCTTCCGGTGTTAGTGATTGACATGATCTCATGGTCTAAGGATTAGGATCACTTCATAAGTTGTTATAGCAATATAAACTCAATGACTTTGATCGTAATGCTATACTTCGGACGAATGTTCATCACACCATTACACTAATGTTGTGATCCCGTTATTAACAACATCCAATGTCCATGATCAGGAAACCTTGATCATCTTGTTAATCAACGAGCTAGTTTATGAGAGAGGCATAACTAGGAACTTTCTGTTTGTTTATTAAACACACATGTATTAACGTTTCCGTATTAATACAATTATAGCATGCAAAATAAACATCTATCATATACTTGGAATACACATAATAAACACTTTATTATTGCCTCTCAGGGCATATTCCCTTCAGTCTCCCACTTGCACTAGAGAAAATAATCTAGTTACATAGTGATAAATCTAACACCCATTGAGTTCTGGTGTTGATCATGTTTTGCTCTAGGGAGAGTTTTAGTCAACGGATCTGCTACATTGAGATCCGTATGTACTTTACAAATCTTTATATCTCCATCCTTGACATGCTCGCGGATGGAGTGAAACCGGCGCTTAATATGCTTGGAATGCTTGTGAGACCTTGGCTCTTTGGCATTGGCAATGGCACCATTGTTGTCACAATAGATCACCATTGGGTCCAACGCATTTGCCACCACTCCTAGTTCGGATATGAACTCCTTCATCCAAACTGCTTCCTGAGCCGCTTCTGAAGCAGCAACATATTCGGCCTCCGTTGTTGATCCCGCTACCACAGGTTGTTTGGAGCTCCTCCAACTAACCGCTCCGCCATTCATGAGAAATACGTATCCGGATTGAGACTTAGAGTCATCCGGATCGGTGTCAAAGCTAGCGTCGACATAACACTTAGCGACGAGCTCTTCTTCACCTCCGTATACAAGAAACATATCCTTAGTTCTTCGTAAATACTTAAGGATATTCTTGACCGCTATCCAGTGTTCCGAACCTGGATCCGATTGGTACCTACTAGTCAAACTAATAGCATGTGCCACATCCGGTCTTGTACATAGCATGGCGTACATTATAGAGCCTATGGCTGAAGCATAGGGGAATTTGTCCATTATCTCTCTTTCTTCCGCCGAAGCTGGACTTTGAGTCTTACTCAATGTATTGCCTTGCAACATAGGTAAGAACCCCTTCTTACTTCCGTCCATTTTAAACTTCTTTAAAATCTTATCAAGGTATGTACTTTGCGATAGCCCTATTAGGCGCCTAGATCTATCTCTATAGATCTTTATGCCTAATATGTATGACGCTTCACCTAGGTCCTTCATTGAAAATTTGCTGTTTAGATAACTTTTAACACTGTTTAAAAGATCTATATCATTTCTGATCAATAATATGTCATCCACATATAATATCAGAAATGCCACATTGCTCCCACTCACTTTCTTGTAAATACAAGCGTCTCCATAAGTTTGGACAAATCCAAACTCTTTGATCACCTCATCAAAGCGGAGATTCCAACTTCGTGATGCTTGCTTCAATCCATAGATGGATCACTGAAGCTTGCACACCGTGTTGGCATCCTTAGGATCGACAAAACCCTTTGGTTGTATCATATACAACTCTTCTTCAATATTACCATTGAGAAACGCGGTTTTGACATCCATCTGCCATATCTCATAATCGAAATATGCAGCAATTGCTAACATAATCCTAACTGACTTTAGCATCGCTACGGGAGAGAAAGTCTCATCGTAGTCAACTCCTTGAATTTGTCGAAACCCCTTTGCGACAAGTCGAGCTTTATAGACGGTCACATTACCATCAGCATCAGTTTTCCTTTTGAAAATCCATTTGTTCTCCACGGCCTTTCGGTCGTGAGGTAATTCCACCAAGTTCCAAACTTGATTTTCATACATGGATTCCATCTCGGATTTCATGGCTTCTAACCATTTGTTGGAATCCGGGCTCATCATCGCTTCTTCATACGTCGCAGGGTCATCATTTTCATCAACCATGAAATTCATGACAGGATTTCCGTACAGCTCGGGAGCTGCACACGTCCTGTTTGACCTGCGAGGTTCGATAGTACTCTCTTTCGGAGTTTCATGATCATTATCATTAGTTCCCTCTTCAACAGGTGGATCCAACTCCGGAACAACTTCCGGCGCTGCGCTACTCACCATACTTTGAAGAGAAGGTTCCACAACCTCTTCGAGTTCTACCTTCCGACTACTCACACCTTTCGCGAGAAACTCTTTCTCTAGAAAGGATCCATTCTTGGCAACAAAAACCTTGCCCTCGGATCTGTGATAGAAGGAATACCTAATAGTTTCTTTAGGGTATCCTATGAAGACGCATTTTTCCGCTTTGGGTTCGAGTTTATCCGGTTGAAGTTTCTTCACATAAACATCGCATCCCCAAACTTTAAGAAATGACAGCTTAGGTTTGTTTCCAAACCACAATTCATACGGTGTCTTTTCAACGGATTTAGATGGTGCCCGATTTAAAGTGAATGCAGCAGTTTCTAGTGCATAACCCCAAAATGACAACGGAAAGTCCGTCAGAGACATCATTGAAATGGATCGTATGGGCACCTAGAGGGGGGGGTGAATAGGTGCTAACCAATTTTTAATACTTTTTCCAATTTTAGGCTTTACACAAAGTAAATTCTCTAGATATGCAACTACGAGAATTTCCCTATATGAAACCCTAACTACTAAGCACGTAAAGGAGGAGCGAGGAAACCGTAGTGGAGCACGCGGAGACACAGGGATTTGTTTTACCGCAGTTCCTTCCTTGTTAAGGGAAGTACATCTGCGTTGGAGGGGTGGGCGGTTCTAAGACCACCACGCCACAATAGGCCTCACCCTATTCTCCGATGGATCTCGCCACGAGAGGCCTGATCCACCTTCTCCACTATTGGATCCCTTCGAGGCGGGAACCGGTGCCTTTTACAATACTATCGGGGCACACACCCACAACCGAATTGGGGGCTCCCGGGATGACAACAAGCTGTCACAAAAACAAGGTTTATCAATATAAACGAAAACAAGGATCTAGATCTTTGCAAGAAATACTAGATCGAAGGTTCTCCAAATGAATGGAGAGGAGATGAAGCGCTTGATTGCTGATGATGAAGGTCGAGTTCTCCTCCTTCGATTCCCAAAGGGACGGAGCCTTTGGATGGATCTAGGTGGAGCACTCTTGTATGAACTTTTGAGATCTGATCTGTTCTTTTTCGAGATGAATCAAGAGTTCTGGCAGGAGGGGGAAGGCTGGCTTAAATACCCCCTCCCCAGATCTGGCCGTTGCTCAATTTTGGGGGCGGATTATCCGCCCCCCACTTGGGGCGGATTATCCGCCCCCTGGGAAAATTCCGCCCCAAGGGCGGACTCTCCGGGGGAAACTCCGCCCCCCTCTCTGGGGCTTGCGCCTTGGTGAAGCTTGGAGAAAAACTTGGGGGGGCGGATTATCCGGCCCCCTCCTGGGGCGGATTATCCGGCGTAGCCGGAAAGTCCGGCCAAAACTCCGCCCCCTCTCTGGGGCTTGCGCCTTGGCGAAGAGCAGGAGGGGCGGATTATCCGCCCCCCTGGGGGCGGATTATCCGGCCTGGCCGGAAAGTCCGGCCAATGTTCCGCCCCCCCCCCTTCTGGGGCTTGCGCAGGCTTGAGCAGAGGGAGGGGCGGATTATCCGCCCCTGGTGGGGCCGGATTATCCGCCCCCAAAGGTAGATTTCTGAGCTGTAACACTTCAACACACATTAAATGATCCTTGGTATTGTTATCTAACACACAAAACACTAGGGATTAAGAAATGTTCTTTCAATCTCCCCCTTTTTGGTGTTAGATGACAATACTAGGATTTGCAGTGAAAACGGCAAGTGCCACCTTAGATAATGAAAGACGCTCCCCCTAGATGTGTGCATATTTAAGATTTGCATTTGAATACAAATACACACACTAGGTAGAGCACTACTTTAAGGTTCGGTGAAAGAAAGTCATACCACCGGAATATATAGCCATGACATACATAGATGAACCCCTGAATCCAAATGTCATCAAATAAGCTCCATAATTCCAGACTTTAATGGGACTTCAATGGGGTCCATGATAGATAAATCCAGAAATCCATGAATACCAAACCTAGTACCAAACTGTGGAGTACGACATAGTCTTACACAATCAACCACAAATAGCAACACAAATAGCAAACAAGTTCACGCTAGAAAAGGCACAAGAAGGCACAAGCAAGCAAATAAAAACGACTAAAAACGAAGAGCTTGTGCCCGACCCTTGCAAATCCACGTGACCTACTAGAACTACTTCTCCCCCTTTGGCATCGAAACGCCAAAAAGGAAGAAGAGCGATGCTAACGCCCCTGGAGAAACAAATCAATCAAAGGCCAAATTTGAGTGTGTTTTCCATAAGAACAAGAGGTATGCAAGAAAATCCAACGAGACCCATGAAAAACCAACTCTTCTGGAGGAAGAGGGCGGTGGCCGAAGCCACCATGTTGGAGCGCATGGCATGACACCGCGAAGATGTATCTTGAGTTCAAAACCAATGCTCATCGATGACCCACATATCACAAAATGATATTAAGGGAAATGATTTTACTTGCTTTCGGCATGATGGGGGGAGGGTTGGCCCAATCAATTAGGACCACACTCCCCCTATGTCGATGCCCACATCTAAACCAAATACATGAATAAGAGCAAGTGAGTGTGCAAGAATAGTCAAGCCAAGCTCCTTGAATCTACGATATTTAGCTCATTCCGCAAATAACAAAATCTTGCTTCATCGAGGGGCTTCGTGAAAATATCAGCAAGTTGGTTCTTCGTGCTTACAAATGACAGAGCAATATCTCCACGAGCAACATGATCCCGAATAAAGTGGTTGCGAATCTCTATATGTTTTGTTCTTGTATGCTGCACAGGATTGTAAGCAATTTTGATAGCACTTTCATTGTCGCATAAAAGAGGCACTTTGTCACAATTGACACCATATTCCTTTAAAGTTTGCCTCATCCATAACAATTGAGTACAAGCACTTGCAGCAGCAACATATTCAGCTTCGGCGGTTGAGAGTGAAATACAATTCTGTTTCTTTGATGACCAACACACTAGAGACCTGCCCAAGAATTGGCATGCACCAGAGGTTGATTTCCTATCATCTTTGTCACCAGCCCAATCTGAATCGGTGTAACCACATAGAGAGAAACTTGAACCCTTGGGATACCATAACCCAAAATTTGGGGAATGAACCAAATATCGGAAGATTCGCTTGACCGCCACTAAGTGGCTGTCTTTAGGAGCGGCTTGGTACCTTGCACACACTCCTACACTTAACACGATATCGGGCCTAGATGCGCAGAGGTAAAGGAGAGAGCCGATCATGGATCGGTATACCTTTTGATCCACATCTTTACCCTTGGGATCGAGCTCAAGATGACACTTTGTTTGCATTGGGGTAGCAACGCCATTGAGATCCGTCATCTTGAACCTTTTGAGCATGTCTTGGATGTATTTAGCTTGATTAATAAAGGTTCCCTCTCTAAGTTGTTTGATTTCAAAGCCAAGAAAGAACCTGAGCTCACCCATCATGGACAGCTCAAACCTGTCAGTCATAAGCTTTGAAAATTCATCGTTAAAAGCTTGGTTAGTAGAGCCAAAAATAATGTCATCTACATAGAGTTGGCATACAAAAAGATCCCCATTGACCTTCTTAGTAAAAAGAGTGGGATCGATTTGCCCAACTTCGAATCCACGGTCTATCAAAAGCTCTTTAAGGTGCTCATACCACGCACGTGGGGCTTGTTTAAGGCCATAGAGCGCCTTATCGAGTTTGTAGACATGGTTCGGAAATTTGGGGTCCTCAAACCCCGGGGGCTGCTTGACGTATACTAACTCATATAGAGGACCATTAAGGAAAGCGCTCTTAACATCCATTTGTTGTAACTTAAAATTATGATGGGCTGCATATGCAAGAAGGATACAGATAGACTCAAGGCGAGCCACTGGAGCATATGTCTCGCCAAAATCAATTCCTTCTACTTGAGAGAATCCTTGAGCCACGAGTCGTGCTTTATTCCTCACAACAATGCCATTTTCATCCTGTTTGTTCTTGAAGATCCACTTGGTGCCGATAACATTGCGGCAATCCTTTGGCTTTTCTACGAGCTTCCAAACTATGTTGCGTTCGAAGTTGTTTAATTCTTCATGCATTGCAACAACCCAATCGGGGTCTTCAAGAGCATCGAAAACCTTCTTTGGTTCAACCATGGAAATGTGAGCTTGATGATCACAGAAGCTAGCAAGCTCTCTTCGAGTGGATACCCTTCGTCGTAGATCACCAACTACCTTGTCAAGAGTGTGACCTCTTAGTTCAAGGTTGCGATCCGCCCGAGCCTTGCGACGAGCCTCAATATCCTTATTATTTCTTGCAGGAGTGGATTCAATTGTTGTATCCTTGTCTTGATTACTGCAGTGCCCTTGATCTTGGTCACCAGTACTGCCAGAAGATTGTTGCTGGGCATTTTCTTCAGGACCGGATAATCCGCCCCTTGGAGGGGCCGGACTATCCGGCCTGGGAGGTGAAGTATCAAAACCATCTTCCTGAGAAAGCCTGACTGGAGTTGGAGAGCCATGGCCGGATAATCCGTCCCTGGGGGCCGGGGAATCCGTCCTGGGAGCTTCAGAGGTGTTGATTTCTCCTTCGGATCCCCTGGTGCAAGTTGGAGTGCCAGGGGCGGATTGTCCGCCCCTTGGAGGGGGCGGATAATCCGGCCTGGGATTACCATCTTGTCCAGGAGACTGATGATCTTCAGCAGGTTGCGGTGTTGGTGCAGAGTTTTCTCCAACAGTAGGAGCTTGTTGATCTTGTGAAGATGAGGGCTCCACTTGAGTGGAGCATTGTCCTTCCCGATCCGCCACAAGGGGTTCCTCAATGGGGCGGAAAAATCCCACGCCCATTCTTCTTATGGCATCTTGGGGTATTTCAACATCTGCATCACAAACATCAACTTGCCCTACAAAGGAGCCGTTATTTTCATCGAACTCCACACTACAAGATTCTACAACAATCCCAGTGAGCTTGTTGTAGACTCTATAAGTGTGGGATTCGGCACCGTAACCAACAAAAATGCCTTCTAAAGCCTTGGATTCAAATTTTGACAAACGGACACCTTTAATAAGAAAGAAACACTTACACCCGAATACCCTGAAGTATGAGATGTTGGGTTTGTTGCCGGTAAGTATTTCATATGGGGTCTTGTCCAAGATCTTCCGAAGGTAAAGCCGGTTTGATGAGTGACAAGCGGTGGATATGGCTTCAGCCCAAAAGTTATAAGGAGACTTAAATTCAGCTAGCATAGATCTTGCCATATCCATCAAAGTCCGGTTCTTCCTCTCGGCTACACCATTTTGTTGAGGGGTGTACGCAGCGGAATATTGGTGTCTAATCCCCTCTTCGCTAAGAAACTCGTTTAAAGTGTAGTTCTTGAATTTTGTGCCATTGTCACTTCTAATTGCCAATATGGGAACATTGTGTTGTCGTTGAACTTCATTGGCAAAGTCGATGACAGTTTGTTGAGTCTCACTTTTCAGCTTGAAGAAATATACCCATGTATATCTTGAGTAATCATCGACGATGACCAAGCAATATTTCTTCCCACCAAGACTTGCATGAGAAGGAGGTCCAAATAAGTCCACATGGAGTAATTCCAAGATCCTCTTCGATGACACAATAGTCTTCCTCTTGTGGGGAGAATCATGCATTTTTCCTTCAACACAGGCCCTGCAAACACGATCTTTGGCAAAAGAGACATTGTCTTTTAGTCCAAGAATGTGGCCACCCTTTTGGAGACTTTGCAAAGTTCTCATGTTGACATGGGCTAAACGGCGATGCCATAGCCAGCCCACGTCGGCCTTTCCGAATAGACACATCGGACCCGAAGTGGTTTTCCCCGAGATGTCCACCACATACAGGTCATTTTCGACGTATCCAACGAAAGCGACCTTTAGAGACTTGCTCCATAAGAGTACCACCAAATCATCATCGATAAAAACAGCAAAACCCATCTTGCCAAGGGCACGAACAGAAAGAAGATTATAGCCAAGGGTCTCAACACGCATGACGTCCACGAGAGAGATATCGTGGGCAACCACAACCTTGCCAAGACCCAATACCTGAGATTTAGACTTATCACCATAGGAGACTGTGATATTATCAAGATTTGGACGCATCTCCGTGATGATCTCCTTGCTTCCGGTCATATGACTAGTGCAGCCACTATCCAGCACCCATTTCGACCCACCGGAAGCATAGCCCTCGGAGCTTCTTGCCATGAGACAAGTAGGATTCTTGTTGATGATGTTTTCGTTTGGAGAGTCGAAGAGTGATGTTGATGTAGATGTGGTGGCTATAGCAGCCACCTCTTGAGAGCTATCGTCCTCGTCCTCATCTTCACTCCCCGATGAATATTCTTCTTGAGCTACTAGAACAATCTTTGGTTGCTTCTTGAAAGGAGCATTTTTCTTTACAAACTATTTCTTACGTGGAGCTTTTGATTTGTCCTTGAAAATGAGTCTTCCTCCATTATCCTCTCTACTTTGATATGGACACTCAGCTACGAAGTGCAACCGGTCACCACAATTAAAGCAAGTTCTCAGCTTGGGACCATTTTCTTTTCTTCCATAGGCTCCACTTTTGCGATCTAGTTCAGCTTTAGCCTTGGCTGGATCTTTCCAAAAGTTTCTTGCATAAAGAGCCAAGTATTGTCCGTGAATCCTTTTTATATCTTCGGGACAGTCCAGGCCTTCTACCGCATATTCATCATGATCAACCACACTAGTCTTCAAAGCCATGTTTACCCCCTTTTGCATCCCCATAGCTCGAGCACGAGCATCTTCGGCATTCTTGGCAGCCACTTTGAATGCGGCCATTTCTTGCATTACCTCGTTGGATGACATGAGGTGATAATTATGCCTACCTTGGAGACTTTTCAAATCTGTGGGCTCAAATGGCATAAGAGCACTGACATACTTGCGCTTGATCCAAGCATCATCAACATAAGCCGCGCCGTGGTTTCTGAAGGTAGTAGCTATTGCCTTTAGCCTCCTATACATGTCCTCGTGGTCTTCTCCATCCAGCATATAAAATCCTTCAGCTTCATTGCTCAAGGCATCATATCTATTCCTTCTCATACTTTCATTTCCGATGAAGAGCTCGGTGAGAGCATCCCACGCTTCTTTAGCTGTGCTAAGATGCTGAATGTGTGGCATGTCTTTATCTCCCACACCAAGCTGTATCATGTGTAGGGCCGTAGCATTGAGTTGGCTATCAACCACTTCTCTCCTTGTGAGATTGTTAGGATTTCCAACGTGAAGACCATTTTCGATGATCTTCCACAACTCTATGGAGGAACTGCACACATGAGATTTCATCAAAAATTGCCATTGAGAGAAAGTAGAAGCTGACAATTTGGGTGGATCACCCCTATTATGTATATGAGGGTGAGGAATAGGCGGATCAGGGGAATACACATGAGAAACCTCATTGTATCCATCCTTACCGCTATCCTTTTTCGAGGAGGAGCTCTTACTTGTATCATCACCAACCACTTCGTTCTCTTTGGAAACAGTTTTACCCGTTTCCTTGGATTGCGGAGTGGTATCCTCAGAGTTAGATGGAGGTGATGCTGCGGATGTGGAGAGACGCATTATCAATTACGCATCTCTTCCATCTTAGCCTCCATAGAACTCACTAAGGTTGTTTCCAACGTCTTGAGATCGTTCATGGTGACTACCTCCGGAGCATCACTCCCATCTCCCTTGGAACCCATACTTCTCTTAGGCTGTTAAGCCCGAAATAAGAGCCGAGGCTCTGATACCAATTGAAATGGATCGTATGGGCACCTAGAGGGGGGGGTGAATAGGTGCTAACCAATTTTTAATACTTTTTCCAATTTTAGGCTTTACACAAAGTAAATTCTCTAGATATGCAACTACGAGAATTTCCCTATATGAAACCCTAACTACTAAGCACGTAAAGGAGGAGCGAGGAAACCGTAGTGGAGCACGCGGAGACACAGGGATTTGTTTTACCGCAGTTCCTTCCTTGTTAAGGGAAGTACATCTGCGTTGGAGGGGTGGGCGGTTCTAAGACCACCACGCCACAATAGGCCTCACCCTATTCTCCGATGGATCTCGCCACGAGAGGCCTGATCCACCTTCTCCACTATTGGATCCCTTCGAGGCGGGAACCGGTGCCTTTTACAATACTATCGGGGCACACACCCACAACCGAATTGGGGGCTCCCGGGATGACAACAAGCTGTCACAAAAACAAGGTTTATCAATATAAACGAAAACAAGGATCTAGATCTTTGCAAGAAATACTAGATCAAAGGTTCTCCAAATGAATGGAGAGGAGATGAAGCGCTTGATTGCTGATGATGAAGGTCGAGTTCTCCTCCTTCGATTCCCAAAGGGACGGAGCCTTTGGATGGATCTAGGTCTTGTATGAACTTTTGAGATCTGATCTGTTCTTTTTCGAGATGAATCAAGAGTTCTGGCAGGAGGGGGAAGGCTGGCTTAAATACCCCCTCCCCAGATCTGGCCGTTGCTCAATTTTGGGGGCGGATTATCCGCCCCCCACTTGGGGCGGATTATCCGCCCCCTGGGAAAATTCCGCCCCAAGGGCGGACTCTCCGGGGGAAACTCCGCCCCCCTCTCTGGGGCTTGCGCCTTGGTGAAGCTTGGAGAAAAACTTGGGGGGGGCGGATTATCCGGCCCCCTCCTGGGGCGGATTATCCGGCGTAGCCGGAAAGTCCGGCCAAAACTCCGCCCCCTCTCTGGGGCTTGCGCCTTGGCGAAGAGCAGGAGGGGCGGATTATCCGCCCCCCTGGGGGGCGGATTATCCGGCCTGGCCGGAAAGTCCGGCCAATGTTCCGCCCCCCCCCTTCTGGGGCTTGCGCAGGCTTGAGCAGAGGGAGGGGCGGATTATCCGCCCCTGGTGGGGCCGGATTATCCGCCCCCAAAGGTAGATTTCTGAGCTGCAACACTTCAACACACATTAAATGATCCTTGGTATTGTTATCTAACACACAAAACACTAGGGATTAAGAAATGTTCTTTCAATCATAGATCGAACCATATCTAATAAAGTACGATTATGACGTTCCGACACACCATTTCGTTGTGGTGTTCCGGCAGGTGTGAGTTGTGAAACAATTCCACACTCTTTCATGTGAATGCTAAACTCGTAACTTAGATACTCACCACCACGGTCGGATCGTAGAAATTTGATCTTTCTATTACGATGATTTTCCACTTCATTCTGAAATTCCTTGAACTTTTCAAAGGTTTCAGACTTGTGTTTCATCAAGTAGATATAACCGTATCTACTCAAATCATCCGTGAAAGTAACAAAATAACGATATCCACCTCGCGCCGACACACTCATTGGACCACATACATCAGAATGTATGATTTCCAATAAATCTGTCGCCCGTTCCATTGAACCGGAAAACGGCGTTCTAGTCATCTTGCCCATAAGGCATGGCTCACATGTATCAAATGATTCATAATCAAGTGATTCCAAAAGTCCATCCGAATGGAGCTTCTTCATGCGTTTAACGCCAATATGACCTAGACGGCAGTGCCACATATATGCAGATATATCATCATTAAGTTTAATCCTTTTAGCATCAACATTATGAATATGTGTAACATTATCATCGAGATCTAATAGAAATAAACCATTCATCATCGATGCATGACCATAAAAGATTTCATTCATATAAATGGAACAACCATTGTTCTCGGATTTAAATGAATAACCACTTCGCATCAAACACAATCCAGATACAATGTTCTTGCTCAGTGCAGGCACCAGATAACATTTATTCAAGTTTATAACTAATCCCGACGGCAAGTGGAGAGGCAGCGTTCCGACGGCGATCACATCAATGCTTGATCCATTGCCGACACGCATCTTGACCTCACCCCTTGCTAGCGGTCGCTTGTTCCGCAGCCCCTGATTCGAGTTACAAATATTAGCAACTGAATCGGTATCAAATACACAGGTGCTACTGCGAGCACTAGTCAAGTACACATCAATAACATGTATATCATACATACCTTTGTTTGCCTTGCCGGCCTTCTTGTCTGCCAGATACTTGGGGCAGTTGCGCTTCCAGTGGCCAGTCCCCTTACAATAGTAGCACTCGGAATCAGACTTAGGTCCAACTCGGGGTTTCTTTTCAGGCGCGACAACAGGCTTGCCGCCCTTACTTCCCTTCCGTTTTCCTTTCTTGTCTTTCTTGAAACCAGTGTTCCTATTGATCATCAACACTTGATGTTCCTTTTTGATCTCCACTTCTGCAGTTTTAAGCATTGACAGAAGCTCGGGGAGAGACTTCTTCATGCCTTGCATATTATAGTTCATCATGAAGATCTTATAGCTAGGTGGCAGAGACTGCAGAACACGATGGATGCCTAAGTCAATGGGAATCGATATTCCCAAGGACACAAGCTTATCGACGTAACCCGACATCTTGAGTACATGCTCACTAACGAAGCTGTGCTCTTCCATCATGCAGCTAAAGAACTTTTCTGAAGCGTTGTAGCACTCTACAGCAGCATGTGTGTCGAAAATCATTTTCAACTCACCCATTGTATCAAATGCATTGCCGTTTTCGAAACGCTTTCGAAGTTCCGGCTCTATCCCATACAATATGCCGCAATGAACTAAGTTGTGGTCCTCCTGACGAGTCTGATAGACATTCTTCTCCTCGTCAGGGGCATCATCTAAAGGTGGGGGGCCTAACGGCGCTTCTAGAACATATTGCTTTTGTGCAGCAGAGAGGATAATCCTCAAATTCATGGCCCATTCGGTAAAGTTGCTACCGTTCGTTGCTAGTTTCTCTTTCTCCATGAACACATTGAAATTAAAAGCAGGTGGTGCCATCTACAACAGAATTTGTAAAGTTTAGACTAAGTGTATGATAGATTGAGTTCAACTAATCTATATTACGAATGAACTCCCACTCAAAAACGACATCCCTTGTGCCTTTTTGGTGATTACATGAACCAAATCCACTACACCAAGTCCGATCATCACGTGAGTCGGTATAGCTTCAAAGGCGAGCATCAAATGGGCATCATATCAACTATATGACTCATGCTTAACCTTTCGGTCCATGTTCCGAGGCCATGTCTGTACATGCTAGGCTCGCCAAGTTAGAACCTTAGTATTCGCGTGTGTAACTGTTTTACACCCGAAATATGGTCGTGGATCCAAGAACACCCGATCATCACGTGATGTCTTGGAGCGACGAAAACATAATCGGTGCATACTAAAGGAAGAACACATTCTTATCTTGATATTTAAATGAGGGATCATCTTATTATGCTAACAAATTGCTAAACAAGCAATATAAGATGCTATCAAACATCATATGTTTATTAGTGAAATTATATGGTTCCCGCAGATGATCTCTATCATGTGCATCGTGGTATGATCACTATCATACCTATATGTGTAAATCCAAGGTCTATGGATTTTACACGCTATGTGTGTTGTAAGAGTATCATCTCATACTTCTACTTACAACACTACCATATCATAACACTAGCCCATCAACAATCTAAACTAGACGCCTCTAATTTATCCATTGCAAGTTTTACGTGGCTTAGGGCTTTCGAGATAGAACCGTTCTTACCTACAAACATGAACCACAACGAGGATAATCAAATTGTTGACAACTCGCTTGCAAAATAGATATTGACTATAGTAGGAGAGACAGACACCCGCTAGCCACTTATGCAAACTAGTTGCATGTCAAGCGTGGAACAGGTCTCATGTGCGAGGACATGTAAAGTTTGTCCGGGCCGCTTCATCCCACTATGCCACCAATATCCAAAATTACAACAAAGGAGCAACAACATGATCATCATCGCCCACATACTCATATGTGTACTACCCGTGTAAAGTATCTACGCATAGATCCGGCTCTGATACCACTGTAGGGTTCGCAGCATAGAAAACAAAAATTTTCCTACGATGTGAACTATATACCAAGATCTATCTACTAGATACAAACAACGGGCGGATGTATATCCGTAGAGAACATACCCTTGAAGACCGACAAAGCTTAACGAGTTCAACTCGTGGTTGATGTAGACGATCTCTTGCCGATCTCAAGATCGAGAGGAAGTCCTAGCGCCGCAAATCAGCAGCGCATCCGTGCTCGCACACACGTTCGAGGCACCGATCAACATCCGCCTCCTCGCTCCAGCGATGCAGCGGAAGCACAACTCTTTCTTGCCAAATAGCCACCGGGAACATGTATCTCGCTAGTCCGAGACCATGGGGGATAAATTCTAGAGGGGGAGAGAGATCCTTCACGAGGAGGTGTGAGAGACAAGTGAGGAGGGGGGCTCCTTTTATAGGAGGAGGGGGGCACCCAAGAGGGTGGCCGCCGGCCATGGGGGCTGCCCCCTCCCCTTCTTCATTCATGTGGGTGGACACTCCACTCACAAAATGCCCTTTAAAATCCCTCCACTCAAAAGTCCACTCAAATTCCCATTAAATTTCCACCAAATTTAATGCAAACTCTCATTAAATAAAACTCTTTTATTTTCTTCAGAATTTTGTCAATTACTTTAATGACAAACATTCACAAATAACCCCTTGCTAGAATTCTATTTCACATGCATAACCACTTTATGCAATTTCACCCGAAAACCTGTTTCGGTATCTAGTGAAATAAATTCCTGCGCTTGTTCATTCTTTCGGCATGAAACATTTGCTCCAATTGGATGTCGGTGTCTCTTAAGTGTGTCACCCTACGATTCGTGAATAATGCGGACATGATCGAGACCCCTCTCGGATCAATAATCAGAAGCGGGATCTGGAGACCCATACTGACTCCCACACATTCAACGATGACTTTCTTGTGATCGTCGGAACCTTTTACGCTAGTATCTTAATCCCTTTGTTTCACGATATATTACATGTCCGAGATTCGATCATCGGTATCTCCATACCTAGTTTGATCTCGTTACCGACATGCACTCTTTTCTCGTTCCTGTGATATAACATTCTAGTGATCAAATCACTTGCTTGCAAGCTAATCAATGTGATATCATCGAGAGGGCCCAGAGTATATCTATCCGTCATCGGGATGAACAAATTCCACTCTCGATCCATGAGCCTCAACATAACACTTTATTAGTTCTGAATCCATCTTTATAATCACCCTGTTACGGTGTGACGTTTGATGTTATCAAGAAACTCTTCCGGTGTTAGTTATTGACATGATCTCATGGTCTAAGGATTAGGATCACTTCGTAAGTTGTTATAGCAATATAAACTCAATGACTTTGATCGTAATGCTATACTTCGGATGAATGTTCATCACACCATTACACTAATGTTGTGATCCCGTTATTAACAACATCCAATGTCCATGATCAGGAAACTTTGATCATCTTGTTAATCAACGAGCTAGTTTATGAGAGAGGCATAACTAGGAACTTTCTGTTTGTTTATTAAACACACATGTATTAACGTTTCCGTATTAATACAATTATAGCATGCAAAATAAACATCTATCATATACTTGGAATACACATGATAAACACTTTATTATTGCCTCTCAGGGCATATTCCCTTCAGAGGTTTGAGCAACAAAACCAAGTCCCAAGTGAGTGGTGGCAGCCGCGGGAGTTACCCCGGGAGCGGACACCGTAACGGTGGGAGGAACCTCGTTGGATTGGGGTGTGTCAATAGCAACCATGGGGTTTGGCTTAAGAGACTGCAAGAGAGTCATCATTTCCTCGAACTTGGACATCATGGATGACTCCAATTGCTTGAGGTCATCCATAGTGGCCAAGTTCTTGGCTTTTTCAGTTTCACTACCCCCTTCGTCGGCCATAGTCTCTTAGGCGGTAAAGCCCGAAGTAAGAGCCTTGGCTCTGATACCAATTGAAAGTACTGACTTGATACGACTAGAGGGGGGGTGAATAAGCGTCTACCAATTTTAATTTGTTTCTCACTTTTAGGCTCAACGAGAGAGGAAGTTATCTAGAGATGCAACAAAGTGAACAACCTAAATGCAAGAAAGCGAACACCAATCACAAAAACAGTGAATAGCAAGGAGTAAAGGAAGGGAACGAAGTAACCGACGAGGGGACACAGAGATGTAATTCCCGTAGTTCACTCCCAAGGAGCTACGTCTATGTTGGAGAGGTGTCGGGGCCACACAAGGTCACCCGAGCGCCACAAAGTCCTCACCTTCTTCTCCGGTGAGCTCCCCCACAAAGGAGGCCTCACAATCCACTAACCGGTGACCTTGAAGGCGCCAACCGAAACCTTTACACCAAGGTTGAGGGGGAGGCTCCACAACTCAATTGGAGGCCCTCAACGACACCTCGAAGCTTTACAACACATGCCTTAGCTCCGGGGATGCCCTACACCGTCTAGGGTTCCAAGAAACCCAAGAGCAACAAGATCCACATAGGATGGGTGGGGGAAATCAATTCTTCTTTGGTGGAAGTGTAGATTTAGGTCACCTCCCTCACCTCTCAAACGATCAAGTCATTTGAGTGGCTAGAGAGAGAGATCTAGTGAGGTGAAGCTCAAGCATTAATGGAGGAGAGAGAAAAATTCGAGAGAGAATGGGAGGAAGAAGAGGGGTGCCTTAAATAGGCCTCCCACGCTAAACCATTACAGCCTCCCCGCGACCTCACCGGAAGTTCCGGTGAGGGGCCGGAAGTTCCGCCCAGCCTGGCTCCAACGGTCATCAGACCGTTGACGCCCGCTCCAGAAGCGCAACCGGAAGTTCCGATCAATTTGACCGGAACTTCCGGTGAACTTCCGACCAAGTTCCGATCAAGTTCCGGCAAATAGCACGCTTCAAAACAGAAGGTTACTGAACCTTCACCGGAACTTGGGGCGGAACAAGGGGCGGAACTTTTGGGTCGCGAAGCGAGTCTGACTGGAAGTTCCGGCCTTCAGGCGGAAGTTCCGAGCAAGAACTTTTGCCAGGACAAGTTCCGATGCAAGTTCCGGCCAAGTTCCGACCAAGTTCCGGCAAATAGCACACTTCAAAACAGAAGGTTACTGAACCGCCACCGGAACTTGGGCGGAACTAGCATCGGAACAAACTGTAGAACAGCCCGCAGAAAAAGGTTTGAGCGGAACTTCCGGTCTATGACCGGAAGTTCCGGTGAGACACAAAAGGCCCCAACAGAACAGGAACACGCTCTCTCTCACGGGATAATGGGATGGCTGTGGCGGTGCATATAGGTTTGTGCAAGAACAAGTGATTTCCCACAGCCTTCCAACATGGACCCCCTCTTAATAGTACGGTGACCTAAAAACAACAACTG
Source organism: Avena atlantica (assembly GCA_910589765.1). NCBI lineage: Eukaryota > Viridiplantae > Streptophyta > Magnoliopsida > Poales > Poaceae > Avena > Avena atlantica. The sequence goes on from OU342738.1 coordinate 289,896,936, forward strand.
GAAAGAAACTAGGAGAAGACTAAAAGGCCACCGTCTTCCAAAGATCACAAGAGAGCAACCATCACAATAGAATGAGACATCAACGGAAACTCAAGAGCACAGTTAAAAACACGGTTGGGATTGTCATTTAACACCAAAAACATCATGGGAAGATATAGTCCTTTCAGGAAGGTACAAAAAGAACATCTTTAAGCAAAAGAGAAGAGCCATCAGCCAGCTCCGGAAAAATGTCGCCAACAGCCTCCACTTCTGCTTCAATCCCATTTGCCACTTCAATGAGTCTTTCTCTTTTTGGCAAAATCCTTGTCGAATGGAACCCCGTTTTTGGCCATTATGTACTTTAGCCATACCGGACAATCCTTCTTGTAGTGGCCAACCTTTTTTCAGTGGTGGCACTAGTCTTTTTCCCCAGGGGTGGACTGCTTGTACTGATGCTGGTGCTGTTGTGGGCCCTTGCCATGTGGCTTTGAAGGTGAGCCACCATGGTTACTATTGGTTAAGTTCCTCTTCCTATTGTCCTTCACGAAGTTCAAGGAACCACCGTGAAGGGCCTTCAGCCTTTCCTCCTCTTAGGAGCACATCCCAATGGTCTTTTCAATGTCCCACTTTTCAGGGGACATGTTATAGTTGATTACGAAGTTCTCGAATGGTTGTGGAAGAGAGGCCATCACTAGGCGCACCAGAAGTGCAGGCTTTAGCTCGAGGTCCTCATCCATGGGCTTCAGCTTGGCTGCCATGTTTGACATCCTCAAGATGTGCTCTCTTATGCCATGTGGCCCTCCCGTGTACTTTTCTATCACTAGCTGTTTTAACAGCTGGGTTGCATATATTTTTGAAGAGCCAGTAAACTGGCTCTTTATCTTTGCAAGGTATTCGCCCACGGAGGCATACTCTCCAATTGAGCCCACTATAGCGTTCTCAATTGTGTTCTTTACAAAAGCCAAACATTTCTTGTTGGCATTCACCCACTTTTGATTGTCTATCGAGTAGGCCAGCTCCAAAGGAGCATGGTCCCTCTTTCTTTTTTCAAATGCAGCACTTTCCTCAGCATCGCCCCTCACAGAGTCATCGGGCTTGATTGGTTGCTTGGTGTCAACCACCCAGTCCACTTCGGCGCATACAAACGCCAGATCAACCTTTTTCCTCCATTCGGAGTAGTTTTCCCTCCTTAGCAGTGGGATGTACTTTAAGCATCTCATGAGGTTGAGACCTCCTGAAAATCACAAAAGATGTGAGATAATCAAAGAAAACAACTGTATGCATTAATCCAATGTTGGTATAAATTAAGCATGCAATTGTTTGTGCCATTTAAAATTACATCACCGTTGGGTAGAAATAAAATTAAATGCACCTTTAATACTCAATGGAAAAGATCATGATCATGCTTATTAATAACGTTGGTCAATTAATAACATGAGACACAATCATCTTTAATTACTTTGTCACATCTTTTAAAACAAAATTTAAACAAACTTTATTGCATGATAGCAATTTAAATCAACTATTTGCAGCGGAAACATTTATAATAACTTTCATAATACTTTGTACTTTACAGAAAAAATTCTGCCTTTATTGAATTCTCTAAACAAAACTTTCGTTGGAATATTTTGAATAGAAAAAATGTACAAAATTTTGCTCAAAAAACTGAACAAAACAATTAAAACTGTGTTCTGAAAAAGGGTAAACAATTAAAAAAAGGATTTTCTGTCGCGGCCGGCCCACGGTATGTTCTGTCACGGTGCAGCGCGCCGCCCTGGGCGATGGACAGAGGCCCGCAGTGCAGCCCACAGCCCACACGCGCGACCCGCTCGTCTCGCCCCTCCCTTTATTTTTTTTCTTCTGGCCGAAACCGGCCCAAGGCCCAGGTAGCGCCGCGGACGCTCCCTGTCTAACGCGCTCGTGCGTTGCGCCCCTATGCGCAGCTGTGGCCCACGACCCAGCTAGCACGGCCAGCTTGGCCTCGCGCCGCCAGCGACCGCCCGCACCGCCTGATCTTAGCCGTCCATCCACGTACCCTAGATCGGGCGGCTACGCGTGACTCTCGCGAGGTCAAAAACGCCCTGCGCCCGCCCCCCTGGAAAACCCTAGCCCATTTCCCCCTGTCCACCCCGCGCTCCCCCCACCCGCTCCTCTCTGGCGGCGCACGCTGCTCGGCCCGAGGTGAGGCGGCGCCGCCCTGCATTGCCGGCGGCCCCCTCCCTCTCGACGGCGCTTGCCCCTCCCCCTCCTTGCCCTCTCCCTAGCCCCTTCCCCACCCTCTCTGCTTGGTCTGGAAGCGACCCCCGCGGGGATTGAGGCGAGGCGGTGCCGCCCGGCGCAGCCGGCGGCCCCCTCCCTCTTCCATCAAGCCTTGGCGCCTCCCTACCCCTCTTGCCGGCGGTGCGTCCACCCGTGGGTGGGCGCACGACCGTCAAGAGGCGTAGCGGGGTGCCCCCTTTGCCGGCGCTCAGCCGGTGGATGTTGGGAGGGATCTGTGGGGAATCTAGGGTTGGGGATTTTTGGGTTTTTGTTTTTCCTGTGTTTTTTGGGGCTTTTCTTTGTGGGATCTGGGGATGTTTGGGGATTTTCCTCTTTGTTTTTCTTGATTTTGGGGTGGGATCTGGGGCCGAACTAGAGTTAGGGTTCATCTCTGTTCGGGATCTAGGGGGTTTTGGCGTTTCTTTGGGGTTTAGATCTAGGACTTTTGCTTTGCCCCCGAGGGGGGTGTGTTCTTCGTCTAGATGCCTCGTATTGATGCTCATCTAGATCGAGAGGAACGGCGCGGCCATAGGGCAGGCGCACTTTTAGATCTAGGTTTTCTTTTCTTTTACTTTTCTACCGTGAAAGCTAGATCTAGCTCGCTCTGATACCATTGTTAGATCTAATCTATCATTGGTAGATGTACTGTAAGGTAGAGCTCGTAGATCTGAGAGGGGAAGAAGGGAGGGTGAGACTACCTGCGCCCTGGCTCGACAAGCATGAGCCAGAGGGGATGCCCGAGCTGGTGCCGGAGCTGGAGCCGCCGTCGTTAGCCATGGGGAATAGAGGCGACGGCGTGAGTGTGCGGTGGTGGCGGCGCTTCCCGTCGGCTCGCGCTAACCCTAGATCGGTAGGGGTGTAGGTGGGGTGATGGCACAGCGGCGAACCTCGTACTGTGCGCTGCCAGCTCCCCACCACTTTATATAGCGCGGCGACAGGGCCCACCAACCAGATAGGGTTAGGCGCCCCCGATCAGGGCGCAGTTAGGGGCGTGACGGGCCGTTGGGCTTCGTCACGTTAAGATCTATCTAACATGTTCATGTCATCGAGCTGTTCATATGAACAGTAAATCGATGCCCCGATAGGCCATAACTCCATGCCCTTTAATATACAGGTATATTAGGTTCATATATTCCTCGTACCTGTAATAAATTAGCACACCAACTTACTGCTCTCGGTGCCAGCCACGAGGCTGAATGTGGTACTGGGTGTAAGGATGGCAATGGACAGAGTAGAGCAATATCATACTATACCCATATAGTCAATGAGTACAAAAGTTTACCCGTACCAGCGGTATAAAACTTTACCATACCATACCCACTAGGTATCCGGTGGTTAGATCAAATAGTACACAAGTTATTCACAATTTTACGTTCATAAGTAATTATTTGAAAAAAATACAATCATTTCTATTTAATAAATAGGTAGACAAGTACATAAAAGTATCAAAGTTTAGAATTTAGAATTCATAATTGCATACATGTCCCTAGGCTTTTCGGCCGCATAGGTTAACATTTTACATGTAAGTTCAACATATCAGTTTAAACGAATCGGATATAGGTATACCCATAAGTATAGTGTCTATACCTAATCTATAGTCGTAACTTAACGGATAGGGTATAGATATTATCCATAGGTATAAAAGTGTATTCATACACTATACCGTACCGTGGATAAAATTGCCATCCTTAATTGGATGGACATGATCCTAGATGATGTACTGTGTGTTGCGGTCAGCAAGTCTGTTGAGCACGCTTAATGGAATCCCAGAGTTCCAGGTCGAAAAAAAAGAACGCTGCACAACATTTTTTTCTTTAGAATTGCATAACTTTTTTTTTTGAGCGGATGCGTAACTTTTGCTGAACTCGCGGACCGGTGGCCCATCTTCGCAAAAGGGCGAGCAGCACGGCCCGGCCAATGCGACGGCCCAGCTCGATCCCCCTTCTCGTCCCCTGGAAAAAAAGGAACAATCTTCATTCCCCTTCCTCTGCTGCCCCCACGGAAACCAACTCGCGAAAATGGATCCCTCTAGAAAACTCGCAAAAACGGCGGCGGCGGCGGGAGCCGTATCCATGGTGCTCACGGACGACGACCTCCTCGACGAGATCCTCCTCCGCGTCGGCTTCCCCACCACCCTCGTCCGCGCTGCCGCAGTCTGCAAGCGGTGGCTCCACCACGCCTCCGACAAGGCCTTCCTCCGCCGTTTCCGTAAGCTCAACCCGCCTCGCCTCCTAGGCTTCTACATCAAAGGGTTTCGAGGTTCTCCACGCTTCGCGCCTATGCTTCCGCAGCCCCCCGAGCTGGCCGCGGCCGTCCGCATCGTCGGGGCCTACAGCTTCGCCGCAGGCAACGACGGGGTAATGGTCAAGGACTGCCGGAACGGCAGCGTCTTCACCGAACTGTACGAAGGCAGACATGGAGTGCACAGCCCACTTTGCCCTCATACAGCCATGGCCATCGACCCACCCATCACACTCGAGCCAGTACCGCGATCCTTCCAAATCCTCTCCAGAGAAGAAAAAGGCGGCGGCTTATCCATTTTTTATGTCATGATGGAGTTCCCCATGGAGGAAGGGGCAACATATAGTATGCCAAGAAAACTGAATGCAAGTGTGTATATGTTGCAAGATGGAGCATGGTGCTTGCATACCTCGGCCACGACATGGATCTCTCCTTGGCGGGCTCGACTACGAGGTGTCCTGGTCGACAATAAAATCTACATGTTGGCCACCATCTCACACATTATCGTCTTGGATTTGACCAACTCAACTTTTTTCCTCAATTCAGCTCCCACAAGAAGTGGCCTGTCACCATTCAGACTTCAAGTTATCAAGAGCTGATGATGCTTCCAGTGTGTATCTCATCAACCTGAACGAGTTCCAACTTCACATCTGGCTCCACAAGGGGGACAGCTGGTCAATTGTGGATACCATCTGTCTGCATGAGATGTGTGCAAATCTGGTGATGTCAGAGCATACTCCATTTCTTTGGATAAACCACGTGGGGGACAATGCTGAGTTTGTGCTCTTCGCAATCGGTCGATCCGTGCTGTATCTAGATATGAGGTGCAGGACACTGCGTACATTGTACAAGATGTCAAAATATGAACATGACAGAAAAAGTATTAGTATACATCCTTTTATGATGATCTGGCCTCCCAGGTTCCCTGCTCTAAAGTGTGATCCTACCAGGTTCGATTTCTGGCCTTCAGATAATCCATATAGTGCTCTTGCTGAGGTTACCTAGTTTTAGCAATGTGTGTCTTTCATCACACTCTTTGGTATATCTGTAGAAGATGGTGTTACCGTCTTAGGTGTATGATTGATTCCTTGTGCCGTTTTAACATACTTGTTAACCGACATTTTAGAATGCTTATTTTAACTGTTAAGATTTTTTTAAACGCTTTGGTGCTGTGGCCACAATGTATGGTGTCAAGAGGGGACACACTTCCGTGGGGTCGTACAGAAGGATGAGGGTGCCCCTTGAATATTTTACAAAAATATGTGACTCCATACTTGTTAGAAAATTCCATTTCATAGTTTATCTTCTTGCTGTAGTCGTTTGCTAGACATAGACTGAATTGTCAAGTTATGTCATATTACTCCATGGAATGGTAATTTCTGTTAAAACCTGTGTTGCCACCAAAGAACATGCTTTTCTGAACTTGCTCTTCCCCATATATAGTCTAACAATTTGATGTTTAGGATGGACAATTCATTCTGCTTTATCACCATTTTTTGAATTTTCAGAAATTCTTAAGTGAAAAACTAAATTGGTTGTTTTCAAAGTATAGAAATGCTTTTGTTAGAACGATGATGTATAATGGAATTAGCATTCTATATCTGTATGTTGAAGCATGATGTTGCATAGTGAATCATTTATATCTTATGCATGAATTCTGATTCATATATATTATAACGAAAGTGACCAGTAGATTTCAAGGATTTTGAGTCGTCCGACTAGTCTATGAATCGAACTGGGGTAGCAACTCATAGACCAGTAGATATCAATGATTTTGTTCTTGTGTGGCATTTGTCCTTCTATAATCAGAGATTTGGTTTATTGGATTCTATCAAGAAAATATGCATGTCTAGGATATGAAGGCATTTGAAAAACTTTGTGCAAAAGATGCATTAGTTTTACTTGTGAACACACATATTGTTTGCCTAGCCACTTGTCTTAATTATTCATTGGAGTTTCCAAATTTTGCATCAGAATTGTTTCCATTACGATCAAGATTAGCTTTACTGGACAGTATAATGGAAACGTAGCTCTGTAGCAAGACGTTTAACCTGTGTATCCTTGTAGGAACAATTGCATTACTTTGAGCGCATATAATTATTGATTGTCGTTGTACTAACCACTTGTATTCACCTTTCATTTTAAATTCAATCAATTTTCTCATCTTGATCTGTGTTATATTGTCCTTGAGACAGAAATGCCATGTGAAGAAGGAAGATATCAGGAATCTCTTGGATGGTATCTAGCTACGGCGTTGGCGGTGAGGGTGGCATGATGGAAGAACAGTAGTGCGGTGCATTTTCTAAGTATCTGATTGTAGTTTGAACTGCCACTTCAGTTGTAGTGGATTTATCAATTAGTAATTATGATGCAATTTAACTGGAGCTGGCTGAAATATATATCCTATGATGGAAGAACAGTAGTGAGGTGCATTTTCTAAGAATCTGATAGTAGTTCGAACTGCCACTTCAGTTGTAGTGGATTTATCAATTAGGAATTACGATGCGATGTAACTGGAGCTGGCTGAACATATATATATATCCTATGGTAAGATTACTGTTGGCGACTGAGGTCTTCGTTTTGTGTTGTTGAGAAGAGAAGACCTTTATGTTGAGTAGTTATCTCTGCTCATGAAGACCTTTATGTTGAGTAGTTATCTCTGCTCATGTTGAAGTCTGCTGTCTGCTTGTTACATGTGCCCTTCGGAGAAGTATGTTCTTGCCTAGCATTGCATATCCTGTTTTAGTTAGCCATTTTTAGTTTTGTTTTCACAGTAAAAGAAGACTTTTCTTGAGGCCACGGTCTGTCTACAATGCATTGAAGGAAAGCCATGGTATATGCATTTTTGCAGGCTCTGTTAAATCTTCGTATGTGCATTTACGAGTTAGACTGGATTGGAACACCATTTGGATCCATTGCTAGGTCAAAGTTTTGAATAACATGATCACACTGTAACTAATTTAACAAAAGAAACTTAAGAGTTGCTATGGCTATGCTAAAATCTGTGTAGATGCTTACGTGTAATTATCTGCCAAGTTGCTTGCTAGATGGATTTTTATGGATCGAACTTTTGTACATTATGGATGGTTGACAAGCTAAAGTCGAGCTGTGTCGGCCCTGTTTCTGCTGTGTCTCTACGCTTAGAGCATCTCCATCCATGTTTTTAGGATTTTTTTTTTCGTCCGGACAGTGAATTTTTTTTCCGTCCGGAATGATTTTTCGCCTAGTCACGTTCTTAGGACGTCGGTTTCGTCCGGATTTGGTCTAACTTTCATCCGGAGTTTCTAGGCTGATCTCGGGGCGCCAAAAACGCCCTAGAAACGCCGAACGAAGCAAAAACACGGGTGGGCCAACCCATTGGCGACTATAGGCCGAGCTCTCGCCCTTTTCTTCTTCCCCTCTCGCCTTTCCTCTCCATTTCTCCCAACTCCCGCCAGTTCGCCAAGCTCCCGCCCACCATGCCGCCCAAGGGTTTCGTCAAACCCCGATCCACCATCGGCGAACCAGAGGAGAAAAAGGAGAGGAAACCGAGAGCACCGACGAAAAGGACGGAAGGCTTGACCAATGCCGAGTGGATGACCCTTGTCCAGAAGAGGAAGGTCGAGTCGGACGGCCGCAGGGAGAGGAAGGACAGGGCGAAAGCGGCGAAGGCGCTGGCCGAGGCCCATGGTCTCGCCGAAGAGCAGCCGATGAGGGCAAAACAGGCGGTGGCGTCGCGTGTGGCAATGTCGCGCTCGAGGCCGGTCGCCCCCCTCTCCCCCCCCTAGTACGACGCCCACTGGGGGAGCCAGCCAAGTGTCGGCTCGTCGGCCGGCTTCCAGGAGAGCCAGACAAACCCGCGACAGAGGTACTCCTCCTCTCCCGAGTTTGACAACGAGTTCAACTCAAACATGCTCTTCTCCTGCCACGCGCCTCGCCCTCCTCCGGCCTTCAACGTCGACATCAAAGTCCCCTACTCTACCTCTCCGGCGTACGCATGCCCTTCATCGTCCATGCGTCGCGGCCCTCTTCCTTTCGGCGGCAGCTCAAGTTCCTCATGAGCGGCGAAGACACCTCGACGATGAGCACGCCGGTCAAGGCCTGGTACATGGCGCGCCACAACGCCATTCTTCAGGAGGACATCGTCGCCAGCATGCCAAGCTCTGCGTCGACCGCTTCCGCCCCTACGACTACGCCGAGCTCTGCTTCCACCTTCTCCAACTAGTCGGACGGCCACGCCGTCGATACACCCATCCCCGTCACACCAGACACGTCGGAGGAGGCCATCCCCGTCGACGAATGAACGCCGATCCATTCTATCTAGTTCTGTAATAATTTTGCCGCCGAACTTTTTTAGGTGTACTTCTATCGAACACCTTGGGTCGAGATTTCGCCGGCGAGAACGACAAATATTCAAATATCTCGCCTTTTTTGCTTCGCCTAGGAACTCGGTCTGGGAATGAGAGTGGGAAACTCGGTGTTCCCAGACCAAAAGTTACGTCCGTCCGACACTATCTAGGTCCAGATTTCTATCTGAAAACGCCCAACGAGTGGAGGTGCTCTTAGGAGACTTGGTACTTCTAGATTAAGGTGGTTTCCGCCTCAATCTTTCCCCTTGAACATGTAGTAAATAACCTCGAGTTCTCTGTGTTTTCGCTTTTGGTATGGATGCGGGTGGACAGTCCGGTGGACTAGGCGAGCTATCCGCTGGATTAGTGCTTGGCAATTTTGGAATTGATTTTTTTTTGAAATTCCATTGATCTATTAATAATCATAAATAACAGTCAAAGAAGGCTAGAAGTAATAAAAATTATAAATATTTCACTCGACCACCTAGCGACGACTACAAACACTAATGTGAGCCAAAGGTGCGCTGTCGTCCTTGCCCCTCCATCACCAGAGCCGGACAAAACTTGTAGTAGTAGAGTTTGTGGTAGTAGATAGACGAGAAGTCGTCGTGCTAATGCCAGAAATGACCAACGCACAAGATCAACAACCATCGCCAATGATGACAACCGTAGATCGGAAGAGACCGACCTGAAAATAAACCAACGAACACGAAAACGGACAGAACCCTAGGATATCCGCCATACAAACGACTCCACGCGTCGTCCATCGACGCTGGATGCATCAATGGAGCGAGGATAGAGTGGGAATGGTTCTATTCTGACTTTAGATGTCGTCGTTGCCTTAGAAGACACTAAAAAAAAGCTAAACAAGGAACGGAAAACCTTTCGCCGGCGAGAGGTCTTGGTCCGCCACACCTCCAAGGGTCTAGGGCCACCAACTACGGAGCGGACCGGCGACGTTGCCAGCGAGGGGCATGGAACCCTAGATGGTTTTTCTCTCCATCTTTTCTTCTCTCCCTGGCGGCGCAAGTAAGATAAATTCAGACCTAGGCCAACTTAATACTGTTAAGTACTAAGAACAATACTAAGTTGACCTATGTCCGAATTTGAAGGTCTAGTGGACAAGCTTGGATGTCGAAGCGGACGTCCACATGCATCCCTGGCTTGGTGGTTTCGAAACCTATCCATGTGTTGTTCATCACATACAGTAATTGTTTATCATTGTCTCGATGGATACATGCATCAAGAGTTCATTTTTTTCACTATTCAGAGAGCTTTATTGATTAAACGGTCTGGTTACAATCACTCAGAATACTGATAACAGCGTCTGGGTTATAATTGATCCACATAGATTTCTTTCTAACCGAACTAGCTTGCTTAGCACAAAGATGAGCCGCTTGGTTAGCATCCCGTCCAACAGAATTTACTGTAAAGCTAGATAGAGCTCTCATAATCTCCCTATTTCTTGGCATGTGGATCTCGGTTCCGATCGATCATGTCCTTCCTTCGCGTAGAGTTGGACAACTTCCTTGGCATCAGCCTCGATAATAACGCGAGTGTAGCCCCTCTAGACTGCCAAGCGCGCACCATCTCGAATTGCCATAGCTTCCATAACCATAGCGCTCGATGCGTGCTCATACCATAAAGCATGTCCATGTATCATGGGGAAACCAATGAGGTTTAGACCTTGTCTCTTTGGTCGCCTTCTCCTTTCTGGTCCTAGACAGGTCGATTGTAGTCTTAGTTGCCCAGCGAACCGATTCGGTCACTGATCTTCGGCTTTCACCATGATTTCGAGCATTGCGCTCTTGCCAAATCGTCCAACATCCACATAGGATTGGACTCTTATCATTCTAGTTGAGTGCCAAATCATCAATCATATCCATCGACCAAGAGTTCGGGTGAAAATATGGCACCTTGACATCCGCCATGCTTTTTAAGAGTTCATGTGTTGCCGCTTTTGCACCTTTTGGGAACACACATTACCGGTCGGCTCTGAATGTTGTACAACTTTTTTTTATTCAGAACTGCCTAACTTTTGCTGAATCCGCTATCCCATCTTCGCAAAAGGCAGCACGGCCAGGTCATTGACTCATTGCGACGGCCCAGAAAGACCTCGCATGCCCCTTCTCGTGGAAAATATTTTTATAAGACCTGGTCCACAAGTGAACCAACAAGATTGACACATGACAATTTAGATTCATGAAAACGGTTTCAAATCCTATTTTTTTCTCTGTTTTGAACACGTGTTATTTGCTAAAATTGGTCCGTTCTAAACCCCTTCCTCTGCTGCCCCCAGCTCACGAAAATGGAAGATGGCGCGATGGCGGCGACGGACGCCCAATCCAAGGTACTCGGCGAAGACGACCTCCTCGAAGAGATCCTTCCTCCGCGTAGGCTTCCCCAACAACCGTCGTCCGCGCCGCCGCCGTCTGCAAGCACTGCCTCCACCACAACTCCGGCAAGGCCTTCCTCGGCTTCTACATCGAAAGATTGCAAGGGTCTCCATGCTTCGGGCATATGCTTCCTCAGCCCCCCGATCTGGCCACCGCCGTCCGCATCGTCAAGGTCTACAGATTCGACGGCGACAACAACGTATTGTCCAACAGAGTATTGGTGCAGGACTGCCGCCGGAACGGCAGCGTCTCCACCGTATCGTGCAACATCAGGCACGGATACGGAGTCATTGTTGGAGTGCATAGCCCGCTTTGCCCCGAGAGAGAGCCATGGCCATCGATCCACCACTTCCACCCCACCAGCAGCAGAGTGCGTACATTGTATGAGATGGGTCGATTATATTCGTGCGCTATCTGGATATGAGGAGCAGGACAATGCGTACATTGTATGAGATGTCAGAGGATGAACAGGATGGGGGTGGCATTACAATCTGTCCTTTTATGATGATCTTGCCTCCCACATTCCCGGCCTGCGCTCAAGTGTGATCCTACCAGGTTCGCTTTTTGGCCTTCAGATATTAATCTGTGTAGTGCTCTTGTTGAGGTTACTAGTTTAGCAATGTGCGTCTTCCATCACACTGTTCGGTATTTCTGTAGAATGGTGTTAGCTAGGCGTATGATTGATTCTTTATGCCATTTTAACAAAATACTTGTTACCGACATTTTAGAATGCTTGTGTTAAGATTATTTAAAAACGCGAAGGTACTGTGGTCATAATGCATGTAATGTTGCTAAGAGGGGATACGCTTCCATGATACGGGTCTGGCACGGAAAGATGATGGTGTCCCTTGAGTGTTACAACGACTTGTTAGAAAATTGCATTTCATAGTGTAGCCTGTTGTCGTTTGCTAGACCTATACTGAATTGTCATATGACTCCAGAACTATTTTTTAAAGCTTGAGTTTGCACCAGGATTCTTTCCTGAACTTGCTTTTCCCCATATATAATCTAATCTAAGAATAGTAGCAATCTATACTTGTACTAAAAATTGACTTGTTTGGACAATAATTCTGCTTTATCACCATTTTTTAAAATTTCAGGCATTCTTAAGTGAAAAACTTAAATTGGGTGTTCAAAAATATACACATGGTTTCTTCAGACTGTTGATGTATAATGGAATTAACGTTCCATATCTTTATGTTGAAGCATGCTGGTGCATAGTGGATCATATATATCTCTTATGAATGATTTCTTATTCAGATACATAAAAAAAACGAGTCCAGCAGGGGAGGAGGCCTATGGAATTTTATTAAGAAGACCTCGGGGCACAACAGAGAATGGGCGACCTCTCTGTCTCCAAGCTCCTGCAACAAGAAATAGACGAGGGCGGGAGTTGTCATTTTAGATTATAATTAGACTGGTATATTGGATTATTAGCTTACTGAGGAGATAACAATGGCAAAGGGGTAATATTAGCAAGAACTATGCCCAAGTGGAAGTGTTACAAGAGAGATAGACAGCGAAAGGGGCTTACAATCCAAGGTGCACGAGCTGGTGGTGTGGGTGTTTAAAATCAATTCTCCCTCGTGCCCCACAGCTTGACCTCCTTCCACTTCCCTGGAAAAAAAAAGCTCAATCCCCATTCCTCTGGTTGCTCACGATCGAAAATGGAAGACCACACGACGGCCGCGGCCGCCATATCCAAGGTGTTCGGTGACGACGACCTCCTCGACGAGATCATCCTCCGCGTCGGATTCCCCACCACCCTTGTCCGGGCCGCTGCCGTCTGCAAGCGGTGGCTCCACCACGCCTCCGACAAGGCCTTCCTCCGCCACTTCCGTAAGCTCAACCCGCCTCGCATTCTCGGCTTCTACATTCAAAGATTTCAAGGGCCTTTGCGCTTCGTGCCTATGCTTCCTCAGCCCCCCGAGCTGGCCGCCGCCGTCCGCATCGTCGAGGGCTACAGCTTCGGCGCAGCAAATGACGGAGACTCATTCGCCCGTCACGAAGCATTGGTGCAGGACTGCCGGAACGGCAGCGTCTCCACCGTATTGCGCAGCAGCAGGCACGGATGGGGAGTCAGTGTTGGAGTGCACAGCCCGCTTTGCCCCGAGAGATCCATGGCCAGAGACCGACCACTCTCACCCCAGCAGCATCCGCGGTACAGCGTTGCACAGGAGTTCCTAGTCCTCTCCAGAGAAGACAAAGACGGCGGTTTATCTTACTTTTATGTGTTGCTGGAGAACCCCATGGTGTTGGATATAACATCCGCAACAAATTTTACGGCGCACGTGTTTATCTTGAGAGATGGAGTCTGGTGCATGGTTGCCTCAGCCACGACACGGATTGATCAATGGCGGGGCATACAAGGCGTGCTGATCGAGAATAAACTTTACATGATGGCCACCTACAACGAAATTACCGTCTTGGATTTGGCGAACTCAACTTTTTCCACAATTCAGCTCCCACATGGAGTGGGACACTTCATGCTATCACGGGCTGATGATGCTTCCGGTGTGTATCTCATCGGGGTGAAAGAACATCAACTTGGAATATGGCTCCACAAAGGGGACAGCTGGTCGATTGTGGATACCATTTGTTTGCATGAGATGTGTGCAAATCTGATGATCTCAGATTGCAGGCTTAAGGATGCTCCTATTTCTCTTCTTCGGATAAACCAGGTGGGAGACAACGCTGAGTTTGTGCTCTTCCAAATGGGTCGATTCGTGCTCTATCTGGATGTGAGGTGCAGGACACTGCGTACATTGTATGAGTTGTCACAAGATGAACAAGACATGGGCATTACTCGTATATATCCTTTTATGATGATTTGGCCTCCCACATTCCCTGCGGTGAAGTGTGATCCTACCAGGTTTGCCTTTTGACCTTTGGATTATCTGTGTAGTGCTTTTATTGAGGTTAAATAGTTTAGCAATGTGCATCTTTCATCACACTGTTAGTTTTATGATTGATTCCTTATGCCATTTTAACATTCTTGTTGCTGATATTTTAGAATGCTTGTGTTAAGATTATTTAAAAAAACTTCGGTACTGTGGTCAGAATCTATGGTTGTTAAGAGGGGACACACTTCCGTGACACAGGTCTGGCACGGAAAGATGATGGTGTCCCTTGAATGTTACAACAGTATGGACTCCAGACTTGTTAGAAAATTTCATAGTGTAGCTTGTTGTCGTTTGCTACACATATACTGAATTGTCAAGTTATGGCATATGAATCCATGGAGTGGGAACTTTTGTTAAAGCTTGTGTTCGCACAAGACAGCATGCTTTCCTGAACTTGCTCTTCCCCACATATAGTCTCATAATAGTAGAAATCTATACTTGGTACTAAAAAGATGACTTGTTTGGTGTATGTTGGACAATTCATTCTGCTTTATCATAATTTTTTGAAATTTTAGGCATTCTTAAGTGAAAAATTGAAATTGGATATTCAAAAATATAAACATGGTTTTTTATAGGTAATTTGGGTGCTTGTGGCATTTGTCCTTCTATGATCAGATGTTTGTTTTACTTGTATCATGAAAATATGGAGGTCTAAGATATGAAGGCATTGAAAATACTTTATAGGTAAAAAATGCAGTATTCTTACTTTTGAGCGCACATAAGGTTGGCTATCATTTTACTAGCCACTTGTCTTTATTCTTCACTAGAAATTCCAAAATTATGTATCTCTAAATACACCGTCATCCTTTGTACCAGTTTGTCATTGCTTTTAGCATGATACTTGAATGGCTCCAGACTTGTTACAAAATTACATTTCATAGTGTCGATGGCTGTCGGTTTTATTAGGTACACATATGCCGATGTGTCACATTGCAACATATCACTCCATGGGATCGTTACTTTTATCAAAGCTTGTGTTGGCACCAGACAACATTCTTCCTAAGATTTTCTTTCCAAGCATATAGTCTAATTATTACAATTTGTAGTGTTGCTGAAGATGGCTCGTTTCGTTTTTTTTTTTGCATGGACAATTCATTCTACTTTTATTACTGTTCTATGAATCATCCGGTGTCCTTAAGTGCAAAACTGATAATGGATTGCAAATCCTGTTTGTCCTATGCATGATTTCTGATGCAGATATATCAGAGATTTTTTTTTCCTTTCATGAGTGGCGGATAATACAATTTAACAATTGAATAAGTTGTGCTTGCCTAGAACTTGTCCTTCTATGATTAAGATTAGTTTTACTGGACAGCAAACGGTACAATGATACATAGCTCCGTAGGATATGTATTATGTATGCATTCAACCTGTATCCCTGTAGGAACAAATGCATTACTGTGAGCGCATATATTTTCACCATTCATTTTAAATTCCAACAATTTTCTCATCTTGATCTATGTTATGCTGTCCTTGAAACAGAACTGCCATGTGAAGAAGGAGTGTATCAGGAATCTCTAGCTAAGGCGTGTTGGCGGCAAGGGTGGCATGATGGAAGAAGAACAGTAGTGAGGTGCATTTTCTAAGTATCTGATTGTAGTTCGAACTGCCGCTTGTAATGGATGTATCAATTAGGAATTATGATGCGATGTAACTGGAGCTGGCTGAACAAATATATATCCTATGGTAAGATTACTGTTTGCGACTGAGGTCTTCGTTTTGTGTGGTTGAGAAGAGAAGACCTTTTATGTTGAGTAGTTATCTCTGCTCGTGTGGCAGTCTTATTGCTCTACTGCTGGTCTGCTTAGTTAGTCATGTGTAGATTTATTTTAACAGTAAAAGAAGTCTTAACTTTAGGCCACGGTCGATATCTTAGAATGTACCGGTGCTGGTCCTGGTAGCCTGTATGTTGATCAGGCTCTGTTATATTTATTATGAACAAGCAGCAGTTAATGACTGCATCACATATATGCATCTACAAGTTCGATGTATTAGGAACCACACTTGCTTGGAATTAGTCATTGCTATGCTAACATTTTGAGCGGCAAATAGGAATTGTGGTCCGGGGAGGTCGTATTGTCACCTGAAGGATCTTGTACATGGGCCGCATCTGCCATGCCCCTTCAAAATATGTAAGGTTTTCTTTTGCTTTACGTTAGTCTAAAGGTTTATATTTATTTTAAAAAAATAATGTTGAACTATAGTATTTCAGTGTTAAGTATATTTACTAGAGATCCCTCTCTTCACAATGAGGCAATTACAAACCTGACTCCGGTTCAAATTAGTGAGGACAATGAACACGCAACTGTGTAAGAAATTCTCTGATGATGAGATTGGGGACGCCCTCTTTCAGATTGGTCCCCTCAAAGCGTCTGGACAAGATGGCTTTCATACCAGGTTCTATCAAAGGAATTGGGAGCTGCTGCGAGCGGAGGTTATTCGTGCGGCCAAACTTTTTTTTGCCACGGGGCTTCTGCCGAATGGGGTGAATGACACTTTCATAGTGTTGATCCTTAAAATTGATAACCCAATGGAATTAAAAGACTTTCTCCCCATAGGGATCTGTAACGTGCTTTACAAGGTGGTGTCGAAGTGCCTTGTTAATAGGCTTCGTCCTATTCTGGGAAAACTAAAATCAAATAATAAAAGCGCATTCGTTCCCGGGCTTATGATCACGGACAACACCCTTCTTTCTTTTGGGTGCATGCATTTTATGGAGCATGGTACGTCAGTTAATTCCTCATACTGTTCATATAAGCTAGATCTTTCTAAAGCCTACGATAGGGTGGACTAGTCCTTTCTGGAGAATACAATGCATAAGATGGGTTTCTCGCACCAATTGGTACAATGGATTATGTCATGTGTTATCTTGGTGAAATATTCGGTGAAATTTAATGGGAACCTTTTGGAAGCATTCTCTCCTACTCTAGGGCTACGACAAGGGATCCTCTTTCCCCTTTTCTCTTCCTGTTTGTGGCAGATGGTCTATCTACTCCATTGAAACATGAGGTGTATAGTAATAAAATTACACCAATTAAGGTGTGTCGGAGAGCTCCTGGTATTTTTCATCTCTTTTTGCGGATGATACATTATTATTCTTCAGAGAAACAAATGAGGAAGCATTATGTGTGAAGAATACCTTGGATAAGTATGCATTGTGTACATGGCAGCTTATTAACCCTAACAAATGCTCCATCATGTTTAATTCTCTTTGTCCGCAGAATACTCAATCATCAATTCGATCTATATTGCATGTGGAGAAGGATGGGTTTGAAGAGAAATATAAGGGCTTAACAACCCCAGATGGTCGGATGCACAAGGGAAGTTTTAAAAATCTCCAATCTATTAACTTATCTAAAAGGTTGATTGAATGGAATGATGGGTTGCTTTATCAAAGTGCACGTGAGGTATTTATTAAAGCTATTGCTCAAGCATTACCTGCATATATTATGGGGGTCTTCAAGTTATCCATGTCAGTTTGTGATGATCTGACGAAGCTGATACATGATTATTCGTGGGGATCTGAGCAAGGTAAAAGAAAAACACACTAGATAAGTTGGACTAAGTTAAATCGAACTAAACCTCAAGGAGGTCTCGTGTTTCGGGATATGCGACTATTTAATCAAGCACTACTGGCTAGGCAAGCCTGAAGACTTTTAGTGTTCCCTAACCGTTTATGTGTGAGAGTTTTAAAGGCAAGGTATCATCCAAATAGGGATATTGTGGATACAGTATTTACTGGTTACCCCTCTTTAACCTGGACAGCTATTTCGTAAGGGTTGGAATTGTTAAAGAAGGGTTTAATTTGGCGAGTTGGAAACGGGCATAGTATTAAAGTGTGGAGGGATAGTTGGATTCCTCGTAAATCGTACGGTAAAATCCTCACCCCACGGGGCAATCGCCATGTACGTCGTGTATCTGAATTGCTAGATGATCAGGGGAGGTGGGATGTAGTAAAAATTCGCCAAACATTTGTACCCATTGATGTTGATATAATCTTGAAGATTAAGTTACATCGACATGCGTGTGATGACACCGTGGCCTGGCAACCTGAGGCCTCGGGGTTTTTTATGTGAAGAGTGCATACAAGCTAGCCCTATCTGAGTATCCGGATCAATGTGCTATATGGCAGCGTGTAGTGCGAGACCAGCTGGAGATGATCCTTGTTGGACAAAAATTCGAAGGGGTCAAAATATTTGCTTGGAAGGCTGCTTCTAATGGTTTGGCAACAAAGAAAAATAAACTACAGATACATATACGAGTTACAGGCTACTGTAACATCTGTTGTATGGAGATAGAGGATGTGGCTCATGCTTTATTTCGTTGTCCGCATGATCATAACCTGTGGACAAAGATGCGGAAGAGCTAGAATTTGACTTCATATGCTGACCTTTCGGTGGCCCCTTTCAATTGGTTTAGAACGATAATTGCTGAAATTCCAAATAATATGGTGGAGATGGTTGCTTGGAGAGCGTGGTAAGCTACTCACGATAAACCCCTACCATTTCTAAAAGGATCGAGGCGATTTCTGAGCAGTTATTTGAGATTGACCAGTGATGTTACACATGCTTCTATAGATGCATTGATTAAAGGAAAACAACCAATTCTGGAGGATGGGATTACACGACTACCTGGTAAGAAGGATCAACCCTTCTATCAAACCATGGTCCAAACCATCGGATGGGTGGGTCAAACTGTCTGTTGATGGGTCCTTCCGAGAAGCTGGTCACATGGAAGGAATTGGGATGGTTCTTCGTGATAATGAGGATATCCGATCTTCTCTTCATGCAGATTCTTGGATGATTGTGCTTCCCCTCTCGAAGCAGAGCTGCAACCGTGTCTTGAAGGGATAGAATGTTCCACTCCTTTCAGCCAATTGCCGATCATCGTCGAGTCAGATTGTGCCCAGATGATTGAAGCAGCAAAGTCAAGAGCACAAGACAAATCGCCTTTTCTTCATCTTATTGCAGAAATAAAAACCTTGTCTAGTCAAAATAAAGTGTGTTATTTTGTAAAAGTGGAATGATCGTAGGTTAGGGTTAGCCACTGCCTTGCAAACTTTTCTATGACGGAACGCCGTACTGCTACTTGGTTAGGCTCTGGACATGATGTTATTCTTCAGGAGCTAGAACATGACCGCATTATAACCCTCTTTGTTTAATAAAGTTCCTTTTACCCGCAAAAAAGTATATTGAAACATGTCTTAAATATTTTTAGCTCAACAAAAAACATCTCTATTTTACCTATGCTCATATAATTTATGAAAATTGTTTATGTATTTCAAATGTAGTGTTTATATGCCATCCATGGTGTCTTCATCATGGCTCCCTCCCTAGCCTCATTTCTGATTCAAGACGGCTGCGAGCAACCGATTCACGAGGTCTGCCACTTGGCTCCGAGGACTCTCGACAAATCTCTCTCGGATCTACTCCTCTCATCAATAGACAACACATATCCATCGAAGATTGAGGTTGATCGTCGGAGAAATAGCTAGAAACAGGGATTCCCACGTTTTTAGAAGGCGTAGGTGAAAATGAACGAGTGCCAATCCAATAACTAGGTTTTGAGATGTCTGCCACCGTCTTGCAAAGGCTACCCGCTCCATACTGCCCCCTTCCTCGTTGGACAGCGAGATAGGAGCCAGAATCGCCATCTCTTTGCCCAATAGCCGTCATCAACCACCATAACTTGTTTCACTAGCCTCGATACCTATTATCGTGACGTGAATATTTTAGTCAAATTACAACATTTATCAATTTTTTGGTAGTTTTGTATTGATAAAATTTGGAGAATATATAGGTAGATTGGATATTTCAAATAGTATATATTGCTCTATGTCCGACAGTTTGGGTCTGGTTCTCATACAATGCTACAATCTGTCGGACGACCTTGATTCAGTGTTATGATCAGATGGCCTTGATGCTACATGTCGATGCTTACATGTAGCTATATCTGCTCTTTTTAGCTTAGATGTAATTATTTGCTAAAATTTCTTGCGTGATAGTCATGTTGGGTTTGGTGGGACTTAACTGTTTAACTTGGCAGTTGGAAACTTCCCTGCCGGGTCACACACGCGTGCGGCCCTGGAGGACCAAACCCTAGCCCCAGCGACCTCGAGCTCCCCTAGCCGTTGTCGCCGTCGGCGCTGGCAGTGGTGGCGGCGCCCGGGCATTGAAGGCGGCGGGCAGGGCAAGGCGCTCCATGACGGGCCTTCCTCTCACGAGGAGGGACGTCAAGCTAGGCGGCGCACGGAGGCGATGTCGCATGACGAGCTGGAGCGGAGGAACGATGGATCTTGGTCGGGAGGTTGAAGGGGGATGGCGTGCGGCGAATGTAGTGGAGGCACAACGACCTGAGGGCAACGACGTGGTCTGGAAGTGATGACGAGAGGCCCTAGCTGCCATGCTGATCGCCCTAACAAGCTCTCGACCATGCAGAAGGTGGAAGAAGGGCGGGGACTGCGGGATGGAGTGCTCTCATCGTGCGAGTCGTGGGACTTCCACAACACTTGGGCTACAATGGTGAAGTGGCTGCGGCAGTAGTGTGAGCATCTTCGACGGTTGTTCCGGTATGGTGGGTAGATAGGGAGGCGTGGGACCTCACGGATTAAAGTATTTCCTACCTTAGGTCGGTGCCAGCAACGATGACACATGTGGGCGTTGTTCCCCTCCTTGGAGGCATCGCTGAGCTGAGCTGATACGTCCTTGCTCTCGCTCCGTTATGGTGGACCTGTGGAGTTGGATCGACGCGATGGCAGCGTCCTTGACATCTTCACTCTGTTGGGAGTATTGCCCACATTGCCATCCTCCGGTGCTCGTGGCTATCCAAAGTTGATCTTCAAGAGTGCAATGCACGCCATCGTCAGCGAGTCTCTCGGGTGTTGGAATTTTTGCCTAAATAGGCCCAGCCCATTTATTATATGCCAATAAATTTCTGAAATCCTAGAGGCTCATTTGGCCCATTCATGCAAGGCAAGAGCTGGGACAAATGTTTAGTCCCACATTGCTAGTTGAGTGAAAGTTGGACCAGCTTATAAGGTGAGCTCTTCCACCACTTGCACGAGCTTGAGAAGAGAAGACATATACACGCGCGCTCCTCCTCCTCGCTCGCCTCGCCACACCACGCGCCACGGGTTGCGGGAATCTCGCCGAGCCGAGCTTTATTTTGCCACGCAGGAATGGTATATGAACAGTTATACAGAAGCTGAAATGTTTTGCTTCGAGTGGACTTTTAATACGAGTTAAATGAATACGAACTGAGTGGAGGCTGTCCGGTGGGCTGCCGCCTGTTCGCTTCATCTTTCGTCCATTCGTTTCATCTTCTGTGCAGTCTGTCTGCCTTCCCCTCTGTGCCTATAAGAGAGAGAGGTCGTGCCTCCTCTCAGACACACTTGCATACTTCTTTGCGCCTCCAGTTCCAGAGCATTGCGCTATCTAGATCTTCCCCATCCCGTCTTGCGGCGTGCACCGTGATCCGGGACAGTAAGCCTCCGATACCCCGCTGCTTCGAGTCCTGTACGGGAGAAGGGCGATAAGGTTTTTGGAGAGCGCTATCGGCGCGACTACTGGCTTCGTCACGGACTCCATCTATGGCGCACCTGAGGGAGAACTTAATCTCGCTCAGGAAGAGGCGTTTCAAAAACTTGATACCACTTTCAAGGCTGCCTTGATCAACATTCTTGGCGACAATATTGTCGATTCATATCTATCATTTAGCAATGGCAGGGATATGTGGGACGCGCTCGAGAGAAAATTTGGAGTCTCCGATGCTGGCAGTGAACTGTATGTTATGGAACAATTCTATGACTATAAGATGGTTGAGGACCGCCCCATTGTGGAGCAGGCTCATGACATACAGTCACTTTCCAGGGAGCTTGAGCACTTAACTTGTGTGTTACCGGACAAGTTTGTTGCCGGAGACATTATTGCCAAACTTCCCCAGTCATGGAGGAATTTTGCTACTTCTCTGTGGCATCCCGCAAAAACCACTACTAGAAAATCGCGTTGTTTTTGGTGCATTGCATCATCATTATCGCATGGCTTGTCTCTGCGCATCATCATATCATCAGCATGCATCCATTCGTTAAAACCATTTTTGCTAAAAACCCTATTTTGGTTTTCTATATTACTCGCCCCGTCTTTATTCAAATCAATCCGGGTCTCCGGAATATTTTATTTCGTCTGGCAATATTTTGCAAACGCCCGGTTTTAATTAAATAAATTATTTAATTAATTAGTGGGGGCAGTCGAACGGGCCAACCCGACCCGAACGACCACCCCCGTATAAAACAATCGGTCCACCCTGCCAGCCCTACCTAAATCCTAAAGCTACCCAAGCAACTCTACCCAGCCCCCTTCCACCTCACCCCAGCCACTCAGCGACCGCCACCTCACCCCTCCCCTATCCCCTAGCCTATCCCTGCATGCCACCTCTTCCCCCACTCCACTCAACCTACTCACCCGCGTGGCCCCACCCAGACACGCACGCTCCCGCGCCTGCCCCGCCCCGTCTCCAACCTCCCGCACGCTTCCCTCCTCGCTTCCTCCCCCGCAGCACACCGCCTCCACCCTCCTCTCCGGCCACCCCGCCGTCCGCTCCTCCCCTCCTTGCCCCTCAGCGGCGCGCCTCCGCGGGCCCCCCTCTCTTCTCGCCGGGCGCCGCCAGCAGCGACCACGCCCGCGGCCCCGCCTCCGTTCGCCACCGTCCTCGCCGGCGACCACCGCCCCGCTCGCCTCCTCCCCACCTCGCCGCGCCCTCTTCCCACCCCCCTGCTCGCCCGCGCCGCCCCAGAGCTCCTCCGCCCCGAGCCGCTTCGGAGCTCCGCCCCCTCGCCGGTTCCTCGTCCCAGCGCGTCTCCGGCCCGAGCCCGCCGCCTCGTCTGCGTTCCCGGAGCGCCGCCGCCGGCCCGTGTCCACCCAGCCCCGCCGCCGCTCCCTCCGGCCGCCGCCTCCTCGAGCCGCACGCCGACCCCGTGCTCTGCTCGGGCCCCCTCCCCGTCCCTGGCAGCCGTCTGCTCCGGCCACCGCCTCCGCCGGCGAGCCCGTGCCGGCTCGCCACCGCGTCGACCTCCCTCGCCGGACCCGCCTCCCTGCCCCCGGCCGAGCCGCTGCCGGCCTGCTCCGGCCGTGCTGTGCGCGCACCGTCCCCGGCGCCGACCCCGCGGCCCCGCCGGCAACCTCGCCTCCGCGCGGCGCGCGCCGACGACGCCCGACCCCGAGCCCGACCGTGTTCCTGCTCGCCGCCGTCGCGTCGCGGAGCCCCCGTCGTCCCTTCCTGCGCTGCTACCCCTCCCCGTCGCCTCCCGTGACCGCCGGCAGCGAGTTCCCGGGCGCCGCTGGCCGCAGCAGCGACCACCGCGGGTCGGCCCTGCGTGCTTGCTGCCTCTGCCTCGACCCGACAGGAGCACAACGCCAAGGGCCTACACCGCCGTGGCTACTGCTGGTATCGTGTGGTGATGCTAAGATGGGGTTGCCCCAAACCAAGGCAAGGCGCCATGTGCCGATGCACCAGTCCGAGATCTGCATCACTTATGTCGCGGCCAAGACCATCCGAGGATAGGTCACCCCGAAGCCGACCCCGGTGCCCGGAGCCGAGAACCCCGACAAGGACCACGCCATGGATACGCCGAGTTCGCCATCGAGGAGACCAAGGTCGTCGACATGGAACCGGTGGACGCCAAGTACTCCTTCTCGGATGCGATGCTCGAGAACCCGGACGATAAGAACATCGACGCAGAACGCCAAGTGCTTCACCCGAACGCCAAGACCGACCCGACACGCGGACCCATCAAGTTCTTCTCGACGACGAGATCATCGACAGAGAACCCGAAGAAAACCTGTGCGACAAGTACTCCCTCGAGAACGTCAAGTATTTCACCCCGGACACCGAGTCCATCGAGACCCCGATGCGACAAGATCTGCCCCGATACCGAGAACGACCCCGGAGTCCGAGAACGCTTCCGTCGAGCCTCGAACCCCAGATCCGTCGAACCCTGGACCCTGAGACCGACCCCGAACCCCGGAAACCCCAAGATCTGCCGAACCCTAAATGTGTGAACCCCTTCCCGAAACCTATTTTATAATCTAATACAACTTGATGCATATTAAATCATTCATCTCGCATGCATACCTGTGGTTTGGGGACCTTATGCCGATTCACCTCTAATTAAATATGGGGCCCATATGCGGCAAATCTAGTCTCATATCGGCCTCATTTAAACTTGTGTAGCGAACCGGTATCTTATCTTGCCTTGATATAACCACATTTAAATTGCGGGGTAGCTAAACAACTTGAACCACTTGAATACTGTCGGGACCCCCGGTTCCGCTTAATATGACCTAATTGCATCGCACCTTGCCATGCCATGCATCATTCATGCATCATGCCGATCTTCTGCCGTTGTATTAAATAGTGCATCCGGTGTTCCTTCTAGTGATTTGCTTCTTCGCGGATAAGGCCGTTGAGTTGATGCGAGCTTCGCCCCAATCTTCGGATGAACCTTCGACAATGTTTTCAGGCGAGCATCTCCCTCTTTCTACCTATTTTACTTTTACAGTATTTACTTCCCTCCTGTTGATCTATTGCTATCTGTGTTGCGCTGCTCTAGTTTCGTACCCGTGATATCCCTCGCAGCCATATATAGCCTGGGACACATCCTATTACCTGTTGTTTGGTAGATAGTTGGACCCGCGTGTCGTAGTCGCTTGCTCAAGTGTTTTGCTTGTCGTCAAGTACCACCATTGTTGGAGGATTGCCGCATGTTGACGTTGGAGATGATCATGGCTTTAATTATTGTTTCACTTTAATTCCTGTTTAACAACTAAAATTGAATTAAGCAGAGGCATCGGTGGGTGATAGGTAAGATTTGGTTTCCGACCGCCCACTTGTGTCCCGTAGGACCCGAGTTCTTGACACCTGTTCCGAGATCGAGCGCGCTAACCACAGGTGGGGAGATATGGGCCCCCCATTGATTATTACCTGATTTCAAAGTATTGTACTGGGGGCCACAAACTAGTTTGAGGTTTTATTTACTATCCTGTACTTATGCCATGTTTACTGCTTTATTTACGATTGTGTGAGGAGCACGCTGTACTGTTTAGGAAGCGGAGTGTTTTCGCTGTATCGACAGTCCCCGATTGGGGACCTGCTGTCGTTTACAGCCACTGACGCAAACCCTAAGTCCGTCTCGGAGACCGGCCGACTTCGTTGCGGGTGTACTCAGTGGGGTGGCCCCCCGTGCTTGCTTTGGGTCTGGGAACGTCGTGACTTAGGCCCCGCCGACATACCGATGGGTGTATGTTAACTGATCTGGCAAAAAGGGTCGAAGTGCCTGTGGATACTTTGGTGCACCCCTGCAGGGTTAAATCTTTTCGAGAAGCCGTGTCCGCGGTTATGGACGACTTGGAGCACAGTGCTTGATCATAGACAACTATAACTAAAGTTTACTGTTATAAATTGATTTGTATCGGATTTGATTAGTAATCAGCTTCACTACAACGGAATGGCTAAGTAAAAGTACCAACAACTGCTGGGTTTTTGGGTTATCTCACGCTAATTGTATATGATTAGTAAGTGTTGCAACTATAACGGAATGGTTAACTAAAAGTGCCCACCGCCTACTTTATCAGGATGATTATCTATACTTGACTAGTAATTGCTGCAACGATAACCGAATAAATAAAACTGCCAACTGTGTGAGTTCCTCGGTCGACTTCCTCGTTTGGTCTCGAGGGGGAAACACCAGGATGGGTTTGTTTGGTGTTAGTTTCAGGTTGGATCCGGATAGGTCATTCTTACCCCTCTCTGATAACCGCCAGTTGTATCGAGTCTCTATAGGTTGTTCAGTGCACGCTGCCGCTGCCGCTCAGTCCACCATACCTGTGTAGGCGAGGACCGCCGAATTCTAGCCTCACCGTGTACTGGCCTCAGTACTGACGCTCCTTCTTTTTCTTTTGCCCTTTGTCAGCACCCCTTTTGTTTAAGCAGGTTTTGAGATCGACGCCGTTAGCAGGGTTACCCTTCCGGCTTGGCCTGGGCAGGGTTATGGACGCCATTGGTTATTCTTCAGGGCTCTTAGCCCCATTTGCATCTTGTCCGTAGTCGGACGCTATATCGTTTTACAGGTGATTTGGATCTTTGTATATTATATCTGTATTCTTGACTCTTGGAGTCGCGCTGTATATATATCTGTTCTGTGGGTCCCATCGAGGACTGTTGTGTAATGTTATTACTTCGTTTTCCACCCGCACGAAAGTGCCTGGTGGGCACCTTTGAATCGTTTCTATGCGGGTTTGGCGGAAATCGCTGAAACCTGCATAGGTCCGATTCTGAGGGTGTTACAGAGTGGTATCAGAGCCCAGCAGTTGCGATACCCCACAAGTCCAGCCTGTAGGATAACCTAGCTAACGGCCGAAGTAGAGTGTCAAAACTATTTTTGCAAAATCGGTTGGATAGTTCTGATTAGGTCTGATTTTACTCCTTACCCCTCTGCTATTCTCCTCTTATCCCTACGTGTTTTGAATCCGCTCTCGTCCATTTTCTTCGAGTCCAGGAATTCTCGTGGTTGGGTTTCTGTCGTACCTTCAGGGTTTCGCTTCCTCCTTTGGTAACGGTGTTCTACTATCCGGTGTTCATGCTATCTGAGTAATCCGTCTGCTGTGGTACTATTCCTTGTTCTTGTTTGTGCCTTCCGGTGTTTTCCGACGCGACGACATCATCTATGCCAGCTCCGATACAGAGTCTGCATCACTCCTTTGATCCGAACCTCGCTTGTCGAGATCTTCAGTCTAAATCCTGAGAGTTGGTTGCATAATCTGTCTATTCGTGTACAGAGTAATGCTTTGAGTGCGGGATGGAGTCGCGACCATACCACTACTCTTATCATTTGCTCGGTATATTGAATAGTGGATCGATGCAATTTACTCCTTCCATGAAAGTTAGAGGTGGCCTTACCTTTAACTTCGTCCTTTGTTTTCCGGAGTGTTCTCTTGATGAACGGGATCAACGACCTCTTGTTAGTGGTGTCGCGAGGATCTACACGAAGCGAGAAGACGCAGTTCGCCGACCTTCCTTCCGGTACCATGAGGCGGATCTCGAGGGCGAGATCCCTTGTTAGTGGTGTCGAATTGTGGCATCCCGCAAAAACCACTACTAGAAAATCGCGTTGTTTTTGGTGCATTGCATCATCATTATCGCATGGCTTGTCTCTGCGCATCATCATATCATCAGCATGCATCCATTCGTTAAAACCATTTTTGCTAAAAACCCTATTTTGGTTTTCTATATTACTCGCCCCGTCTTTATTCAAATCAATCCGGGTCTCCGGAATATTTTATTTCGTCTGGCAATATTTTGCAAACGCCCGGTTTTAATTAAATAAATTATTTAATTAATTAGTGGGGGCAGTCGAACGGGCCAACCCGACCCGAACGACCACCCCCGTATAAAACAATCGGTCCACCCTGCCAGCCCTACCTAAATCCTAAAGCTACCCAAGCAACTCTACCCAACCCCCTTCCACCTCACCCCAGCCACTCAGCGACCGCCACCTCACCCCTCCCCTATCCCCTAGCCATGATCAAGTTAAGTACCACCTCTTTTATTACCCCTTCTAGCAAAAACCCAACAACCTACCCTTGCCATCTATCCTACCTAGCTAAACAAAAACCCTATTCCACATCTCCCCTAAACCAAACCCTAAGCCACCCCAAACCCCATACTAGCTAAACCAAAACCCCACCTAGTCTAAGCAAAACCAAAGCACCCCTCTCCCTCTCCTCTCTAGCTTTCAACCCTAAACCCATCTAGCATGGTCCCATACCCCCATGTCCTATCTACCCTCTCTCTCTAACGAAGGTCCCCCTCACCTAACCTAGATCGAGCCGGCCCTCTCCCTCTCTTTTCTTTCCTCTCTTCCCTCTCCCTGCCTATGGCCCCCCTCTCTAACCCTACCTGCCTCGGGCTCCCCTGGCCCACCTGCAGCTCCCTGGCCCCACCTGGCAGCAGGCCAGCACGAGCACGCCTGCCCCTGCCCTGCTGTGGCCGCCCATGCACGTGAGGGAGGGTGCAAAAGCGGCCGAAGCCACCTCCCCTCCCCCACGCCATCTACCTGCCCCCTCTCTTGTTCTTATCCGACCCTCTTCGCCCCAGCCTCCCCCAGATCCCCAGGTAGCCCCAGGCCTCTCTGCTTCCCCTCTCTTCCTTCTTCCTTCCCCAGCTCGACATGCCCCCCCTTCCTTCTAAACCCTAGCGACGGCGCCCCCAGCACCCCTTCGCTCCAGAGCTCCCCGAGGCGCGCCAGCAGTACCAGGAGCCGCGCCCTCTTCCTCTGCTTCGCCGAGACGCGCCGGAGCTCGCAGGATCTCGCCGGAGGAGCCGCGCCGCCGCCGTGCCCGTGACAGCCAGAACGCCTAGGCCAGCTGCCCCCGCTCCGATCCTCGCCTTCCCGAGCCTCGCCAACCGCATCGTCGAGCTGCTGGTGAGCTCCTCCTCCCCCCAGACAACGTCTCCCTCTCCCTCTCGCCGTGCGTCGCCGTCGCGTTCTGTCGAGCGCTCTGCGCGCGCGCCGCGCGTCGCGCGCTGGCGACAGCAGCGCTGCAGCAGTAGATCTGGCCATGTTCAGAGCCCTGCCCCGCGCGCTACGGCTCTCCTCCGCGCTAGAACCCTGAGTCAATGTGGTAGCCCGTGGCTCCCTCTACAACTTTCATGTTGGGGCCATGGTGTTTTGTGCAGCAGCGGCGTCGCCTTCGTCAATCAAACGCCGGCCAGTCGCAGCCGCCGGCAGAGCTCTGCGCCGCTGCCGCCCGACAGAAATTGGCCTTTTGCAATTATGACCTCGCGTTTTCTCCCGCCTAAACCCGCAGTCCTGCCAGACCCACCCGCCAGCCTCTGGTCGTTTTATGCAAAACCCCCTGAGGAAACCCCTTCACCAACCCGCGGTCCATCTTTCCCTCAGCCGCTGGCGCATGGGACCGCAAGCCCTGGGGCCCCACCTGTAAGCGCCTGTGGGTGTGTTGGTCTGAGTAGAGAAAGTTTTCTGTGTCTGTTTAAATTCGAATTCTGTTTAAATAATTCCAAAGTTCAAATTCAATTCAGTTTTCAATAATTTTTCCATAGTATTTCCAAATCACACAAATAATATATGTTTGGATATCAGAAAAATGAGAGGATTCCAAATATGCCATCCAATTTGCCTTTTGCACAATTAAAATTCCAAGTTTATTTAAATTACACTAAATGCCACGGGAATTTAAATAATTAATAACTTTTGATTTATAATTCCAAATTTAGCAAATGATATGTCTAAAATGATCAGCTCGACGAGACCTTTCTGTTTATGCTATCCTTGACTTCAATTGCAGCATGCATCATATAAAAATATAGGGTACAGCAATGTTATGACAACAAATGTGATTCCAAAACCCCATTAAAATGTTGTTACTTGTCCTCCACACCTCACCATGCCATGCTACCTTATTGCCATGTAAATTGTGCATCATTCATCATGGCATGATTGTTTGCTTGACGCATCTTATTCATATGCTTGTGCTCTATATTCATGTTGGCCTTGTTTGTTTGGTTTTTCTCGGATAGACACTGAGCAGGGGTTATATCAAGAGAAC
This sequence comes from Avena atlantica, assembly GCA_910589765.1. Taxonomy (NCBI): domain Eukaryota; kingdom Viridiplantae; phylum Streptophyta; class Magnoliopsida; order Poales; family Poaceae; genus Avena; species Avena atlantica. Next base: position 289,926,662 of record OU342738.1, read on the forward strand.
CAGGAGCACTACCCAGATCCGTCCCTCGCTTCAACTGAGTTGTCAGGCAAGCACTTCCACATGCTTGCATACATACAGTACCTATTGCCTCTATCTTATTCCTGCATCATAGAGTCGCGATTGCATTAAATTGAATCCCAAGTATGCATAGCCTTTACTTTCAACCCCACCAAGCTTGTTCCTCCATCCCATGAGCCATTACTATAGGAGTTGTTTGAGCCATGCGAGTCGTAGAAAAGCATGTGTAGGGTACGTGAGCGTCTGTTGGATAATGAGGTACCTAAACAACTTAACCTGAGTAGTTCTGGGATAACTAAAGAAAGTGGCATCGGTGAGCAATATCTGCTATTTGGTTTTTCCTGCTCACTTGTGTCCCGTAAGACCCCGAGTACTTGATACCTGTTCCTTGATTTATCGCACTATCCACATATGGGGAGTATGGGCCCCCCTTAGCCAGAGCTTGATTCCGTCTTATTTCTTGGGGCCACAACTAGTTTGAGGTTTTATTTACTATCATGTACCTATGCCATGCTTTACTGCTTTATTTACGATTGTGTGAGGAGCACGCTGTACTGTTTTGGGAGCGGAGTGTTTTCGCGGTATCGACAGTCCCTGTTTGGGAATCTGCTGTCGTTTACAGCCACTGACGCAAACCTTGAGTCCGTCTCGGAGCTTGCTTACTTCGTTGCGGGTGTACTCCATGGGGTGGCCCCCTGAAATATTTCTGAATCTTGTGATTGCTCTGTCGTGAAGACCTCGTTGGGTTTTGTTTTGGTTTTTCCGAGGTTGATCGTGTGTGTGTTGCTATTTGTGCACCCCGGCCGGGTTAAAACTTTCTGGAAGCCGTGTCCGCGGTTATGGACGACTTGGAGCACAGTATCTCGATCATAGACAAGCATAACTAAGTAACGCTTTAATCTGACTAAGTAAAGTGACTAGTAAATAGTGCAACACCCATGGAATGGTTAATAAAATTGCCAACGGATGGGGGGGTTGTTCGTCCGCTTCCTTGTGGGTAAGCAGGGAGGAGGATGGATCTGATGAGATTACCATTATAACTGTTGTTCTTAATTCACGGACATCCGTCTATCAATGGTTAGGCGGATGGTTAGCGTTTAACTGTAGAACTGCTAGGGTTTATCTTTCGCTGCAATTGCGTCACCCCAGGTTGTGTCCCCTTTAGAGGCATTAAGACTTGCTGAGTACCCTTAGGGTCTCACACGATAAATTATTGGTTCAGATGGACAGGTACCCCCGCAGGACGGATACTGGGTGGAAGAAGCTGATGATGTGGGCAACGATCGTTCGGTGTAGGGATTCCGAGATCGGGGATCCGTGAGACCTGTAGTTGGGATGTGCTTATTTCTATGGCATCTTATGCCGATTTGCTTCTTATCCGTACTCGGATTTTGTTTGCCGTTTCCGCATGATACTCTGATGTGTGTTGTATGAGGAAGTATCCTAAAATATAGATCTATCTAGGTCATTTGAATCTTGCCGTATGGCGTTGCTATATTTCCTTTCTTTCTAGATGGTATGGCTCTGATGTACTCTTGTATGGTGGCTTGCGTACATACCCACTTGTGTACGTAGTTGATCCCTTCGCCTGCCGATTACGCCGCTCGTACAGGTCCCGTTGAGAGGGTAGTGGTTGGGACGTCTGAAAGGACTACCAGTGAGTGGCTTTTGGGGCCCCACCGTACTATTTCAACCACTACCACTCATCCAGGCTTGTATCTAGGAGTGTAATTCACCGAGGTAGTTACTTTTATTTACTTCCCTCCTGTTGATCTATTGCTATCTGTGTTGCGATGCTCTAGTTTTCCGTACCCGTGATATCCCTTGCAGCCCTATATTGCCTCGGACACATCCTATTACCTATTGTTTGGTAGATAGTTGGACTTGCGCGTCATAGTCGCTTGCTCAAGTGCTGTTGTGTGTCGTCAAGTGCCACAGTTGTTGATGTATTGCCGCATGTTGATGTTGGAGATGATCATAGTTTTACTTATTGTTCACTTTAATTCCTGTTTAACAACTAAAATTGAAGTAAGCAGAGGCATCGGTGGGTGATAGAAAATATTTGGTTTCCGAACGCCCACTTGTGTCCCGTAGGACCCCGAGTACTTGATACATGTTCCTTGATTTATCGCGCTATCCACATATGGGGAGTATGGGCCCCCCTTAGCCAGAGCTTGATTCCGTCTTATTTCTTGGGGCCACAAACTAGTTTGAGGTTTTATTTACGATCCTGTACTTATGCCATGTTTTACTGCTTTATTTACGATTGTGTGACAGATAGCACCTGTACTGTTTAGGATCGGGACACGATTCCGCGGTGTCGACAAGCCCCGTTTGGGGTTCCCAGTCGTTCACAGCCGTATACCCAGACCTTGAGTCCGTCTCGGAGCTAGCTTACTTCGTTGCGGGTAGCTTAATGGGGTGGCCCCCTGAAATATTTCTGAATCTTGTGATTGCTCTGTCGTGAAGACCTCGTTGGGTTTTGATTTGGTTTTTCCGAGGTTGATCGTGTGTGTGTTGCTATTTGTGCACCCCGGCCGGGTTAAAACTTTCTGAAAGCCGTGTCCGCGGTTATGGACGACTTGGAGCATAGTATCTCGACCATAGACAAGCATAACTAAAGTTTATTGCTATAAATTTGACTAGATAATGACTAGTAATCAGCTTCACCATAACGGAATGGCTAATTAATACTGCCCACAATTGCTTGTTTGGAGTGTCGCTTGCGACCATTGTACCTGACTAGTAAGTATTGCAACTACAACGGAATGGCTGAATAAAAGTACCAACAACTGCTGGGTTTTGGGTTTATCTCATGCTATCTGTACCTGATTAGTAATTGTTGCAACTATAACGGAATGGTTAATTAAAAGTGCCCACTGCTTATTTTATCAGGATGATCATCTATACTTGACTAGTAATTGCTGCAACGATAACTGAATAGATAAAACTGCCAACTGTGTGAGTTCCTCGGTTGACTTCCTCGAACGGTGTCGAGGGGGAAACGCCAGGATGGGTTTGATTGGTGGTAGTATCAGGTTGGTTCCGAATAGGTCTTTCTTACCCCTCTCTGATTGCCGCCAGTTGTATCGAGTCTCTATAGGTTGTTTAATGCTTGCTGCCGCTGCCGCTTTAGTCCACCATACCTTTGTAGGCGAGGACCGCCGAATTCTAGCCTCGCCGTGTACTGGCCTCAGTACTGACGCTCCTCTTTTTCCTCTGCCCTTTGTCGGCACCCCTTTTGTTTAAGTAGGTTTTGAGATGCGACGTCGTTAGCAGGGTTACCCTTCCGGCTTGGCCTGGGCAGGGTTATGGACGCCATTGGTTATTCTTCAGGGCTCTTAGCCCCATTTGCATCTGTCCGTAGCTGGACGCTCTATCGTTTTCAAGGTGATTTGGATCTTTGTATATTATATCTGTATTCTTGACTCTTTGAGTCGCCGTCGTATATATATCTGTTCTGTGGGTCCCATCGAGGGCTGTTGTGTAATGTTATTACTTCGTTTTCCACCCGCACGAAAGTGCCTGGTGGGCACCTTTGAATCGTTTCTATGCGGGTTTGGCGGGTTTTCGCTAAAACTTATATAGGTCCGATTCTGAGGGTGTTACAGAGTGGTATCAGAGCTCAGCAGTTGCGATACCCCACAAGTCCAGCCTGTAGGATAACCTAGCTAACGGCCGAAGTAGAGTGTCAAAACTATTTTTGAAAATCGCTTGGATAGTTCTGGTTAGGTCTGATTTTACTCCTTACCCTCTGCTGTTCTCCTCTTATCTCTACGTGTTTTGAATCCGCTCTCGTCCCTTTCTTCGAGTCCAGGAATTCTCGTGGTTGGGTTCCGTCGTACCTTTAGGGTTTCGCTTCCTTCTTTGATAACGGTGTTCTACCATCCGGTGTTCAAGTTGCCTGAGGAATCCGTCGGCTGTGGTATCATTCTTTGTTCCTTGTTTGTGCTTTACGGTGTTTTCCGACGCGACGACATCATCTACGCCAGATCCGATGCAGAGTCTGCATCCCTCCTTTGTTTCTGAACCTCGCTTGTCGAGATCTTCAGTCTGATTCCGAGAATGGTTGCACTCTTTTCTACTGATTGTGCAAAGTAATAGTTTGGGTGCGTGATGGATTGGCCCCCATGCCGACTACCCCTTCTATTCGCTTTTGTACATTGAAGTGGATGAGAATGCATCGGTTCCCCCTTTCCATCGGAGCTAGAGGTGGCTTTATTTGTGGATACCTCTACCTTCGTCCTTTTGTTTCCGGAGTGTTTCCTCGACGATGACGGACAACGACCTCTTGTTAGTGGTGTCGCGAGGATCTACACGATGCGAGAAGACGCAGATCGCCGACCTTCCTTCCGGTACCATGAGGCGGATCTCGAGGGCGAGATCCATTGTTAGTGGTGTCGAATTGTGGCATCCCGCAAAACCACTACTAGAAAATCGCGTTGAATTTGTGCATTGCATCGTCATCATCATGCATTGTTTGCCAAAACTATTTCGCAAAGCCCGTTTTGTTTTCTAAAACGCCCCATCTTTTATTCAAACGCCAAACACCGGGTCTCCGGAATTATTTTGTTGTCGCCTATCGGTTTGCGAAAGCCGTGTTTTAAAATAAATAAAAATTATAATTATTTTTAGTGTGGCAGTCGAACGGGCCGAAATGACCCGAACGACCACCCCAGAAAACTAAATCGGTCCACCTAACCCACCCTATTAAACCTAAGGCTACCAGATAATCTACCCACCCCCTTTGGCCACCTCACCCCAGCCAATGGCAGCTGGCCACGTCATCTCTCCCCTTCCCCTTAGCCAACCAGATCCTGCCACCTAGACTAAACCACATCACACCCCCACTCCTCTCTCCCTCTCAAACCAATCACACCCGCGCGCCCCCCCTGCTCACCCTGGCCGCTGGGCCCGACCCCACCCGAACCGCCTCGGGATCCCTCCCTCTGGTCCACCTCGCGCAGAGCCTCCCCAGACCGACCCCCACTCCCGTGTGGCCCCTGCCCCTGGTCCCACCTGCCCGACCCCACCCCGCGGCCTCCTCCCTCTCTCCCTTCTTCCTCCTCTCTTCCGCTCGCGCGCGCACGCGACCGCCCGCCGCTGGCTTCTCCCTCTCTCTACTCTCCGGCGACCCCGCCGCCGCGGCTCCCGCTCGCCTTCCGCGCGCCTCCTCTCTCCTCCCCGCACCCGCATCCTCCCGTCCCTCCGCTCTGCGCCGCCCCGCTGCCGGACCCGCATCACCTCCGCCGCGCGGTCCTCTCTCCCAGCGTGCGCCTCGCCTCGCCGCCGCGTCCGGCAGCCTCCGTCGCCCGCCGCCGGACCCGCCTCCCCCGCCATCTCCCTCCGCCCGCGCGTCTCCTGCTCCTTCTCCGCTCGCGGGCCCCCTCGCCGCCGGCCGGCCCCGCCCTCCTGCTCGCCCTCGCCGGCCTCGGGCCACCCCCGTGCCGTCGAGCTCCGCCTGCGAAGCCGGCCGCCGTTTTCCGTTCGCCACCAGTGCTCGTGCGTCTGGCCTCGTCGTCTTGTCGCGCAGCCGTCCCGTCGGCCAGCTCCTCCCGTGGGCCCACCGCTGTCAGGCCGCGCTGGCACCCCTGCCACCACCTTGTCGTTGTGCCGCCCTGGACCGAGCTTCGGTTGATGTCGCGCATAGCGTCCTCCCTCTAGCAGACGAGGCCAACCCAAGGTCGACATCTTCAAAGGTCGAACAAGGCATGACTCAAGTATACCGACGCTAATTCGAGATCGACAACGACACTCGTAACCGGAACCCGAAGGCGAAGGCGATGCCCCAAGATCTGCTTCATCGAAACCCCGGGAATCCCCATCACGGATCCGATGGCCGAGACCCCGACGCGACGAGTGCTCCTTCCCGGACCCGAACCCCGGCCCCGGACAAGTTCACCATCGACCTCGAGTTCTCCTACACGGATGCCAAGCGACATGATCTCCTTCTTGGATACGACAAGCACTTCCGCGAGAACGCCAAGTACTTCATCCCGTACGCCATAACCGTCGACATGACCCGAAGACCCCGGATGCGCCAAGACCTACCCCTGAGTCCGAGAACGACCCCGTCGAACCCTAAACCCCGAACCCCAGATCCGTCGAACCCTGAGACCGACCCCGAACCCCGGAACCCCAAGTTCGTCGAGACCCCTCAATGTGTGAACCCCTCCCCGAAACCCTATTTTATCATATATAACAACTTGTTGCATATTAACTGCCATACTTGCATGCATAATCATGTGGTTCGGGGGCCTTATGCCGATTCACCTAATAACTAAATATGGGGCCCATATGCGGGCAAATCCAGTCTCATATCGGCCTCATCTAAATCTGTGTAGCGAACCGGTGCTATCTTTTGCCTTGTTAAACAACATTTAAAATGCGGGGTTTCTAAACAACTTGAACCACCTAACTAATTGTCGGGACCCCGGTTCCACTTAACATGACCTAATTGCATCGCACCTTTGCCATGTCATCCATCATACATGCATCATGCCGATCTTCTGTCGTTTTATTAAATATTGCATCCGGTGTTTATTCTAGTGTTTTGCTTCTTCGCGGATAAGGCCGTTGAGTTGATGTGAGCTTCGCCCCGATCTTCGGTTGAACCCTTCGACAATGTTTTCAGGCAAGCATCTCCCCCTTTCTACCTATCTTACTTTTGTAGTATTTACTTCCCTCCTGTTGATCTATTGCTATCTGTGTTGCGATGCTCTAGTTTTCCGTACCCGTGATATCCCTTGCAGCCCTATATTGCCTCGGACACATCCTATTACCTATTGTTTGGTAGATAGTTGGACTTGCGCGTCATAGTCGCTTGCTCAAGTGCTGTTGCGTGTCGTCAAGTGCCACAGTTGTTGATGTATTGCCGCATGTTGATGTTTGGAGATGATCATAGTTTTACTTATTGTTCACTTTAATTCCTGTTTAACAACTAAAATTGAAGTAAGCAGAGGCATCGGTGGGTGATAGAAAATATTTGGTTTCCGAACGCCCACTTGTGTCCCGTAGGACCCCGAGTACTTGATACATGTTCCTTGATTTATCGCGCTATCCACATATGGGGAGTATGGGCCCCCCTTAGCCAGAGCTTGATTCCGTCTTATTTCTTGGGGCCACAAACTAGTTTGAGGTTTTATTTACGATCCTGTACTTATGCCATGTTTTACTGCTTTATTTACGATTGTGCGACAGATAGCACCTGTACTGTTTAGGATCGGGACACGATTCCGCGGTGTCGACAAGCCCCGTTTGGGGTTCCCAGTCGTTCACAGCCGTATACCCAGACCTTGAGTCCGTCTCGGAGCTAGCTTACTTCGTTGCGGGTAGCTTAATGGGGTGGCCCCCTGAAATATTTCTGAATCTTGTGATTGCTCTGTCGTGAAGACCTCGTTGGGTTTTGATTTGGTTTTTCCGAGGTTGATCGTGTGTGTGTTGCTATTTGTGCACCCCGGCCGGGTTAAAACTTTCTGAAAGCCGTGTCCGCGGTTATGGACGACTTGGAGCATAGTATCTCGACCATACACAAGCATAACTAAAGTTTATTGCTATAAATTTGACTAGATAATGACTAGTAATCAGCTTCACTATAACGGAATGGCTAATTAATACTGCCCACAATTGCTTGTTTGGAGTGTCGCTTGCGACCATTGTACCTGACTAGTAAGTATTGCAACTACAACGGAATGGCTGAATAAAAGTACCAACAACGGCTGGGTTTTGGGTTTATCTCATGCTATCTGTACCTGATTAGTAATTGTTGCAACTATAACGGAATGGTTAATTAAAAGTGCCCACTGCTTATTTTATCAGGATGATCATCTATACTTGACTAGTAATTGCTGCAACGATAACTGAATAGATAAAACTGCCAACTGTGTGAGTTCCTCGGTTGACTTCCTCGAACGGTGTCGAGGGGGAAACGCCAGGATGGGTTTGATTGGTGGTAGTATCAGGTTGGTTCCGAATAGGTCTTTCTTACCCCTCTCTGATTGCCGCCAGTTGTATCGAGTCTCTATAGGTTGTTTAGTGCTTGCTGCCGCTGCCGCTTTAGTCCACCATACCTTTGTAGGCGAGGACCGCCGAATTCTAGCCTCGTCGTGTACTGGCCTCAGTACTGACGCTCCTCTTTTTCCTCTGCCCTTTGTCGGCACCCCTTTTGTTTAAGCAGGTTTTGAGATGCGACGTCGTTAGCAGGGTTACCCTTCCGGCTTGGCCTGGGCAGGGTTATGGACGCCATTGGTTATTCTTCAGGGCTCTTAGCCCCATTTGCATCTTGTCCGTAGCTGGACGCTCTATCGTTTTCAAGGTGATTTGGATCTTTGTATATTATATCTGTATTCTTGACTCTTTGAGTCGCCGTCGTATATATATCTGTTCTGTGGGTCCCATCGAGGGTTGTTGTGTAATGTTATTACTTCGTTTTCCACCCGCACGAAAGTGCCTGGTGGGCACCTTTGAATTGATAAAATAAGCAGTGGGCACTTTTAGTTAACCATTCCGTTATAGTTGCAACAATTACTAATCAGGTACAGATAGCATGAGATAAACCCAAAACCCAGCAGTTGTTGGTACTTTTATTCAGCCATTCCGTTGTAGTTGCAATACTTACTAGTCAGGTACAATGGTCGCAAGCGACACTCCAAACAAGCAATTGTGGGCAGTATTAATTAGCCATTCCGTTATAGTGAAGCTGATTACTAGTCATTATATAGTCAAATTTATGGCAATAAACTTTAGTTATGCTTGTCTATGGTCGAGATACTGTGCTCCAAGTCGTCCATAACCGTGGACACGGCTTTCAGAAAGTTTTAACCCGGCCGGGGTGCACAAATAGCAACACACACACGATCAACCTCGGAAAAACCAAATCAAAACCCAACGAGGTCTTCACGACAGAGCAATCACAAGATTCAGAAATATTTCAGGGGGCCACCCCATTAAGCTACCCGCAACGAAGTAAGCTAGCTCCGAGACGGACTCAAGGTCTGGGTATACGGCTGTGAACGACTGGGAACCCCAAACGGGGCTTGTCGACACCGCGGAATCGTGTCTCGATCCTAAACAGTACAGGTGCTATCTGTCGCAAAATCGTAAATAAAGCAGTAAAACATGGCATAAGTACAGGATCGTAAATAAAACCTCAAACTAGTTTGTGGCCCCAAGAAATAAGACGGAATCAAGCTCTGGCTAAGGGGGGCCCATACTCCCCATATGTGGATAGCGCGATAAATCAAGGAACAGGTATCAAGTACTCGGGGTCCTACGGGACACAAGTGGGCGTTCGGAAACCAAATATTATCTATCACCCACCGATGCCTCTGCTTATTTCAATTTTAGTTGTTAAACAGAAATTAAAGTGAACAATAAGTAAAACTATGATCATCTCCAACATCAACATGCGGCAATACATCAACAACTGTGGCACTTGACGACACGCAACAGCACTTGAGCAAGCGACTACGACGCGCAAGTCCAACTATCTACCAAACAATAGGTAATAGGATGTGTCCAAGGCAATATAGGGCTGCCAGGGATATCACGGGTACGGAAAACTAGAGCTTCGCAACACAGATAGCAATAGATCAACAGGAGGGAAGTAAATACTATAAAAGTAAGATAGGTAGAAAGGGGGAGATGCTCGCCTGAAAACATTGCCGAAGGGTTCAACCGAAGATCGGGGCGAAGCTCATATCAACTCAACGGCCTTATCCGCGAAGAACCAAAACACTAGAAGAAACACCGGATGTACTATTTAATTCAACGGCAGAAGATCGGCATGATGCATGTATGATGTATGGCATGGCAAAGATGCGATGCAATTAGGTCAATATTAAGCGGAACCGGGGTCCCGACAATTAATTAGATGGTTCATGTTATTTATCTACCCCGCAAATTAAATGTTGTTTAGCAAAACAACAGATGGAACCGGTTCGCTACACATGTTTAAATGAGGCCAATATAAGGCTAGATTTGCCCGCATATGGGCCCCATATTTAATTATCAGGTGAATCGACATAAGGCCCCCAAACCACAAGACAATATGCATGCATGAACAATTAAGATGCGACAAGTTTTATATTTAGCATTTATAAAATAGGGGCTCGGGAAAAGGTTCACACATTAGGGTCTCGACGGTCTTGGTGTTTCGGGGTCGGTCTCAGGGTCCAGGGTTCGACGGGTCCGGACTCGGCGGGATCATTCTCTGATTACTGGGGTAGATCTTGTCGCATCCGGGAAGCAGTACTTGGTTTGGCGTCGGGGCGCATCGGGTTCTTCCGGGTCGGTGTCGTTCTCGTCGTTGCGAAGGTCTTGCCGGTTCTGCGGGTCGGGTCGGGCTTGGCGTCCGGGGTGAAGTGCTTGTCATCCGGTGGCGATCTTGGCGTCAGGGTTCTCGGTTATCGGTAGATCTGGTCATCGCTTTGGTGTTGGCCTCGACACATACGATGGAGATCTTGGGGTACCATCTTGATTATCGGAGGCGAACTGGGGGCTCGACACCGGGGTCTTCAGGGTTCCACGAGTTCCGGGCGGAAGATCTTGGGGCCCATGCCGAGGAAGTGCTTGTCGTATCCGTGAAGAAGGTCGTGTCGGTGCGCTCGGTGTTCCGGGTGGGAGATCATGGTGTTTCGACTTCGGTTGTCGACGATGTACTTGGTTTGGCGTCGATGCGTCTTCGGGTCCGGGACCGGGGTCCTTTGAGCCTTGCGGGGGTTGTAGATTACCTCAATGCATCGTCATCGGGTCGGTCTCGGGGCAGAACACTTCAACACACAGGATCCCCGAGGCAGGTCATGACGGTTCCAGAGCACGGCTGATTCCTCATCTGGAGCTCCATTAACCGGTGTGTACCACCCGCAAAAAGCAGGGACAGAGGAGCAACAACAACATCACCCGAGGCCAACAAGATGGGAACGGTGGACAAAACAACAGAAAGGCTCCGGGGAGAGCAAGGCGCAAGAGAGGACGAGCAAGGGCCAGAGACACACGGCCAGCGGCGGCGTCGTGGGTCGTACTGGCCGAAACACGGGGAGGCGGGAAGGCAACGACCGCCAGGAGGTCGCTGGTGAGCGCGGAGGTGCCGCGCCATGGCGGGGCTTGCCGGAGGCGGCCAGAGAGGGACGAGGAGGGGCGCGGGACAGGGGAGGAAGGCGGAGGCGGCCGGAGCCGAGGTGGGGCGGGCGCCGGAGAGACGGGGCGGGGCCGGAGGATGAGGGAGCAGGCGCGGGCGGAGCTTGGAGGAGCGGAGGCGGGCCGGTGGCCAGACGATGGTGGCAGAGGTGAACAGGGCGAGGCCCCTGGCGGCGGTCAGAGGAGGCCCCGGCGGTGGACGCGCTGGGCTTGGCGGGACCCAGCAGAGTGGTATCAGAGCCCAGCAGTTGCGATACCCCACAAGTCCAGCCTGTAGGATAACCTAGCTAACGGCCGAAGTAGAGTGTCAAAACTATTTTTGCAAAATCGGTTGGATAGTTCTGATTAGGTATGATTTTACTCCTTACCCCTCTGCTATTCTCCTCTTATCCCTACGTGTTTTGAATCCGCTCTCGTCCATTTTCTTCGAGTCCAGGAATTCTCGTGGTTGGGTTTCCGTCGTACCTTCAGGGTTTCGCTTCCTCCTTTGGTAACGGTGTTCTTCTATCCGGTGTTCATGCTATCTGAGGAATCCGTCTGCTGTGGTACTATTCCTTGTTCTTGTTTGTGCCTTCCGGTGTTTTCCGACGCGACGACATCATCTACGCCAGCTCCGATGCAGAGTCTGCATCACTCCTTTGATCCGAACCTCGCTTGTCGAGATCTTCAGTCTGAATCCTGAGAGTTGGTTGCATAATCTGTCTATTCGTGTACAGAGTAATGCTTTCAGTGCGGGATGGAGTCGCGACCATACCACTACTCTTATCATTTGCTCGGTATATTGAATAGTGGATCGATGCAATTTACTCCTTCCATGAAAGTTAGAGGTGGCCTTACCTTTAACTTCGTCCGTTGTTTTCCGGAGTGTTCTCTTGATGAACGGGATCAACGACCTCTTGTTAGTGGTGTCGCGAGGATCTACACGAAGCGAGAAGACGCAGTTCGCCGACCTTCCTTCCGGTACCATGAGGCGGATCTCGAGGGCGAGATCCCTTGTTAGTGGTGTCGAATTGTGGCATCCCGCAAAAACCACTACTAGAAAATCGCGTTGTTTTTGGTGCATTGCATCATCATTATCGCATGGCTTGTCTCTGCGCATCATCATATCATCAGCATGCATCCATTCGTTAAAACCATTTTTGCTAAAAACCCTATTTTGGTTTTCTATATTACTCGCCCCGTCTTTATTCAAATCAATCCGGGTCTCCGGAATATTTTATTTCGTCTGGCAATATTTTGCAAACGCCCGGTTTTAATTAAATAAATTATTTAATTAATTAGTGGGGGCAGTCGAACGGGCCAACCCGACCCGAACGACCACCCCCGTATAAAACAATCGGTCCACCCTGCCAGCCCTACCTAAATCCTAAAGCTACCCAAGAAACTCTACCCAGCCCCCTTCCACCTCACCCCAGCCACTCAGCGACCGCCACCTCACCCCTCCCCTATCCCCTAGCCTATCCCTGCATGCCACCTCTTCCCCCACTCCACTCAACCCACTCACCCGCGTGGCCCCACCCAGACACGCACGCTCCCGCGCCTGCCCCGCCCCGTCTCCAACCTCCCGCACGCTTCCCTCCTCGCTTCCTCCCCCGCAGCACACCGGCTCCACCCTCCTCTCCGGCCACCCCGCCGTCCGCTCCTCCCCTCCTTGCCCCTCAGCGGCGCGCCTCCGCGGGCCCCCCTCTCTTCTCGCCGGGCGCCGCCAGCAGCGACCACGCCCGCGGCCCCGCCTCTGTTCGCCACCGTCCTCGCCGGCGACCACCGCCCCGCTCGCCTCCTCCCCACCTCGCCGCGCCCTCTTCCCACCCCCCTGCTCGCCCGCGCCGCCCCAGAGCTCCTCCGCCCCGAGCCGCTTCGGAGCTCCGCCCCCTCGCCGGTTCCACGTCCCAGCGCGTCTCCGGCCCGAGCCCGCCGCCTCGTCTGCGTTCCCGGAGCGCCGCCGCCGGCCCGTGTCCACCCAGCCCCGCCGCCGCTCCCTCCGGCTGCCGCCTCCTCGAGCCGCACGCCGACCCCGTGCTCTGCTCAGGCCCCCTCCCCGTCCCTGGCAGCCGTCTGCTCCGGCCACCGCCTCCGCCGGCGAGCCCGTGCCGGCTCGCCACCGCGTCGACCTCCCTCGCCGGACCCGCCTCCCTGCCCCCGGCCGAGCCGCTGCCGGCCTGCTCCGGCCGTGCTGTGCGCGCACCGTCCCCGGCGCCGACCCCGCGGCCCCGCCGGCAACCTCGCCTCCGCGCGGCGCGCGCCGACGACGCCCGACCCCGAGCCCGACCGTGTTCCTGCTCGCCGCCGTCGCGTCGCGGAGCCCCCGTCGTCCCTTCCTGCGCTGCTACCCCTCCCCGTCGCCTCCCGTGACCGCCGGCAGCGAGTTCCCGGGCGCCGCTGGCCGCAGCAGCGACCACCGCGGGTCGGCCCTGCGTGCTTGCTGCCTCTGCCTCGACCCGACAGGAGCACAACGCCAAGGGCCTACACCGCCGTGGCTACTGCTGGTATCGTGTGGTGATGCTAAGATGGGGTCGCCCCAAACCAAGGCAAGGCGCCATGTGCCGATGCACCAGTCCGAGATCTGCATCACTTATGTCGCGGCCAAGACCATCCGAGGATAGGTCACCCCGAAGCCGACCCCGGTGCCCGGAGCCGAGAACCCCGACAAGGACCACGCCATGGATACGCCGAGTTCGCCATCGAGGAGACCAAGGTCGTCGACATGGAACCGGTGGACGCCAAGTACTCCTTCTCGGATGCGATGCTCGAGAACCCGGACGATAAGAACATCGACGCAGAACTCCAAGTGCTTCACCCGAACGCCAAGACCGACCCGACACGCGGACCCGTCAAGTTCTTCTCGACGACGAGATCATCGACAGAGAACCCGAAGAAAACCTGTGCGACAAGTACTCCCTCGAGAACGTCAAGTATTTCACCCCGGACACCAAGTCCATCGAGACCCCGATGCGACAAGATCTGCCCCGATACCGAGAACGACCCCGGAGTCCGAGAACGCTTCCGTCGAGCCTCGAACCCCAGATCCGTCGAACCCTGGACCCTGAGACCGACCCCGAACCCCGGAAACCCCAAGATCTGCCGAACCCTAAATGTGTGAACCCCTTCCCGAAACCTATTTTATAATCTAATACAACTTGATGCATATTAAATCATTCATCTCGCATGCATACCTGTGGTTTGGGGACCTTATGCCGATTCACCTCTAATTAAATATGGGGCCCATATGCGGCAAATCTAGTCTCATATCGGCCTCATTTAAACTTGTGTAGCGAACCGGTATCTTATCTTGCCTTGATATAACCACATTTAAATTGCGGGGTAGCTAAACAACTTGAACCACTTGAATACTGTCGGGACCCCCGGTTCCGCTTAATATGACCTAATTGCATCGCACCTTGCCATGCCATGCATCATTCATGCATCATGCCGATCTTCTGCCGTTGTATTAAATAGTGCATCCGGTGTTCCTTCTAGTGATTTGCTTCTTCGCGGATAAGGCCGTTGAGTTGATGCGAGCTTCGCCCCAATCTTCGGATGAACCTTCGACAATGTTTTCAGGCGAGCATCTCCCTCTTTCTACCTATTTTACTTTTACAGTATTTACTTCCCTCCTGTTGATCTATTGCTATTTGTGTTGCGCTGCTCTAGTTTCGTACCCGTGATATCCCTCGCAGCCATATATAGCCTGGGACACATCCTATTACCTGTTGTTTGGTAGATAGTTGGACCCGCGTGTCGTAGTCGCTTGCTCAAGTGTTTTGCTTGTCGTCAAGTACCACCATTGTTGGAGGATTGCCGCATGTTGACGTTGGAGATGATCATGGCTTTAATTATTGTTTCACTTTAATTCCTGTTTAACAACTAAAATTGAATTAAGCAGAGGCATCGGTGGGTGATAGGTAAGATTTGGTTTCCGACCGCCCACTTGTGTCCCGTAGGACCCGAGTTCTTGACACCTGTTCCGAGATCGAGCGCGCTAACCACAGGTGGGGAGATATGGGCCCCCCATTGATTATTACCTGATTTCAAAGTATTGTACTGGGGGCCACAAACTAGTTTGAGGTTTTATTTACTATCCTGTACTTATGCCATGTTTACTGCTTTATTTACGATTGTGTGAGGAGCACGCTGTACTGTTTAGGAAGCGGAGTGTTTTCGCTGTATCGACAGTCCCCGATTGGGGACCTGCTGTCGTTTACAGCCACTGACGCAAACGCTAAGTCCGTCTCGGAGACCGGCCGACTTCGTTGCGGGTGTACTCAGTGGGGTGGCCCCCCGTGCTTGCTTTGGGTCTGGGAACGTCGTGACTTAGGCCCCGCCGACATACCGATGGGTGTATGTTAACTGATCTGGCAAAAAGGGTCGAAGTGCCTGTGGATACTTTGGTGCACCCCTGCAGGGTTAAATCTTTTCGAGAAGCCGTGTCCGCGGTTATGGACGACTTGGAGCACAGTGCTTGATCATAGACAACTATAACTAAAGTTTACTGTTATAAATTGATTTGTATCGGATTTGATTAGTAATCAGCTTCACTACAACGGAATGGCTAAGTAAAAGTACCAACAACTGCTGGGTTTTTGGGTTATCTCACGCTAATTGTATATGATTAGTAAGTGTTGCAACTATAACGGAATGGTTAACTAAAAGTGCCCACCGCCTACTTTATCAGGATGATTATCTATACTTGACTAGTAATTGCTGCAACGATAACCGAATAAATAAAACTGCCAACTGTGTGAGTTCCTCGGTCGACTTCCTCGTTTGGTCTCGAGGGGGAAACACCAGGATGGGTTTGTTTGGTGTTAGTTTCAGGTTGGATCCGGATAGGTCATTCTTACCCCTCTCTGATAACCGCCAGTTGTATCGAGTCTCTATAGGTTGTTCAGTGCATGCTGCCGCTGCCGCTCAGTCCACCATACCTGTGTAGGCGAGGACCGCCGAATTCTAGCCTCGCCGTGTACTGGCCTCAGTACTGACGCTCCTTCTTTTTCTTTTGCCCTTTGTCGGCACCCCTTTTGTTTAAGCAGGTTTTGAGATCGACGCCGTTAGCAGGGTTACCCTTCCGGCTTGGCCTGGGCAGGGTTATGGACGCCATTGGTTATTCTTCAGGGCTCTTAGCCCCATTTGCATCTTGTCCGTAGTCGGACGCTGTATCGTTTTACAGGTGATTTGGATCTTTGTATATTATATCTGTATTCTTGACTCTTGGAGTCGCGCTGTATATATATATCTGTTCTGTGGGTCCCATCGAGGACTGTTGTGTAATGTTATTACTTCGTTTTCCACCCGCACGAAAGTGCCTGGTGGGCACCTTTGAATCGTTTCTATGCGGGTTTGGCGGAAATCGCTGAAACCTGCATAGGTCCGATTCTGAGGGTGTTACATTCTCTGAAGCACAAGAGATAAGAGTTCTCCGTGACGGATCTCATTGGGACTCTTGATGTGGAAGAGAAGTCGAGAGCAAAAGACACACGTGCTCGAGTTACCGAGGGAGGTTCTAATGCCAATCTGGTACAGAAAAGGAACTTCCAGCCTCACAAGTTCAAGAACAAAGGCAAGTTTGACAACAAAGGAAAGTTCGATGGAAAGAACAAGGCCTCATAGTCCACCAGCTTCAAGAAGAAGACTGATAAGAGGAAAGGTGCTTGTCATGTGTGCGGTGATCATAATCATTGGGCTCCTGCTTGTCCCAACCGCTTTGACAAGCGCCAGCATGGGAAGGGCAGCAAGACTGCTAATGTTGTCATGGGCGACGTTAAGATGAAAGATGTTGGGTATGGTATTTATTACCTACTGTTCTTTCATTATGTCATTCTTATGATTGGTGGATTGACACGGGCGCTAATGTACATGTATGTTCTGATATTTCCATGTTTTCTTCATATCAGGTCAGAGGGACTCAAACCGTGCTAATGGGGAATGGTTCGCATGCTTCTGTTCATGGTGTTGGAACGGTCGATCTGAAGTTCACTTCGGAAAAGACCGTGCGCCTGAAGAACGTGCATCATGTTCCCTCAATAAATAAAAATCATGTTAGCGAATATCTTCTGTGTTGAGATGGCTACAAGATTGTATTCGAGTCCAATAAATTTGTAATTTCGAAGTATGGAACCTTTGTTGGTAAAGACTATGAGTGCGGAGGCTTGTTCCACTTATCTCTGTCAGACATTTTTAATAAAGTTGTTAATCATATTTACACGAATTTTGAATCAAATATCTGGCACTCTCGTATTTTTCTTATTAATTTTGGTTGTATGACGCGGCTAGCCAAAATGAATTTAATTCCTAATTTCACAACTGTTAAGGGATCTAAGTGTCAAATCTGTGTGCAAGCTAAACAACCTCGCAAGTCACATACGACTGCAGAAGTGAGAAATTTAACACCACTAGAGCTTATACATACTGATCTTTGTGAGATGAATGGTGTGTTGACAAAAGGTGGAAAAAATATTTCATGACTTTGATCGATGACTCTACGAGATATTTTCATGTGTATCTTCTGAAATCGAAAGATGAGGCTTTGAGTTTCTTCAAAATCTATAAAGCTGAGGCAGAAAATCAACTTGATCGAAATATTAAGAGGCTTATGTCTGATCGTAGTGGAGAGTATTTTTCCAACGACTTTGATTCTTTTTGTGCGGAACATGGCACAATTCATGAGAGGACGCCTTCCTACTCACCCCAGTCAAATGGAGTAGCCAAAAGAAAGAACCGTACTCTAACAGATTTGGTTAACGCCATGTTAGACACATCGGGTCTTTCTAAGGAATGGTGGGGGGAGGCACTATTGACTGCGTGTCATGTCCTAAACTGAGTTCCCACAAAGCACAAAGAAATTACTTCATTTGAAGAATGGGAGAAGAAAAGATTAAAACTCTCTTACTTACGTACTTGGGGTTGTTTGACAAAGGTTAATGTACCAATCCCCAAGAAGCACAAGCTTGGACCAAAAACCATTGATTGTGTTTTTCTGGGCTATGCTTTTCATAGCATTGGTTATAGATTCTTGATAGTAAAATCTAAAGTGCCTGACATCCATGTCGGTACAATCATGGAGTCGATTGATGCGACTTTCTTTGAGGATATCTATCCAATGAAGGATAAACCCAACTCATCAAATCCGAAGATATCTAGTTCATCTAATCAGGAATTTGCTACATTCTCTGAACCTACCATTCCAATTGAACACTCTGAAAGTCCTAAGGAGGATGATAATGAAATTCCTAGAAGGAGCAAGAGACAAAGGACCGCAAAGTCTTTTGATGATGATTTCATTGTGTACCTTGTGGATGACACTCGCACTTCCATTTCAGAAGCATATGCATCTCCTGATGCTGACTACTAGAAGGAAGCCGTCCATAGTGAGATGAATTCTATCTTAGCTAATGGAACATGGGAGATCACTGATCGCCCTTATGGGTGCAAACCTGTAGGGTGCAAGTGGATGTTTAAGAAAAATCTTAGACCTGATGGTACTATTGAGAAGTACAAAGCACGGCTTGTAGCCAAGGGATATACTCAAAAATAAGGTGAAGACTTATTTGACACTTACTCACTTGTTGCCAGATTGACCACCATTCGAGTATTACTCTCATTGCCTGCCTCATATGGTCTTCTCGTTCATCAAATGGACGTAAGACAGCTTTCCTTAATGGAGAGTTGGATGAGAAAATTTATATGGATTAGCCAGATGGCTTTATGGTAAATGGTCAAGAAGGAAAGGTGTGCAAGTTGTTGAAGTATTTATATGGCCTAAAACAAGCCCCTAAGCAATGGCATGAGAAGTTCGAAAGAACTTTAACTGCTGCAGGATTTGTTGAAATGAATCTGATAAATGTGTGTACCATCGCCATGGTGGGGGTGAGGGAGTCATCCTTTGTTTGTATGTTGATGACATACTGATTTTTGGAACCAACCTTAATGCAATTAAGGAGGTCAAAGATTTCTTATCTTGTTCCTTTGAGATGAAGGATCTGGGAGTAGCTGATGTCATCCTAAACATCAAGCTATTGAGAGATGATGATGGTGGGATTACACTGCTTCAGTCCCACTACGTGGAAAAGATCTTGAGTCATTTCGGGTATAGCGACTTCAAGTTTTCTCCTACACCGTATGATCCTAGTGTGTTGCTTCGAAAGAATCGAGGAAATGCTAGAGACCAACTGAGATACTCTCAAATTATTGGCTCGCTTATGTATTTAGCTAGTGCCATGAGGCCTGACATCGCCTTTGCTGTAAGCAAACTCAGTCGATTTGTTTCAAATCCAGGAGATGATCACTGGCATGCTCTTGAGAGAGTTATGCGCTATCTAAAAGGCACTGCGAGCTATGGCATACACTATACCGGGTATCCGAGGGTACTAGAGGGTTATAGTGATTCAAATTGGATATCTGATGCTGACGAGATAAATGTTGGAATTATGCCCTAGAGGCAATAATAAAGATGTTATTATTATAATTCTTGTTCATGATAAAGTTTATATTCCATGCTAGAATTGTATTAAGCGGAAACATTAATACTTGTGTGGTTTGTAAACAACACCGTGTCCCTAGTACGCCTCTATGGACTAGCTCATTGATCAATGATGGTTAAGGTTTCCTAACCATAGACATGAGTTGTCAATTGATAATGAGATCATATCATTGGGAGAATGATATGGAGGATAGACCCAAACAAAGCAGAGCAATTAGATCGTGTCATCGTGTTCGTCTTTGCGAAGCTTTTCCTATGTCAAATATTGTATTCCTTAGACCATGAGATAATGCAACTCCCTGGTATCGGAAGAAAGCTTTGAGGTCATCAAACGTCATCCTATGAGAGGGTGATCATAAAGGTGTCTCTCAGGTGATCGGAAAGTATCTGTTGGGTTGTATGTATCGAGATGGAATTTGTCCCTCCCAAGTCGGAGAGATATACTTCGGGCCCACTCGGTAATCGATATCAACACCGCTTGCAAGCATGTGGTTAAGGAGTTAATCACAAAGTGATATCGGATTACGGAACGAGTAAAGTACTTGCTGTGAACGAGATTGAACTAGGTATGACGGTACCGACGATCGAATCTCGGGCAAGTAAAATATCGCGAGACGAAGGGAATATATATATGGGATTGATTGAATCCTGCCATTGTGGTTCATCCGATATGATCATCGATGAATGTGTGGGAGTCAATATGGGTGCCCAGACCCCGCTGTTGATTATTGATAGAAGATCATGTCTGCATATTCTCGAACCCGCAGGGTCACACACTTAACGTGTCTCGACGCTAGGATAGATTGGATAATTGGTTTATGAATTTTTGTTCGGAGTCTCGGATGGGATCCGGGATATCACGAGAGGTTCCAGAATGGTCCGGAGAATAAGATTCATATAAGGCAGTGCAGTTTTTGGAGTTCGGAATTGTTCCGGGTTAATCGGTATTGTACCGGAAGCTTCTAGAACCTTCCGGAAGGGGACCAACGTGGACCCACCTTCCGGGAGGGGGCATGGGCCTATGAGGGAGTGTCCTGGCCGCATTGGGCCAGGGGCACAAGGCCCCATAGGGCCCAGCCGATTCTAGAGAGATTTGACTCGTTTAAATCTCGGGATAGAATTTCTAGATAAGGGAGAGTTTAAATCGTTTAAACTAGAGATAGGATTTCTAGATAAGGGAGAGTTTAAATTGTTTAAACTAGAGATAGGCTTGGAGGAGGGGCAAGGGCTGGCCACCCCCCCTCTATATATAGAGGGGTGGTGCGTCCCCTCCCCCACACACACCTTCCTCCAAGCCCTAGCAGCCTTGCTACCTTCCTCTCTCCCTCCCGACTGTTTGTAGGCGAAGCCCTGCAGCATAAATTCTCCACCATATACACCACGCCGTCGTGTTGTAGATCCAATCTATCTCTCCACCATACTCGCTGGTCCGAGGAAGGAGGAGACGTCGAGGTACTGCACGTGTGCATCTCACGGAGGCACCGCCACTTGTGGTGCTAGATCGGATCGGATCGCGAGGAGGAGAAGCGAGTACGACTACATCACCCACGTTCCGACGAACGTTCCGCTGTGCGAATCTTCAAGGGTATGAAGATCTAATCCAATCTCTCTCGTTGTTTGCATCTCCTAGATTAGATCTTGGCTTTCCCTCTGTTCGCTCCGTAGAAATTTTTTATTTACTATGCCGCGAAACCCTTCAGTGGTATCAGAGCTAGATCTATGCGTAGATGTGTTTCACGAGTAGAACGGAACATGGTTGTTGCGGGCGTTGATGTTTTCTGTTGCAAGCCTCTTGTTTGTGTTCTTCTTATGACGCGGGATAGTGAGATTGAAGCGGTCCAGGCCAACCTTACGCGACGTCGTTCGCGAGACCGGCTCCGCACTTGACGTGTGGCTTGTTCCACACATGCGGCTGGTGGATGTCAGTTTCTCTAACTATAGTTGTCATGGGATTAACACCGGAGTTTGGCAACCATAATATCACCGTTGTGGCTTTCCGTAGGTAAGAATCGTTCTTAGCATCTACTCCCATAAAGCCACGTAAAACATGCAACAACAAAGTTGAGGCGTCTAACTTGTTTTTGCAGGGAGTGTTTTCTGTGATATGGTATGGCCCAAGATGTGATGTGTATATTGTATGCGATGATCATGTTTTGTAATGTTTCACGACTTGCATGTCGATGAGTACACAACCGGCAGGAGCCGTATGGTTGTCTTTATAATTGTGTATGACCTGCGAGTCAACTTCTTATACGCCATGTAATAGCTTTACTTTATCGCTAAGTAGTTAGCAATAGTTGTAGTTGCTATTCGTGGTGGAGGCAATCATGGTGGAGTGATGGAGATCATGCCGGAACGCACAAGATGGAGATCATTGCGCGAAGATTGGCTATACCATGTCACATAAAGTTATATGCATGTGATGTTTATCCTTTATGTATCTTATTATGCTTAGATCGCGACGGTAGCATTATAAGATGATTCCTCACTTAAAGATCAAGATAAAAACTGTGTTCTCCCCAAGTATGCACCGTTGCGAAAGTTCGTCGTGTCCAAGCATCACGTGATGATCGGGTGCTATAGACTCTACGCTCACATACAACGGGTGCAAGCCAGTTTTTGCACACGCGGAAATACTTGGGTCTAACTTGACGAGCCTAGCATGTACAGACATGGCCTCGGAACACAAGAACCGAAAGGTTAAGCATGAGTCATATGAATGATATGATCGACACTTCGTTGTCCACCATTGAAACCACATCTCTTCTCGTGATGATCGGATTAGGTGTGGTGAATTTGGATCGTGTTCACTAAACAACTTGAGGGATGTTGAATTTAGTGGGAGTTCATCTAGTAATTTGATTAAGTTGAACTATTTATCATGAACATAGTCTAAATTGTACTTGCAAATACTGTAGATCCAATGGCCAAGTCCAACTTCAACTTCAACGTTTTTGCTGAGAAAGAAAAGCTTAGAAACAATGGGTCTAACTTCACCAACTGGTTCCGCAATCTAAGAATCATTCTGTCTGGCGGACAAAAGGACTATGTCCTTGAGAAAGCGTTAGGTAACCCCCCTGCTGCAACTGTGCCGGCTGATGAGAAAGCTGTCTATCAGTCGCGCAAAGATGATTATGGTGTGATTAAGAGCACCATGTTGTTTGCTATGGAACCGGAGCTTCAAAATCGTTTTGAAACCTATCCCGGGCCCTTTGAGATTCTCGAGGAGCTGAAAACCATGTTTCAGACTCAAGCCCGTTCTGAGAGATATGAGATCTCTGAGAAGTTCTTTAACTGCAAGATGGAGGAAGGGAGTTCCGTTAGTGAGCACGCCATAAAGATGTCGAGCTACACTCAACGCCTTGAGCAACTGGAATGCACGATTCCAGAGGAGCTCAAGATTGACAGGGTTCTGCAATCACTCCCTCCCAGCTACAAAAGTTTTGTAGTGACTCATAATCAGATTGGTTCCACTGATACGATCACCGAGCTCTTCGCAAAGCTGAAGGCTGCGGAAGTGGACATCAAGAAGGATAATCATGTGTTGATGGTCAACAAGCCCTCCTTTAAGAAAGGTAAGGGAGCAAAGAAGCCCTTCAAGAAGGGCGGCGGCAAGCGCAATGCCCCTGCTGAGAAGAAGCTCAGGTCTGGTCCGAAGCCGGACACTGAGTGCTTCTATTGCAAGGACAAGGGTCACTGGAAGCGCAACTGTCCGAAGTACTTAGCGGACAAGAAGGCTGGCACCATCAAAGGTATATTTGATATACATGTTATTGATGTTTTCCTTACTAGCCCTCGTTGTAGTGCCTGAGTATTTGATACCGGTTCAGTTGCTAATATTTGTAACTCGAAACAGGAGCTACGGAATAGACGGCGGCTTGCGAGGGATGAGGTGACGATGCGCGTTGGCAACGGATCAAGAGTTGATGTGATGGCCGTCGGCACGCTCTCCTTAGTTTTACCTTCGGGATTAGTTTTAAACCTTAATAAATGTTATTATGTGCCTGCGTTGAGCATGAACATCATTTCCGGATCGTGTTTATTGCAAGACGGTTATTCATTTAAATCGGAGAATAATGGTTGTTCTATTTATATGAGTAACATCTTTTATGGTCATGCACCTCTTGTGAATGGTTTATTTCTTCTAAATCTCGAAAGGGATGAAACACACATCCATAACATTGAGGCTAAGAGATGCAAAGTAGATAGTGATAATACTACTTATTTGTGGCACTGTCGTCTAGGTCATATTGGAGTAAAGCGCATGAAGAAACTCCATTATGATGGACTTTTGGAGTCTCTTGATTTTGAATCATTTGACACATGCGAACCATGCCTCATGGGCAAGATGATCAAAACCCCATTCTCCGGTATGATGGAGCGAGCAACGGACTTGTTGGAAATCATACATACCGATGTATGCGGACCGATGAGTGTTTCGACGCGCGGTGGATATCGCTATTTCCTCACTTTTACCGATGACTTAAGTAGATATGGGTATATCTATTTAATGAAACATAAATCTGAAACGTTTGAAAAGTTCAAAGAATTCCAGAATGAAGTGGAGAACCATCGTAACAGAAAGATTAAGTTTCTACGATCCGATCGTGGGGGCGAATATTTGAGTTATGATTTTCTCACGCATCTTAAAGCAAGCGGAATTGTTTCGCAACTCACGCCACCCGGAACACCACAGCGCAATGGTGTGTCTGAACGCCGGAATCGAACCCTATTAAATATGGTCCGATCGATGATGTCTCTTACTGATTTGCCGTTATCATTTTGGGGTTATGCATTAGAAACCGCTGCATTCACTTTAAATAGGGCTCCATCTAAATCCGTTGAGACGACACCGTATGAACTGTGGTTTGGTGCTAAACCTAAGTTGTCGTTTCTTAAAGTTTGGGGATGCGAAGCTTACGTCAAGAAGTTGATGCCGGACAAGCTCGAACCCAAAGCGGAGAAATGCGTCTTCATAGGATACCCTAAGGAAACTATTGGGTATACCTTCTATCACAGAACCGAAGGCAAAGTGTTTGTCGCAAAGAACGGTTCCTTTCTTGAGAAGGAGTTTCTCTCGAAAGAAGTGAGTGGGAGGAAAGTAGAGCTAGACGAGGTTATTGAACCTTCTCTTGAATTGGAGAGTAGCGCATCACCTGAAATTGTTCCAGTGCCACCTGCACCAACAATAGAGGAAGCTAATGACAAGGATCATGAAGCTTCGGACGATGCTGCTACTGAACGTCGCAGGTCGACAAGGTCGCGTGCCCCTCCTGAGTGGTACGGCAACCCTGTCTTGACTGTCTTGTTGGTAGAAGACAGTGAACCTACGAACTATGAGGAAGCGATGATGAGCCCAGACTCTGAGAAATGGCTGGAAGCCATGAAATCCGAATTGGGATCCATGAGCGAAAACCAAGTATGGACTTTGGTGGATCCTCCTAGCGACCGAAAGGCCGTTGAGTGCAAATGGATTTTCAAGAAGAAAACGGACGCGGATGGTAATGTTACCGTCTATAAAGCACGGCTTGTCGCAAAAGGTTTTCGACAAGTTCAAGGTGTTGACTACGATGAGACTTTCTCTCCCGTAGCGATGTTTAAGTCCATTCGGATTTTATTAGCAATTGCTGCGTTTCATGATTATGAAATATGGCAGATGGATGTCAAGACTGCTTTCCTCAATGGCAACATTGATGAAGAGTTGTATATGATGCAACCCGAAGGTTTTGTCGATCCTAAGGATGCTAGTAAAGTATGCAAACTTCAGCGTTCCATTTATGGACTGAAGCAAGCATCTCGGAGTTGGAACCTTCGTTTTGATCAAGTGATCAAGAGCTTTGGATTTGTTCCAAATTGCTACGAAGCTTGCATCTACAAGAAAGTGAGTGGGAGCTCGGTGACGTTTCTGGTACTGTATGTGGATGACATATTGATTATCGGAAATGACATCAACATGCTTAACGATGTGAAGAGTTATTTGAACAAGTGTTTTTCAATGAAAGACCTAGGTGAAGCTGCTTATATATTGGGCATCAAGATCTATAGAGATAGACAAAGACGCCTGATAGCTTTAAGCCAGAGTACATACCTAGACAAAGTTCTGAAAAGGTTCAGAATGGATAAGGCAAAGAAAGGTTCAGTGCCTATGTTGTCAGGTAAGATATTGAGCAAGGCTCAGTGTCCAGCTACGGTAAATGATAGGGAAGCTATGAGCAAATTGCCTTATGCCTCGGCCATAGGTTCCATCATGTATGCCATGTTGTGTACTAGACCGGATGTGTCCAATGCTCTTAGTTTGACGAGCAGATATCAAAGTGATCCAGGAGTGGAACACTGGACAGCCGTGAAGAACATCCTAAAGTACCTAAATAGAACTAAAGAAATGTTCTTAGTCTATGGGGGTGATGAACAGCTTGTCGTAAAAGGTTACGTCGATGCTAGTTTCGACACCGACAAGGATGATTCTAAATCTCAGACAGGATACGTTTATATTTTGAATGGAGGAGCTGTGAGCTGGAGAAGCTGCAAGCAAAGCGTGATCGCGGGATCTACAGTAGAAGCGGAATACATGGCTGCTGCAGAAGCGTCAAGTGAAGGAGTTTGGATCAGAAACTTCATCACTGAGCTTGGCGTGGTTCCAAGTGCATTGGACCCACTGGAGATATTGTGTGACAACACTGGCGCCATAGCACTCGCTAAGGAACCAAGATATCATCCAAAGACCAAGCATATCAACCGCAAGTTTCAAATAATCCGAGATTATATAGCAGATGGAGATCTGAAGATTAGCAAAGTACATACGGATCTAAATGTCGCAGATCCACTGACTAAACCTCTTCCACGTGTAAAACATGATCAACACCTCAGTGCCATGGGTGTGAGATTGTTGCCAAATGTAAACTATATTATTGACTCTAGTCCAAGTGGGAGACTGTTGGAATTATGCCCTAGAGGCAATAATAAAGATGTTATTATTATAATTCTTGTTCATGATAAAGTTTATATTCCATGCTAGAATTGTATTAAGCGGAAACATTAATACTTGTGTGGTTTGTAAACAACACTGTGTCCCTAGTACGCCTCTATGGACTAGCTCATTGATCAATGATGGTTAAGGTTTCCTAAACATAGACATGAGTTGTCAATTGATAATGAGATCATATCATTGGGAGAATGATATGGTGGATAGACCCAAACAAAGCAGAGCAATTAGATCGTGTCATCGTGTTCGTCTTTGCGAAGCTTTTCCTATGTCAAATATTGTATTCCTTAGACCATGAGATAATGCAACTCCCTGGTATCGGAAGAAAGCTTTGAGGTCATCAAACGTCATCCTATGAGAGGGTGATCATAAAGGTGTCTCTCAGGTGATCGGAAAGTATCTGTTGGGTTGTATGTATCAAGATGGAATTTGTCCCTCCCAAGTCGGAGAGATATACTTCGGGCCCACTCGGTAATCGATATCAACACCGCTTGCAAGCATGTGGTTAAGGAGTTAATCACAAAGTGATATCGGATTACGGAACGAGTAAAGTACTTGCTGTGAACGAGATTGAACTAGGTATGACGGTACCGGCGATCGAATCTCGGGCAAGTAAAATATCGCGAGACGAAGGGAATATATATATGGGATTGATTGAATCCTGGCATCGTGGTTAATCCGATATGATCATCGATGAATGTGTGGGAGTCAATATGGGTGCCCAGACCCCGCTGTTGATTATTGATAGAAGATCATGTCTGCATATTCTCGAACCCGCAGGGTCACACACTTAACGTGTCTCGACGCTAGGATAGATTGGATAATTGGTTTATGAATTTTTGTTCGGAGTCTCGGATGGGATCCGGGATATCACGAGAGGTTCCGGAATAAGATTCATATAAGGCAGTGCAGTTTTTGGAGTTCGGAATTGTTCCGGGTTAATCGGTATTGTACCGGAAGCTTCTAGAACCTTCCGGAAGGGGACCAACGTGGCCCCACCTTCCGGGAGGGGGCATGGGCCTATGAGGGAGTGTCCTGGACGCATTGCGCCAGGGGCACAAGGCCCCATAGGGCCCAGCCGATTCTAGAGAGATTTGACTCGTTTAAATCTCGGGATAGAATTTCTAGATAAGGGAGAGTTTAAATCGTTTAAACTAGAGATAGGATTTCTAGATAAGGGAGAGTTTAAATTGTTTAAACTAGAGATAGGCTTGGAGGAGGGGCAAGGGCTGGCCGCCCCCCCTCTATATATAGAGGGGTGGTGCGCCCCCTCCCCCACACACACCTTCCTCCAAGCCCTAGCAGCCTTGCTACCTTCCTCTCTCCCTCCCGACTGTTTGTAGGCGAAGCCCTGCAGCAGAAATTCTCCACCATATACACCACGCCGTCGTGTTGTAGATCCAATCTATCTCTCCACCATACTCGCTGGTCCGAGGAAGGAGGAGACGTCGAGGTGCTGCACGTGTGCATCTCACGGAGGCACCGCCACTTGTGGTGCTAGATCGGATCGGATCGCGAGGAGGAGAAGCGAGTACGACTACATCACCCACGTTCCGACAAACGTTCCGCTGTGCGAATCTTCAAGGGTATGAAGATCTAATCCAATCTCTCTCGTTGTTTGCATCTCCTAGATTAGATCTTGGCTTTCCCTCTGTTCGCTCCGTAGAAAATTTTGATTTACTATGCCGCGAAACCCTTCAATAAAGGCCACGAGTGGATATGTATTCACACTTGCTGGTGGCGCTGTTTTTTGGAAGTCTTGCAAGGAGACCATCTTAACGAGGTCAACTATGGAAGTAGAACTCACAACATTAGACACAGCCACTGTTGAAGCAGAGTGGCTTCGTGAACTCTTGATGAACTTGCTTGTGGTTGAAAAACCAATACCCACAATCCTTATGAACTGCGATAATCAAACTGTGATTTTCAAGGTAAATAGTTCTAAGGATAATATGAAGTCATCAAGACATGTGAAGAGGAGATTGAAATCTGTCAGGAAAATGAGAAACTTCGGAGTTTTTATTGCATTGGATTATATTCAAACATCTAAAAACTTGGCAGATCCCTTCACAAAGGGTCTATTACGCAACGTGATAGAAAATGCATCGAAGGAGATGGGTATGAGACCCACAATTTGAGCTTTCCATAATGGTAAACCACTCTATGTGATCGGAGATCCCGTGAATTAGAATTGGAAGACAAGCTGTTGGTTAGCTGAGAGGAAAGTATCCCTACTTTATTAAATATCACTCCATAAAGATGCAATACTTTCCTATTCTGCACGGCAGGTTGATTTATTATCTTAATGTGTTCTAAGTGGCTTATCCTAAGCAAAGATGTTGTCATGCAGAACATCTTTTAAAGAACACACATATATGAGTCTGACTGTTAAAACGTCGCAGTCTATGAGAGTAGGGTGCTCTCTAATAAACTCATGAAAGGTCATGGAGTATGACGTATACGCTCCACCCGCGGGGAAGTCCCACGGTAGCCTAGTATCGGTCAAGACTTTTTGTGAAGCTAGGTTTGCAGCAAACTTGCAGTTTAAGGCATAGTCCACTGTACAAGTTGCAGCCTAGTATAACATAAATTTCTAGGTGGAAGTTCAACTTAACAGTCTCCACTACAGTACTGCTATATAAACAATGTTTTGAAACCCAAAGAAAACTTCATGTGCCTCTGGGATCTGGTGGGGGATTGTTGGAATTTTTCCTAAATAGGCCAGCTCATTTATTATATGCCAATAAATTCCTGAAATCCTAGAGGCCCATTTGCCCATTCATGCAAGACAAGAGCTGTGACAAATGTTTAGTCCCACATTGCTAGTTGAGTGAAAGTTGGACCAGCTTATAAGGTGAACTCTTCCACCACTTGTACGAGCTTGAGAAGAGAAGACATA
Organism: Avena atlantica; assembly: GCA_910589765.1. Classification (NCBI taxonomy): domain Eukaryota; kingdom Viridiplantae; phylum Streptophyta; class Magnoliopsida; order Poales; family Poaceae; genus Avena; species Avena atlantica. The sequence continues at coordinate 289,956,173 of OU342738.1, forward strand.
TACACGCGCGCTCCTTCTCCTCGCTCGCCTCGCCACGCCACGCCTCGCCTCGTCACGACGCGTGCACGCGCCGCGGGTTGCGAGAATCTCGCCGAGCCGAGCTTTATTTTGCCACACAGGAATGGTATATGAACAGTTGTACAGAAGCTGAAACGTATTGCTTTGAGTGGACTTTTAATACGAGTTAAATGAATACGAACTAAGTGGAGGATGTCCGGTGGGATGCCGCCTGTTCGCTTCATCTTCCGTCCATTCGTTTCATCTTCTGCGCAGTCTGTCTGCCTTCCCCTCTATGCCTATAAGAGAGAGAGGTCGCACCTCCTCTCAGACACACTTGCATACTCCTTTGCGCCTCCTGTTCTAGAGCATTGCGCTATCTAGATCTTCCCCATCCCGTCTTGCTGCGTGCACCACGAGCCGGGACGGTAGGCCACCGAGACCCCGCTGCTTCGAGTCCTGTACGGGAGAAGGGCGATAAGGTTTTTGGGGAGCGCTATCGGCGCGACTACTGGCTTCGTCACGGACTCCCTCACGGATAGCGACTACGGTGACGTCTTCCCCAACGAGGACTTCTTCCCCGACATCAGCACCCTCTTCCTCGACGACATGGCCAACGACGGTTCGAACGCCGGCGGTTCCTCTTCTGCTACTGCCGTGTATATCTCCTTTCTCAATCTTGTTTTGATCATATCTAAAGTTTTATGCCTTGTAGTTTGTTTGGTTATATGCCTTAATATGTATTCGCTATTTCACATGATTAGTATATTGCCTATTATTCTAATCATGTTTTATCTAACTTTTATTATGGATAATTCGCTTGGTAAATTGCTCTTTTATTCAACATCGGGGCCTACCAAGTCACATAATCTACTCTTCTTGATGAATGGTGCATCGATAAGGAGAGTCCAAGTGAAATTTCGATCTTCTAAGGTGCTCGACGTTGATCGAGATGTGGCTTTGTTGCTTAGTTTAGGAAAAGTTCTTCTGTTTTGTTATTGTTATGTCTATGGTGTACGATATCGTACAAGTCAGGAGTGGAGTCTTACAACATTTTTCATTTTTTCTGGTAGTTTTGGATTTATAAAATTTGGAGAATATATAGGTAGACTGGATATTTCAGATAGTATTTCTCTATGTCTCATAGTTTGCATCTGATTCGCTTACAATGCTACAATGCGTCGGTTGACCTTGATTCAATATTATGATCAGATGGCCTTGATGCCTATATCAGCTCTATTTTTTATCTTAGATGTAATTATTTGCTATTATTGCTAATTTCTTGCCTAATATTCTGTAGGGGTTCGTAGCATGGAAAACAAAAAATTTCTATCGCATACAAACAAGCAAGCCAAGATCTATCTACTAGATTGTAGCAACAATTCGATGGAATAACTTACCCTCGAAGATTCCAAAGCGTTTAACGAGAGCGGATTCTCGTGGGTGATGTAGTCGTACTCTTCCCGATCTCAAGATCGTGTAGACGATCCTTCCGGCGCTGCGTTCCAGCAGCGCTCCCGCAGTCGGTCACACGTTCGGTACTCGACGAAGACCTTCCTCTCCCTTGTTCCAGCAGGCAGCGGAGGTTGTAGCACTCTCCTCGCGATTCCGGCAGCACAACGGCGTGGTACCGGAAGTAGAGGGGAAATCCCGCAGGGCTTCGCCTTAAGCCGGTGCGAGTATGGTGGAGTATGAGAGAGGCTATTAGTGGTCTAGTAATTAGACACACCAATTAGAAGGCTCTAAACCAATTAGAAGGCTCTAAACCGAAGGCTAAAGCAATTAGAAGCTCTAAACCCAAACGGCTCTAAACCGGAGGTAGAAGATAGGAACTTGTGTGTACTAGGAGGGGAGCCCTGCCCCTCCTTATATAGATGGGAGGGGCCGGAGGCCAAGGGGAGGAGTCCCTCCCCAAGTCGGCCTTGGGAGGCGCGCCGGCCAAGGGGACTCCTCCCCCAAGTCGGCCTCCACCAATCCTCCTTCTCCTCTTTCCGAAAACTGGCAGTTTGACTTTTCAAACTAGCCGTTTGACTTTTCAAACTAGGATTTGAATTAACCCTTTATTTCGGACAGCGATGACACTTAGTACATGATGCAATCATACCAACTTTGATATAACACATTCATGTACCCTTCCCCCCCGGAGTGCCGGACATTCCGGAACCTTCTAGAACATTCCCGATGAAAACACCGGAATCATTCCGCAACTCCGAAACGGGACTTTCCTTATATGAATCTTATTCTCCGGACCATTCTGGATCACCTCGTGATATCCCGGATCCGATCCGAGACTCCGAACAACATTCGGTCTCTTTCTCATAACACCATAACTACTCAAACAACGTCGAATCCTTAAGTGTGTCTCCCTACGGTTCGTGAATTATGCGGACATGATCGAGACACTTCTCCGAACAATAACCAATAGAGGAATCTGGAAATTCATATGGCTCCCACATATTTCTACGATTACTTTGCGATCGAATGAACCACTTACATACGATACCAATTTCCCTTTGTCTCACGATATGTTACTTATCCGAGGTTATGATCGTCGGTATCTCTGCATACCTAGTTCAACCTCGTTACTGATAAGTACTCTTTTCTCGTTCCCGTGATATGTGATCCCTTGTGACCAAGTCACATGCTTGCAAGCTAATTGGATGACATTCCACCGAGAGGGCCCAGAGTATATCTATCCGTCATATGGATGGACAAATCCCACTCTTGATCCATGTGTCTCAACCAATACTTTCCGAACACTCAATGCCACCTTTATAACCACCCAGTTACAGTGTGGTGTTTGATGTCATCAAAGCATCCATCCGGTAAAGGTGATATGCATGATCTCATGGTCGAAGGAATTAGGTTACTATGTATCAGAAAGCATATAGCAATTGAACTATTGAAATGACTTGATCTTTATGCTACGCTTATCTATAGGAGTATGTCCACCATATCATTCTCCTAACGATATGATCTTGTTGTTGATAACATCTCAATGTTCATGATAGGGAAACCACAATCATTAATCAACCAACAAGCTAGTGAAGTATAGATGCTATACTAGGGACTTCAAATTAAGTTTACAAATCACACAAGTATCAATGTTTCTTTGTTAATACTATTATAGCATGAATGTAAACATTTATCATAAACACAAAGATATAATAATAACTACATTTATTATTGCCTCTAGGGCATATCTCCAACAGTCTCCCACTTGCACTAGAGTCATCTAATCTAGATTACATGGTAATATACCGAACACCCATGGCAGTTTGGTGTTTGGTCATGTTTTGCCCTCGGGAGAGGTTTAGTCAATGGATCCGCCACATTCAGATCTGTGTGTACTTTGCAAATCTTTATATCCCCATCTTGGATATGTTCTCGAATAGCGTGAAAACGTAGCTTGATATGCTTCAGCTTCTTGTGTGACCTTGGTTCTTGCGCATTGGCTATGGCGCCCATGTTATCACAGTAGATAGACATTGGGTCCAGCGCACTAGGAACCACACACAGCTCTGTAATGAACTCTTTCATCCATATCGCTTCTTGTGAAGCCTCCGAAGCAGCCATGTATTCCGATTCAGTTGAAGATCTCGCCACAACGCTTTGCTTTGCACTCCTCCAGCTAACTGCTGCACCATTCAAAATAAATACGTATCCGGATTGTGATTTAGAATCATCCGGATCTGTGTTCCAACTAGCATCGGTGTAACCATTAACAACGAGCTGTTCATCACCTCCATAAGAAAGAACCATATCCTTAGTTCTTCTCAAGTACTTAAGGATGTTTTTGACCGCTGTCCAATGATCCACTCCTGGATCACTTTGATATCTGCTAGTTAAACTAACATCATATGCAATGTCGGGTCTAGTACATAGCATGGCATACATTAGAGATCCTATGGCTGAGGCATAGGGAGTCTTACTCATCCTTTCTCTATCTTCTGCCGATGTCGGACTTTGAGTTTTACTCAAGGTCGTATTGGGCAACATGGGCAAGAACCCTTTCTTGCTTTCTTCCATTCCAAACCTCTTTAGAACTTTGTCCAAATATGTACTCTGTGACAATGATATTTGGCGTTTCGATCTATCTCTATAAATCTTTATGCCTAATATGTAAGCTGCTTCGCCAAGATCCTTCATTGAAAAACTATTATTCAAATATTCCTTGACACTATTAAGAAGGTCTACATCATTCCCAATCAACAATATGTCATCCACATATAGTATTAAGAATGCTACAGAGCTCCCACTCACTTTCTTGTAAATACAAGCTTCTCCATAAGTTTGTATAAAACCAAAACTTTTGATTACCTTATCAAAACGTTGATTCCAACTTCGGGATGCTTGCTTCAATCCATAGATGGACCGTTGAAGTTTGCATACCTTGTTAGCATCTTTAGGATCGACAAAACCTTTGGGTTGCATCATATACAACTCTTCATCAATGTCTCCATTGAGGAATGCTGTTTTGACATCCATCTGCCATATCTCATAATCATAATATGCAGCGATTGCTAACATAATCCTCACAGACTTTAGCTTCGCTACCGGTGAGAAAGTCTCATCGTAGTCAACTCCTTGAATTTGTCGAAACCCTTTTGCGACAAGTCGAGCTTTTATAGACAGTAACATTACCATCAGCATCTGTTTTCTTCTTGAAAATCCATTTGTTCTCGACAGCCTTCCGGCCATCCGGTAAGTCCACCAAAGTCCATACTTGGTTTTCGTACATGGATCCAATCTCGGATTTCATGGCTTCTTGCCATTTATTGGAATCTGGGCTCATCATCGCTTCCTCATATGTCTCGGGGTCATCGGTGTTGTCCACCAACATGACATTCATAACGGAATCATACCAATCTAGAGTGGTACGAGTTCTCGTTGACCTCCGAGGCTCTGTAGCAACTTCAACTGAAGTTTCATGATCACCATCATTAGCTTCCTCTCTTATTGGTGCAGGCACCACAGGAACTTCTTCCGGTGCTGCGCTACTCGCAATTTCGAGAGAAGGTTCGACAACCTCGTCGAGTTCTACTTTCCTTCCAGTCACTTCTTTCGAGAGAAATTCCTTCTCTAGAAAGGATCCATTCTTGGCAACGAAGATTTTGCCTGCGGATCTATGATAGAAGGTATACCCAATAGTTTCCTTCGGGTATCCTATGAAGACGCATTTTTCCGCTTTGGGTTCAAGCTTGTCCGGCTGTAACTTCTTTACATAGGCTTCGCATCCCCAAACTTTAAGGAACGACAATTTAGGTTTCTTCCCAAACCATAATTCATACGGTGTCGTTTCAACGGATTTAGATGGTGCCCTATTTAAAGTGAATGCGGCTGTTTCTAATGCATAACCCCAAAATGATAGCGGTAAATCTGTAAGTGACATCATAGAACGAACCATATCTAAGAGAGTTCGATTACGATGTTCGGACACACCATTACGCTGTGGTGTTCCCGGCGGTGTCAATTGTGAAAGTATTCCGCATTTCTTCAAATGCTCGCCAAACTCGTAACTTAGATATTCACCTCCACGATCAGAACGTAGAAATTTAATCTTCTTGTTACGTTGATTCTCTACCTCACTTTGAAACTCCTTAAACTTCTCGAAAGTTTCGGACTTATGTTTCATGAAATAGATATACCCATATCTACTCAAGTCATCCGTGAAGGTAAGAACATAACGATAACCACCGCGCGATGCTACACTCATTGGACCACACACATCGGTATGTATGATTTCCAATAAGTCCGTAGCTCGCTCCATCATACCAGAAAATGGAGTCTTAGTCATTTTTCCCATCAGACATGCTTCGCATCTTTCAAGTGATTCAAAATCAAGTGATTCAAGAAGTCCATCGGAATGGAGTTTCTTCATACGTTTCACTCCGATGTGACCAAGACGACAGTGCCACATATAGGTCGAATTATCGCTTGATTTCAAATGTTTAGCCTCAATGTTGTTGATATGTGTATTTCCACTATCGAGATTCAATAAGAATAGACCATCTATCAAAGGTGCATGTGCATAAAACATATTACTCATATAAATCGAACAACCATTATTCTCGGACTTAAACAAGTAACCGTCTCGCAATAAACAAGATCCCGATATAATGTTCATGCTCAACGCAGGCACCAAATAACAATTATTTAAGTATAAAACTAATCCCGATGGTAGATGAAGGGGTAGCGTGCCGACCGCGATCACATCAACCTTTGATCCGTTTCCCACGCGCATCGTCACCTCGTTCTTCGCTAGCTTCCGTTTATTCTGCAGCACCTGTTTAGAGTTACAAATATGAGCAACCGAACCAGTATCAAATACCCAGGCACTACTACGAGTACTAGTGAGATACACATCAATAACATGTATATCAGATATACCTTTCTTCTTGATGTTGCCGTTCTTCAAATCCGCCAAGTACTTTGGGCAATTCCGCTTCCAGTGACCTTCTCCCTTGCAGTAAAAGCACTCAGTATCAGGCTTAGGTCTAGCCTTGGTCTTCTTCGTCGGCGTAGTAACTTTCTTACCACCCTTCTTGAAGTGTCCCTTTGGCTTAGACTTGCCTTTCTTGAATTTGGTGGTCTTATTGACCAACAACACTTGGTGCTCTTTCTTGATCTCCACTTCTGCAGATTTCAACATGGCAAAGAGTTCTGGCAACGTCTTGTTCATGTTCTGCATGTTGTAGTTCATCACAAAGTTCTTGTAACTTGGTGGTAGTGATTGGAGGACATGGTAAATCCCCAAAGCATTAGGAATCACTATACCCAAGCTTTGAAGTTTGTTTGCGTGCCCAGACATCTTAAGCACATGCTCACTGACGGAGCTGCCCTCTTCCATCTTGCAGTTAAAGAACTTTTCAGAAGCCTCATAGCTTTCAATTGCCGCATGAGTCTCAAAAATCAATTTGAGATCCTCGACAATATCATATGGGTCTGAATCCTCAAACCTTTTCTGAAGCTCCGATTCCAAACCATACAAGATAGCACACTGAACTATGGAGTACTGATTCTTCCGAGCGAGGTAAACATTCTTTACTTCATCGGGAGCATCAGCTGCAGGTGGGTCACCCAGCGGTGCATCCAGCACATAGGTCAAATTACCAGCTGTGAGGACAATCCTCAAATTGTGGAACCAATCCGCGAAGTTGCTTCCATTGTTTTTCAACTTTTCTTTCTCTAGGAACGCATTAAAATTGATGGTAGGGGCTGCCATTGATCTACAACATATTTGCAATAGTTTAGACTAAGTTTATGACAAATTGAGTTCAAATTAATTAATGTAATTAAACTAGGTGAACTCCCACTCAAAACAATATCCCTCACATTGTTTTAGTGATCACACGAACCAAATCCACTACATCAACACCGATCATCACGAGAGTTGATATAATTTCAATGGCGAACAATCGTCATGTTCATCATATCTACTATATGATTCATGCTTTACCTTTCGGTGATCCGTGTTCCGAGACCATGTCTGTACATGCTAGGCTCGTCAAGATCAAACCTTAGTTTCCGCATGAGCAAATCTGGCTTGCTCACGTTGTATACACTTGCGGAATCTAACACACCCGATCATCACGTGGTGCTTCGAAACAACAAGCTTTAGCAACGGTGCTAACTAAGGGTGAACACTTTATGACTTGAAATTCATGTGCATGAGGGATCATCTTATAATGCTACCGTCGTCTACTAAGCAATACAAGATGCATAAAGTATTAACATCACATGCAATTCAATATATATGTGATATGATATGGCCTTTCTTCTTTGTGCTTCCGATCTCCATCTTCAAGCACGAACATGATCTCCATCATCACCGGCATTGCATCAAGGTCAATGACGCTACTCCATGGTTGTCGTCCACCGGCTTCAACTATTACAACTACTTTGAATAGACACGCGGGTCTTAACATAAATTAAAGACAACCATATGGCTCCTGCCGGTTGCCGACTTACAATAAGGAACATTGCATACATCAAATATAATCACAATCATGGCCATATCACATCACTGCACACCCCTGCAAAACAAAGTTAGACGCCTCTACTTTCTTTGCATATTTTACGTGGTTTGGGGCTTTCAATAAGTGTCGTTCTAACTTACGAACAAGAACCACAACATTGATACTAGTATTGTTAATCACCCGTTGTAAATTGGATCTTAACTATGCTAGGAGAAACATGCACTCGCAAAGCCACTTATGCAATACAAGTTGCATGTCAAGCGTGGAGCAAGTCTCATGAACGATGTCATGTAAGGTTAGCTCGGGCCGCTTCATCCCAACATACCGCAAGATGCAAAGTACACAAGAAGCAATCGACAATAAAAGCATCAACGCCCACAATGACCATTGTGTTCTACTCGTGCAACAGATCTACATATAGACACGGCTCTGATACCACTGTAGGGGTTCGTAGCATGGAAAACAAAAATTTTCTATCGCATACAAACAAGCAAGCCAAGATCTATCTACTAGATTGTAGCAACGAGTCGATGGAATTAGGTTACTATGTATCAGAAAGCATATAGCAATTGAACTATTGAAATGACTTGATCTTTATGCTACGCTTATCTATAGGAGTATGTCCACCATATCATTCTCCTAACGATATGATCTTGTTGTTGATAACATCTCAATGTTCATGATAGGGAAACCACAATCATTAATCAACCAACAAGCTAGTGAAGTATAGAGGCTATACTAGGGACTTCAAATTAAGTTTACAAATCACACAAGTATCAATGTTTCCTTGTTAATACTATTATAGCATGAATGTAAACATTTATCATAAACACAAAGATATAATAATAACTACATTTATTATTTCCTCTAGGGCATATCTTTAACATATTCATGCTAGGATTCGTGAGACTTAACTGTTTACCTTGGCAGTTGGAAACTCTCATCCCGTGTCGCACGCGTAGGCGGCCTAGAGGGCCAAACCCTAGCCCCAGTGACCTCCCCCCGCCTGAGCTACCATGCCCACCATCAGTGCTGTCAGTGGTTGTGGTGCCCGGCTGTCGAAGGCAGCGAGCAGGCAAGACACACCCCGATGGGCTTTCCTTGCGCAGGGAGGGACGTCAAGATGGGTGGAGCGGAGGCACAATGGATCTTGGCCCTGGATGTTGCAGTGGGATGGCGTGCCGCAACGGGACATGGAGGCACCGACATGACCTAGAGGCAACGTGTCCTGGAAGCAACGTGTTTTGGAAGTGATGACACGAGTCCTTGGCTGCCGTGTTGGTTGTCTCAAAGCATGTCAAGGCTGGTGGCGCCATGGTGGTTCCCTCGGCACCGTGGTTCCCGGAGGGATCCAGCGTGGGCAGCTTGCTGGCAGCATGGGCCAGATTTGGGCCAGACATGTGCCTAAGGGTTGCTTCTTTTTAATAGTTGCGAGGAGATGGAAGAAGGGCGAGGGTTGCAGGGATAAGGAGTTCTCTCGTCCTGCAAGTTGAAGGAGTTCCACGACACTTCAGCTACAATGGTGAAGTGTTGTAGAGGCGGCAGAGCGAGCATCTTGGACGACTGCTCTAGTCCGGCCGAAAGAGGGGAGAGGTGTGTGACTTCATGGACAAAAGTCTTGCCTGCCTTAGGTCGGTGCTAGCAACGACGACGCCTATGGGCATCGTTCCCCTTCTTGGAGGCCTCTCGGATATGAGATGATACTTTCTTGCTCGTGCTTCGGTACGGTGGAGGTCTTCAGGCGAAAGCCTACATGCGGAGTTGGATCGACGCGATAGTGGCATCCTCAACGTGTCACTTTGAGACATTGCATGGAGGTTCCAAGTTGCTCCTCGAGTGCTCGCCGCTGTCCAAGGCTGATCTTCAAGGGTACAATGCATGCCATTATCAGCGAGTCCAAGGCTGTTCTTTTTTCGAGGCCTACCAAGTCCCGCCTTCTGCTCTTCTTAATGGACGATGCGTCAACAAGGAGGGTCCAAGTGAAGTTTTAATCTTTGGAGGTGCCCAACATCGAGACATGATCCATTGAAAAAACAAAGACATAATTTTGTTGCTTAGTTTAGGATAAGCTCTTTGTTTTAAGTATTATATTATGTCGTGGTTGTCTTCGCACTAGGACTAGCCTGCATTGGAGTCCGTGCTATACTCGGTTGTTCGCATATACTAGCTCCATTTCAAGGCGCACACGCTTTTCAAAGCAAAGTTTGGCCAAAAGAATTAAGCAACAAAATCCGGTTCAGGGCTTAAATTAGATGTCACATATTTATATAGATCTGTATATATTTAAACACATTTTATATAGATACATACTAATTTAGAAAAAATAACATTTAATTCGAGAGCGGAACAAGTATTAAAAATTCCGGTTCTATAAATTTGTGTTTATGCCACTGGCGCATACTCTTGAGAAAAAACTGCTTTGCTTGGGCCGGACTTGGTGACTGTGGAAGTCCAATCATTTTCTACAGTACTTTACCCAGCACGATCCCATTTGACCATTTCTCGTTTTCTGAAAAAAAAAGATACCCAATCCCCTTCCTCTGCTCCTGCTGTCCCCACGGAAATCAACTGAAGAAAATGGAAGACGACGCGACGGCGACGGCGGGGCCGGTGGAGGCGGACGCCGTATCCAAGGTGCTCGGCGACGACCTCCTCGTCGAGATCCTCCTCCGCGTCGGCTTCCCCACCACCCTCGTTTGCGCCGCCGCCGTCTGCAAGCGGTGGTTCCAGCACGCCTCCGACAAGGCCTTCCTCCGCCGCTTCCGTAAGCTCAACCCGCCTCGCCTCCTCGGCTTCTACATCGAAGGGTTTCAAGGGTCTCCACGCTTCGTGCCCATGCTTCCTCAGCCCCCAGAGCTGGCCGCTGCCGTCCGCATCGTCAAGGGCTACGGTCTCTGCGCAGACGAGGAGAGGGTAGTGATCCGGGACTGCCGGAACGGCAGCGTCTTCAACGTGTTGTGCAGCAGCAGGCGCGGATACGGACCTACCCTTGCGGTGCACAGCCCGCTCTGCCCTGAGAAAGCCATGGCCATCGAGCCACCACTCTCACCACCCCAGCAGCTGCATCACTACAATCCCCTCAGACCACCAATACCCCGATCCTTCCAAATCCTCTCCAGAGAAGAAAAAGGCGGCGGCTTGTCCTACTTTTATGTGTTTATGGAGTTCGCCATGGAGGAAGGGGCAACAGATTTGACAACAAATTGCACCGCCAGTGTGTCTGTGCTGCAAGATGGAGTCTGGTGTATGCATGCATCAGCCACGACACAGATCCCCAACTGGCGGGCAGGACATGGAGCTGTGATGGTTGACAACAAAATCTACATGACGCTCACCTTGATAGGCATCACCGTCTTGGATTTGAGGACCTCAAGTTTTTCCACAATTCAGCTCCCAGAAGGAGTGCAGTATTACTCTTCAGAATTCATGTTATCACGGGCTGATGATGCTTCCAGTGTGTATCTCATTGTGGTGAAGGAGTTTCAACTTCGCATGTGGCTCCACAAGGGGGACAGCTGGTCGATTGTGGATACCATTTGTCTGCATGAGATGTGTGCAAATCTGATGATGTCAGATTGCACGGTTAAGGACGCACATATTTCTTATCTCCAGATAAACTGTGTGGGTGACAACGCTGAGTTTGTGCTCTTGCAAATGGGTCGATTCGTGCGCTATCTGGATATGAGGTGCAAGACACTTCGTACGTTGTATGAGATGTCAGAAGATGAACAAGATAGGGGCAGTATTAGTATCCATCCTTTTATGATGATCTGGCCTCCCACATTCCCTGCACTGAAGTGTGATTCTATCAGGTTCGCTTTTTCGCCTTTATGTAATCTGTGCAGTGCTCTTATTGAACTTAGCAATGTGCGTCTTCCATCACACTATTTGGTATAGCTGTAGAATTGTGTTAGGTATATCATTGATATCTTACGCCATTTTGGCATGCTTGTTAACTGACATCTTAGAATGCTTGTTAAGATTTTTAAAAACACTACGGTGCTGTGGTCATAATGTATGATTTTAAGAGGGGACATATTTATGTGACACGTGTGTGGCACGGAAGGATGAGGGTGTCCTTTGAATTTTACAACAGTATGGAAGACTCCAGACTTTTTAGAAATTGCATTTCATAGTGTAGCTCATTGTTGTTTCCTATACCTATACTAAATTGGCAAGTTATGGCATATTAATCCATGGAATGGTAAAATTTAATGTATCACAGAAGGATGAGTGTGTCCCTTGTATGTCAAAATTATGGACTCCAGACTTGCTAGAAAATTGCATCATAGTGTAGATGGTTGTCGTTTGTAGTTTGCTAGAGATATACTGGAATTTGAAGTTATGGCATATACTCCCTCCGTTTCAGGGCTTAAGGCGTCCTCGTTTTGCGTGTTTTTTCTTTGACCAAGAATTACTCTAAATACGTAAAGAGTTTTGGTATAAAACTAGTATCACCGGAAAGTATTTTTTAATATGAATCTAACGGTACTAATTATATACAATATAATTAAGATTTTGTTGCTCAATTTTTTTGGTCAAATTTTGCTTTGGAAAGCGTGTGCGCCTTAAGCCTTGAAACGGAGGTAGTATTACTCCATGGAATGGTAACTTTTGTTATTGATACCAGACAGCATGCTTTTCTAAACTTGTTCTTCCCCACATATAGTCTGATAATAGTGGCATTTTATACTGGTACTAAGGAATGACTTGTTTGGTGTTTTAGGATGGACAGTTCATTCTGCTTTATCACTGTTTCTAAAATAGGATGTTCAAAAGTATTCATTGTTTTTTCAGAACATTGATGTATAGTGGGAGTAATATTCCATTCCTGTGTGTTGAAACATGATGTTGCATAGGGATTAACATTCCATATCATAGCGTAAGTTTTCGTTGATATGACCAGTAGATATACAAGTTAACAATGGGTAATTTGTTCTTGTGTGGAATTTGTCCTTCTATGATCAGAGAATTTGTTCTTCTATGATCAGAGATTTATTTTACTGAACTGTATCATGACAATATGCATGTCTAGGATATGAAGGCACTCTGTAGGAAAAATGCATTACTTACTTTCAAGCGCACATAATGTTTGGCTATCATTTTACTAGACACTCGTCTTAATTATTCATTTGAAATTCCAAATTGTGTACCTGCCAATACACTGTTATACTTAATACCAGCTTGTCATTAGTTTTAGCATGCTACAAATGACCCCAGACTTGTTACAAAATTACAATTCATATTATCGATGGATGTTGATATTGTTTGGTAGACATATGGTGACATGTCAGAATATGGCATGTTACTCCATGGAATCTTTACTTTTGTTGAAGCTTGTGTTGGCATATGGTCCCTGATTTTTTTTGCAGTATATAGTCTAATGATAACAATTTATAGTGTCACCGAAGATGACTCGTTTGGTTGTTTTAGCATGGACGTTCCATTCTGCTTTTATCACTTTTTTCTGAGTTATCAGGTGTTTTCGTTTTAGTTTTGGAAGGGGGAGAGGGGAGGCCGATAGGTTGATCCTCGTGGGGGGAAACCTTTTAATTTCAGAAATAGTTCCTTCTCTCTTGTTTTGTTTTATACTGGTTTAACTAGAAAAGAAGGGTTTTTTCTGTGATAGAAAGTAATACATTGGGGATAAAGGAAAATAGGCTCACAACCAACTTGGACTTTGATTCAAATCATAAGGATTGTTTCCAGCCAAGAATTTAGAAAGACTTCGAATCATTCAACAGATAAGGTCCTTTTAAGGGTGGCTCTGTAGCAAATCTATAGCATCAGCCAGTCTAGCTCGTTGTAACCACTATCGCTTTCGTCTTGTAAAAGTGTAATAAATGTGACTTTGAATTAGGGCCAGTGGACTAGAACTCTAAATTGAAATGGCGTCGACACGTAGCCACTCACCATTATGGTTCTATTGGTTCTAATCAAAGTATCTAAATGGTTGTTTTAGCATGGACGTTTCATTCTGCTATTATCACTATTTTCTGAGTTATCAGGTGTCCATAAGTGCAAAACTAAAAACCAGATGTTCAAAAGTACAGCATAAACATGGTTTTATTTCAGTATGATGATGTATAATACTCCATATCTGTATGTTGAAGTGAGTTGTTGCTTAGTGGGTCCTGTATCTCTATGTGCATGCATGATTTGTGATGCAGATATATCACATCTATTTTTTCCTTATGATCGATGGGTACTGGGGGTACTACAATTTGACAATGTATAATTTGTGCTTGCACTGATCTTGTCCTTCTATGCTCAAGAATTGTTTTACTGGACCGCAAACTGTACAATGGAAGCATGCCTCTGTAGGATACAAAAGGCATTTAACCTGTATCCCTGTAGGAAAAAGTGCATCACTTTGAGCACAGATTCTCATATTAAGCTGTTCTTGTACTAGCCACTTGTATTGGCTATTCATTTTAAATCCTAGCAATGCTCCCATCCTGATCAACGTTATGTTGTCCGTGAAACAGAAATTGCCATGTGAAGAATGAAGATATCAGGAAGCTCTTGGATGGTGTCCACGTCAGTGACAACTGACAAGGGTGGGGCATCATAGGGAAGAGCAGTAGTGTGAGCTGCATCTTCTTAAGTAGTAGCGGGTAGCAGTTCGAACTGCCCTTATTATATCATGTAATGGATTGATCAGGTAGGAATTAGGATGCGAGGTAAGCGGAGTAGGTACTTCTGCATATCCTGTGGTATGATTACAGTTCGTGACAGAGATGTTTGTTTCATGTGGTTGCGACGTTCTTATGGTTCTACAGCTGGCCTGCTTGGTACTTGTGCCCTTCAGAGAAGTATGTTCTGTTCAGCATTGCAAAAGACTAGTATGTTGTTCTAATTAGCCATTTGAAGGCTCTGGTAGATGTTCTAGATGTACTGCTGTTGGTCCCTGCAGACTGTTGATCAGAGGTAAGGAGATGGCACCAGCCTTTGTGCAGGCTCTGTTATGTGAACATGCAGGAATGTGGATGCGTGGCAGATGCACCTACGACTACGAGTTTAAACCGGATTAGGAACCGCGGTTGGAATTACATTGCCAGGTTAACATTCTGATAACATGTTTACAGGGGTGTAACCGATTGAACAAAAGAAAGTAAGAGCTGCAATGCTTCCTGCCGTTTGTTCCTTTGGGTCAATTTTATGCGGTTTCAGTAGCGCTTTTGTGCTGCCACCATGGCGGTTGCTGCAAATTATTGTTAGGTCGTCTTGGAACTCCAGTTTGGTGTGTTCGAAGCAAGTTCGGTGATTTATCAGATGGCCTCCATGCTTGTTTGTGAGGTGAAGCACAACACCTTCACATGACTATGGATTGCGAGACTACATGCAAACTAACTTTCATGCATTCATGCGGTCAGCAGTGTGCAAATTAAGCCAAGACGACCGAGCGTGTCCATGGGTCATGGCTCACGCCAAAATTCGCATGCACCTCGTTCAGCAGCAATCATGGCGTCAGTGTATGTGTGCATTCGTGAGTATCTGCGTTTTGTATTGGGTTTCACAAAAAAAATAAGTCCCAAGTGCACGTACCTACGGACTTAAAAACGTCGTGCACGTAGGTAGATGCGCCGAACGTGGACATGGGCCTAGCTAGCTCATTTTGCTTCTCGTGATGGCTCTTCAACCTCCAAAACCATAGCAAATCGCTGGTCTCTAGTTTACCTTGTTTACGAATTCCTGGAGATAAAACTTGTAAGATAGAACACACTCTTTTTTTGGCAAAGCGATGATAATAGTAAAAGTGAGTGTCGGTTAATCAAGTGAAAAAGAAAATGGTTTTAAGTTGTTAAACGAAGAGTGTGTATGGCGAGAATTATTACACAATAGGTATCTCCATAATAAAAAACTCTTGCAAGTTCAAGCAAAACCCACAGTTTTTTCTTTTCGGAAGGGGCTCATGTGGATTAAAGAAGACTTCTTTAGAGACACTTTTCACATTGGGTGACGGTTTGGGTACATGTTTAAAGAAGACTCCATTAGCTCATCACTATCCATCGTTATATAACATTATACAACGAAAAAATGTTGTTGTTGTAATGTGCTTGCGCAAACCCTACCGAATATAGGTTTCAAGACGGTTCTAACTAGAAATAAATGGAACGTCTAGTTACATTAATTTAGTCCGGTGGCTAATGATGGTGGAGCTATCTAATGGGCCCAATAAATTCGTCTGGAAACTCAATGCTGCAGGTTTGTTCATGGTCAAGTTTATGTATCTAGACCTTATGAATGGTCATACAATATTTCTGTGTAAATACTTGCGAAAGCTTAGAAACCCACTTAAAATAATGTTTGGTTGGTAAGAAGTTGTAATGTTTTTTGCGGCAAGTCTAACGACAACATTTTAGTTTTATCAATCAAACTGATTTTCAATAGAGATTTCTATATATGTAAATAGTCAAATTTAGAGATGTTTGAATGCGGCTGCTTTATGTACTTAAAAAATAGATTATAATATCTTTCTATATGACGCGCACATGTATTCACCACCTTCATTTTTTTCATCATCAACAATCAAGAGTGAAAGAGGCTATGTGAGGAAAGATGTTTCCACTTTGTACGCCTGAATTTGAGGACAAACTACTACTTGACCCTTCATATACTCTAGAAATGTCTTTTTATCTACACCTAAACTATTTCTTAACTTTAAACTCAAGATATTGTTGCCAAATTATTTGATAGATCCATATGCCCCTAAATCACCCTACCCGGATTTCTTGTTATTTAATGATGCCCAAAATGATGCATATAAAAATACATTACAATGCACCAAGGGGCCTAAGTAAGTTGTTGGAATAATGTGAGAATATTGGTTTTCTCACATTTAGGTTTAAACCTACTATAAATAAAATTTCTTTATAACACCTGAAGCTAAATAATAAAAATAATTTCTCAACAAATACAATTCTATCAAGCACTAGAAATGCATTTGTAATGATAAGTAGAAGAACTCTGTAAAATTTGTACCATAATATAAGTACACATTTTATTTGTTAATGTTGGTATTTATACCAAAATTGTAGTTTTACCTATAATATATAAAATTATTTTTGAAAATAAAACATACATACTTGGCTAGCGGAGTTCCGGTGAAATAAAAATGTTCAGTATAAATAGATAAATGTATAGTAGCAACTCTTCACGATAGATAGACCATCAGGAGAATAGAGGTACCACTTGTTCTTCCTGCTCATTTGCCAATATCTTCACATGCATACATATGGTTACTCCGGACAAACAATCATTCTCTCGAGCAACCATGTGCAAGTAAAGTCAAGACGATCGAGCATGTATGTGGGTCACTAGCTGACACCGAAATTCTTTTGCACTATTCATGTATAAAATCATGGAACCTGCTCCCAAGTGCATATGAATAAGACATCCTTGTTGTACGTGTTTTTTCTTTGATCAATAATTAATCTAAATATATAAACAATGTTGGTACAAAATTAGCATCATTGAAAAATGTTTTTTAATATGAATTCAATGGTACTAATTATGTACAATATAATAAAAATATTGTTGCTCAATTTTTTGGTCAAACTTTGTACTCCCTCCATCCCGGTTTAAAGGACACAATTTGCAATTCTTTGGGCCCTAGGTGTCATCTAATTGGGCCGTTTAATAGCATGGAGTAGAACATGCATGAGAAAAAAAGAATTAGAAAAGCGTTCACATTTGTTCACACATGTGCATGCAAGCATTTTGTTCTTTTTACACGGAAGTAATTACAGGAATTAAATGCTTTTATGTCTAAGTATTTTAGGATTACATGGTTTACAAATTATGTCCTTTAAACCGGGACGGAGGGAGTATTAAAATGCATGTGGGCTTTATTGCTTAAAATGGAGGTTGTATGTTTTTTCTGAGCGGATATAAAGGACGGAGGTAGTATGTAGGTGCACCGAATGTGGAGGCAGGTCAGTCTTTTTCCCTCAAAAAAAAAAGAATATGGAGGCAGGGAGTGGGCCTGGCCTCTCCGGCCCATGTGCGTGCACGTGCACCGTCTCCTTCACCTTCGTCTGCGACCAACCGAAACTCGCACGCACCTTCCTTCGACGCATGCACTATCATATTGTCTCCTCCCTTTCTTTTCTCTCCAGCTCACGCACTAAATATCTCTCTATCTCGAACTGGTATAAATATGCGTGTACTCACACTAACCAGCTTACAACCCCCATGCCAAAAGTAGCTCACAGTCGCACTATACCACGGTTCATGATAAGAAGATTGTTCCATTGAAATCAGTGGCAGAGCGTGACGAAAAGCATAGCGGGGGTTAAATTAAAAATTTCTAGAATTTTTTTGAACCATGGACTTGATTTTTTCTGCAATTTTAAGTTGTACTAGTAACAACAAGAGATGATTTCAACCTTAAAAATGCACTTAACTCCTTAATTTAAGCAGGAATTGTCCTAGCAACACTACTAGAGAAAAGGCTATAGGAGACATGCTTATGCGAGGCACATTTAGCATATGCGCCTCCTATAAAAATAGTCGAGGCGCACATTGCGATATGCGCCTCTAGTATAAAAATAGACGAGACGCATATGATAAGAATGCGCCTCCTATAATCCCTGTACGGACATAATCTAGCAGCCCCATATTATGCGAGGCGCATTCTAGTCATATGCGCCTCCTATATATCAGATAGGCGAGGCGCATATAGACAGAATGCGCCTCGCATATTTTGTGTGGGCCCGCGTGTTGGTAGGTGCACGAATATGCGAGGCGCATATGGCTATATGCGCCTCCTATATTGGACAATATGCGAGGCGCATATGGCCAGAATGCGCCTCGCATATTCTGTGTGGGCCCGCGTATTGGTAGGTGCACGAATATGCGAGGCGCATATGGCTATATGCGCCTCGCATATTGGACAATATGCGAGGCGCATATGGCCATATGCGCCTCAAGTAACTCATGCGGGCCCGGGCGCTGGTAGGTGGCCGCATATGCGAGGCGCATATTGCACAATATGCGCCTCCTATAGTTTGAATTATAGGAGGCGCATATTGCACAATATGCGCCTCGCATAAGCTGCACCACTTTTTTTCCAGCTTTTTGCACATGGAGGCAACTAGCACCCCACTCACTTGTGTCACTTCTTCCTCCTCCACCAAACAAATCTGGTCGCCCCCCTCCTCCTCCCCACCGTATTTCCCCCATTGATTCACCTTCGAATCTTGCTCAACATCCATTGGTTGACACCCATATGTAAGTGAAGTCTCTTGCTCCTCTAGATCTACAACATGTCCATTTACTTCTCCTCCGGCTCTCTTGCGCAAGTCGTTGTTGGAGGAAGCGTGAAGGCGTTGCTTGCATGTATGCGCGTTGTCGGAGACACCGACTATATGATTGTGTTGTGGTGCTACTTTTTTTGCAGGGATTTCATTTGAGATGCCAATGTTTCGCCGGAATGTCGATTTATTTCTTTTCCGGCGAATTTCTGGCACTCGCGGATGTCCTCTTTTTAGGGGAGGTCATGCCGAATTTTTCTGGCGATCCACGTCCATATATGCTCTAATTATTCTCTTGCTCTTTGTACCATGCAGGCGGCCATGGTCCGACCACTGATCAACAAAGCCCGCGTGGATAGGTGGATGACATGCGCGAGGGCCGACATGGAACGTGCAAACAAGACAGAGATAAGATGTCCATGTCGGGACTGCAAGCTGATGTATCTGATAAGGCATGATTCCGGAATGCTGGAGTCGCACCTGCTTCGACGTAGTTTCATGGATGGCTACACTCGATGGATACGTGATGATCACGAAGATCAAGATGCCAGTCACGATCACGAAGATCAGGGTGGTGGCACTGGACATGGACACGAAGATGATCAAGGTGGCGTCGGGCATGGACATGAAGATGATCAAGGTGGTGCCGACCATGATTCGAGCTGGTTGCGAGACCCTCATGTCCAAGATCTGCTTCTCAAGGAGACGAGTAACGCCAGAGCCGCCGGTAGAGAGAAGGCTAAACTGGAGCAAATGGAGAAAGACGCGGTCACTCCATTGTTTGACGGATGCAACGACGGGGATACCCGTCTAAATGTAACGCTTAGGGCTCTGGAGATGAAGGCGAAACACAAAATGACCGACGAATGTTTCGACGACAACATTGTATTCTGGCACGATATTCTTCCCAAGAAGGGGAACACATGTCTGACTAGTATCGCTGAGGCGAAGAAAGTCGTGTGTCCTCTCAATCTACCGCACGTGAAATACCACGTCTGCATAAATGATTGCATCATCTACCGGGGCGAGGACGCGGAGAAGACCACGTGTCCGGTGTGCAAGACCTCTCGATACAAGAGAGGGACCAAGAAAGCTCCTAGGAAGGTGGTGTGGTACTTTCCTCTAACTCCTCGTTTGCAGCGGTATTTCGCAGACCCTAAGGAAGCACAGCTCATGCGCTGGCACGCGGAAAGAAAGAGGCCGGAAGACGATGATCCGGAGAAGGAGGAAATGTTGAGGCACCCTTCGGATGCTTGCCAGTGGAAGGCGTTGGACCTACAATATTACCAACATTTTGGGAAAGAGTCAAGGAACCTCAGGCTGGGCGTGAGCACTGACGGACTCAATCCGTTTGGAAGCCAGAGCAGCACACACAGCACCTGGCCCGTGTTTGTATGGATCTACAACCTCCCTCCCTGGTTGTGCATGAAGAAGAAGTACGTAACCATGAGTATGCTCGTTCAAGGGCCAAAACAACCTGGTACAGACATCAATCTGTATCTCACGTTGTTGAAAGAGGAGTTGGCCACGTTATGGGAAGAAGGAGCCCGTACATGGGACGCCTCGAGACAAGAGTACTTTGACATGAGAGCGGCGGTGATCACGACGGTGCAAGACTATCCTGGTTACGGATACTTCTCGGGGCAGGTGGTCCAAGGATTCTATGGGTGCGTTAGGTGCAAGGATAATACAACGTACTGCCAGCTACAGAAAGATCCCGGGTCCGGGAAAACCGTGTTCCTTGGGGCTCGGAGGTGGCTTCCCAAGAATCACGCCTGGAGAAAGCTAGGACATCTGTTCGATGGGACGATCGAGCTCCGAGGAATCCCACACCAGAAGAGTGGCGCGGAAATCTACAAGCTGTTGAATAACTGGAAGGAGTGCCCTGCGCCAGGAAAGACCCAGAAGAAGCCAGAGCCGTTGCTGAAGGTATGGAAGGCGAGGTCTGTTTTCTGGGACTTGCCATACTGGAAGATCCTCCGCGTGCCTCATAGCCTTGATCTCATGCATATCACGAAGAACGTGCGCGAGAGTCTGCTTGCTACCCTCCTTAACACCGACAAGACCAAAGATGGGCCGAAGGCAAGGAACGACTTGAAGCATATGGGCATCAGGGATGAACTTCAACCACCACCTAGCGATGATGAGGAGGAGGACGAGGTGGAGGAGACAGAAACACAGAATAGCCGTCGTCGCAAGGGGAAAAAGGTTAAGAAGGGAGAGGTCAAGCTCAAGGCCTCATGCTTCACTCTGAGTAAGAAGGAGGCCATACAGTTTATGAAGTGCCTCCTCGGAGTCAAATTTCCGAACGGCTACGCGGGGAAGATAAGCAGATGGCTAGACGAGGCGAAGCAGCGCTTCAGCGGGATGAAGTCTCACGACGTCGCCGTGCTAATGACGCAGGTACTCCCGGTCGCGATCCGAGGTATAATGGACAAGCACATCCGTGAAACACTGTTTGGCCTCTGCAACTTTTTTGACGTCATCTCTCGGAAGTCGATAGGCATTAAGCAGCTCACGAGGCTACAGGACGAGATCGTGGTGATAATGTGCGAGCTCGAGATCTATTTCCCCCCCGCTTTCTTCGACATCATGCTTCATCTGCTTCTCCATGTCGTGGAGGATATCGTCCAGCTCGGTCCTGCGTTTCTGCGAAGCATGATGCCGTTCGAAAGGCTCAATGGACACATCAAGGGATACGTTAAGAACAAGTCCCGTCCAGATGGAAGCATAGCAAACGGCTTCCTGGCCGAAGAGTGCATCTCTTTCTGCTCGAACTTTCTACAAACTGAGACCCCTCTTGGTATGCCATTCAACAAGCACCTCGGGAGGCTCGCTGGATGGGGTCACCGCGAGGGTCGACGTGCAAAGCATGTCGACATGGAGGGCCGAACCAAGGACTTTGAAAGAGCAAACCTGGTCGCGCTGCAACACCTGCAGGTGGTTGATCCATACATACATGAGCACAAAGAGTTTATCAAGAAGAATTACGCTGATCAGGGGCGCCAGGTCCCGAGGGAGGAAGATGTTATCAAGGAGCACAACTCCGGTTTCACACGGTGGTTTAGGGAGAAGGTCATAGCTAATCCACCGCAGGGCGAGTACTCGGAGGAAGATAAACTCATATTCTCATTGTCACAGGGCGCCTCGCACAACCTCATGACCTATCAGGCTTACGATATCAACGGATACACGTTCTACACAGAGGAAAAAGACAATAACTGCGATTACCAGAACTCAGGGGTAACAGGGATATTCTACACCGGTGACATCCCGGAAAGATACTACGGAAGGATCGAGGAGATTTGGGAGCTCGACTATGTTACGGAGAAGGTGCCGATGTTCCGTGTCAGGTGGGCCAAGAGCGTCGAGAAAGAAGACCGGTATTTCACCACGATGGTTATACCGTCAAAGACCACCAGCGCGAACGCACCCGCAAGAAATGAGCCTTGGGTTTTGGCTAGCAAAGTCGACCAATGCTGGTACATCAAAGACCCGTCAAAGCCTAGCCGGGTTGTCGTCAGGAGAGGCAAAAGGAACATTATCGGAATGGACGGAGTCGCCAACGAGCAAGACTTTGACCAGAACGGCGACCCGAAGATAGAAGACGGGTATGGCAACCAAACACCGTACACCACAACCCTACCTAAGAAAGGACTTCCGTTCAAGAGAAGTAGTGAAGACGTCCCGGACCTAACCTATGCAACCGCGACAAAGAAGGGCAAGAAGACGACCATTGTCAAGAAACGCTAGCGCGCTCCGACCATTGTCAAGAACCGTCGTGTGTGTGGCCTACTATTATGTATCAAAACATTCTTAATTTTCATTATGTGTGTGTTATAATAATATTGCATTGAGAATATTATGTATCGACAAGACACATTCATTGAGAATACTCACTTTTGTTGTTTTAGCAATATTTGAATATTTAAAATATTTGTAGTATATTTTATAGTTCATATTTGTATGCTTTTACATGAAAATTGGCCTTTAAAAAAAATTTCCAAAAATTTGGCCCCCTTAGGATTCGAACTTAGGTGGCCAGCAGTGAAGGACAAGGCATGCTACCACTAGGTTGCTGTGTGATAGTTGATAGAAACATGCGCACAACCCTATTTGTCTAGGAGTGCATATTATGCGAGGCGCATTTAGCCCAGATACGCCTCGCGTAATATTATACGAGGCGCACTTTGCGATATGCGCCTCGCATAACCGGCACCCATCGCCCCTTTTCTTCCCTGCAATGTAGATAGTGTCTAGCTTATCCAAATCGACGGCCTCTCTCCACCCCGTAGTCCGACGCGCGCGCAGCTCCTCGGCGCCAAGCCGCCGCCGCCGCCGTCGCCGCTCCCCGGGCGCAGCTCCCCGGCCGGCGCCAAGCCACCGCTGTCCTTGGTGCCGCTCCTCGGCACGGCCGCCGTCGTCGCTCCCCCGGCGCAACTCCCCGGCCGGCGCCAAGCCGCTGCCGCTCCGCCCGCTCGCCGGCAAGTAGGTGAGTCCTCTCGCACCTCCTCTCCTTGTCCCCCTCCTCCTGGTTAGCTAGTGCTGTTGCTGCGGCCGGCACCAGCGTGGAGCATCTCCGGCGGCGGCGGCGTGCCGTGGCCGGCGGCTGCGCAGAGGTCGTCCTCGTCCTATACACCTGCGGGTCCTGCAAGAGGCGCTAGCTAGGGGGCATCATGAACGTCCACCGCGCGCAGGGAGAGGGCCAAGCACTGGAGTCTCTGGAATCGTACGTCATCCTCGTAGCTAGGAGCTGGTGGACGTTCTAGGTCGTGGATTGGAAACCAAGCTTGGTAGGTTCCAGAGCGCGGCGGATCGCACGCTGTCGCCGCCGATTGCGGGCAGGCTCTGAGTGCGCAGCGCGTCTTCTGTTCTACTGCAGTTACTCTAGAGTTACTGGTGAACGGGAGTACAGGAGTTCAGGACACAACGTGATATGTAACCTTATTTATCGTTTTTCAGTTCCAAGCACGGCGGATCCAGGATTGGTGAAGCAGGACCTAAGCAAGCTCGACGTTACCAATCTCCACCCGCTGTCGCCTGAAGTCATCTCACGCCAAGCCACCATCAACATTGGTAATATAATTACTGATGCATTTCCCTGTTACTGTTTATCGCTGTTCCGATGTTCAGTAATTGACAGAATGCAGAATATGTTCAGAAAAGTATATGATTACCCCTCGTTTGCAACCAAGTATCATGCAATTCACTGTGAAAATTCTACATTATTCTGCTAGTAGTAACATAGTAGTAGTATTGACATAGAACGAAAATTGGGAGGGCTCCTAATTTGGATGCATTCTCTTGGCGTGACCTCGGTGATTTTACATTCTTGGATTATGTAAGATTGATCTAGGAATTAGGACCAAACGAATTGTTGTTAACAGTCCAAGGGAATTTTTTTAAGAAAAAAAAACTTAAATGCATGTTTCTATACTTGGAGAGTTCGTGCTCACCATGTATTTCATGGCTTTGGCTTTTCAGGACTGACGACCGCAGCGGATCGATCAGGTGGGTGTTCTCGTTGAGGGAGAAGGCTCGCTTGGCAGTGTCTACTGGGGACAAACAGCTTCAATTACGACAACAAGATCGGAGAAGGCTCGCTTGGCAGTGTCTACTGGGGACAAGTTTGGGACGGCTCTCAGGTTTCCTGCTCTTTCCATGTCGATCCATCTTATGCATTTCCCTTGCTGGGAACTAGTAAAATGAAAAGCTCTATCACCTTCAAGTTGCTTGCGCTCTAGTTGGCCCAGTCTATTGCTTTATTTGTACTGTTGGGCAAATCCTTGTAAATTGTATAATGTTCCAGGGAGGGTTCTGGGTCAAATCATGCTTCGTTCGGCGCTTGTAGTTGCTGAATGTACAATTACTGTCTTCTTCCTAGTGTCTCCAACTTTACTCTTGATGATTGCTAGCCGCTGAGAGGGTAGCAACTGTTCAAGTAGCATACCTAACTTTGGGCACGGTTGGGCATGTTGTTTAGATTGTCCTTGGCGAGACCATATGGTCTTTCTGACCTGGTTTTGCCATGTTTCTTGCACGAATGGCTAGCAAAACCTCTAGGATTTTCTGGTGTTCTGCTGGGCATTATTCCCATGGGTTTTGGTGAAACTAAATCACCTCGTTTGGGACGGGTGTATCATCACCTCGTTCTGCTGGGCATTGTAGTTTCTCTGTCAAAGAGACCATGCCTCTGTGTATGATACATGGTGCTTCTGATCATTTGAGCTTTTGATAACTGTACTATTCATGCAGTTATCAGGTTCTGTACATTTGAGCTTATGATACATGGTGCTTTTTTTCTCCCTGTAGTTCTGTACATTTGAGCTTCTGATCATTTATTCCTTTAGTTCCTGGTAATTGTACTATTCATGCTCAGGTTGTTGACAAGCAAACAGATGATACATGGTGCCTCTGTGTATGTATGGCCTGGAGCATGATATATATACATGGTGTTTGTGTATGTACGCTAGCAAAATGGCTGTGATGATGGCTGTGTTTTGATCCTTTTTGTGCAGGTTTTTCTTTTTGAGTTGCCAATGTTTCGCCGGAATGTTGATTCATTTCCGTTCCGGCGAATTTCTGGCACTCCTAGACATAGAAAATTAGCAAAGTTCATGCCAAAATTTTCTGTGAATTTTTGTGCTTATTAGTTTCATTTATTTGTGTGTTTAGAAATGTCGGATCCGGGCCCTTCTAGCCAGAAGCCCTTTTGGGAGCAGCAGGAGGAGATGGAATCCCTAGAGGCCCCGGAATTTGTTCCGCGGGACGACGAGATGGAGGAGGACGAGGATACCTCGTCGGGCAATGAGGAGATGGGGGACGCCGATGGCGACGCCACTACCACTGATGGCGGCGGTGAAGCTACTACAGACGGTGGTAGCGCATCGAAGAAGTCTCGGAAGGATCGGACCCCGATCGTGGTCGACCTCAAAAGGTCCATCATCACAAGCGTGAGCCCTAAAGGTGCGCCTTTGGAGCCAGAAGAATTTGTTGGGGGTTACTCTAACCAGCTCGCGGCAATCCTCCGGAACACCGTCATGATCAACATGGAGAACCTGAAGGCCGAAGAGAACAGGGGTTTCCTCATCCAGCTTTTCCGGAAGCTGCACGCAAGATACGCGTTCCCGGGTGATGAGGAAAACAAGTATAATAATGACAATCTCAAAGGGAATCCGGTGAACAAGTATGCCCTCGGGAGGATGACCAAGGCCTTGTCAAATTGGAAGGATCGGGTGAAGAATCTGATTTTCGAGGAGAAGCTAAGTTATCCAGAGCTCGTCAAGAAGGAGCCTCTGGTCAAGGAAGAAGACTACAATGTTTTCAAGGCCAGATGTAACTCCGCCTTGGGCAAGGCCAGGACTGAGAAGGGCAAGAATATGAGATCCCGAAACATTGGTACCCACCATCTCGGCTCCGGCGGTTATAGAGCTGCGAGGCCCAAATGGGATAAGGAGGATGCCGACGCTCGTGCAAAGGGGTTGACACGTCCCTTTGACGACATAAAGGAGGAGCAGGCTAAGAATTTCGTCAGGGCCCGGTTTGCCCCGCCGAAGAAAGGGGGTTCTGATTATTCTTCGGAGCCCGCCGGCCCCTTTGCTCCGAGGGTGATGGACTTCATGCAAAAATATGTAAGTAGTTTGCATGCAAGTCGATTAATTGCATTCATGATTAATCAATGAAGTCCAGTTTTCTGATCAAATGCTTCGCTTTCCTTGTGCGCAGGACGAGGAGTGTAGGAGCTCCTCATCCCAGGGGTCAGCGCCACCGCCTGTCGCCAAGTGGGACACCACTTTTAATAGGGCGCTGAACCGGACCAAGAGTGTCGATCCCCTGGCGGCCCCGTCGGCTGGTCGTGTGGTCGGCTTTGGCGGCATATCATGGTCCGAGTACTATGGCACCCCGGAGCGGAAGGGCAAGAAGGCCGAAAGCGCCGAGGTAAAACTCCTAAGGGAACAGGTGGAAGCCTTTCCAAATATAGTCCAAGATGCCGTGAACAAGGCTGTGTCAGCTGCCGAGACAACGTTCCAAGAACAAGTCCAGTCACAAGTCCATTCACAAGTGAACGAGAAGCTCAACACCATCCTTCCCGTCTACATGGAAAAGTACAACAAGTGGCAGAAGGGTGGTAAACGGGGGCCGCCACCGGTTCCCAACCTCAACAGCGCCCAATCGGACAATGTGGCGCGGCCGGAGGCGTTGGTGACTCCTCCAGCAGGGCCGGTGGTGGTGGAGACTCCTCTAGCTCCGGAGCTTAACTTGCCCACTGCGGCGAAGGCGCCGGCCTACACCACCGTGCCATCAGGCAGCCACTCCGCCACTTGCGTGCTCAAGCCTGTC
Source organism: Avena atlantica (assembly GCA_910589765.1). Classification (NCBI taxonomy): domain Eukaryota; kingdom Viridiplantae; phylum Streptophyta; class Magnoliopsida; order Poales; family Poaceae; genus Avena; species Avena atlantica. The sequence continues at coordinate 289,983,747 of OU342738.1, forward strand.
GGCGTCGGTGCCTCGACATTGGCCGAGTTTGACGCCCTCAAGGTAACTAACTAATTAAAGCGAGAGTTGGGAGGCTCAACCACACCGATGACTTGATCTATGTTTTTCTAACGCTCGGCCTACATGTCGATCTTTCGCAGGGAGACACTCCTTGCACTCTAATGCATTGGGTGGGCGGCCAGTTGATGGATGTTGCCAAGGGTACTATTGTTCAACCAGAGAACCGCAAAATGCACAATGTCACAATGCCACCTGACATGATGAGGGTCAAATACAGTATGGTGCTTCCGGGCTACGAGCAAGTGGAACCTCCCTCTCAACCTCAAGGATGGGATGATGAGGACACGGCAGCGGTCCTCAATACCGGCTTCGGCTACTTGTACCTATGGCCGAAGAGCCAGATCCGTTTGGGGACAGAGGACCAGCTCAACATCACCCTAGAGGCAGCACAACCAGCACATGATGAAGACTTCGAGATGGGAGACTTGGACAACATGGCACAGAACCCCGATGATGATGAAGAAATTGACCCGAACTACGGTGACCAGTTTGTTAACACAAGGTTTTCTGATTTGTATGAGCCGGGACCATCAGGCACACATCAAGTTGCCGAGACCCAACCAGCACCAGCGAAACCCCTTGCAAGGTGCGTCTCTTCCCAACTAGTCAGGAGACGCCGCCACCTGTCCCCTTCACCGAGCCTCCAAGGCCAGTAGTTCCTTTGATCAGCCCCGGCACCCTCCATAAGACGGTCCGTGAGGTGAACGCAGTGGCCGAAGCCGTAAAGAGCAAGAAGGGTCGCAAAAGGAAGCCTAAGGGTGATCGGGGCCAGGATCCAAATCCTCTTTTCCGGGACGGTGCTGTGGGGCAAGCCAGGAATCAGCAGCACGTGGCAGGTGTACCGATGATGTGTAAATCGATGCTTGAGGTCGCAGGCTCGCATATGCGTAGTATTCATTATGGATGTATCACAATTGAGCAGTGCCGCATTCGCGACAACGATCAGTCGTACCTCGTTTTCAAGGCTAAGGTGCCTTCTCACATGCCGTGCTTCGTCACTGTACCCCCCGGGGATATCTTCTACGTGCGGCATACCGACCTGTTTGACATGTTGAACGGGTTTCGACTGCACAATACCCTGGTCCGGTTGTTCTCCCTCAATATGGCCATGGAGATCACCAGAGACAAGATCCCGGGCATCCAGGTAGTGGATCCCTACTTCATGCGTGACGCCGTACTGAAAGATGCTGAGGCCATAGATCTGGCGACCGACTACCTCTCAAACTTCCTGCAAACATACTCGGACAAGGATGTGATTCTCCTTCCCTACCATCCCATCACGGAGGATGATCGGACAGGCTGTGTGCTCATAAGCTTGAATTTGAAACACTCAACAGCCTTGTACCTCGACTCAAACAGTGCGATCCAAAAAAACTACACCAATATCAAGAAAATTCTTGATGGCGCTCTCACCGGCTACGTCACAGCGGGAGGCGTCAAATCGGCAAGGCCACATGTAAAGTTCGGCGCGCACGTGTTCCGCCACACGACGAAGTTTTCCTGCGTCAAGCAGCCGCCTGGCAGTGGGAAGGATGCCTTCTACGCCATTTACCACATGAAGGCGTTCTTCAATGACATGGAGACCAAAACGCTGCCATCTGACCTCGTGAAGTGGGCTGAAAAGCTTGCATGCATACAGGCTCGCAACCTCAGGCAACACTTCTTCAACATCCAGGAGGAGATCGCGACAATCGTGTACCAGGGAGTCATAAAAGCCGGAGGCACCTTCCACGGCGGCTATACACCGTCCAACAGGGAGATAGACGAACGCTTAGCGCAGCAGGGTGACAGCAGGATGTTCATGCAAATGGCGAAAACTCGGTCGGGCTTCATCAATGCCCCCCCAAAGCCGACTCAAGAGCCGAAGAAGACTTCATGATTGCATTGCCTGGGTACCTAGCTGTTAGTTCCGAACTCGTGTTGTAACCTCTTATCACTGTGTTAAACTTGCCTAGCAAAACCTCTAGAATGTTTCGTCAACCGTTGAACTTGATTGTGAGAGACACTAGCTAGTTATTTGTGTTACGAACTATTTTAAGTGCTTGTTGCTTTTCATTTGTCATTGCTTCCCTACTTTCTTGTGGTTTGCTTTCTTTGTCTTTCTTCGAAATGCCGATGATTAGAACGTGTATGACTATGCCGCTGTTTGATCTTGTGTGCCAAGTAGACTAGTAATTTGGGCATATACTCTACTTGCCGCACAAGATCAAACAGCGAGCATTGTTATTTCCGTGCCCAATCTAAGTATGAGGCACTAATCCATGTCATTCTTGGTTTGCTTTCTTTTGGTCTTTCTTCGAAATGCCGATGATTAGAACGTGTTGTGGTGTCACGTGTATGACTATGCCGCTGTTCGATCTTGTGTGCCAAGTAGACTAGTAATTTGGGCATATACTCTACTTGCCGCATGAGATCGAACAGCGAGCATTGTTATTTCCGTGCCCAATCTAAGTATGAGGCACTAATCCAAGTCATTCTTGGTTTGCTTTTTTTTGGTCTTTCTTCGAAATGCCGATGATTCTATCTTTGTGAACTGCTAGCTATTGCTTTCCACTGACATAAGTAATATCATCTTTAAAATGTGTAGGAGATGCCGAGGTGTTATGTCGTGTACGTCGGTCGGGTTCCAGGTGTGTACGAGGAGTGGAAAGACTGCCAGAAGCAAGTGAACAACTTCTCGGGCAACAGCTACCAAGGCTATGAGAGTAGAGAGGTGGCGGAAGAGAAGTGGAGGAGGCATGGAAGGAAGAAATGGAGGAACTTCCTCGTGATCACCACCTTGTTGCTCTTCATTGTAGGTTGTGTTCTACTTCATCTAGCTAGAGCTACGTCGTTGGAGTTGTAATGTGAATTGTGAACTTGTACTCGAAGGTGTAATGTGATTGTGAACTTGTACCGATCGGAGGTGTGAACTTGTGGCACAAACACTTGATGTATGAACTTGTATGTCATGATTGATGTGTATTCATGTTGGTTCTATTATGCTTTGGCAAAATGCAAGTTTCTGAAAAATTCTGTGGACTATATTGTATATTTGAATATCTGTATATTATTTATATATAGTGTTCTGTAAAACTTGAATTTCGAAAATATTACCGGAGGCGCATATAGGATACTATTGGAGGCGCATATACTATAAATACCCGAGGCGCATTCTGAAACATATGCGAGGCGCATATACTATAAATACCCGAGGCGCATTCTGAAACATATGCGAGGCGCATATACTATAAATACCCGAGGCGCATTCTGAAACATATGCGAGGCGCATCTCCTATACTTCACATATCCGAGGCGCATATCGATATGCGCCTCGCATATGTGAAGTATAGGAGGCGCATATCAGATGCGCCTCGCATAAAAAATACCTGAGACTTGAAGCTAGAGGCACATGTGATATGCGCCTCGGATAGGCTTTTTGGTGCGCCTCGGATAGGCTTTTCTCTAGTAGTGCAAGTAGGGGAGGAGAAATATTTTTTTGACCAAGATCCACCGATGTGGCCAGCGGTGATTTTTGATCCACCGTTGTACTAGTATTTTTGAAAAGAATCTAACCCCAAGATCCATCAACCGATGGGCAGCAAGGAAAATCATCAAGAATCGGTCAATGGCCTAAGTCCCAAGGTAAAACAAGTAACCTACTGCCACTATAATCATCAATGCGTTGAGGTGAGGAAGTAAAGACGGGATGAGAATTGGTGATGCCTCTTTCTCCTTGCTCCCCTAGCGAACCAGGAAACAAAAATCGCTGAAAAACATACCTAGAAAAATACTAGTATTGCCAGTGATTGAAATTCCGGCCGGCGATCTCAGTGTTATCTAGGCATGCAAGGTTTCAACCAATTCAAGCAGGCGTTGCTCGAGAGCCTGCTTCTTGGACTCCAAAAGCGTTGGTGGCGTCACGTCGCGAGATATGCGCTTTCACGGGAGGAAACGTGCCATCAGGATCGCCGCGGACGCCACGGACATCGTGCTTGTGAACGCGAGGGGCGTTAAGGGCATCTCCACTCGCCTACCTAGGACGCTGATTCGGACGTTAAAAATCGGCGCAATCAAATACCCAAGAACCTTTTTCGTTCGAATTTGGGCCACTTTGGTCCAGACTACCTAGGTCATACTCAGGATCCCGGATACGTCCTGGGAACGCCGGATGCAGCGAATTGGCAGAGTGGACCAGCCTGTCAGCGACAGAAGCCGAGTCGTCGTCGTCCTTCCCGCTGTTTTCCTTTTCCCGCCCTCGTCGCCGAACTCGGCCTATAAAACGCGTACATCTCGCCGTCTCCCTTCACAGTCTCTCTCACACCACTCCCAACTCCGGCGAACTCCGGACGCTCGCACCTTTTTTCCTCCTCAACTCCGCCGAAAAGCCATGGCCGAGAGATTTCTCGGCTGACGCATGATGCAGCCGTGGGAAGCCCGACTGCTCCACGAGGCGGGCTATACGGCGCTGCTGGACACTCGTCTCCCCTTCGCCTGGCAACTCAGCGCCGGCGGGATCCCTATTCCACCGGTGCCGGCCAATGAGGACCTTGCCGGAGAGACCCAGACGGCTATCGCCGCCATGCAAGACCCGGATCTCGTTGAGGATCCTGGCAACCTGGTCTTCTGGAGACAGTTCTTCGTCGACAGGCGCCTTGAGGAACTCGCTCGACACGACGGACCGCCGGGCTCGCCGCCGCTGGTGGAGCATTCCAGGGCGAACTCTCGCCGGCGTCATGGAGCACATCCAGGCCGGCAACCACCCCCGCATCGGCCTGTAGATGCGGCATCCGGCGTCAACCACGGCGACGGTGGCCTTTTCCTACTTATTAAATTTGATGTAATATGCGCGTTCTTGCCCTAGTTAATGTAATCCGCCTATATTCGCCCATATTTTGCCGATTTTAACTGAATTTCGCGGAACTTAGGAACTCGGTCTGGAAACGCAAGTGAGAACCTCGGCGTTCCCAGGCCGAAAACGCGTTTTGTCCGGCCAAAAAAAGGTCCGGATTTCGGCCTAAGTTCGCCCAACGAGTGGGGATGCTCTAACTCGACACGTTGTAACCGGACCATGCAGTCGGGGGTGGAGCTCGTGACCGGCGGCAGATCACTCAGGCTGGTCACAATGAAAGTAACATCACTAATAACTAAGAGCCAAACTCAGTATTTTTTGCTTATGTGGCAATAAGTTAATAAAGAGAAGATGGATAGAGTAACTAGCTACTGGTACTATGTTACTCTAACATCACACATATTAATACACACTAACTCTACAACCTTATTAATATGACATTACATGTTACGACACATAAGTATTTTGCACTATAGAGGTAGTAATCTAGACTAATAACATATGCATGTTACTAGTCTAAGTTACTATGCACTATGACCAGTCTCAGGGCACCGAGCCAACATCGGCTAAGTTGATCTGTGGGGCTTAGTTGTTCTAGGTTGTTCTTAACAAAGTAAACACTAGTTTTATTCCGCCTTTGTTGAGCCACTTTAGGAAAAGTTTTAATCGCCTAGTCACCCCCCTCTAGGCGACATACATATCCTTTCACCAGCTCAAGGTGTTATCCAATATTGATCATCAGAATATTAAAGCAATGGAATTTTCCAAAGGTGCTAGTATTACAGTTGATCAAACGCTATGCGGGCATATCCCCAAATATGAGGAATTTGCATGGAGATATGAATACGGAAAGACTCTGGTCAGTCCTAATGAGGTCGAACTTCTACCAACTCAAATGCAAAGACTGCATGAGTGGTACGTTTCAATCTCTACATGCGATAAAGAAGATCGATTGTCAGCGCTGCTTGTGAGAATTACAAGTGAACATTTTAATGGTGAAGACCAGTTACAAAATTATTTTGAGGAATTATATATGTTATTCAAACAAGATGCCCTTGACTTGAGTCTCCTCGCTACCTATTGTCTGTAAGTGGTTTATTTATTTTTATGATAAAGTCTCTAACTCAGCTCTTTCATTGCATGCAATTATCTTCACTATATGTTGTTATGAAGAATAAAGAGCGATGAATATGACCGAAAGAAAATCTTTGACACTGGGTTCATCGACCCACACCGGTTTAATCAAGCATTGTTAAAGGAATACCCTAAGGACACGAAGCGTAACTTGCTAAGGGTCTTATTGAGGCAACATTACAAACGAAGAATACTGTTTCCCTACAACTACAGGTAAGAGTGTTATTGCCTTGTACAGATCACTATTTCTGCTAAGTGTAATTGATGAGTTACTGACATATATAAACGTGCGCAGTTATCAATGGATTCTGCTAACCATTGAAGTTGACGCTGGAAGAGTTGAAATCAAGGACTCGCTAATGAGAGACGAATCAAAGTACGCATTTATTAAAGATGCACTTTAGAGGTAATTTCAGTCATTATCGCACTATATCGGTCTCTTTCGTTCATATATATCCTGAGATATCAAGCAACTAATAACTCATTTATTCTTTTTTTGCCGGGCAGGGTTTGGAAAGCTTTCACCAATGCTACGGTTGGTGAATTTAAAGACGAGCTTAGTTTTCATCGGATCGATGTAAGTAGTACGAGCTATATCCGCGCATCTCTTCAATTCTAGTTTTAATACCATTATGTCATGCTTGATTATTATTTGATTAAATTCTATTCTCGTAAAGTGCGAGAGGCAGTCATCAGGTACTAATCTATGTGGATACTTCGTGTGCGAGTACATTCGCTCCGAGGTCAGTGAACGGGACGGAGGGACATTTTTAGAAGTACGTGAACAATATATTCACAATTTTTGTTGATTGTCATTCATAATATTTGTTATGACTATTGACGATATTCATATTGACCTCCTTCTTTCATATATAGTTGAAAAAATTGTGGGAGAATCTCGAACCAAGGAAGTGTCTGGTAGCAATTCAAGAGGAATTGGCGGGATTTCTTGTTGACCATGTCATAAACCCAGAAGGAAAATACCATACCTCTGGCTACTAGTGATTTAATGAACTTGTAACCGAATAGACGGGTTATGATCTTCATTTAATCAAATTATATATATATGTAATGTAGAATTATATCTATATAATCATGACGATGTTGTGTGTAATGGGTTTCTTCGTTGCATGTCACTTTATGCCAAACGAAACCTTCCTCTACCTATCCTCCTGCCACGGCAGAACCCCGCATTCGGCTACCGCCGCAGAAATCGGCCCCAAAATTCTGCCGCGGCAGAAACCCGTATCGGCTGCCGCGGCAGAAAACAGCCCCAAAATTCTGCCGCGGCAGAAACCCCCATCGGCTGCCGCGGTAGAAATAACTAGTCCCTAAACCCTAAACCCTAAAAGATCCCCCCCCCCCCCCCCCCGCGTATTGCTACACTGCCACGTGCAGAGCCTCTAGTCCCGGTCCGTAACTTACTCGGGACTAGAGGCTTGGACCTCTAGTCCCGTTTCCGTAGTCCCGACTGCGTATCCGGGATTAGAGGCCCCCTAGGACCGGGACTAATGCCCCGTTCTCCACTAGTGTATCACTGATAGGATATGGAAGCGATGGAATTTTAATGTTGAACATATTGAACATTTGCACCCCATGCCTCTTTTGATTTAGGTTTGCACATCAAAATCCATTTTCACCGTATAATATTTTTTTTTTCCATTCCCTTTTTTTAGCTGATCTTTTTTTCCTTCCCCTATGCGAGAAGAATCTCATCATTATCTTGTTCATCTTTTCTATCACGGTGGCAACATGTATTGTATATGGACATGTGATAAGTGGGGTGCCACACAAAGATGAGACTACACTAATATAAATGCCACCCATTAAGAAAGCATCCCATCAATCCATCTTAACCATATTTTCCACGAAAGGTCATAAACATGGCATCTCGAGCCACATGCATAGACTTAAGATACTTGATCGGCCACTGCCGCTTTTTCACGAGAAAACGAGTTTATCGCAAAGCTTCACTCCCGACAGAAAAGAAACATGCCACGTGCACCAACTAAGCAGTGTTTTCAAGATAACATGCATGCATGCATGCAGTCAATGATCGTGCACTCGGGCGTACACTAATCAAAAAGTGATGGCTCTAGTTACAAAAGAAAGCTCATCAACGAACAATGGCATGTACTAAATCGGTTTCTAATACTACAAGACTTTCTAACAGTTTAAATTGATCCAAACAAAACTTACATTTTGGAATGAAGAGACTACTTCCTACTACCTCTGTTCTTAAATGTAAGCCTTTTTACCGGTTTAAATTGAACTAGTAGTAACGAAACGGCTTACATCTCAGAACGGGGGAGCGAGTAACATGCATGGTTCAAAGCTACCGAAAGGAGATGAAATTTATATGAGCAGAAAAGGCATCAAAGTATATTTAAGTGACCTACGTACCCTGGACAGTGGATCACATGGGTGCATGGCACCAAACGGCGCACTCATAATTTAAGAGGGGTCTTGACCGACATCATGTTTAGCATGGTGCATGCACGCAGTAGAGATTATTGAATGTACTGATCATTGATTAATTGTGCTTGCCATATGCATGAGAGAGAGGAAGAGAGTCTGCTAGCTTTGCTACACGTTAGCGTCAATGGCGGTATGCCACATTGCGATGCATGCATGTGGATCGGACAAAGTATCCCGATTAGATTTCCGGTCCCCCTTGGCTGAAATTTCCAACGGCGTCCTCTGTATGCAACGCATGCGTCGCCACCAGAGAGAGATAGTGAGATCAGGGCCCGACCCAGAAAAAATTATGAGCGGGGAAAATAAAGTGACTGGAGGCATTCCTTTCATAAATTTATAAAATATGAATACATTTCTTCTCAAAATGAATAAATTCTAATAAGAAATTTGAAATTTCGAGACTTGGGTCCGCCCCTAAGTGAGATACCATTTTTTTATATGAAACACTTGTATTTCATTAAGACACGGAGAGTCGCCGAGTCACTAGACTTGATGTCCAAAATTTATATTCTCCATGAGCTACACCTATACCCAAAGCCGCTAACTCATGAGCGGGTTTGTTACAGTTACGATAAACACTGAGATACCACTTGTTTTGCTTGTTTAATGCGCCAATATCTTCACATGACAACAGGGATATTTGTACATATATATAAACGAGAATCCAAACAAACAATCATGCACGCGAGCAAGTTAAGCCGAAAAGATCATGGGATCATTTGCAAGTGCATGTACGGATGTGGGCCTAGCTTTGCCTCCCATGTGCAGGCATGTGCACCATCTCCTTCTCCCTCAACAACCAACCAAAATTCACACACGATCATATCTTATTTCCCTTTCTCTCCAACTCACGCGCCAATATATCTTCCTCTCTCACTCACTATATAAACGCGTGCATCGTACACATGACAAAAGCAAGCAAGTTCGTGATAAGATTTAGACATTCTGTTCCGCTACGACTCTCGCCGGCCATTTCCTCGCAAGGTAGCTAACACGGTGTTATCTCTAGTCATGCAAGGCTCAAGGCAATTCAAGCAGGCGTTGCTGGAGAGTCTGCTCCTCGATCTCCAAAAGCATGGCGTGTCGTTGATGGACATGCGCTTTCACGAGAGAAAGCGCGCCATCAGGCTCGCCGCTGACACCGCACTCGTGAACGCGAGGGGCGCCGACGCGACAAGCTGGAGCCGGACCCTACAGGCGGCAGCGGGGGAGGAGCTCGTGCACCGGCGGCTGATCACACGCGGTGCCAAGTCAGCGTCAGCGTCGGCGTCGAGCAAGAGGATCCTGATGAGGAGGAGGTGCCACCGGCTGAGGCGTCCGAGGTGTTGCACGCCCGGCGTCCTCGCGAGGGCCATGGTGAGGAAGAGGACGAAGGTGCTGAAAGGGATCTTGCCGGGAGGAGAGGGGCTGGACGACGAGTGCACGCTGCTGAGCGAAACCTTGGACTATGCCGTGTGCCTCAGAGCTCAGGTCGATGTAATGCAGCTTCTGGTGAGGGCTCTTCAAGCAGCAACATCCTAGCAAGTCTTACATCTCTGGTTTTACCTTCTGTTATGTGTACCGAATTTTGTGGAGTTCGTTTTTTTCCCCGAAAAAGGTACATTGAAATCCAAGCATCTGCATCAAAATAATGCACACAACCTATTTATTATACTACTCAAAAATCCATTACAAAAAAATACAAAGATAAAAACCTACAAACTAGATGAAGGGGTAGCCATGTCAGGGCAAGTTTCCCGGACCTCTCACGTACGCACATCAAAACCGGAGGCCTCACTAGAACTGCTCAACGCGAGCCATGGCACAAACCGGTCCAGCGCTGATCCCTTGCGCGCATCAATGTGCACACTCAAAAAGATGCTACCACCATCTTCCGTCGATCCATTTTCAGAACGATCAAAGTAATGACTTTTCCAGGTATGTCGTCGACACCATACAACACCACCACTCTACACGTGTCCATCAACACGCAAGCATGGTCGCCACCAAGACCACTCGACACCATGCCATTGAGTCCTGCCATCCGATGCAGCTTGAAGCCTTCGAGAGATTTGTCGTGCGTAGCACCTACCAAACCAGCATGACTGAGCTTAGCACCTGTCAGTTAGGCATAACTTGACAGCTCCGCCAAGACGTGGCGACAGGGGGAACTCTAGGTTTTCGGCGCCACCGCCACCTCCTCCTCCCTCCCCCTTCCTCGCCGCTGCCAGGAGGGCGTGGCTGGGAGAAGTCCGGCCGGCGGCGGCGGCGGGGCTTCCTCGTCTCCATCCTTGGGGGAAGCACACGCGGGATGGTGCCTCTGGGCATGGGCATTTCTATGGTGTCGGGAGCTATGGCGACGGTGCGGGGGTTTGGCCTGCAGCGGGTCATCACGGCCGGTGCGGTGGTGGCCGCGCCTGTGGCCGGCGATGCTAGCTCCGGGCGGAAAGGGCCGCGGGTGGCGTCATCTGTAGCGCTAGTGATGGTGCTGACGCGGAGCACTTCGTTGGAAAGCCCAAGAGAAAGGTGTGAAGCAGCAAGCAGCAAGTCTTCCCTCAGTAGAGACCGAGGTTAACGAACCAGAAGGAGGAAGGAAACGTCACACCGGTGTTGCAAGCAACGCGGAGACCTGCACAACACAAACTCAAGACTTTACCCCAACAAATCAGTGATGTTGTCAAGCTCACCGGTTTGCTGTAACAAAGGATTAAACGTATGGTGTGAAAGGTAATGGTTTGCAGCAAGTAAACAAGTAATAGTGAAAGATGTATCAATGGTAAAGATTGGACCGGGGTCCATAGTTCACTGCTCTCCTTAGATAAACAACATGGCATGAAGGGTAAACAAATTACATCAGGTCAATTGACAGGAACTGAGCAAGGCATAACAATGCAATTAGTAGTCAGAAAGATCCTATGAGGTTGATTGGGCAATACAACAATATACATAGACCGCCATCCAACTGCATCCATGACTAGAAGTCCACCTTTAGGTTATCATACAAACCCCCTCCAGTATTAAGTTGCAAGCAACAGACAACTGCTTTAAGCAAAGTGTGTAAGGTAAATAGTCCACATGTTCCATGAACAAGAGACCGTTGTTTTATGCCTAGTAGCAACAACACATCTACAACCGAAGAGATTATTGTCACTTCCCTTGGAAACTAGAGGCATGAACCCACTATCGAGCATAAATACCCCTCTTGGAGTCACTAGCCACTACTTGGCCAAGATAGCTACTAACAACGGAGAGCATGCAAGATCACAAACAACACAGACATGATAGAATCATAAAGACAAAACCATTAATCAAACCAACATAATAATCTCAATATCTATCGGATCCCTGCAAACACAACATGCATGATTACAAATAGATTAGATCTTGATCATAAACGGAGCTCACAAGATCTATACATGAAAGCACAAATGAGGAGATACAACCATCTAGCTACTACATGGACCCATAGTCCAAGGTGGAACTACTCACGCATCATACCGAAGAGAAGGCCTCCAGGATAATCTCCCCTTCGGCAGGATGCCGGGAAGAACTTCAGATCCCCCCGATCTAGGGACGATGGTGACGGCGGCTACAGAAGGTTTCGTGGATTTCTGATCGGGTCCTCAGGGTTTCTGCATCGGGGGATTCTTAATGGCGAAGGGGCGAGACCGGGAGGCGGCCAGGGTGCCCAAACCCTAGCTAGGCGCGGGCCCACCTGCCCCCGCGCCTGGGGTGGGTCTGCCCCCCCCCCCTTGCTGGCCTCTCCGGCTCTCCTCTGGACTTCTTATTCCACACGGAAAGTAATTGACTTTGTCCTTTGTCTCGTCCAATTCCGAGAATATTTCTTTACCAACTTTTCTGAAACCAAAAACAGCATAAAACAGGCATCTGGCACTGTTGCAACTTGTTAATAGGTTAGTATTAGAAAACATGTAAAAAACACCTCAAAGTGTGGACAAGTAAAGCAAAGTAGATACAAAAGAAGCATGGAGCATCAAAAATTATAGATACGTTTCCAACGTATCAACATCCCCAAGCTTAACTCCTGCTCGTCCTCGAGTAGGTAAGTGATAAAAAGAATAATTTTTGAGGTGACATGCACCCTCACAATAAAGATCCAACCATTTGCAAACATTAAAAGCCGGGATCAAAGAACTCTAAACATGTGAATGAAAGATGGAGTTCTAACAATAGGACATAGTAACTATGCATGCAACATGGCAAGCTACAAACAAAGATCATGAATAACATGCATTGAAAAACGTTTGTTTGTTTCACATGCAGAAAACATAGCATAATGGCAATCAGCTTGTCCCTCATAGAGTAGCAATATAGATGCATATGACACCTGCAAAGTTCACAAGGGTGACTAGAAACAAGTAGCACAAGAGCAAGTAATAACACAATATGCATCAATTAATAAGCTTTGGAACACTGCACACAGAATGACAACTATGCTATCTTAATGGTTCCTAAAGGTAGAAGGTGGAGACTCAACAGTGGTGGAAGAAAGACCTTTTTGTAAAGGAAGCAGGGATTACAAGTTTCAAAAAGAGCTTCCAAAAATTATGGTACTTGTTAGCTTTCAGCCCCCATTGCCCCTATCATAAGCATCTTGAAGTGCTTAAGGTTTAAAGTGGCAAAGCTGGAGTATATGCTTGACGAAGTATAAGCTGGCAATCTCATGTCCCTTGAGTACGAGGGTCACACCTCATGCATACTCAACTTTGGGTCCAGGTAAGTTCTTGTCACTGTAAGTATTTGCATATCATTGAGAACCGCCAATGGGGTAACCCTTGCACATGGTACATGAGCTTTCCCATAACCAAAATGACAAGGCAAGCAGACAATGAGCATCTCAGCAATCTTTTTATTTACCATATGCATAGCTTTTTATTAAGGATGCTTCATAGATAGCTCATTATGGTGATGCTGCAAGTTTCCACCATGATTAGGCATGGCTTAGGCTAGCGGCCCAGAAATTTCTCTAACACAGGATACAAACTTCATGGACTTACAAGTTTCCTCTTTATTTCACACCGGTGACATCCATAGACAAAAGAGCATGATATCAACTGAGTACAACAAGGTACAAGTGCAATGTTGAAAACGTTTCCCGTGACAGCACGGTTCTGCTAATTCCAACTTATAAGTGCAAGCATATACAACAAAGTTGTCACAATGGTTCAAGTTTATTAGCGGCAAAGAATAAAGTGTGCCATCAAGTTCGTGAGGGCTTTAATCACTAAGTTTTCACATAACAAAATAGTTTTTAATTGGAAGATAGTTGAAAACAAGAATATACTTGGAATGGTGTAACACACCATGCATAGGAGTTTATAGTGGACACTTTGGAATAACTTGGTTTCTTGGGAGATGGAGGCATGAGTAGAACTTACTCATACAAGTGGGGGCTAGAAAAAGACTGGGAGCAACCAACTAAGAGAGCAATAATGGCCATAATCATGCAATGCAACAAAGCATACTAATCAAAGCAAAGAGTGCTACTACAATTCAAGGACTAAATGATCATAGATGCTAATGGTGACTTGTCATAGTCATAACATGGTGTGAGCATGTGCCAAGTCAACCCAAGCAAAACATCAAAGGAGAATACCACAATACTATGCTTTTGCATGCTAAAACAACGCATAATTTCTTCAAGGCACACTAAGCAATCCCAATTGTTTGGAACAAGACATGCTACAGAAATAATCACTAAGCATAATGCTAAAACAACACCTAGCATGTCATGCTAAAGTCTAAGTCACAGTCAATGCAAGCTCCTCTTGCACTTCAAGCAAGAACTTACTACTCCTTTCCAAACACCAACCAACCTTATTAACAAAACAACACAGCGAGAACAGGGGTCCAAAATACTTAAGAAAACTAAACAAACTAAGCAAAGCAAACGAAAATTAAGACGCTCCAAGAACAACACAACTGTACATGAAACATTAAAAACGAAGTGTCTAGACAGACCTGAGATTTTTATTGATGAAGAAGGGAATGCCTTGGGCATCCCCAAGCTTTGACGCTTATACCTCTTGGATATTTCTTGAGGTGAAAACATGGTGGAATCCCCAAGCTTGAGCTTTTGTCCATTCTTCATCCCATTGCATCATTCTCTCTTTACACCTAAATTTTTTCCTTCATACAAAAATTCACACAATCTTCATTAGCAACATTATTTTATTCAAAAGATATTAGACCACTGACAAAGGTTTGGAACAGCAAGGCTTTTCACTAAAAACACAAGACACTGTAGTAACTCCTTCGAAAAGCTCACTTTACCTGAAGAGAACTCAAAAAGGAATCAATAATAAGCAAATGCAAATAATGGCAGAAATCTGTCAAAATAGACCAGAAGGTAGAAACCGATTTTTCCGAACATCTTCTGTTGCTTAAATCAAAAAGTGTTGAACTAACGAAAGTTATCTAACATACTGGGGGATTTACTCGTAAATTGTCAGCTCAATCCGAGTTACAGAGCATCCTCACGAATTTTTCTGATAGAGGACAGAAATATGTTTCGCGACACAGCAACTCCCCAAATCTTACTTTCCTCTCATTAGAGGTCATTCTTGCCACAAAAAGCAAACAAAAAGGATAAGGAGAGTTCATTACAGAAGTAATAACTTCCAAGACTCAAGTAAACTCTTGGGTTATCTCCCAACAATTACTTTTCTTTAACGCCTTTAAGTTAGGCAGAAGAAGCAAGAAGAATCAAGTATTTTCAAATGAAGAAGCATTAACATCAAATCTTGCTTTCAAAGGAGGGGCAAAAAGAAACTTCTCTCTCCTCATAGGGAAGTGTTCAATACCTTTCTTGAATGGAAAATGATATTTAATGGTGCCTTCTTTCATATCAATGATGGCACCAACTGTTCTAAGAAAAGGTCTTTCCAAAGTAATAGGACAAGAAGCATTGTATTCAACATCCAAAACATAGAAATCAACAAAGACATAAGCATTATTAACCATAATGATAACATCATTAACACTCCCCATGAGTTTCTTCTTATCATTATCATTGAGTGGGACATCCAAATAACAATCTTCTAATGGTGGCAAATCAAGCATTTCATAAATCTTCCTAGACATAATAGAAACACTAGAACCAAGATCACATGAAGCTTTGAGATCAAAGTCATTCACTTGCATATTAATAATCTTTCCTAGGAATAGAAACTTTGTGTTTTAGCTTCTCTTCCTTAATCTTAACAAGAGCATCTGTAATGTGTTTGGTGAAAGCAACATGCATATCACTAGCATCAGGACTTCTAGCAAGATTTTGCAAGAACATAATCACTTCGGAAATATTGCAACCATCAATATCAAAGTCAAACTTAGCATCACTAGTGGTAGGCATAGTAGGAGGAGGAATAGGGGCTACTTGTGGTTTAGTGGTGATAGTGCACACACTATTGTTTCTATCAATTTCAGCTTCCCTTTCCCACTTAGCATGAAGTTGAGCTAACAACCTAACATTTTCATTAATAGTAACTTGTATGGCATGAGCAGTAGCAAAGGTGTTTTCCATAGTTTTAGGTTTAGCAGCCATTTTATTAACCAAGGAAGTTTGAGCTTCAGACAAAGAGGATATATTTTTCTCAACAGTTAAAAGCTTTTCCTCTATAGTCTTATTGAAGGTGGTTTGTTTACTAATAAAGTCCTTGAGCATGACTTCAAGTTTAGAGGGGGCACTTCTAGCATTATTGTAAGAGTTTCCATAGGAATTGCCATTATTAGGAGGATAATGCCTATAATTTTTGTTGCTACCAAAATTATTCCTGTAGGCATTGTTTTTGAACTTGTTGTTTCTAATGAAGTTCACATCAACTTGCTCTTCTTGAGCAACCAAAGAGGCTAAGGGAACACTATTAGGATCTAGAGGAGCTTTCCCATTAACAAGCATAGCCATAATAACATCAATCTTTTCACTAAAAGAGGAAGTTTCCTCAACAGAATTTACCTTCTTACCCCGCGGAGCTCTCTCAACATGCCATTTAGAGTAGTTTTAACCATCATATTATCAAGGAGCCTTGTTGCAGAACCCAAAGTGAGGCCCATAAAGGTACCTCCAGCAGCAGAATCCAACAAATTTCTTGAGGAGAAGTTCAAACCTATATAAAAAGTCTGGATAATCATCCAAGCAGTGAGTCCATGAGTAGGGCAATTCTTAACCAAAGGTTTCATTCTTTCCCAAGCAGGAGCAACATGTTCACTATCAAGTTGTTTAAATTTCATAATGTCACTTCTCATAGATATAATCTTAGCAGGAGAATAATACTTTCCAATAAAAGCATCTTTGTACTTAGTCCAAGAACCAATACTATTTTTAGGCAAAGAAAGTAACCATTCTTTAGCTTTTCCCCCTCAAGGAGAAAGGAAAAAGCTTGAGCTTAATAATATCTCCATCTACATCCTTATACTTTTGCATCTCACAAAGTTTAACAAAGCTATTAAGATGGGCAGCAGGATCATCAAAACCAGCACCAGAAAATTGCTCTCTCATCACAAGATTCAACAAAGATGGCTTAATTTCGTAAAAGGTAGCATCAGAAGCATGTGGATCAATAGGAGTGCTTAGGAAATCATTGTTGTTGGTGCTAGTGAAGTCACACAACTTGGTGTTCTCAGCAGAGTTCATTTTGGCAAAGCTGGGCAAGCCAAAAACTGCAGCAGCAGCTAGAGCAAGGACTAATTTTTGTGTGTTTTTGAATAAAACAAGCAAACCAAACTAGACTATTTTTTGGGTTTTTTTTGGAAAGAGGCAAACAAAACCAAGCAAAAGAAACAAAGCAAACTAAAAACAAAGTAAAGAGAAAGGAAGTGAAGGACTCCCCTTGTGAAGACGTCCTTAGCCTCCCTGGCAACGTCGCCAGAAAACTTGTTGATGGTGCTGACATGGAGCACTTCGTTGGAAACCCCAAGAGCAAGGTGTGAAGCAGCAAGCAACAAGTCTTCCCTCAGTAGAGACCGAGGTTATCGAACCAGAAGGAGGAAGGAAACGTCACACAGGTGTTGCAAGCAACACAGAGACCTGCACAACACAAACTCAAGACTTTGCCCCAACGAATCAGTGAGGTTGTCAAGGTCACCGGTTTGCTGTAACAAAGGATTAAACATATGGTGTGGAAGGTAATGGTTTGCAGCAAGTAAGCAAGTAACAGTGGAAGATGTATCAATGGTAAATATTGGACCGGGGTCCATAGTTCACTAGAGGTGCTCTCCTTAGATAAACAACATGGCATGAAGGGTAAACAAATTACAGCAGGGCAATTGACAGGAACTAAGCAAGGCATAACAATGCAATTACTAGTCAGAAAGATCCTATGAGGTTGATTGGGCAATACAAAAAGATACATATACCACCATCCAACTGCATCTATGACTAGAAGTCCACCTTCAGGTTATCATCCGAACCCCCTCCAGCGTTAAGTTGCAAGCAACAAACAACTGCTTTAAGCAAAGTGTGTAAGGTAAATAGTCCACATGTTCCATGAATAAGAGACCGTTGTTTTCTCCCTAGTAGCAACAACACATCTACAATCGTAGAGATTATTGTCACTTCCCTTGGAAACTAGAGGCATGAACCCACTATCGAGCATAAATACCCCGTCTTAGAGTCACTGGCAACTACTTCGCCAAGATAGCTACTAACAACGGAGAGCATGCAAGGTCACAAACAACACAGACATAATATAATCATAAAGACAAAACCATTAATCAAACCAACATAATAATCTCAATATCCATCGGATCCCCGCAAACACAACATGCATGATTACAAATAGATTAGATCTTGATCATGAACGGAGCTCACAAGATCTATACATGAAAGCACAAAGGAGGAGATACAACCATCTAGCTACTACATGGACCCATAGTCCAAGGTGGAACTACTCACGCATCATACCAGAGAGAAGGCCTCCGGCATGATCTCCCCTCCGGCAGGGTGCCGGGAAGAACTTCAGATCCCCCCGATCTAGGGACGACGGTGACGGCGGCTACAGAAGGTTTCGTGGATATTTGACCGGGTCCTCAGGGTTTCTGCATCGGGGTCTTCTTATTGGCGAAGGGGCGAGACCGGGAGGCGGCCAGGGTGCCCAAACCCTAGCCAAGCGCGGGCCCACCTACCCCCGCGCCTGGGGTGGGTCTGGCCCCCCTGGCTGGCCCCTCTGGCTCTCCTCTGGACTTCTTGTTCCCCACGGAAAGTAATTGACTTTGTCCTTTGTCCCGTCCAATTTCGAGAATATTTCTTTACTAACTTTTCTGAAACAAAAAACAGTAGAAAACATGAATCAAACACTGTTGCAACTTGTTAATAGGTTAGTACCAGAAAACATGTTAAAAGCACCTCAAAGTGTGGACAAGTAAATCAAAGTAGATACAAAACAAGCATGGAGCATCAAAAATTATATATATGTTTCCAACGTATCAGCTAGGTAGAAGGATGGCTCGGTGGGTCTCCGGTGGGACCTTGGCTATGTGTGGGTGAGGTGCTGCGGCAGCGCTGCTTTCTGGCCATGGAGATGCAATGGCCAAGTCATCGGAGGCGGTGGCGGCCAGGGTGGACCTGGACCTGTAGGTACGGCTCTTGGCGGTGGTGCGGCCTCGGCCTGCCTCCTGGTTGTGGCTAAGACACCAGATTTCGGCCAGGTGGGCCTAGATCTGGTGACTATGGTGTACCCCTGCCATGGATTGTCCTACCCATTTTCCCAAGCCTCGGTGGATCCCAGACCAGTCGGGTCTGGTCATAAGGATAGCTTCCTCAGTGTGCCATGGGCGCGTTGTTACGTGCCCCTCCGATAGGCGTCGGGGTGTTTGTTAGACTGGTGGCAGTCTGGTTTTCCCGAGTAAGCATTGAGGCGATGGCGCTGCTGCTTGCAGCGGGGATCTACAGTGGCGGCGGATCCACTGGTGGACAGAGGAGTAGGGCCTAGCGCTAGGGTTGGCGGCGACGGTGACACCCTTATTAAAGTTTGGCGGTGGGGCTTAACGGGTCTATTTGGGCTCGGTCGGGATATAGAGGGCCTGGTTTTCCCTTGCTGCTACATCCATTTGGCTATCGCCCTCTAGCGGTGGAGGTAGTTCCCTCTCATGGGTTACTGTACCGCCGACCCCCGCCGAAGGTCCTACTTTTTTTGTCGTATCAGCCTCACTTCATGGCTCATGGTGAGACAGTGGTGGTGACTTCAAGACCGTGGTGGCATGTGCTGGTGGGCAGCAAGCTTGGTGGAGCAATTCGAAGTGTTCGGGAGTGTGGTTTTTTGAGGGGTCGAGAGAAATCATTGTCGTCTTGACACCGACGTTGTGACGTCTGCGGGTGTCGCTATCCTTCCTGAAGGGCGTCGGGTGTATCTCTTCCCAACCTCCCATAGCGTATCGGGGGAAACCCTAGGATCAGTCCGGATAGCAGTGTCGTTGTTGTCACTTTTCTTCTTGGAGGTGCTGCTTGATATAGGATCGGGGTGGACATCCTTCGAAGGGCGAAGCGATGGCGGGTCGTCGTCATTTTCGTCAAGCCACTGTTGTCGGCTTTGTTTTCTCTTTTTTTTTCTTTTTTTTTTGGGTGTTGTGCTGTCTAGCCTAGCAGCATCTCAACCGGTTTCTATATTAATATAGCTAGCCGAAAGCCTCATTCGAGGAGAACTGAACAAAGGAGGGCAAGAATAAGTGAACATATACTTACGAAAGCAACGGATCAGTAAAACCACAGAGGACATGACCGAGCCGCAACGGAAGGGAAGTGCGTAGAGCCTTCCTTGATCGAGTGAAATTCGGACTCGAGCTTATGGCGTGGCACAAACAGGTGCTCTGGTTTCCATCGACCACTGCATTCTAATTCTCACAACAGGATGCGGTAGGCCTACCAGCGGCCGCACCAAGATAACCTAGGATCATCGTGGTCGCCACCACGCCGACGGTGAAGGAGAACTGCCACTTGCTTGGTGCCATTTCTTGTTGACGGTGATGCTAAGGTGTAATCATCGTCTTGCTCACTTCTATTGCGCTTGGTTTTGGTAGCAAGTTTACTAACAACTTCCGCGCATCTAGGCTCAGCTTCTCCGTGTTTCTTTGTTTTCTCATGTTCTTTGCTTTGCTAACTCCGCGTAAGCAGTATCACAATTATTATGCCCATCACAAGACCCTACATTATGGAGTGGATAGAAGGAGGCCGCCTATTTGCTCTCGGTTTCTTGAAAAAGTAGCTAGTGTTGTTGTTAGTTGGAGTTACCTACTACGACTACCACCTCTCGTATCCATCACCCACATATGTGCAGTGATATTGTTATTCACATGAGACCTAGAAGAAAAACGTACAATTTTAATTCTTTAGGAATTGTTTCTCTGGATATAGTTTTATGTGTATGATTCGAGAGCAGCCTAACAAGGTCTCCTGGTCCTATCATTAGTTAAGATGCTAAGGAAGAACCCTCCCGGATCGCTCTCGCCCTAGTGGCTCCAGAGGTGACCAACAATCTCGCTGTTGGCCCCCTCCCCTTAGCGGCCCCTGGACGGTGCCGCGGCCTGCACCGGTGGCGGTGGCGGCCCCCCTCTAGGCAAAGGACAGAGGGGAGGAGAAGGGTTCTTGGCGATGGCTCCACGGGCGATGGTGGGGTGGCAATGGCGATCCTTGGCGGCACGGCCTGATCTGGATGCGGCCTAGAAGCCGGGGCATCGATTTGGCAGCGGACGACGTGAAGCTTCCATCAGTGGCACAACAGTGCCATGGATCTTGGCCTTAGGGTCAGATCTTGGGCTTGCCAACCGCCATGGATGAACTTCGTGTGTGGATGCCTCCTCCTTTTATGCTCCATCCGGCGGCGTGTGGGCCTGCTTGTGTGCTTGAATAATGGAGGTGGTCATAGGATTATTCTCGTGCCAAGATGAAGATCTTCCCTATGTCAGTCCCTATCGATCCGGTGGGAGTGTCGTGTTCCGGAAGGCTCCACCAGTGAACTCCCATGGGCGCCTATTGCCTTGAGATTAGTGGATCGGATGGAATTCGGTCATGGGAACCCGTGTTTTTTATCTGACCGTTTGGTTTGGAAGGAGTGCTAGAAGCTCTGCTGGATGTTACCATCATGACATTCTTTATCGTTCCATGGTGAAGTCAGCTAGTGGAGAATGTCATGGAAGCCGAGATCCAGGGACTAGCAATGGTGATTTGACTATTTGTTGCGGTGATGAATTGGCTTGGAGATTTTTGACTTGGAGCAGCAGCATCTAAGTGGGAACGACAAGGAGAAGTCCAAAGTCTTATCATTCAGGGAGAAAATTCAAGGTCTGGTCTTAATTGGTTGTGTCTGGCAATGGCATTTTTAAAGGCATGGTTTTTAGGAGCAAAAAATTTCTCTAGGGTGAAAACCTAAAATCTATGATGGGTGACGACGACGCTTGTGCACCATTCCATTCTTGGAGGCGTCGCTTTTGAAGAAGCTGGACCTTTGGTGCTATATTGGTGGTGTTAATACTGTTGTTACAAGGAATAAATCTCTATGGCGAATTTTTTCTTTTTTATAATTCTTCTTCTTTTTAATGGTTGTGTGCATCCTTATGCCACTAGGTGAATGTGTTGTTGTAGAGGTTGAATATAATTGGTATCTTCAAGATATTAATATATCCTCTTCATAAAGAAAATTTTATGATTCGAAACCTTTGAACAATCTATGTATTTCCTATAATTATGCGTAGTGTAGTTTAGTGTCAATTTAGGCGAACGTGTCATTGCAATCATATAATAAATTCAATGACAAATAAAGTTGTTAGACCTATGATGTCTAATCCGTGTAGCCATGTTACTTTTTTGGCAAAGGGAAATATATTAACACCAAGATAATACCAACTACATCTGATCTATGCAATAACTACATAATATAAGAGCTAGTCGAGACATCAAACATGTACATAGCAAAAAGAAACACGACAAAAAAAAACCTTGACCCTGCAATAGTGATGGAGGCTAGCAGGAGGAAACAATCACCACTTAGGCTTCAAAAATTTCTTCCAATAGCGAAGCCTCCCAGAAGATAACAGTGCACAAACGACGTCATTGCCAATAAAAGTTAGACCTACAATTCTCACCCTAGAGATCGAAACACACTACTCAAAGAGCACCACATAAAACGAAGTCACCTTGTGTTGCACCCCATCCCACCCCCACACACATCTTCATTGAATTTGTTGCTAGACTCACTTAAAGATGATACGACTCTTATCAGCAAGCCCGAAGCCGAGTTAATGTTGTTTTGATCCGATATGGCCATGATCCCACGACCTGCCCTCTCGGTTTCTTGTTCCCTACTACTTTATGTGCAGGATCAAAAGTGTGCAACAAGGGTTCCCTTGAAAAATTCCTGTCTCTCTCAGGATAAGAGCATCTCCAGGCGTAGTGCCCCAGGCCATCTTTAGGTGAAAAATTGGGCCTCATGAGGTGTGGCGGAAATTGTTGGCGTGGGTGGCGCCAATTCCCAGCCGCGCCCCTCCCCCCTAGTCGGAGATTTTGATGGAAAAAACAACATAAATTTGGCAGAAATTCATCACCTCCCACATAAATTTGGAAAATGTTTCAACCAAAGCTAACAAATAGTACAACAAAGCACATAGTTTGGCATGAATTTAACAAGTTTTGAAACACAAATTAGAACACATCAAACTAGATGTTGCCTTTGCGCCTCCACGGGTGATCCACGAGATCCTGCTGCAATTGTTGATGCATATGTGGGTCTCGGATCTCCTGGCACATAGCAAGGAAGGCATTCCATGATGCCCACACCTCGTGATCAACAGCTGCAAGAGGACCCTATACGAAATATGGTTCATTGTCAACCACCGGCTCCTCCTGCTCACTCTCAGTGATCATGTTGTGTAAGATCACACATGCATTCATCACCTCCCATATCTGATCTTTCGATCGGGTCAAAGTGGGGTACCATACAATAGAAAATCAGGCTTGGAGCACACCAAACGCCTGCTCGACATCCTTCCTGCAAGCTTCTTACTCCTTGGCAAAAGTGGGAATTCTTGCCCACAACAGGATTTGAGATCGTCTTCACAAATGTTGACCATCTTGGATAGATGCCATATGCTAGGTAGTATCAATTGTTCTAGTGGTGCCCATTGATCATATAGTCCACCAGGGGAGCATGTCCTTCAACAAGTTTGGCAAAAATATTCGAGCACTGCAGGATGTTGATGTCGTTACGAGATCCTGCCATTCCAAAGAAGGAATGCAAAATCTAGATATTTGTGTATCCATTGCCTCAAGTATCACACTACAAGCTCTTTTGTGTCCTTTGTACATTCTCTGCCAATCAATGGGCGATCTTTCCATGCCCAATGCATGTAATCCAAGCATCCCAGGAAATCCTGTGGCTTCATTCATTAATAAGATCCGAGCATTGTCTTCAACATTGGGCGATCTTAAGTATGTTGGTCTAAACACTACTACCACTATCGTGCTGAACTTATACATGCACTCAATGGTGGTGGAGTCGGTCGTGCGTAGGTATCCATCTTGTGTATCACGTGAGATCATATGCAATCAACCTTAAAGTGCTCATGCACTTTTGGATTGAGGAAAATCCTACCGTGCCGATGCTATCCTTCTTGCATTTGAACTAGGTGTCGAACTCCCAGATGGCATGCACAATCTTCATGAAGAGCTTCCGGCCCATCCTAAAATAGCGATGAAATACCGTCTTGCCGTGCAATGGATCGTCAGCGAAGTAGTTGGCATACAGTATGTAGTGCCCCTCTAGATGTTGCCTCGGCTTGCTCATGTGGTAGCCTGGTGCCGAGTCACCACGCCGTGGCTTTGCATTCTGCACGTACATGCCAGACATGCAGGTGAGGATGTTCAAGTGTTCCTCATCGTTAGCGGTTGTGTAGGTTTCCTCCTCCATTAGGACGGCAGACATATCCTCGTTTTTGGAGTCCATCACCGAGTAGGCAAAGTGCCGAACACTTAGCGGTTGTGGTGGACGAGAAGCTGCCCGTGAAGCTGCCCACTGCGTGGAATCACTGTGAAAACTCGGGGAGTAAAAAGATGGAGGTTGGTGTGGTGGAGAGTGTCCTTGCTACCGGTGATCTTTGGACAAAGTTGGTAGGGGCGGTGCCGGCGGCGACATGGCGGCGAGGGGAAGAAGTGGGGCAAATAGGCAAATCTCGGCGGGGAATATTAGTTGTCTCGCTGATAGAGCTGGCTCACTCACCTTTTCCCTTTGGTTGGAGCCACCAATAGCACCCCAGCGTGCTGGGCTCGGGCTGGGTTCGCTGGCGGAAAGTTTGGCTCAATCCGGCGAAAAATGGTCTTTTGGGACTGGGAGGAAAATGCTTCGCCAGCGTAAAAAGAAATGCCTCCCAGGGGCTCTTGGGGATGCTCTCACATGCCACAAACAAGTGAAAAAGTTGGGATGATAGTACTAAACAGAAATTATAGAAATTACTTAGATATAACAGTGAAGATATGAATCGTTGTAGGAGTTGTATCTAAAAACCAATTGATGGGTTGTTTGGCTGGGTATAAATTTTCTTTTCGGATTTTGGCTAATAAGCCACAACAACACCTTGGCTTGGCTTTTGGCATTTAAGTGGACATAGTTGTATGATTGTATAAGCCGGAAGCTAAAATCAAAAGCACATATTCAGATACTTTTATGTCTTATAAGAAAAGAACAAAAAAATATAAATAAGCACAAGCAAACAACCCTTTAATTTATAAGATAGTACAACTTTTGATATGCTCCATTATGAGTGTCCTTATGTGCACGGTCGAAGATTTGTCTATTAATTGATTGATTTAATGCAACCAGTTCATGGATGCAACTTATATACTCCCTCTGTCTCAAAATAGATGTCTTAAATTTGTTAAAATTTGAATGAATCTATACACTATTTAGTATATAGATTCATTTAAATTTTTAAAAACCTAAGACATCTATTGAGATGGAGGGATTATTTACACTATGCCATGTTCACGCTAATGGTTGTACATAATGAAAGTTTCCGCTCAGCTCAATGACAAACAAATATAGAAAAATCAGTATAGTTGTAGTCAAAATTGCATCTCCTTTATAAATTTATTTCATTAACATGTTAGTAAGCTAAGCAGTTTATTTGGCTAGGTATAAAAAATTAAGGCACAAACTGTGCTAGCTGCAAAACACTTGTTTCTGTGTTTTGTACAATAAATGTCACAAAGACTGTTGTTAGCTGCAATTTTCTCGAATAGACAAAGAAAGTTTGCCAAAATGTTTTATGTTAGACAAAACTTGACATTGCAGTGTTCCTGGCACCGAAGTTTGGAAAAAATGTTTTATATTAGTGAACAAATGAAGTAGTACTAAAGATGACAATTTGAGATATTTGGATTCCTGGGTGGGGTTGTATCATTATGTATATGTTTTATGTTAGACAAAACTTGACATTGCAGTGTTCGTGGCACCGAAGTTTGCAAAAAATGTTTTATATTAGTGAACAAATGAAGCAGTACTAAAGATGACAATTTGAGATATTTGGATTCCTAGGTGGGGTTGTATCATTATGTATACTAGTAAAAATGCCCGTGCGTTGCACCGGGAGAATCGAAATGAAAACTCTATAATATAATTTTATTATTATTGTATATAATCGCAATTTAAAAATTTACTATCCGCTTCATTTCTACGGATAAGTAAAAACCTTTTTTATGGTATGTTCATCTTATACGATGCATGAATTTCTTGTAGAATATTAATAAATTTCCATAATCATTCCTTGTGATCACTTTTTTACAACTTCAAAAGGAACCAATTTTCTTTCTAAAAAATCCAAGTTTTATTGTTAAATTATGCTTTTTTTACGAAATTATTGTTAAATTATGCTATTGACACGTATATGTACACTTTGTGGAAATCACAAACGACATCATATATGCTCGTACAAACTTTAGAAAATATACTATCAAAAGATTGTGCTTTAGAAAAATACCAGCTATAGCGTTGTCTCTTATTTCTACTGCCGTCGTGAAGTGTGTACTGGGCCAAATTGACTGATCCAGCCCCCAGCCCAAACTTACGCAGCTAACTCACTCCAACAGTAGAACCAGGTATGTGCGCCTATACCACCTGCGCCGGCGGCGGCGCATCTCTTGGCGGCGACACCGGCTTCAGATCGATGAGGGCGCGGCTAGACTACCTGCGCCGGCGACACGCTTCCAGGCGGCAGCGGCGTACCTCTCGGCGGCAACGTTGATTCCATCGGCTTCTCCTCCTTGGTGTGCTCTCCCTCCACCCTCTCTTCTCCCGTTCCCATTTCATCTCGTTCTGTTCCATGGTCTAAATCCTAGTCTTGGAAATTCTATAGCACTAAAGTACAATTTGACTCTAAGAGCAACATTTGACTACTTCTGGATGCATGCTATGATTTCTGGAAAAACCTACAGAACTATCCAGGCTAACTATGGCTTCGACGACTATAACATCTATGCACCACAATGTCAAGATGCCTCCAGTCCTCCCAGATCAAGTGACTCGGTACACACACCTAAACTCATTAGCTGTCATACGCTGTCAATCCTCTTGGTATATCTTGGGATACTGATTTGTGGCTGACCAATGTAAGGTGGTGTTCGGTGATCCTTGCACAAATCACTATGTCTCCTCTTACCTAAATCGTCCTGAGGTCCAAATAGCTTTACACAGCCTTACACGCAAATACGACAGGGTTGAGCTACCCATGGATGGATTGCATGTAAAGTCTACCCACAAGATTTCTTACATTTTCCACCAATATTAGGCACAATAATTTTCCAAGAATAATCCCTAACAGTGGTCCATTCTTTTGCTTTCTTAGAGCTATTTTAAAAGGTAATATACACTTTAAGTACATAACATAAATTATTTATATGACTGGTCCTAATAACTTTCTCACCAGCAAAAGTACTTGTATGCCTCCATCACTCACTTATGATTTGCTTTTATGCCAAAAAGATGCCTACAATCTTTATGAGCCAGCCATCAAAGGTTAAGGATGTGTGAACCACAGACCATAATGGGTATTAGTACTAAGTAAACATTAAATAAGGCATAATTGCATATGATTCTGTAGCATATGTATAGGCTATATCTCTAATTGTCAAGTGGCCATCAATCTGAAATTACAGAGAATTTAAACCATTTATGCATAAACAATTTTTACTACTGGGAATATTCTCAGATAATAAATTTCAACATTAGAATTAGAGTATGTTTCTAACTGATTTCAATTTTCAATGTCTCACTCAAGCAGTCCACTTATATTTGATAACTGGAAAGATTCACCTGAGACCGTGCTGCCATCAATCAAGAAAATCATCTCGAGTGGCACAAGGGTATGGCTGTACATGTATATTATCCCGCAGATTATGTTTCTTAAGTACTGAAGCAATCATTTATTAATGAACTAATCCCTAACTACAACTCTACAATTGTGCACCAGCGGTGATATGGATGCAGTATGTTCTGTCACCTCGACCCAATATGCGCTAGACATTCTTTACCTGCCCACAGAAACATCTTGGCGCACATGGCGCATCGACAATGAGGTGAAGGATCCACTGCTGATCACATGGCTAACACGGAACATCAGAGTCCAAATTAGAAGTTCATATGCATTATTTCCTAATTCCTATAGCTACACGGCTAGACCTGTGAAACTAAAAACAGTATAATGTCACCCTGTCCTCTTATATTCTTCCAATTGTACTAATTTTGTTTGTATTTCTACATGAACATTGTTCGTCTATTTTCCCCAAATTTGAAAATGAGTATTTTTTTATCATAAATTTTCACAAATTAGCTGAAAGACATATGGTTGTCGGTAGATTGTACCAGACATATGCATAAAACTTGATATACAGTACAATATTAGCTACAGTTCAAGCTTCATAAGTTCCAAATGTATGTCTCCTTGTTGTATCCACACATCTTGTCGATTTTCTCCAGCTCAGTTCACCTCCTGTAGAGAAAGTATGGTTTTTATTATCTTTTTATATTATTGCTGAAACAGTCAATATTATTTTTTTCTTTTTTCAGTAACTTTTTGCTGATATGTTAACATTTTATTTAAATAAACTTTAAAGTATGAATTGCACATAATGGTGGACATTTAAAAATACCTTTGAAAGGTTGCACAGATCATTTTGTCAGGACTTCTGTGTACACGATATTCTTTGTGTACATCTCGCTTGTACTGATTTTCTTCTCCTTTTTATTCTTCTCCCTTTTGTTCTTCTCCTTCGACTTGGCTTCCTCCTCATCATCATGTGTACCTATTAGTACCTTTATGTTCGCTGTCGCGGTTGCTCTAGAAAGCGCGACATAGAGTTGACCATGTGAGAAAACCGGATCAGGTAGGTATACCCCTACGTTTGGTATTGTCTGACCTTGTGATTTGTTTATTGTCATTGCAAAACTAAGCCTCATAGGAAATTGTTTTCTCTTGAAACGGAACAGGAACATTTCGTCGTCCGAGGGGCATAATGGTATTCTAGGCAAGAAAACCCGATTTCCAGAATGTTGTCCTAGCACAATTTCTGCATCTATTGCATTTTTCTGAAATCCACGTACGACCAGCCTTGTGCCGTTGCATAGGCCATTAGCGGGGTCGATGTTCCTGAGTAGTATTATCGGGCAATTAATCTTTAGCTTTAGCATATGTGGAGGCAATCCGTTGGGTGTCAGGGTGTTCAGGAATTCTGGTGGATAGTAGCCATGTGGGTCTTCTTCTACAGAATCGAAGCTGTGGTACACCATCTCCTCCCCTTTGAAGCGATCAATCATTTTTAGGTTGATTCTGTCTACACAGTCGTTTTTTGTCGCTAAAATTGCTCTTGATGTGATGTATTTTGTATCATCTAGGTCAACGCCGGCTGTTCTGTAGATATAGTCAATGAGTCTATCCAGACCATTATCCTCCGTCTTATTTGGCACGCATATATTTTTAGGTAGAAGTATTTCTTCATCCTTGTTTGTTTTCTCGGTTCCGTTTCCAATGCGTAGTAGATATTCCGCGAACCCCTGGTCATTCTGAGCCCTCATGTTGCGTATAAGCTTCATTTGTCTCATGCATTTCCATAGATCTGACCTGCTTAGTGACGCGTCCACTATTTGGGATCTTGTACCCTTTCGGACAACTGGCAGCACTTGTCTAAAATCTCCTCCAAACACGACCGTTTTCCCACCAAATGGAAGATCTGGTATGTCCATTATATCCCTCATGCTTTTGTCTAGAGCCTCAACTGCCTGTCTCTTAGTCATAGATGCTTCATCCCAGATTATTAAAGATGCTGCTTGGAGTAGTTTGGCTGTCCCGCTTTGTTTTGTGAATCCACAAATAGCTCCATCATCTATTCTCAGTGGAATCTTGAACCTCGAGTGTGCCGTTCTCCCTCCAGGCATTATGGATGCGGCAACACCGGAAGTTGCTGTTGCCAGAGCGATCTTTTCCTGTTCTCGTACTGAGGCCAGGAGCGCTCTGTAAAGATATGTTTTTCCCGTGCCTCCCGGTCCATCGACGAAGAATATGCCTCCTCTTGGGCTGCCAATTGTTTGTAGGATTTCATCGTAGGATGCCCTTTGCTCTTTGTTTAGGTTTTCATGTAAATATTTGTCCTCAGGGTTTACCTCGATTGACGACTCTTCTGTTATCTCTCGAGGTACGTCGTCCGTCGTGTCATTTTGTTCGTCGATCTGTGGCAGAGGAAAAGATATGATGTCTTTTCCCATTGATTGTAGCATGTCCCTGATACTTTTTAGTACCAATTGTTCGACCGTATGCTTGCATTTGCAGTTTCTGCTGTAGTCTTCAGACATTGCCTCTAGGTGATTGTTCCATAGGCCACGTACGTCGCTGGGCTCGCAAAACACCAGGATTGTTGCGAATAGCCTTCGTAGCGATGATGGCATCCGGAACAACTCCGCTTCTGTCATGCAGTCATCTAGTGTGTTGTCTGCCTCAATGAGCCCCCTTTTTTCTGCAGCTTCACGAAAGCTTGACATGAGTTGTTCATCAACTGTCTTTAGGTCTTCGAAGCTTGTAGCGCCTGATACATGGTTTAGGAGAACTCGGAGATAGTATCGTTCGCCTTCAGCAGGATGTGCTGCCACGATCCTTCCTACTTGGAATATAGATTTCCGTTTCCTCTCTTGCCAAAGTTTATCTTCTTTTTGCCAGGTATAATGTTCTGGAAAGTCCCTGTATAGTATGCCTCGTGCTTTCTTATGTAAGCTGTTTGCTTCAAAGTATGCTGTCAACATTGACCTATCTGTTCCATTACGTGTGATAACATTGTTGATATTTTCGTTGGCTTTATATGAGACCATGTGCATATTTGGGAGATGTAGTTGCAGTTGCTTAACTGCTGGGTGTATTTTACTTAGTTCAAAGCCATATATTCTCCATAGTGCTTCTGGAGGTGTCACCCACCTTGCATCTCTGTACTGTCTAATCTCATCGATTTCGACTTCGTTTACATTCTCAGTCACGCTTACTGATGCCCGGTCATGTCCCTTGTAGATGTACTTGAACAGGTATTTAACGGCTTTAATGCTTGAGCATATCTCAACATTAATGTGGCAGTTGAACATCCTCAATAGATATGGGTTGTAAGGGACTACCCATCTGTTGTCTAGTGTGCACTTTCGAACTATTTCTGTCCGGCCGTCATTACGTCTCCTATACACTGGGTAGGAGTCCTTCCCTTGAATTGTATTTTCGTTAAACGTCCTTGGATAATTGTTCTTGCATGTCTTGCGGTTCTTTGTGCATGGACAGTTTCTATTCAGTGCACCGCAAGGACCATGCATCATATGCTTGATTACCATTTTATATAGCTCTGGGTATTTTTTCTTGTTAGGGAGCTCAGCGGAGATGATTTTGTCATATTGCTCTGGAGACGTGTACTTGTATTGTCCGGTCATGATCAGCAGGAAGTGAGCATGTGGCAGTCCCCTCTTCTGGAACTCTACAACATAGGTATATGCCGTCACGATCCAAGGATGCCCTTCTCAAATAGCTACTTCTTCATTTCTTCTAGCTTTGCCCTGAAAACACGGACCACAATATCTGGGCGATCTTGTGGAGTTTGTCCACGCTCTAGTTCACGGGTAATCTCTTCCCAGTTTGGGTTGCATGTCATCGTGAGGAATATGTCCGGCTTCCCATATTTTCTAACTAAAGCCATTGCATCTAGATATGTGCGTATTTTATCTCGTGGACCTCCAATAAATGATGATGCAAGAATTGTTCTTTTTCCTACTGCATTCCCGTCTTGTTCTCCTGCTCGAATTCTATCTAGAAGGCCTTTGTATAGATCTGCCCTTAATTCTTTTTGATGATGAAACATGTAGTCCAGTCTGGAGCTCTCAATCTTGATGTATGTATCTACCACGAACTGTTGGAGTAGCCTTCCTCCGTACAATACTGGGTTGAATATGTTTGTTCGTGTATGTAGTTTATAGCAATAGTATTCTTTCATGGTTACCCACAACCTGCTGGTTGCATCTGTTCCAAGAATTGCGACATAAAAAAGTTAGTTGTATGGTTAGTAGTGTATCATATATTAATACTGGATTTTGAAAACGTTAAGAAGTTACAAAATATTTACCTGGGTTAACATTATCTTCATCACCATTAGCTTCTGTTGCATCCCTTCTCACATCTGCCTCTTTTATTTTTTCTTTTGGTATCTTCCTATGCCAACCCAGTTCACCTCTTGGAAAGAACAGAGGATATGATAGTGGATCATAGCACCCATAATATGGTTTAATGCTCTGTATTTGGATGTTGTTTCCATGTAGTATCACGTTCTTTTCAAATGAATTTTTTATTTCATTTCCTTCGACCCACACTGCAGCTACCTCCGAAGTGATTGGCACGTTGTAGGTTCTCTGGTCCAATCTTTGGTCAAGGTTCAATATCAGCCTGTAGTCATCAAGGTTTTAAGCCTGTCCCAAACTCCTAAATTGTTTAGAATATGGGTTGTCGCGTAGAATTCCTGTTATTGTCCCGACTACTTGTTTGTCTTGCTCATATGTTTCTTTGCGGCAGCGGCGATACCGATGTTCTAAGCTTGGATCATCATCATAGAAGTATAGCTCCAGATGCTTCGGTTCTGAGCGACTATTAGAAAATGAGTGTACATTGTGATATATCTGACCATGAGCCCTAAAGGTGTAAATACCAGCTGTTCGTATGTCAGTTGTGTCTCTGTCAAGGTGGCAGTATAGAGTAGTAAATGAGAAGTGTCCGTTGAAAAATCTTATATTGTCCCGAAAATATCTTGCATCAGAGTCGTTGCTTGTCCAAAGTCTCATGAGGTCAGGTGGTGTCTCTGGATTGACAAGTTTTACCTTTCCTTTCTTGCAGCATAACCCCTGAGATTCATACTCAAACTTTTTCGCACTACACCATTTGCAAATATTTTTAGTCTTGAGCATGTGTGTGCTTTTTGGCATATTTTTGTAGACATCATCATACGGATCAGGTGTGTTATGATCCTCGTCTTCTTTGATTTCGATTTCCACTTCTGTTTCCCATTCTGTTGTTATTTGCAGGATCAGAAGTTCAGCAAAGTAGTAATATCTTTATGCAAAAATATATTTAAAATTGTATTGATCATACCTTGACCGGAGAAGATGTATTCATCATCGCTTGTGTCTTGTTCAAATATGACTTCATCATTACCTGTGTAGAAAATTTTATTTTGTATTATTTATTTTACCATGTTCCACAAGAATATATATGAAATTGATAATCTTACCGTGGTCATCATCATTGCAGAATGATTGTGCCGGTGTATCTGTTTCTATGTTTGTTGGACATGCTGAAGAGGATGCGTCTGTACATTAAAGATGGTTAGTTGTTCATGCCTTTTACTTCTTCAGGGAATATATGAGTACATTGTATAAATAAGAGTATTACCGTGAATCATGATTTCTTGCTGCTTTATAGTTATTATTTCACCGTTGCCTTTTTCCATTCTTGTTAATATGAGATCGATGGCCTTACCATGTTCATCATCATTACTGAATGGTTTTGCTGGTGCATCTACGTCTTTATTGGGTGGACATAATGGTTTGCGGGTTCCTGTAGAAGAAAGTTTGTTAGTTTTAGAAACTGTTCTTTTTGTAATGTTTGTACTGTATGAAATGAAATGAAAAGTATTACCGTCAATCAAGACTTCTGGATTCTTTATAGGTTCGACTTCATCGTTTCCGTTGTTCAACTCAGATGTGTCTTCTTGTGATGATACCGATTTAGTTTTCCTCTTTTTCTTCGAAAACTCCTCGTTACGACGATGTAGCAATGTTTGTGTTTCTCCCGGTGTCACGGGATTTCTCTGTCTTACATTCAAGGTATGAACTTCCTCTTCTTTTGCTACATATGCAGGGTTCACCATTGCATTTGATTCTTTGCATGGTGTTCTGCGTCTCAGGTCACGGCTAGCTGCAACTTGTTCTATTCTAGCCTTCTTTTTCTCGGACTGCAAATTTGTATATCTTTGTTTTTCTCGCGCACTTCTTTTTGTCGTTTGTTCTGGGTCCTTTGCTTTCTTTTGCTCATAGGCTTCACGACGTCTTTTAAGCAATTCCTGTTTTTTTTTTCAGCAGTCATCTGTGCTTGCTGATTGGCTTCACGTCGTTTTTTTAGCTTTTCTTGCTTTTCTTCATATGTCATCTTTGCATACCGCTCTCTATCTCTTTTCCTTCTTTGTTCTTTTTTATCCATGACTTTATACTAAGGACAAATGGATTTCCTGCATAATAGTTTGTATACTGTAAGTATGTACTTATATGATGCTGATCGGTAGTATGTCACGTGACTAAAAGAATGAACACATGTGTTAAGTATGATCTTGAAGACTATTTTCCTATTAATAAATTCTTAGGTGACTTATTTAATTAAATATGAGTATTTGGACTCCCTAGCTTATAGTATACTATTTCTTAGATGTTATTTATGTGAGTATATTATCTAATGCATATGTTAATCAATGGATGCTGGTGAGGATATCCTATAAACATGTTGTTTTGCTTGTCTGCTAATTAGAATTGTTGTTGATGAATTTAATATTGACATAGCATGTAGCACGTTCATTTTAATTGTTGTTTAAAGACCGCAAGTTTAGATTTTGATTATAAATTGAATATATACATGGCAGGAGATAAAGAACATCCCTGGTTCGTTAGGGTGTTGAATGATGTTGTATGGAAGGAGTTAAAGATCATACCTGGTTCGTTTTATGTTTTTTACAGGGCCTAAACTGGCGAGACGTTGCAAAGCTTTGCGATACAACTTGCTGGAAGCACTTTCTCTTCTCTGTCGCGCAAGAGATAGACTAACCTGATTTAAAGCTAGCTATATGTAACAGGGAGTCAACGTGATCCAAAGTAAGGTAGCACGTGCTAACGTAGCTGAGTAGGATTCGAACTCCCTATCTAAGTAGGATTAGGACTCCTTAGCTAAGTAGGATTCTGTCTGATATCCAACTGAGATCTAAAAGGAACACGTAGAGTATTCTTACCTGCACGAAAGAACAGATGATGCGATCTGCACCTCTTCCTCCCCAGTGTCAACAATCGTGAGATTAGATTGAGCCTTGGCGTGCTTTCTGACTTGAAAGGTACCTAGCACGTGAACATGTTTATTTATAGAACAAACTATAGCAATCTAAGTTGGATGATGACTGCCCTATCTTAGTAGGATTAGGATTCTTATATTCAACTTGTTTTTGAATAACGTGTGTACGTTTTGGAATATCTGCCTAACTCCTATTCAATAGACCGGATTATGCACGGTGTTCCACCTTCCACCCTGGCATCATGGTCGTGTACTGCAACAACGGTAATCTTATGACCTTCGGCATCCCAGGTCCCAGTCTTTGAGGTGTTCCATGTGCGGCAGCAGGCCGCACATGAACGACGACGACCTGAGCTCGATCAAGAGTTTGGTGTTGACGAAGTGAGAGGGAGCTAGCTAGATGAGAGGAGGACGCGTGCAGCTCGCACCGGACGATGGCCGGATGATGGGGTTGACAGGCACCGCGGCGGCACTCAGCGTGTGCACGGCGGCAGCCGTATCGCCGAGCGGCGTCTTCTCTGTCGCCTGATGTTCTACCTGCAATGCAAGCACAGATGTTCTAGCCCGCACTGCTAACAATGTGCTTTGTTGCAAATGTTTGCGTCAAGAAACAGAGGATAGGATTTTATGGTGTGTATAGATGTGATATGTCAGAATTTGCTCGTTTCCTCATGTATATATATGATCTGTCTGAATTTTTGTAAATGCAATGTGCGTGCTGTATTCTTATAGGCCAAGGATGTGATTAATTGTGAACTATCTTATTCTGATTGTGATGTTGGCATTATTTGACTGGGCTACTAAGTTGTTGAAATTGGCCTCATGTGATCATTTGTGCCAAATAAACACCTCGAAATTAAACAAACTCCGTACAAACTTTTTAATCTACTTAATCAACACACAGAACTGTGTTAAAAGTTCAAACTAATGTGAGCAGCACATGTTTTACAATACTATGAATGAATCAACATTTAGAAGTCAATTAGCAAAGCTAAGCTCCATCGTACATCTGAAATTGTCAAGCAGAAAAAAAACTTCTGTAAACCAAAATACATGGGCCCTACTCCTACTGGCATTTTATACACAAAAGGCAGATAAGATTCATTATATGTATCATTTATGGTATTGATAACTACAATAAAACATAGTTGAAGTACCTTTTCCTCATTTGGAATTAATACAGAAAATAACGTAGTGCCACAATAACTAACTCGAAAGCCATTATCAAGTTCTTGTAGAAAGTAAAGCATCACTATTGTCTATTGGCTAAATCTACTTTAGACAAAATTAAAAATGTGGAGGCAATTGAGGAGCAGCAGCTGGCGATAGAGTTGAGATGCAGCTTCTTTGTTGGTCTTCATTGCCTTTTGATCCTCATTCCTTCACTTTCATATTGTTTACTGTCTTCCTGATACAATTGATGAAATCAAGGACACCAGAAGTCATGTTGTCTTCACATTCATTCTGCTTGAATGTTAATAGGTGTACCAAATTTTGCTTCCTGAGTTCGTACCCATCCTACACATTGTATTTAATATAAACAAATAAGATCGGCATCTCATGTGCAAAAAAGATAATAATTATTCAAATAATTATGATATTTACCTTCAAAAATGGCAAATGAACTTTTTCATTTTCCCATGTGGACATGAAGTAGGTAACAAGATAACCAGACATTTCCCTACATAAGATACATAATTAATAATCATTGCCAATAATGCATATTGTACATATTCAGAATATAAAATACTTAGAATAAATTGTTACCTTTTCTGACACGAAATGTCATGTACTATCTTTTGTTGCCATAGGAAAATATTATTGTTCCATGTAAATCCAGGACATGCCTTTGACATTGCTTTCAGTAAGTGTTCAGAAATCCATGTAAGTCTATAGATATATTTTGCAATTGGGTTGCGCTGGTACATGTCTTCAAGAGGAATAGGATCCAAAATATAGACAGTTTTGGTTTGTTGGTCAAGTATGATTAGAATAAATTCACGGCCGGATTGTATTGGAATATGAATCTGAAATAAGTTTTGTATTAGTTGTATTTAAAAAAAGGGAGGAAACGTGTAGGGAGGTTTTCTTACCATTCTGCATGATGAAACACTATATTTGATACCGGGCCAGCTACGGACGGAATTTGCTAGTTTTTCCACATCTAACTTCTTTCGATAGTCTGGATGTCGTCCAAAATCAGTAGTCATCTAGGATATATAATAAAATATGTAAGTATTAAGAAAGTTGTTAAAAATGATTAGTGTATATATGTAGACACAATAAATATATATAGTGAATGTAATAACATACCCAAAATTGCATGTCAAGATAGTGCTTTGATACGAACCCTCTTCTTTTTTTCTCCATTTCGATGTTGTCAAACATCATCTTCCGCACAACCAAATTAAAACAATCCCGGTCCATGTGCAACTCAACATTTAACATTTCTTGTAGTTGTTTGAGAGTTAAGCTAATAGGATATGGATCGGAGCTCTGAATCCAAACTTTCCTGTAAAATATTACCACAAAGAAATAATAATGTTATCAATTGTACTCAATACAAATATAAAATTATATGCAATCGATGGCTTACTCTAAAGTTTCCATAGAATTGATTGCTTTGATGTAGTTACAGAGTCCACCCACTAACTCATCTATGCTCAAGTTAGAAAGAACAGACATCAGTGATTGGTATTTGTTCTCTATAGATGAGGAGTTCAAATCTTTTGATTGCTTTTGATCAAAAGGAGTGTCCGACATTATAAGATCATTTGGATCTCCCTCGATATAATCAATTTCTTCAAACTTTGCGGTCGATTGCGCTGTGTTGTTTTTCCAGCATAATAGTATTGCAGCTAACTTAGATCTAAAATAAGTAATAATTTCCTGCACATCATCAAAAAATACTATTATTGATAACAACAATTATAGTGGCACCAACTATATGTGTTATTAACAGAAAAAAGAGTTATTTACCTGTGTAATTGGATTGGATAGTGTATGTCCAGTCCAATATTCCATGAATTTAAGCAAAAACAGACCACAAGATGAACTACATAATAAAATATAAATATTAGTACTCCACATGAGTCACAATACTTCTTATATGGTTATTATTGTGAATATATATATTTTATATACCTGTGTTTCTGGATTGGCTTTTGTTGTTGTTCTATAATCGTCCATTTGGTAACATCAAGGTTTTTCCATTTATGATTGCCCAAATTTTCTTGGCTATTAATAAGAATATCCAAATGATATTGTAGTCCTTGCAGCTGTAAGAATGATACACGTAAGCGATGGATCAATTCGCTATAATAAATACTATAGTAACTAACCGTATTTATGAGGTCAGCTCGGTTGAACTTCCAACACAATGAGCCAAGTACTTGTATTTCGCACTTATCAACATTGATGCAAGCTAAATACCAATGTGAGTCTTTGATATTTATGGGAAGATGTATCTACAATAAGAGAACGAGTTACTTCTATATAGACATGTAAAATTAGTAATTAAAAATCTACTAATCCTAAAACTAATTAAGGATATCGATGTTACCATGTCATAGTTCAGATAGTTTTTGACAACCTTTGTCATACAGGTAGGTTCACTTCTTCCACTTTGACCATCTTGTTTTAACAGCCTTGTGACAAAGGGATTCTCAAAATATATTTTAGCATCATTATGATTTTGCACAAGAGCTTGCTCCTTTAAACAACATATATATGCGCTGATTATCTAAAAAAAATTAAAACATTATATTAACGATTGGTTAATAATCATAAAATATTTCATTGTTAGTAAGGTACTTACTTCTTCATCGAGCCATTTGCTTTTATCTAGCAGGCATAACAAATAACGTTGTTCGATAGATATGTCATCTATCTTCACTAATATATCCCTTTCCTTAGATTCTAGAATAATATCATGAGCAATTTCATCCAGTTCGGTCAATGTATAATCTGCAAAAGAAAAAAGCAAGTATATGCTGAATAAATACACATACACAAATAATGCATCTAATAACTTTTGTTTTATTCATT
Organism: Avena atlantica; assembly: GCA_910589765.1. NCBI lineage: Eukaryota > Viridiplantae > Streptophyta > Magnoliopsida > Poales > Poaceae > Avena > Avena atlantica. The sequence continues at coordinate 290,022,886 of OU342738.1, forward strand.
TAAAGTATAGGTACAAATGAAAAAATAATAAAGGAAATGTTTTACCTTGTGGGAGATAATCATATATTACATTATTTGTTATTGTTATATGTTTAGGTTCATCTAGTTTTTATCATCATCTGCCAGAACTGTTTTTTGATTCATCAATTCAGAAACCGGAGATAACATCAACTTGGTTGGTGATGGAGGCAATGGCTCATCAGAAGATTCATAAACCAGAGATGATGTTGAGATAGTAGGTGATTTCAATCGATCATCCAGAGCAATTGATTCAGAATTTTTTGATTTTTTGGAAGGTCGGTTATCAAAATCGTCAACAGGGATGGAGACAACATTGAGATGCGATTCCTGAAATTAATACAGTAAGCATAAATGAAATCATAATATGTGATACTTCTGTTTGAGAATAGTCAGGATTGCATTGGAGAAAACAACAACTCCCTAGGTTTTTCTTTATTCATCAGTCCACTGAATTTATTATCTGTATCAATGCTATGCACAACAATTACAGTAGCAAAGAACAGGTAAATTCCAAACAAAGCAACAGCAATATATGCACAAACTGAACCAAACGAACACAGGCAGGGAGACATAATATTATCAACATGTTACTAATCCTATTACTGGTTAGTTAAAACCCAACTGATTTGGTACTGCAACAATGTTATTTGCACATTATAAAACAAACTTGTTGAAAAGAAATAATGAGTTTTCAGACAAAAAAACCGAGCTTCTCAAACTTACTTGAAGTAGCCAACTTTTATTATTTCATAGAACGAACTTCCAATTTTCCACATGTGTAATTCTGAACACGATACAATCAACATATCTATATTTTTGTAGGTGAAAAATAAATACATTGTCGCACCGGTGCATCAACCAGTCTTGTTTCCTGTTATCTAACCTGGGACCATATTGGTGTAGTACACGATCTTATCTAGACTTGCATTGTCAGAATCATTGTTTCTTATATCACTCACACACTGTTTAACTATGGCTGAAAAATAGAGAATCTCGAGCAATTCAGAGCAGCAAACATCAATTCCTTTATTCATCTGTGTTAGATACTACGCAGTCGTACCAGTTAGTCTTGAGAGAAATCAGCACGTCCTATCTTTTAGTTTGTGTTTGAGATGAAGATTCATCATCATATAAAAGCCTGAACTACATGATAGAGATAGCACATCTAGATTTGCATTGTCAGAATCATTGTTTCTTATATCACTCACACACAGTTTAACTATGGCTGAAAAACAGAGAATCTAGAGCAATTCAGAGCAGCACACATCAATACAAAAGATTACCGTATCTGGTAGTTGACGAAGTGGCGAACTGGCGGCAATGTCGAGCTGAGGCAGATCTTCTACAGTTGGTGGAACTTCCGACAGGTCTTCAAGCTGGGTATCTTCTGCGGTTGGTGTAACTTTGAACAGGTCTTCAAGCTGGGTGACTGCGACAATGTTGAGCTGAGAAGTATCCTCTGCCATTGCAATGTCCATCTTAGACACAACTTCTGGCAGTACTTGGAGATGGGTATCGTCTGCAATGTCGACCTGAGGCAGGACTCCGAGCTGGGTTTTCTTCGATCTCGATCGAGGCAAGACTTCGAGTTGGGATTGCTGGGGTTTGGATCTCGATCGAGGCATCGAGGAGGAACTTCGAATTGGAATAATTTTGCTGGGTTTTCGATTCGATTTGATTTTGATCGAGGGGGCTTTGATTTGGATCGATGGACTGGTGTGCTTTTTACGACCAGAGTTGCAGTTCGTGTTGGAGCAGGACTCGTACTGCAGACGCGTGGGCAGCACAGTCCGTGTTGGAGCAGAGTCCTTGTTGATCCGGACTGCATCAGTTTCCGTCTCGCCGGCCGTCCAGACGGGAGGTGAGCAGCGTCACCGCACCGCCCTCCAATTTGTCATGCCGGGTGAGCTCGCTCACATCGTGAGCCGGAGCTTTCTCCAATCCCCGTCCTGGCGCGCGGCATCTCCGGGAATGGGACGGCGAGGTGGGAGGCCAGAGCTTTCTCCAATCTCCGTCCCCCCGGCGGGTGAGCTCGCTCACATCGTGAGCCGGAGATTTCTCCAATCCCCGTCCTGGCGCGCGGCATCTCCGGGAATGGGACGGCGAGGTGGGAGGCCAGAGCTTTCTCCAATCTCCGTCCCCCCGGCGCACGGCATCTCCGGGAATGGGAAGGCGAGGTGGGAGGGCGGAGCTTTCTCCAAATCCCGGCGGCGCGCTGCATCTTCGGGAATGGGAACATCGAGGTGGGATGGCTGGGCGAGGTGAAGCGGCGGGGATGGGTAGGTGAAGTGGCGAGGATGGCGATGGCGAGGTCCTGCCGGGCGCCGCCGGACCGAGGAGAATGGGGACAGCGAGGTGGGATGGCTGGGCGAGGTCCTACCGGGCGCCGCCGGACCGAGGAGAATGGGGACAGCGAGGTGGGATGGCTGGGCGAGGTGAAGTGGTGGGGATGGAAGCGGCGGGGATGGGTAGGTGAAGCGGCGGGGATGGCGATGGCGAGGTCCTGCCGGGCGGCGCCGCCGGACCGAGGAGAATGGGGACAGCGAGGTGGGATGGCTGGGCGAGGTGAAGCGGTGGGGATGGGGATGGAGGTGGACCGAGGAAGGAGCGGGGAGGTGGAGGTGGCCTCGATGCGGGGTGCGGGGTGGGCCAGGCGGGCGGGTACGGAAAGTCAATAAGCGGTGGCAGGGCACGTAATTACTGCGAACAGCTGAGGGTAAAATCGTCTTTTTCCGTACGGACGGACGATGGACAGAAACGTTGCGTTCTTTATTATTAGGTATAGACTAGTAAGTTAATATCAAACTCTGTCATGCTTTGCACACCTTACAAACAAAAAATTGTATCCAGGCACGCAATTATCATGTCCATATTGGGTGGCTCAACAGAATTACGTGATCTCTGGCCAGTTTCTGATGCGCCTTCATGAAATTAACATTAGTGTTGTGGAAAACAAGATGATTCACATGGATGGGGCGAACACCCTTATAAAAGGAAGAGGCCGCTCCCATCTCGATTCTGGAGGGCCTTTAAGAATACTCTGATCAACTACACAATTGATTATGTACGCTGATCAACTACACAGTTGATCAAAGTGTATAGCCATACATGTGAGATGAGATTTTAGAAGAATACTGAGCATGCGCTGATGCACATATGGGCTAGCCGTAGATTGCTTCTTATTGACTTCCGGTAGTAGGAGACGGCTCCCGTCTCAAGGAGATGTTGCTTCTGGGATGTGCAGCGGGACTTCAGTTAGATTTGGGAGAGGGTTCGATGTGAAAACAAGTATGCCGCATAGTCAGACAAAGAGAAAGACAAGAAGAAGCGGGATATAGGGGGCCTTGATCCCGCCGATGGGCCGAGAATTTTTTTGACTAGCTTTGATCGCGTGACACAAGCACGTGCTCTGGTTTCCTTCGACGACTACGTTAAAATTCTCGCAGCAGGACGAAGTGGGCCTCATAACTGAAGTGTTAACCGAAGTGTTCGTGAGATAAGGCAAACAAGGGAAAACACTGAACAGAGGGCGTAAACAACCTGAGCCTGCACCAGGAGCCAGGCCCGACGACGAAGGACAATACCCACTTGCTTGGTGCCCTCGCTTTTTTTTTTTTGAGGTAGGGTGCCATCTCTTGTTGACCGTGGTGCTGAGGTGTAATCTTCTTCTCTCTGATCACTCCAGTTGGACTTTGTTTAAGTAGCAAGTTCACTAACGGCTTCCGCGCATCTAGCCAGCTCCTTTGTGTTTCTTTTTCTTTTGCTTTGTCACGTTCTTGGCCTTGCTAACTCAGCGTAAACAGTACTGTTCTCGGTTTCTTTGAAAAAGTAGCTAGTGTTGTTGTATTCAGATGTTTTAATTCTTTAGAGACTGTTTCTCTGGATATGGTTTTATGTGTATGATTCTAAACCTTTGAACAATATATCTGTTTCCTATAATTAATGCAGTGTAGTACTAAAGATGACAACTTGAGATACTTGGATTCCAAGGCTTGCACTTATCATGTAAATACTGGTAAGTTAATATCAAAGTCTGTCATGCTTTGTGAACCTTACAAACGAAATAAAATAAATAAAATAAATTTAGGCATGCAGTTATCATGTGCTTGCTAAGTGGCTCAGCAGAATTACATGATCCCTGACCAGTTTTTGATGAGCCTTCATGAAATTAACATTAGTGTTGTGGAAAACAAGATGATTTACATGGATGGGGTGAACACCCTTATAAAAGGGAGAGGACGCTCCCATCTCGATTCTAGAGGGGCTTGATTTTGAGAGGATAGATAGATTTGTCGTGATCTTTTTGATAAAAAGAAATATATTAATACTCCATATTAAGAAGATACCGACTACACTCGGCTTAGTCACGGCTACAAAAGGAAGAAGCAGTAGAGTCAAGGCTATAAAAGGAAGAAGCTGTGCTTCCGAGCCTTTAAGAATAATGTACTCCCTTCGTTTTAAAATATAATATATTTTAGTTTTGTAAAGCAAATACATCTAGACTACTTTTAGTATGTTAAACAAGTCTAGATACATTTTTTTCACAAATCTAAAACATCTAATATTTTGAAACGGATGGAGTACATTGCACTGATCAACTACACAGTTGATCAAATGTATACCTATACATGTGAGATGAGCTCCATGCAAGACGAAATCGCTCCACCTTCTTCCCTTTTGACTAACAACTGATCCAAAATGATGCCCCGTGAGGGAGAACGACGCCGAGCGTCTTTATCGTCCAATCCAGGATAATTAGATCTAAGGTAATAGGCCAAGCGAGGACGTGGGAGATACATAGAAGAAACCTTCGACAAGGTAAGAACACGCAAGACGCCGCCATCGTCCGCCATAATCGAGGTCAACTCAGTTTTTACGGGCAATCGTGCATCCCCAGTAAATGGTGCTTGATGCAGCCACCGAGAGATCTCGGCGCACCTACATGAAAAACAAGGTGTTATGGCCTAGAACATGCCCTAGCTAGCCTCATTGCCACGGAGACCACGATCACTTCAAGGCATCCTCAAATCCCGCGTCACCCACCTCCCTTGCCACCCGGAGATCGGAGCGTCGCCTCCAAGGTGCAGACCACCAGAACACCATCTGCCACGCTACCTAAGAGGCCACTCCATGGCGCCTGGCAGCCGCGTCATGCCCTAGCTCGAGGTCATTGTGCCGTACACGCGAGAGGACAAGGGAGTCCTGCCGCCGCCGCCACTGGCCAAGCTTCGACCAGTCGTGCTCTGTGGTGGGGCGGGGGAGGGGGGAGCTAGGCGGGGGGGGGGGGGGGGGGGGGGGGCGTACTGTGATCGGTTGGCACGGAGGTGAGGCGACAGCATAGGTTAGGCCGACTGGTGGGGGAGAGGGGGGAAGGTGTCCATTTGTGGAGATCCTGCTTACCACTATGAGAGGAACTACAATGAAGGTCTTAGGGACCAGGACATGTTATTTAATTGGTATGTCCAGTACAATATTGTGTACATATTATGCTTAGCTTTATGTAGAAGAAAGACGAGCATCCATGAGCCATGTGATGCTACCTATGTTTCGATTTACTCTCCCCTCTAGGGTTAGTTAAAGTCAAACTTAAAAAATTTGACCAGGTGTGCACCAAATAACAACATCCGTATACCAAATTCAGAAAATATGAGAATTAATCTTATTATGATTCTAATAATACTAATTTAATTATAGATGTTGAATTTTTCTTATGTATTTTTTCAAACTTTGTAGACTTCAGCTTTGACTAAACCCAAAACGCAAGGAAGAAATCGATCTTCTAAATCACTCAAGAAAAATATCAGTGTTACACCTGAGGGGGAACAGAGATCAAGAACACAGCTTATAACTGATGGGGCCATATCTGAAGATCATGTGGATCAGAGGCTATATCTAAATGAATTGCTGGCATGAACCGTTCCTTCAAGACCAAAACCTGATACGTAACCACGCTGCAAACCCGAAGCTCCAGCCTCCGAAACCGCAATAAAAAAATCTCCATTAACTACTAAATCAGGAGAGGGTGGCATTTGACGCAGTCTATTCTATTAGCCTCTGAAACGCCGCCTATCTGCGGCAGCATCCGTGCAGCTGTGCAGGCCGGTAGGAGGATGAATCCCATCGCAGGCTGCATACCTTGGCGAGCTCACTGGATCTCGGATCAAACTCACAGCCCCTTCTTGCTTTTCTCAGCAAAACTGAACCAGCAGCTTCGCCGGCCAGCAGCCGGTGCCTCCTTGTCCTGCGACTTGCTCACTATTTGAAGGCCGGCTTCATCCTTCCACAGAAGTCTGCAATCTCGTGAGACTCCCCTTTCCCGGCGTCAGTGTGTGCTCCCTGCTGCAGGGAATCAATGGTAAGTCTCTCTTCTCCTCTGTTAATGATTTAACATGCAGCAAATAAATGGCAAGTCCTGCACTAGATTAATTGAACGGTACTAACATAGTGTGTTTAAGATTACCTTTATACATGGCTTTGTTCTGTAAGACCACTCTCCTTATCTTTGCTGATTAGTGTCTTAACAAGTCCATTGTATGAGAAGCATTCAGGATAGTTGCTTTTTACATAAACCGTCAACTGAAGATACTGTGAAAAATCTTAACCTAGTAGCCTGTACATCCTGTTTAAGTTTTCAAGATTGCTGTCACTGCAAATAAATTCCAGGAAAAAATATGCCAATGTCTTGATATTAATTTTGGCCTGATATACTAGAGGAATAGTTCATGTATTCCAAATCCTCCTTTTGTTTACTTGTTCACATACTGAGTCGACTGTTTACAGTGCAAGTCAGGAAAATCTGGTGCAAAATGCAGAAATACATAGCACAGAGATCACATGAGTGACAAGTCCAGCTCGTTTGATTTTCACGGCATCATAGAAAATACTACTGGGCGCGATACCTATTATTCTCAGGAGTTCAACGAGCCAGCCACCAAGTACAATGAATCAGAGTTATTTTTGCATCCACCACCAACCCCTATGAGCTACTATCCTTCACTATCAATTGTTCCGAACAAGGATGGTCACGTTCCATGGAGCACGTCCACTTCTTGTAAAATCTACAGCCCTCAGCCCTACACAGTCAGCCGCAATGAAACATCAGACCGGTGTCGAGTCGGTGTGGTGGACTATCCTGAGCACCAAGAGATCAACTCGGATATAACTATCAGCGACATAGAACAGATGTTGATGCAGGACACTGATGACAAGGTCAGTCCACACCATGGGGCGACTGCCCTTAGAACAATGGAAGAGCCTTTCTATAAACTTCTTGGACACCAATATCCAATTGTGCCTCAGTTACTACCACCTTGTAGCTGTGATCGACTGACCAATGGCGACGTCAGAAAGAATAATGGACAGTCATGCAGTACCAGCTCTGTAAATATTAGCTCAAGTAATTATAACTCCAACGGAAACTTACAAGCTTTTCAGCCTCCATGGACTTTATCTACCATTGTTGAACAGGGGAAACAATTGCCTTTGGGTGCTAAAAGAGTGGAGACTGGTTTGAACATCAATGGCCTTTCCATTACCGGAAATCCTAGCCGAGATAACAATTTTCTCCAGATGAATGCTGAAGACCCAATCAAGCATGCATCATTTGAAGTTCGAGGTCGGAAAGTTTATCCAGGTATAGAAGATCTTGGTTTGTTAGAAGGACGGAGAAATAAGCAGTTTGCCATTTTCTCCGATCAGCCGATCCGAAATGAGGTGTTCGACAAGGTTCTCCTATGCTCTGATCATAAGCCTATAGATGTTTTGCCAGAAATCGTGGTGGATAAATTGACCAAATATTCACAAAATGGTCAGGAAAGAAAACCAGGTCGGCACAAAATGAGAGGTAAAACACGAAAGAAGAAAGAGGTGGTGGATCTCAAAACTCTCCTTATCCATTGTGCAGACGCAGTATCTCTGAACAACCTTAGTTTAGCGCGTGACACACTGCAAAGTATAAGGCAACATTCTTCAGCAAGTGGGGATGATTCGCAGAGGCTAGCATTTTACCTAGCAGATTGCCTGGAGATACGATTGTTTGGAAACGGGAGTCAGATAAACCAGAAGTTCATCACTACACCAAGAAATGCAGAAGATATTTTAAAGCTATTCCATCTGTGCTTCACAATATGTCCTTACTTGAGGGCATCATATTATTTCTCAAACAAAACTATCCTTGATGTCTCAAAGGGAAAACCACGAGTGCACATTATTGATTTTGGCATTTTCTTTGGTTTTCAGTGGCCATCACTATTGAAACAATTTGCAAATAGAGAAGGTGGGCCACCCAAGCTTCGGATTACAGGTATAGAGGTGCCACTGCCAGGTTTCCGGCCAGACGAAATGAATAAGAACACACGGCTACGATTAGTTGCATATGCCAACATGTTCAAAGTACCTCTTGAATATCAACAGATCTCATCAAAATGGGAAACCATCTCCATAGAAGATTTGAACATTGAGGAAGATGAAGTGCTCATTGTCAATTGCATACACCGGATGAAGAATCTCGGGGATGAGACAATATCCATCAATAGCGCCAGGAGTAGGGTGCTCAATACCATAAGGACGATGAAGCCGAAAGTTTTTATCCATGGAGTTGTGAATGGATATTACAGCACCCCGTTCTTTTTATCACGTTTTAAAGAAGTCATGTACCATTATACTGCATTGTTTGATATGTTTGATCAGACTACTAAGCGAGATAACGAGACAAGAATGATCATAGAAAGGGATATACATGGATATGCAATGCTCAATGTCATCGCATGCGAAGGATCGGAAAGGACCGAGAGGCCAGAGAGTTACAAGAAATGGAAGGTAAGATGCCTCCAGGCTAGGTTTGAGCAACTTCCATTGAATCCAGCCATCGTAAAAGGAATACAATCTATGGTTAGACAGATCTATCACAAAGATTTTTGTGTCGACGAAGAAGATCAATACCTAGTGTTTGGGTGGAAGGGAAGGATACTCTATGCAATATCCACGTGGAAGCCAAATGAGTCTGACCAAGGCGATAAATACTGAAGACATTTGCTGTTGCCAAATAAAGACAGATGTATGAAATTTTAATCTGCAGATGTGACCGCTTGTAAGGAACTGTCTCGACTTCCAAATATCTTTGAGTTTGTAGAGCAAGAAGTTTATCAGCAAACTAGTTGAGCAGTGATCCTCAGTATCCTTTTTTTTACAGTGTGCTTAAGAATATATACTTTGTAACATAATATATACTACTATTTTTCTTCTTTGCACCTTTGTGCAGAATGTAGCCTAGGGTCACCAGTTTATTTCTAAGATTTACCTTTTGGTTGCATTGAGGACACAATTGATGATATTTTTGTATGAATTAAACTACAAATGGATTATCTGCAACCTAATAATATGATCTTACAAGTTCCTCTCATATAGATTTATAAAACAAACAGAGATCAGTTAGTGGTATCTCTTTGGCCACAAAAGCAAGGCGTGATTGACGGTGGAAGGGAGAAACAGTTAAAGCGAGGAATGAAATAATCTTTACTATTAAAAGGATGTTGGTGATCGTAGGACGTCCTCAAACATCAAACATTGAAGCAATCTAGACCATACAATTTACATCCTACGAAAGGAACATATACACATCGTCCCTTACGGAAGGCAATCAATGCTACAATCAAGGAAAATCAAAAGGAAATCTGTACAATTAATCACACATCCTTTATCGGAAAATCAAAAACAATCTTTACAATTAATCACATACCCTCACGGGAAGGCTAATTAAATGGAAAACTACAATCATCTTTACTATTAAAAGGATGTTGGTGATCGTAGGTCGCCCTCAAGCATCAAACATTGAAGCAATCTAGGTCATACAATTTACATCGTACAGAATGAACATATACACATCGTCCCTTACGGAAGGCAATCAATACTACAATCAAGGAAAATCAAAAGAAAATCTGTACAATTAATCACACATCCTTTACCGGAAAATTAAAAACAATCTTTACAATTAATCACACACCCTCACGGGAAGGCTAATTAAATGGAAAGCTACAATCAAATCGTTACAATTAATCACACACCATCACGGGAAGGCTACAAACAGACTCAACCCCGTTGGTTGTTTACTTCTTGACTTTGCCAACAGACTCAACCCCGTGTTCGATTGATAACAAAGGCTGAATACAAGTAGATCACCTATACACGCAACTATGATTTCTATTTTTTATTGTATGTTGGATAGATCTTAAAGGAAAACTTGTACAATGTTAGTATGTATTGTTCAACAAAAAATGACACAAATCTAGATTCATAATGGTCTAGTATATAATCAAAATTTTGGTTTGCCCGATTCGATAAGCGTTGTCATCGGTTTAATTGTTGATGCAAATAAACTGGAGCCGGTTAGTAGTTGGTTTACAAGGTAGGCTATATCCATGCTTGAAAGTCTTGTACGTAAACAGAGCATAGTATGGAAGTATTCGGATCTGTTAATCAATATAGCATAATCCCGTATCAAAATAAAACGAAAATATCTTTTGGCCCAACAACTACCAATATAAATAGAAAAAAATAGGGATTACTTGTTACTTTTCTCGCTATTCAATCCTAAACCACCAGTCCAACACAACAACGAATCCCCATTGACGACAAGGTATGATCCGAGTCCACGCGCACTCAAATTCCTCACCAAGGCCTCTGTCTCCCTCTATCCCATACCCATCAACGCCGCATCCTAGAATCCATCATGCTAGGGAAGCAGGGGATCCGCAGCTACGACATTGCGCGACATATATGGGATTGCGGCTGCGAGGGAGAGCGGGCGCCGCTAGCCCCGGTTGTGGCAGCAATGAGGTCCTCACGGAAGGCAGTGGTTGCCTGGCTTGATATGCGCCATCGTCCGGTCCTTCGATGGCAACGCGCCAGAGGCTGTACTGAGGACCAACGCCGATTCAGGACTGCATGCGATGGGGACGTGTGGAAGTAGGTGGATGGGGCACAGGATCGGCTGATTTGCCAGCGGCCGGAATCATGCGGTAATGTCATGGGAGACGAGACGACAAGGTGTCGGAGCTGTGGTAGACGAGGCGAAGGGGTGAGCGAGAGGGGAGAGCAGGCGGCAGGGCAAAACTTAGGCTGTGGGACAGTGAGAGCAGCCAACGGCGGAGGAGACAATAGATTGTGGATAGGAATTGGGGAACGACACGAGCAGAGAGAGAGTGGGAGAGAGAGAGTGAGAGGATTTTGATCTGTTTTCTGTTACGCTAGATTATTTTACTCTCGTAGTCCATCCTTGCGAGTTGTGCCACGTCATAAAGAGATCGATACGTACGTGAACTGGTTAACAAACCCGCACCGGTGCAATATTAGCATACATCTAGAATTAGCTCTCACATCAGTCCATAAATCTAATTTATACAGAGGTAGGTTCGTCCTACAAAAATTTCGTTCCGGTTTTATTTGGACTGTTTTGCCCATGGTTGTTCGAGAATATTACAACAGGTGCCACCGCTAAGTGACAAACCCTGCCTCCACATGGCGCCCGTAGGCCTCGCCTCCTCTAGCTTGAGCGCTGCATGCTCACAACCTTGAACGCCTAGGCCCATGGTCCTTGCCGCTGCGAAGCTCCTCCGGTCCCCGCCACAAAGGACCGCCGCTGGAACTCGCCTTCACGCGCTCCTCTGACTCCTCTCACCTCCAATTGCCATCACATCAGCCACGCTACTCGACCCTGACCCTACATGGTGCAACGATGAGGCGTCTGGTCGTGGGGTCCGGGTCGACGAGGATGTGCTCCTAGCGACAGCGTCTGGTGGCAGGGTCCGGGTCGATGAGGATGTGCTCCTGGCGTCGGTGGCTGGCGAGGTTCGAGCGAGGCGAGGCAAGTCATGAGGGCGAGGGGATCTCGGGCGCATGCTCGCGTGAAGAGGGGATTCGCTTGGGGAAGACGCAGAGTTGGGCGAGGTTGGAGGCGGGGAGGAGGCTCTCGGGTGAGAGAGGATGCGGACAGGCAGTGGATCACGAGCGAGGAGGCATGCGTCAGATTGGAGATTGAAGCAGAGGAGGGAGAAGGTGTTGGATCGACCGGTGTGTGTCCTCGTGTGCGTGATGTGTGTCTAATAGACTGAAATCTTCCCTCGGTGAAACCTTCTGTCTGCAAAATTTACTGATTCATCACTCTGAACCGTCATCTATTTCGTCCCATGTTTCCTGTCGGCGACTCCGCTTTCCCCTTCCGGTGGAGGTGGACACGAGAGGCGTGAGAACGTGGCCAACCAGTGTCGGTGCGGTGCGTGAGAGCCTGAGATCCGACGGATCGACATGCAAGCGACAGACGCAAAGGTCGACGCTAGCCTGCGATGGCCATTAATATGGGCACATGCTGCGGACATGCCATATTGCCATGGGGTGCAATGACATTGGGACTGTTCTTCTACATTTGGAAAAGAGTACTGTCAAAATATCAATTTAGGCGAAGGAGGGGGGGCGTATAATAACTAATAACTAATTTAAGGGAAGAAAGGATGAAACATGCATTTTCTGTTCAATATCGTAGTAACGTACTTTCGATTTAAGCTAGGTGCATTTATGATAGAGAGTAAGCATACTATATCTCTTCCCTTTTAAGTAAGTTTAATGTGCATATACCATCAACAACAAAGATTGATTTGCATGTCATTTCCTTGCTATCTAATTTTTAATAGCACTGTTTACTGAATAACGAACGGCGAATGAACATTCTTAAGGTGTCATGTTCTCATATGAAGTCGGTACCTGGGCCTCGTATCGTTCCCAGGGGAGCGGCTCACGGAAAATCCTAGCCACCGCTGCCACTCCCCCATCCACCTCCGATCATCCCCGCCGCCATCAAACGACGTCGCCGACAAAGACTGTGTGGCTAACAACGGTGTCAGGATCTCATCCGGTCGCGAGGCGGCGTCGGCAGGGGCCTCCTCTCCTCGCGTGTTGGGAGCTCCTAGCTGGTGCGGCACGGAGGCCCTGAACGGAAAGCCGTGGCCGGAGGAGAAGGTAGCCGGCGCGACGGCCCTAGAATCTTGGCAGAGACAAGAGCCGGGTGGCGACCCTGGATCCCGCAGTTCGGCGGCTAAAGTGGTCGTGAGGGCGGCATGGTAGTCTGTTCTAGGTGCTCCCACTTGTAGCCATCGGCTAATTGAGCCCGCGCCAACCGTGGCATTGGCGGCCCCGGTGGTCTGATCGATGGCAGGTGGCATCCTTGGGATTACACAATGACTTGTAACTTGTGATCTTTATATAATATAAGTTGCTTGCAGCGATATCACGGTTCTTGTAGTTTTGCTTTAGTATAGTCAAGGTGCCGATGAAGGAAGTTGGCGACTGAATAGCTATTTGCCGTCGTATGAATGGAAATCATGTGGCTTCATGTTTAATATTATTTTTCAATTTAGAATAATTGTTTAAAATATGTGTATGTATTTTTAATTTTATTCCGTAGCAACGCACGGACGTTCAGCTATTAACAACTGAAGACTGAGTATAGCTTAAATAATACCTGAAATCCTGAACGAGGGTGCATGTTTCAGGCTTATCGACGACAACGCACCATGTGAATCTCAGATCTGATTTATTTTGTGCTGGCCGAAGTAGCCTCAGTTCGAGATTTTGCTAGTCGATTAATTCCCAACTTTGTCCCCGTCGATTAATTCTCAACTTTCTCTAATCTTCCCACACTCCAAAAATCCCAAAAGAGGAAAAGCCAGGATACGCGACCTGTGTTGCTGTTCCGCCGCTTTTCCCCACCGCCGGCGACCTTGCCCTGCCGTCGACGGACCTCTGCTTCTACTGGGTTCTTGATTTGCCCCCTTCTCCATTCTTTCCATCACTCCAGGAGTAGCTCCTCAACCTCAACACCACCGAACCCCAATCCTTGTACTGACGAATCTGGAGTTCTGATCTGGCAGCATCTTTATTTCTGCCGCCGCTGGATCCAGGAGAACTGTGCGCATAACTGGACAAGCACATCGGCTTCAAGCCCAAGATCAACACTCCACCGCTAGCAGCCGCACTGTGCTTCAAGATCAAGCGACGCCAGCTCCCTCTCAGGTGCTTCAAGATGGGGGATTTTAATAGACCCGGTCTGTACCAGTAGACCGTGGTCGGTTAATGTGTGCAGATCGTCTTTCCGTTCCGTGGCTGCATCGCTGGGCATGAAATTAGCGTGATGTAGTTTAATGGAGGAGTCATTTTAATGCAATTAAACGTGGTTTTTTGGGACGTTTCTACTGCATCAAGGTAATGACCGAGGTACCTCTCGTTATAATAAATTAGCAAATAAATGACTTAAGTGAAACAACTGCGATCTATTAATAGAACACGTTAACAAGACTCAACAAATTGTCTGTTGCTCGCACAGAAACCGCCGCCGCCCTCCTTAAAATGGCGGCAGAAACCTACAAGAACCTCGTCGTCGTCGATCCCCCTCTTATCAAGACAGGGGTGTCAAGCATGGCGCCCAAAGGATCACTCCTTCTCTTCAGCCTCCTGTTCCTCCTCCTCGTTCAGTTTGCCACCGCGAACGAGAACGTCATCGACCGGTGCTGGCGCGGGCGAGGCAACTGGGCAGCGGACCGGCAGCGGCTCGCCGTCTGCTCTGTGGGCTTCACGGGGAAGATGCGGCAGAACCGCGGCCGCGGAGTTACCCCTTACACGGTCACCGACCCGAGCGACGACCCTGTGAGCCCCCAGCCCGGCACGCTGCGGTACGGCGCGACGGTGCTGCCGGGGAAGGTCTGGATCACCTTCCAGCACGACATGCACATCAGGCTGGCGCAGCCGCTCTTCGTGAAGAGCTTCACCGCCATCGACGGCCGCGGCGCCGACGTGCGCATCGCGGGGGGCTCCGGGCTCGTGCTCTACGAGGTGAACAACGTCATCGTCCACGGGCTCCAGGTGGACGACGTCCGCGCGCAGCCGGCCGGGCGCGTGGTGCGGCCGGGCGGCGCCGTGCAGCGCGTCGACGTGGGCGACGGCGACGCGATCCGGCTGGTGGCGAGCTCCAAGGTGTGGATCGACCACAACACGCTGTCGCGGTGCGAGGACGGTCTCCTGGACGTCACGCTGGGGTCCACGGACGTGACCGTCTCCAACAACTGGTTCCGCGACCACGACAAGGTGATGCTGCTGGGCCACGACGACGGCGAGGTCGCCGACCGCCGGATGCGTGTCACCGTCGCGTTAAACCGCTTCGGGCCCAACGTGAACCAGCGGATGCCCAGGATCAGGCACGGCTACGCCCACGTCGTCAACAACTTCTACGACGGGTGGAAGGACTACGCCATCGGAGGGAGCATGGGGCCGAGCGTCAAGAGCCAGGGCAACCTCTTCGTCGCCTCCAGGCCGGACAGCGCCAATGTGACGCGAAAGATGCCGGACGCGGACGTCGCGGGGCAGGAGTTGCATTGGCACTCCGTGGGGGACTCGTTTGAGAACGGCGCCACCTTCAAGCAGATGGGCAACAGGGTGCGGCGGCCGAATTACAACAGGCATCAGGCGTTCCCGGCGGCGAACTCCAGCGAGGTGCGGTCTCTGACCAAGGACGCCGGTGCTCTCAGGTGCTCCGCCACGTCCGCGTGCTGAACACGAACGGAAGAAAGACCCGCGTGTATGGAGTCTGTTACACTGGAATATCAGTGTATTTTGTCCATGCTTGGAATTTCAACGAGGGAAATTTCGTTTTACATTACACGCTGTAAACAAATTACACTACTAATTACTTAGCACAACAAATACCCATAAAGGTGGGGTGGATCTAGGTCCTTGCCGGCGACGACAGGGCTCCGTTTTCCTGTTTTTAAGGTTCAACTCTGGTGCGCTGGCGCTTAAGTGATGGCGGCGGTGATTCTTTCAATAAGGTCTTCTTAGCTTTAGCCCCATCTCGACGGAGACGGCAAGGAGCTTGTGGGAGTGGTGTAGTCCTAGAGAACTTCTTCTGGCTGTGGGGATCTTTTGGGTCTTCCTCAATAATTTATTCTTCTTCTCCGTTTTCGGGACAGATGTGGTATTTTTGACCCGTTTGGCGATTTTCTGTTCACACCAACAACATCATGCCAGCTCAGGCAGGAGCGGCAGTAGCGACGCGCCGTCGACACGGTCTGGAGGTTGAAGATAAAGGGCTTCTCAAGGATTTAGATATAATTTTCATTTTTATTGAGCCGCTTGGTACTGTTTGATGTTTCTTTTAATGCCAAAGCCCTATTCGCAAGAAACAAAGATATCAACACATCATGTAACGACTTCATTGCACTTTGTTAGATATATTTATATATCACAAGAATTAATCTACACATTATATAATAATTTATATAGAAACCTTATGTTCTCTTATCTGCCGTGTTTCTCGTCGGTTGTATTGTTGTATTTTTTTATGGATGAGCTTCTAGATATTTCTTCAGGGTCATTTCTGAATATAAAGTCATACTTTTCTTTACTTAAAAGGATTACAATATCAACACATGGTGATGTACTTCTTTCATCCAAAAAAGATGTTATAGATCTGTCTAGATTTATATGTATCTATACAAAACAAATACATGTGAATCTAAACAAATCCGTGACATTCCTAATGAATGAAGTTAGTTCTTACGAAAACTATCATTTTCACTGTCACTTCCAACAGCCACGAACATCGTTAGTGGCCAGGGTTAGAACCAGGGCCGTCGGTGCTACCCGGGTTATAGCACCGGCCCAACAATATCTCTAGACTTCTTGAGAGAGCAATGTTAATATTAAGTTTGTAAATGTAAAATGTCCACGTACCCGCACCCCTTGGCCCATCCACCACCCTAGCCTTCGGTCTCTTCTGACTCGGCCCTGTTAGTGACTGCTAAGTCAAGTATATCTCTGATTCTCTTCTTTCTCATCTTGTATCGGACATGTGTGCCTTTTGCTCCTGAGGACCAGTGCTCCTTTTATTTAAAATTATATTTATAAGTTCTAATAAATTTAAAAATATATTTGGGCATACTCAATGTTGTATCCTATAAGCATGCAGAATTGTAACGTGAATTCTTTATATTATGATCTACATAAAAATGACAAAATCTGATCAAATTTGTAGATTTGAAAATATGCATACTCATATCCACACTTTGCCATTTTTTTGTAGTTCATAAGTCATAATACAAGTATTTGATATTAATATTTTGCATGTTTGTGTGACAGATCATTTACGACATCCCGGTATTATAAAAAATCAGGAATGTGTTTTTAGAAAAACAAAACGGATCCCTGGTGTTCATGTACACCAAATCTCCACTCATGAAATATGCATGTTTATCCATCTAAAAAAAACCATATGTGTGAATAATCAAAGAATTCTAAGTTTTATTGGTCATCCATGCTACACATTGCACGACACATAGTGAAACCAAAATGTTTCTTTTATTTTATATTAGTTCCTTTATATATGTAAATTTCATTTATGGATGAATCTTGTTGTTTTGAATGAAATATTTAGAAGGTTAGCTATTGATGCACTCCATGAAGTATATCTGAAAACTTATTTTGATTTTTTATCATATAGATTGGTACTCCAAATACATCTAACCAAATTGGTTTAATCTAGTATCAATATTGGCTATGTGAGAAATTCATGATACGTTAACAACATACAATATAAAATTGAAAACAATTGGAAGCAAACCAACAAGGACAATAGTCTAGCTGCGAAATAATTTAATGATTCATGACAACAATGATGATTTGTGTGCTGCAGCTAAGATTACAATATTGCCTCGCGGGTGTACTATTGTTTCCTTGATAATACACAAACCATAGTACATAAGATATATCGTTTGTAAAAAAATTCAAAAGTAATAATCCTGGCCAACTAAATAATCAACACCTTAAATAGGTTTCCGAGTTACATGACTATACAACTCATCTAGCATATGTTGGGTACTAGCAAAGTTGGTTTAGTGGTAATTTTTCTTATGATGGCAATAACATGGGCTAACATATAGCTATGATTCCTCGCAAGAAACAAAGAAAAAACTATGGTAATTTTTTTCAATATGACAATATATATCAGTTAAATCAATTATATTTTTGCGCTCTACTCCAATTTGTCTAGAAAGATAAAAAGCATTAGGATTTCACTTGAGTAGTACTGGATATGTACCTTACTTATTGCATGATACCATGATAGGAAACCGGTTATTTTGATTGACATGGATGTATTATTTGTTAGTTGTTAAACAAAGTTAAGAGCGATAAAATTGATATCCATTCTATTGATGTGCAGATTTGGTGTCCGTGCACTACTTCATTTCGTCCATGACTAGCTCTTCACCCTTTCAAGCTCAGGAAAGAAGATGAAGAGTTAGAGGAATTTGTTAGCTTTGATCCTTGCTAGGGCTTGATTAAGAATCTTCGTAGATGCACCTTGTTCGGATGCGGCTTAGGCTTTGGTTCGATCTTCTCTTGGCGTGGTGCAGGGGGTCTTTGAGGAGAAATACTTAGGACTGCCCACACCTGAAGGTCGTATGCATAAAGGAAGATTCTTAAATCTCCAATCCAGACTAAGTAAGTTTCTAATGGAGTGGAATGATGGTTTACTGGCGCAGAGTGCGCGTGAGATTCTTATTAAAGCAATTGCGCAGGCTATTCCGGTCTATGTCATGGGTGTGTTCAAATTACCGGCTTCGGTTTGTGATGAGCTTATGAGACTAATCCGTAACTACTGGTGGGGATCAGCACAAGGTAAACGGAAAACCCATTGGGTGAATTGGCCAAAGATGCAACACTCCAAGTTCCAGGGAGGTATGGGGTTCTGCGACATGCGGCTGTTTAACCAAGCACTCCTTGCTCGGCAAGCGTGGCGGCTGATTGCAAACCCTGAAGTCTTTGTGCACGTGTGTGTTGAAGGCTAAATATTATTCTAATGGCAATTTAATTGATACGGTGTTTATGGGTAACCCCTCGTCAACTTGGACTGCTATTTCCTATGGCCTGGAACCGTTGAAGAAGGGGCTCATCTACTGAGTTGGCAATGGCTCTAGTATAATAATATGGCGTGATAGTTGGATCCCAAGGAAATCATATATGAAGGTATTAACATCACGCAAGAATTGTCGTATACTCTGGGTTTTAGAGCTACTAGATGAAAATCTTTGTTGGAACGAGGAGATCGTCCGAATTTTTTTTGTCCCATTGATTCAGAGTTGATTCTGGATATTAAACCACTACAGGAGAAGCTGAATACGCCGACAGCCGGGTCCCGTCGGCGTAGGCTGGTCCGACGGCTGTCGTCGGCGTACTGCCCCGTAGGCGTAGCCTCTTCTCCCGTCGGCGTAGAAAAGCCGTCGGCGTATATAGCTACGCCGACGGCGTAGACCATATGAGGCCCATCTAGATGACTAACGGCCGTTTGGCTACGCCGACGGCTTTACCGTCGGTCTAGATTTTTTCAATTTTTTTTTCAAATTTTATTTTTTAAAATTATTTTTTCAAAAAAAAATCAATTTTTTTTCAACTTTTTTTAACATTTTTGTATTGTTTAACTTGTTAATCTCACATGGATATTTTTAATTCTAAGTATACTTAGTCTCAAGTCAAATTGCACAATTAGTCCAACTTCCCAACCGGTCACCCATCCTAATACTACTCCAGCCCCAGCACGCTTAACTTTTTCGTTCCTTCCACATGAGCTTCCGACAAACAAACTAGAACTTGTTGTGAATATTATCATATCAAACCTATTAACCATTACACTATAATGGTAGACATATTTGTTTTTTTACATTTCATACAATTTTTTGAGTAAACAACAATAAATAAGTAATAATAATCTTGAATTCAAATAAAAATAAAATAAATTTTATTTATTATGCTTTTTTTCATTTAAATTTGAATAATTCATATCTACAAATCCGTAAATCACAATTCGACAAATAATATATCCAAATCGATCAGAAAAATGAGAGGAATCCAAATATGACATCCCTATCATCTATTTAATTATATATCATAAATTTTAAATATTAGACCAACTGAAACTATGTCAAGATTCATGAAACACCCCGCTTTTGGCACTCGAAAAATAAAAAATGGCTTTTTGGTGCGACGAAAAGGAAAACTTTCTCCTGCAACATTGTTCGCCATCCCATGATATACACGAGTGCATAATATGGGCACATTAGCGCAAACTATATCGTGATTCTAGCAATAACATTGGTCATTTGACCTGAAATCCAGAAAACCTCGATTGAGATAGGTCATTTTGTGAAGGGTTTTTGAGACACGATCAATATATCAAGTTTTATATTTTTCCATGCAACTATGTCATATAATATGACACCACGCGAAGGTTTTGCATTGTTTCGATCGTTTTTTAATTTTTTATGCCCGTTTCAAACTATCGTCAAACTTCCTAAATCGAGGGGCATGATGATTCTTAGCTCGGGGACGAGTCTCACAAAACTTGCATTAGATCTCTGATGAAATGGCATATTGTGAACCTAAAAATGATTTTTACAAAAAATCATGAGCAATATATCATGTACCTGTAGTTCAAATCTAACTCATTTCCTACCGATTCAGCAGGAATTTGTCTTTTTCACGAGAGGTGAACGGAAAGGTTTGAGATTCCTAGGTTCGGAAATTGTCCATTCAATATGGTCTAGTATTTTTGAAAAATGTGGTATTATCATTTTGAAACTTTCATTTGGTGGTTGCTGCACAAAAACACCCCGTTTTTTGCACTCGAAAAATGAAAATGGCTTTTCGGTGCGACG
Source organism: Avena atlantica (assembly GCA_910589765.1). Classification (NCBI taxonomy): domain Eukaryota; kingdom Viridiplantae; phylum Streptophyta; class Magnoliopsida; order Poales; family Poaceae; genus Avena; species Avena atlantica. The sequence goes on from OU342738.1 coordinate 290,043,657, forward strand.
AAAAGGAAAACTTCCTCCTGCAACATTGTTCACCATCCCATGATACACATGTGTGCACAATATGGACACATTATCTCAAACTATACCACGATTATAGCAATAACATTGGTCATTTGACCTGAAATCTAGAAAACCTCGATTGAGATAGGCCATTTTGTGAAGGTTTTTTTAAGACTCAATGAATATACCAAGTCTGGTATTTTTCCATGGAACTATGTCATATAATATGACACCACGCGAAGGTTTTGCATTGTTTCGATCGTTTTTTAATTTTTTATGCACATTTCAAACTATCATTAAACTTCCTAAATCGAGGGGCATGATGATTCTTAGCTCGGGGACGAGTCTCACTAAAATTGCATTAGATCTCTGATGAAATAGCATATTGTGAACCTAAAAATGATTTTTACAAAAAATCATGAGCAATATATCATGTACCTGTAGTTCAAATCTAACTCATTTCCTGCCGATTCAGCATGAATTTGTCTTTTTCACGAGAGGTGAACGGAAAGGTTTGAGATTCCTAGGTTGGGAAATTGTCCATTCAATATGGTCTAGTATTTTTGAAAAATATGGTATTATCATTTTGAAACTTTCATTTGGTGGTTGCTTTACAAAAACACCCCGTTTTTTGCAATCGGAAAATGAAAAATGGCTTTTCGGTGCGACGAAAAGGAAAACTTCCTCCTGCAACATTGTTCACCATCCCATGATACACATGTGTGCACAATATGGACACATTATCTCAAACTATACCACGATTATAGAAATAACATTGGTCATTTGACCTGAAATCCAGAAAACCTCGATTGAGATAGGCCATTTTGTGAAGGTTTTTTTAAGACTCAATGAATATACCAAGTCTGGTATTTTTCCAGGGAACTATGTCATATAATATGACACCACGCGAAGGTTTTGCATTGTTTCGATCGTTTTTTATTTTTTTATGCACATTTCAAACTATCATTAAACTTCCTAAATCGAGGGGCATGGTGATTCTTAGCTCGGGGACGAGTCTCACTAAACTTGCATTAGATCTCTGATGAAATAGCATATTGTGAATCTAAAAATGATTTTTACAAAAAATCATGAGCAATATATCATGTACCTGTAGTTCAAATCTAACTCATTTCCTACCGATTCAGTAGGAATTTGTCTTTTTCACGAGAGGTGAACGGAAAGGTTTGAGATTCCTAGGTTGGAAAATTGTCCATTCAATATGGTCTAGTATTTTTGAAAAATGTGGTATTATCATTTTGAAACTTTCATTTGGTGGTTGCTTTACAAAAACACCCCGTTTTTTGCACTCGGAAAATAAAAAATGGCTTTTCGGTGCGACGAAAAGGAAAACTTCCTCCTGCAACATTGTTCACCATCCCATGATACACATGTGTGCACAATATGGACACATTATCTCAAACTATACCACGATTATAGCAATAACATTGGTCATTTGACCTGAAATCCAGAAAACCTCGATTGAGATAGGCCATTTTGTGAAGGGTTTTTTAAGACTCAATGAATATACCAAGTCTGGTATTTTTCCATGGAACTAAATCATATAATATGACACCACGCGAAGGTTTTGCATTGTTTCGATCGTTTTTTAATTTTTTATGCACATTTCAAACTATCATTAAACTTCCTAAATCGAGGGGCATGATGATTCTTAGCTCGGGGACGAGTCTCACTAAATTTGCATTAGATCTCTGATGAAATAGCATATTGTGAACCTAAAAATGATTTTTACAAAAAATCATGAGCAATATATCATGTACCTGTAGTTCAAATCTAACTCATTTCCTGTCGATTCAGCAGGAATTTGTCTTTTTCACGAGAGGTGAACGGAAAGGTTTGAGATTCCTAGGTTGGGAAATTGTCCATTCAATATGGTCTAGTATTTTTGAAAAATATGGTATTATCATTTTGAAACTTTCTTTTGGTGGTTTCTTCACAAAACACCCCGTTTTTTGCACTTGAAAAATGAAAAATATGTTATACGAAAGTATTTGTATTTTTTATGTATTTTTTTTGAATAAAAATATATAATATTTAAGTTTATATAGATATATCTTATTTTTCTCCAAATTTTGATATATTATATGTATTTTTCTGAATTAAATGATTTAGTTATGATTTTTCTAAGATTAATATGGCAAAAAAAGAAAAATAGCTTGCAAAGCCGTCGGCAGAGGTCTGAAACCTACGCCGACGGTTTTGCCGTAGGCGTAGACTTGACGCCGTTGCTCTGCCGTTAGCCCAATGGGCTGACGGTCATGTTTACGCCGACGGCGGCCGTCGGCCTATTTATTCTACGCCGACGGCAAAACTGGGCCGACAGCCCGTCAATCTACGCCAACGGTCCCGATATTTTGCCGTCGGCGTATAAAAAGGCCGTCGGCCTATTTAGTTATTCCTGTAGTGAACCTACACGCTTGGTGGGCATGGATATTCTAGCATGACAACCAGAGAAGTCAGGTGTATTCTAAGTCCATAGTGCGTATAAGTTGGCTTTTAAAGAACAAATGATACAATGTTCCTTCTCAGCTACTAGCCCGAGAGCAGATGGTCACGATCGTTGCTGGGACTATATTTGGAAGGGGCTTATATCTCCTATGCGATGTCTTTACATGAAATTGGAAGGAAAGCGACATCGTTGGAAAGAATAGCTCACATGCGACGATTGTGAGGTAGCTAATATCCCAGGGCCACACGGATCTTAAAACGGTCGTAAGGACACATTTAACTTTGTTCCAAGATTAGGGTTAAGCCAACCCGGTTGGTTGGGACAGCAAGTCAAACCAACCGCTTCCGACCGAGAGCGCGCGTCACACTGACTGTAGCTTCCCCGACGGCGGCGGCGGACCTCACCCATCGTTCTCGGCGGTGGCGGCGGCGACACGGTAATTAATTTAGGCGGTGGCGCTTTCGTTTGACGGCGAAGGTGGTGAGTGCCATTTGAAAGATAATTTCTCTCCCATTCTTCTCAATTCGATATCTGAGTGTGCCCATTGATGCTAGATTGTGGAGGCGAGGGTATGCTGAACGGGTGAAAGTACAAAGGAAGTCGCCTAGAGGGGGGTGTGAATAGGCTTTTAAAATTATTACGGTTTAGGCTCAAGTAAATGCGGAATAAAACTAACGTTTAATTTATTGAGCACAAAACCTAGGCACTAAGTTCACCTAGGTGCACCAACAACCTATGCTAAGCAATACAAGCAACAAGGTGATAGCAAGGTATAAATACTTCAAGCACGATGGCTATCACAATGTAAAGTGCATAAGTAAAGGGTTCGGTTGAGAGATAACCGATGGACACGGAGACGAAGATTTGTTTCCCGAAGTTCACTTCCAAAGAAGCTACGTCTTCGTTGGAGAGGTGCGATGGCGCAATGCTCTCCGAACGCCACAAATGGATCACCTCGAGGTGTGGTGGCTCGATGCTCACCCAACGCCACACAAGGCCTCACCCCGGATGCGGAAGCACGCAACTCACCGACGCCACAAAAGGCTCACCCTATTCTCCCAAGTGCGCACCACAAAAGGCGGGCACTTGCTCCACTATGGGACGCTTGAGGGCGGTCACCAAACCCGTACAAGATTGGGGCTAACTCCACAACTCAATTGGAGGCTCCCAACAACAATGCCACAACAGGCCAACAATGCCACAAAAGGACAACAACGCCACAAAAGGCTACAAGACCACAAAAGGTCAACAAGACCACAAAAGGTCAACAATCCAACCACACAACCGTCTAGGGTTCCAAGGAACCCAAGAGAAACAAGCTCACAAGCTTGAACTCGCCGAATCTCCGAGGAGAACTCAAACCTATGCACCAAATGCAAGGGCAAGTCCTTCTCCCCAAAATTCCAACAAAGCTACAAAAGCTATCGGGGAATAAGGGAGGAAGAACACAAGAGTAGAACTCAAACCTATGCACCAAATGCAAGGGCAAGTCCTTCTCTCCCAAATTCCAACAAAGCTACAAAAGCTATTGGGGGAATAAGGGAGGAAGAACACAAGAGGAGAACACACAACTCTCCAAGATCTAGATCCCAATGATTCCTTCACAAAGAAGGGATTTGACTTGGGGGATTGTAGATCTAGATCTCCTCTCTCAAATCCCTCAAAAAGATGCAAGAATCATAGGAGGGGAAAGGGAGAGGGAAAGCTTCTTCAAGGTTGACAATGGAGGAGAGAGAGAAAGCCAAGAACCAAGAAGAAAAGCTGGTACCCACGAAGGGGAAGAGGAGCCCCTTTTAAAGGGCTCCTAGATCTGCCTGTTATGGGCATTCACGACACCTGGCCGGAACTTCCGGTGGGAGGCCGGAAGTTTCGGTGGCACCCAGCCAACGGACGAAAACTGCAGAGCGAGAAACTGAAAAAACGAATCATGGCCGAAACTTCCGGCCCTGGGGCGGAAGTTCCGCCTAGCCTGGCTCCAACGGTCATCAGACCGTTGACGCCTGCTCCATAAGCGCAACCGGAAGTTCCAGTCAAAACAGACCGGAAGTTCCGGTGAACTTCCGAGCAAGTTCCGACAAAGTTTCGGCAAATAGAACGCTTCAAAACAGAAGGTTACTGAGCCTTCACCGGGACTTGGGGCGGAACAAGGGGCGGAACTTATGAGTCGCAAAGCGAGTCTAACCGGAAGTTCCGGCCTTCAGGCGGAAGTTCCGCTCAAGAACTTTTGCCAGGACAAGTTCCGATGCAAGTTCCGGCCAAGTTCCGGCAAATAGCACACTTCAAAACAGAAGGTTACTGAACTGCCACCGGAACTTGGGCGGAACTAGCGTGGGAACAAACTGTAGAACAGCCCGCAGAAAGAAGTTTGAGCGGAACTTCCGGTGGGAAGCCGGAACTTCCGGTCAGGGAAATTCCAGAAACCAGAAAACCAGAAACGCAATAACTTTTGCATCCGAACTCCAAATGGGATGAAACCAATTTTGTTGGAAAGACAACGATGAATAGAAACCAATTTTGTTCGAAATATTGGGTATCACCTTGGGAGAAAATATCATAAATATATATGTGAAGTATCCCCCAAGGTGTGGAGCCGGAAAACTCGCAAGATCAAAAACCGCAATAAGATATGCAAGTGAAATCCTTAGATGATGAACTAGAGCTTGTTATGATGATGACCACAAGCTCTAGATCCTCTCATGGACAAGAACCAAATAACAACCAAGAAAGATGATGCTATGAATGCAAAGGTTTGAGCTCTCTCCGAACGATGCAAACGAGACACCCGCTTGAGAGCCCCTCTTGATAGTACGGCTATCTATCCTAAACCCGGTCTCCCAACTAACAACACGAGACCGGCAAAAGAGAAGCCCTATCAACATACATTTGCCTTGAGCGTCCCACTTGAACTTGATGTAGACCGTCTTGTTCTTCTATAGTGGGAACACCTTTCTTGTTTGCTCTTGCTCGCTCTTGCTTGATGAAGACTTGCAAAATGCTCCCCCATATTCCATGGGGAAACCTCTTCTTTGAACTTGTCTTCATCATTCCATGAGCACGAGGATGGCAAGCTTCAAGCATGAGATCTTCTAGAGATGGCGCATCTTGAGCTCGTCCTTCTTCATCCTTACTTGAGGTTGATCCATCTTGATGCAACTCTTTGCACATTCCTTGATCGACCTTCAAACTCCTTCTTTCTTCATGATTCCAATGGGCACAAAGCCCTTGGACATTTCTTCATCTTCCAACCTTGAGACCAACACATGGCCCAAGCGATGCCAATGGACAAACCTACAAGTGAAACTCAATTTACACATTAGTCCATAGAGATTGTCATTAATTACCAAAACCACACATGGGGGCATACATGCCCTTTCAACGGGGCGAGGGGGAACGATATGGAGCATGGAGAGGGGACTTTTAATCGGTATATCCCGTATCTCTGCACTTAATTTCTCTAAGGTTGAGCTCTTTGCTCGCTTCCTCTAGCTCATAGTGCCCGCCAAAAACAGGGGAGACGATGTTGCGCGCCAAACCTTCGAATTTCGAATCAATTTCTTTCCCTCTTGGGTTGTTTTAGTTGATGGCAGCATGCAGATCATTGAGAGAGACACGGTTGTTAAATGGGAGGTGGAATTAGAACATGTTGATCCCCAAGAGCTAATAAACATGGGAGAGGAGGCGGTGAGGAAAATGGTGGAAAAATTGGGGATAGTGTGGTTTGGGGGCCAGAGCAAGAAGTTTCTTTGTTACGATTTGATGATTACAAATGTGACTATGTTCGGGTTGAGACAGGTGAACATATAGTTGATGAAATCGATGAGCGAAACGGTTGGACAAGCAAAACTGTTCTGTTTTTAGCACAACTCATTGATCTGGAACCTGATTCGAGGGTTGGATATGTGGCCTCGAAGCTGGCTGCTCAGTTGGTCGAGGATGATTGGGCTGAACAAAGGCAAGTAATGCCTATACTTACTGAGTTGGAAGTGTTAACAGTGGAGGATGATGATGCTAATGCACAAGGGGAGGCTGCAGATGGTAATGCACAAAGGATTGTAATTGTTTATTGGAATTCAGTTGAGATACATGACCAGACTGATTTGGTCATTGCACCAATAGATGACATTGAAATGGCAAAGCTTTTTGGCATTCCTATAGATGAGAGAGACAAGGAGAAGAAGAGGGATGAAGCTGCAAATGATGGTGACAACCATTTAAGAGATGAAGAGGCAGATATAGATCTAGAGTTGTTGGAAAATGCTGCAGTTCATGTAGATGATGCACATGATGATGAGCTAGTAACCGTTTATGACAAAGAGGACCCAGTTATTGAAGTTGGGAGATTGTTTCCAAGCATGGATGAATTCAGGATGTGTTTCAGGACATATGCAGTCAAACATGAGTTTGCTACCAAGACTATGTGGACTGATAAAATGAAGTTCTATGCAAAATGCATAGGTTATGATGGTGGTGCCAAGCCTTGCAAGTGGTATATATCTGCTAGACGCCAACCTGATGGAAGGATAATAAGAGTGAATCAAATTCCAAAACCTCATACTTGCATTACAAGTTCTCAAACAGTTACAAAGATGACATCACAATTATGGGTTGCAGAAAAGATCAAGCCCATTTTAGCCACAACACCAAACAACACTGCAAAGAGACTGAAAATAGACTTGGAAAAGCAGTACCCCATTAAGCTGAATTATACTATAGTGTGGAAGGCAAAGCAAAGGGCAATGAAAGAGCTATATGGTGATTGGGCAAATACCTTTCGAATGCTTTATAACTTCAAAGCAGAAGTAGAGAAGAGGTCACCTGTCAGTGTTGTGGAGATAGATACTGAGGTAACAGATGATGGGAAAGTCTTTTTCTCTAAATTCTTCATGGCTTTAAAGCCTTGCATCGATGGCTTCAAAGCAGGGTGCCGTCCATATTTGAGTATAGACTCATATTTCTTGACTGGAAAGTGGAATGGTCAACTAGCAGCATGCAATGCTTTAGATGGACACAATTGGATGTTCCCTGTAGCTATTGGCATGTTTCAGTCTGAGACAGAGGCATCATGGACATGGTTCATGATGTAGTTGAAAAGATGCATAGGGCCAGTCTCTCCATTGTCAGTGCACACAGATGCATGTAAAGGTTTAGAAAATGCAGTGAAGATTGTTTTCCCTCATGCTGAGCAGAGGGAGTGCTTCGGCCATATGTGGATGAATTTGATCAAAAAATTCAGAGGAGATGATTTTGGACGCATGTGGCCAGCAGCAAGATCTTACACCAGGCAGACACATTCATATCACCTTGAGAAGATTAAGGTGGCATGCTCTGAGGAGGATAGGGTCAAGTTTTGTACATGGTTGGAAACCTACCATTCTCTTTTATGGTACAGGTCTGGTTTTAACACTGCCATCAAATGTGATCATATCAACAATAATTTGGCAGAAAGTTTCAACAACAAAGTGAAGGAGTTAAAAGACTTGTCTGTCCATGACATGGTTGACCAGATCAAGATCATGATCATGAGGTTGTGGGAATTGAGAAGAAGGCTTGGTGATGTTCTTCAAGGAGATAAGCTTCCTGATGCTGTGCAGCAGGTGGTCAACAGGAGCAGAAATCTTGCACATTTGCGTGTTGAGAAATCCTCATTGTGGGGTGCTGAAGTCAGAGATACAAAGACTGGCAGGAGGCATGTTGTTGACACTCAATTGCATGAATGCACATGCCCTAAGTGGCAACACACTGGGAATCCTTGTGAGCATGCCATACTTTTCTTGGCCTCCAAACACAAGCTAAATATGCACCCATATTTGCATGAGTATTATTCTATAGCAAAATTCAAGGCTGCATACGGAACACCAATTCCAGCACTTACAGATCAGTCTCAGTGGTCTGAAGTGGACATTCAGTTCTCCTTGTGTCCTCCTTTGATGAAAAGAAAGGCTGGCTGGCCCAAGCAGAGTAGATTCATTGCTTGGTTTGAGAAAGGTGGGAGCAGCAAGAAGGGAAAGAAAGATGAAAAGAAAGATGCCAAGCCAAAAAGGGCCCAAAAAGGTAACAAGAATAGATGCAAACTCTGTGAAGAACTTGGACACCGAGCTAGCTCTACCAAGTGCAGATACACTGCTGAAAAGCCAAAGTATGTTCATCCAAAAACTATCCCATTTCCTGTTGATGATTTTTCTCCCCCAGATAACTTGCTTGTTTTCAGGAGGAAGCGTGGAGAAAAAGGCCCACATCTTGTTGTTGACGAATGCTGGCCAGTGAAAAGGGTAAGAATCAATGGCCAAAGAAAGAAGAGAACTAACCAGGTCATGTTTGGTGCTGCTGAGGTGCAATCTGAACTTGTTTTGGAGGATGATGTGCAAACTGTTGAGGCTTTAGGGCACACCGTTTCTGATTTGGAAGCTCTAGTGCAAAATGAGGGGCAAAATGAGCCTGTTGTTGAGATCTAGTGCAAAATGAGCCTGTTGTTGAGGATCTGGTGCAAAATGAGCCTGTTGTTGAGGCTCTGGTGCAAACTGACCATGTTGTTGAGGCTCTGGTGCAAAGTGACCATGTTGATGAGGCTCTGGATCATGATCATGAGGTTGTTGAGGAGGTGCAGGAGGTGAAGGAGACTCTTGGACGTGTTGTGGGGAGGCCAGATGGTAATGGTAAGAAAAAGAAGAGCATAAACCTGTTGTGTGGTGTGGAACTTGTGAAGGAGAAGAAAACGAGGGGTAAGAAGAGCCAAAAGAAATAGACTTTGAATTTGGCACTTGTTGTTGTAAACATTTGTTATTGTAATAATTTGGGAGTTGTTGTTGTAAACATTTGTTATTATAATAATTTGTCACTTGTTGATAATTTGGACAAAATTCAAATATGATGGTAAATTTGAATTTCAACAAATGTAGCTATGTCACTTTTCTATGTTTGTATGATCTTCCAACGTTTTTCTCATATGTACAATACAACTCAGCCTCACCCTGATCCCTTTTGTAAAGTACAACTCACCCTCACCCAAAATGTGGTAGAAATGGGCTCCAAAGCTAGGGTAAACCACCCCATTTCTAAGCAAGTTTTTTTCGACCATTTCTAAAACCAAGTTTGATATTTTTCCTCAGAACTATGTCACATAACATGACACCATGCGAAGGTTTTGTATTTTTTTGATTTTTTGAATTAGTTATGCACATTTGAATGTCTGGTCAAACTTGAAAGGTTCTCATAAATATTCTTAGCTAGGGGCTGAGGCTCACAAAACTAGCATTGGATATCTGATGAAATAGCATGTTGTGAACCTAAAAATGATTTTTACAATAAATCATCAGCATGAAATCATGTACCTGTAGTTCATATCTTACCCACTTCGGCAGGATTTGTCTTTTTCACCAGGGATGGAATAAAAGTTTTGAGATACTCAAGTTGGGAAATTGTACATTCTAGGTGGTCTAGTATTTTTAAAAAATAGGATGTTACCATTTTGAAACTTCAATTTGGTGGTTGCTTCACAAATCCCCCCTCTTTCGGCACTCAGAAAATAGAAAATGGATTTTCTGTGCGTCGAAAAGGAAAACTTTGTGCTACAACATTGTTAGTCATCCCATTATACACATACATGCCCAATATGGGCACATTATCACAAACTATGCCTTGATTCTAGCCATATCATTGGTCATTTGACCCGAAAGCCAGAAAACCTCGGAGGAGATAGGTCATTTTGTGAAGGGTTTTTTGAAATATGATCAATATACCAAGTTTGATATTTTTCCTCACAACTATGTCACATAACATGACACCATGCGAAGGTTTTGTATTTTTTTGATTTTTTTTGAATTAGTTATGCACATTTGAATGTCCGGTCAAACTTGTGAAACCCCGTTGACTGTATCCTAAACCCAGCTAACCCTAAGGCCGAATGAGGAACGTAGATATAACCCTAGCGCGACACTGTGGCCGTCCGATCGCGTCTTCTAGAAGGATTCCGCGGGTGGCTCTGGGCGATCTGTGGAAGGGCTTGTTCTGCAACCTGATTGGTTGGCGTCTCTTAGAAGGATTTCGTGGCTAGCTCTTGGCGATCTGTGGGATGGATGATTCTGAAATCTGATTGGCTTCATCGTTTTTCCATGAACAGATAAGGTACAGCATGACACACTCCATTGACCATTGGACCGAGCGTGGCATGCGAGGGCGCTGGGCGGGGTGGGCTGCACCATGCATGCAGCTGCCCCTAGCGTCGCAGTCTAGCTATTTTGCATACAACAACGCTGCAGCGTATTTACTCCCTCCGTCGCATTAAATAATTGTACGTCTAACAACTTTCTTCAATCAAACTTACTCTCCTCAGGTTTATTGTAATAAATGAGACTTCGCATGATACCACATCTATGTTATTTTGCACTATGGAGTAGTAACTTAGACTATTTACATATGCATAATACCACATCTAAGTTACTCCCACATACTCCCTCCATCCGCAAATAAATTGAAGAGACCATTTGCTAAATGTTATTGGACCTGATTTCCGTGAAGCAATTTTTTCTACTTTAAATTGCATTGGAAAGGTAGAAGTACACTTTATTTTGGACAAATTTTGAAGCCAAACGTACACTTATTTGTGGACAGAGGGAGTATGCATGTCACTATGACCAGCCTAAGAAAAAATGGACCGTTGGACCGAGCGTGGCATGCGAGGGCGCTGGACGGGGCGGGCTGCACCATGCATGCATGCTATGCAGCTGCCTCTCGTGTCGCAGTCTAACTATTTTGCGTGTAACAGCGCTGCAGCGTATTTACTCCATCCGTCGTATGAAATAAGTGTACGTCGAACAACTTTCTTCAGTCAAACTTACTCCCATCTGGTTCATGTGTCATACAAAAAGTCAATATTTATAAATCTAAAATATCAACTTTGACTACGTATATAAGAAAAAAATCAAAATCTAAAATATTATAAACTTAGTTTCATACTCCCTCTATTCCCTCCAATTGACATCCCTCTGATTACTCCCACCGATTTTTCTTGCGTGTGTAAAAACGAACGAGTTTGTTGTATGCGGTGTGTAAAAACGAACGAGTACATTGGTACTAGATTCCTGCATTTATTACCGAGTAAATCAAGGCCAAATTCTATTTTCTCTTTTATTTTTCACTGCCAATGAACAACTACCTTGGACGTTTTTTCTCTCTTTCGCATTAATGCATGCATGCATGCAGGGGCGGGGGCGACGGTGCAGGGGTCACGTCGCACCGTAGCAATTTTCTCTCTCTTTTGCATTGATCACACACGCGGCTACGCCCGCTGCCCACACGCAACGCAGCGCACGCGGCTGCGCCAACGCTGGATTCCCACGCCGCCCTTCACGCCCCGCCCTCAATAAATAGGCAAAACGCCTTTGCCTCCTCATCTCATCTTGCCCCTCTCATCTTCAACCTCTCGAGCCCGTCCCTTTGCCTCCTCCTAGCCCCCAAAACACTCGACCATGGCGACCTCCCCCCTCCGCTTCCCTTCCGACACCGAAGTAAGCGATAAGGACAACCACCTGGACCACAAGCAGGTCTGGGAGCAGGAGACGCCCACGCGCCCCAAGCGTGGCAAAAAGGGACGCAAAGCCCCGCCCTGCCCCTGGGCGGAGGGCCCCATCGTCCACAACCCCGTCCCCGGCGGCGGCAACCTCCCCGACGACGGCCCCTCCGAAGCATACTGGGCTACGGCGGAGAAGGAGGAGGAGGCGGAGCTGGCTGCTTACGCCAAGTGGGAGCAGAAGCGGGCCAAGCGCGCCTTGAAGAAAAGGCGCAGACGGGAGGAGGAGGAACGACGGGAGGCTAATCGCTGGGCCTTCCAGGAGGAGCAGCGGCGGCAGGAGAATCGGGAGAGGCTGGCAGACTGGAATGCCGCGGTGGCTCGGAGGGCGGCGGCACCGGCACCGCCTCCACCGCCGATGGAGTAGGGTAGCTAGGGTTAGGGTTTAGGGGCTAGCCCAGGGTTTAGGCCCCTATACTATTGTACCCTTTTATTTTTATTGTAATGTTATCCCAATGTTATCGATCGGGCTATCTAATATAAGGAATGTTATCCCAATATTATCTATCCCCTTGTTTTATTGTAATCTGTGTTTTATTGTATTGTCATTTGTCAAAACTAGCATGATGGCCCTCGCAAATGCGAGGGCATCATTATTAATACTTGTATGAATACTTGTATCATGCTAAAGGAAATAATATAGCCACTGTTAATGTTTTCTTTTAAAAATTATTTAGGCACACTTGGCGGTCTACTATTTTAAAAAGTACAATAGAAATAGGTACACTAAATTAGTAGTCATATATTTTACCTTTTTAAGCATTCTGTGCTTATCCCCCTTTTACCATTTTATGATTTTATTAAAGAATTTATAGATCAAAGATTTATAGACTATGCTTGATAGATTCACATAGATAATATTAAAAAAATCTAAGAATAGGAAAAATTAATGTGGAAAGTGTGTAACCTATTGCTAGAGGCTAATAATCTAAAAAAATAGATAATCAAATATATATATATATATATCTTGAAATTATCTTTGTTGGATTTTGGAACCCTTGCTCCCCTCATCTTGAAAGAATTAGGATCAGACTTCTAACTATTTAGATATATAATGTCTTGAGTTCGTATTACTTTTTTTAAATTAAGGAGGTTAGTTCAGCTCTTGCTGGTTTTGACATTTATTGTTATCATGCATATGTGGGTTTATATTTTTTGGACCGAGAGGTTTTTGTTTTAGTGAGAGGCCTTCATTATTGTTATTCTGGTTAGTTGTCAATTTTTGTGCTCACTCTGTATATAAATACATAGTTTTGGTCTGTTCTCCAATACACATATTGATCATGGCTCTTAGTATCTATATGAAAACATAAATAATACTCCCTCTATCCAGAAATAAGTGACTTAGATGTATCTAAATTCGCATGTATCTATACATAAAAATATGTCTAGATACATACGAATCTAGACAAATCAAAGTCATTTATTTTCTGACGAAGGGAGTAATAATAAAATATATTATTTGAATAATTTATAGCAAGATAGTTGTATATATTATTTTATTTTGCAATGGGATACTATTAAATAATTTAAAAGCTGATGTGACCGAATTCCGATTATCGGGTTTTAGGGATGGCGCATATTGAAAAAAGGCATTATATAGGCTGTATAGGAGCCGTAGAATAAAAAGTAGCAGAGGAGAATACTTTACCAACATATTTCCAAAACCTATTAAACAACAATAGTACTGAAATATTTTTCATACCAAATAAAAAACCATTTTTCTTTGTGGTAATGTGAACGTGGATTTATTATAAAAAATGACAATGTAACCAAAGTTTATTGTATGATTTTTGTGCTGAAATGTATTAACGCAGAGATCATTTTTAGAACAATTATATTTGTGAATTAGAAGTGCCCGCAAGTTGAGGTGAATATTTTACAAAGAGCTTTCCGAAAAAAAAAATTGCTCTTGGCACGTCTATTTTTTTGTGCGAAACATGTCGCACGTCTTCGTGCAGTTTCCTGTACACGTATGTTTGCAAATAGATCATACCATCAGCTGGTAAGTTCAAATATAGTTTCCCGATCTTAGCGATGGATCTGTTTTCCAGTCGTGAGATGGACATATCATTTAATTTTTTACTAAGGGAACACGTGGCAATGGATCTGTTTCCGCTCGTATTAGTCCCAGACTTCAAGGTCGGTATATCTCAGACTTGACGGTCGTATTAATTCTATACTCAACGTTTCACGTAACCTTCAACATATATATCGTGTCAAACTGGATACGTGACTAATGTTTTTATGTTAAATCTTAACCGTAAACTTTAGATCTAAGCACTAAGATAATTTAGATGATGTGGATTAACGTAGTGTCTCGAAACATATCCTTATATTGCTTTTAGTATATAATAGAACACCCCAAACAACAAGTATATAAAATAAAAAACACAAAAACAAGTTCTCATATAATACTCGTGCAATATTTATAAAATGAGTAAAATTAGAAAAGCTCAAAAGGAAGAATAAGTTAACGTAATGATGGTTGATTATTTTCAAACAACACATGATTCATTTTCAAACAAGACATTTACATATTTACATAAGTTAAAGGAGCGCCCAAGTTATGTTAGTTAAATGGATGCCCTTGGACTTCATTTATATATTTACTTTCGCAAAAAAAAAATTGCGACATGAACGCACCAGTATCTGCAGATCCACACGTCTCTATTTAGATTGTAACGTGAGTACCATTTTTTTGCCCAATCAACATATAGTTACTATTGGGTCTGAATACGACCATTTTGGCCTAGCTAAGTTCTATTTGGGCCTGACCTTTTTCAATCCTCATCAATTGTTTTTTTTACTTTTCAAACCCTCCCCCTCCCCTGCACACAGGCGCCCCTGCACACTGATAAAAGGAACACTGACGAAACTGAAGGAACACTGATTCCAAAAACAGAGCAGCTCAAAATTAGCCCGAATTTGTGTTGCATTTTATTCAAGCCAAAGACATAGACCATTACATCCATTACAAAGCATCATTCGAACACTGACTGCGCTGTCTAATGACTAACGATCAGGAGATAAACTAATCCGAGAGAAATTACACAAAAATAAAAAACGGCCATCAGATTGTCCTGCTTCTTCAATTCGATGATTTGCCTTAGCTGCTTGTTCATCTTCTTCATCTCGGCCTTCACTTCCGCATCCACCGTAGTACCAGCGGAACTAGGGTTGCCACATCCTAATTGCTCCACCACGGACGGGTTTTCGAGCTCCCGGGATGCTACCTCCACCCTAATTCGCTCGATGTACTCATCAAGCCACTCAAAATGCCCACATTTTGGCAGTTCCTGAAATCGCAGAGATGAACCCTAAATCCCAAATTCGATGAAATGCATGAAATTTCGAAAGAAAAGCGAGAAATTGGCACTCGGAACACTCAGATCTCACCTTTCCCAGCTCGGGCTTGCTCTCACACTTCACAAATTCCCGGCCAATGTTACCGTTCTTGTCGGTGGATGTGACAAGCCGCTTCAGGGGCGCGGTACGGGGGCAATCGGGGCACCTCCTCATCGGCACCGCACCATACCGAGGCCATGAGCAGTGGGAGGAAGCAGAGCTCGACATCCCTCGCCGGCGTTGCCGCACTTGCTCGCCGGAGAAGAAAACGAAAGGAGATGAGATGCTGGAACGGTGGCGGGAGTGCTCGGGTGCGGGGACGGATCGGGGCCAACGGCTCTCTTCAACCACAGGGTGGGTCCCACGATATGAGGTGGACATCAGGTGAGTTCCGCCGTGACGTGGAGAGGCTGTGGTCCTACTGTGCTTAGCTGATTCGAATTTGTTGACGGTCTCGTGGGGTTAAGTAGAAGTGTCACACAGGAGCTATTTGCCACTTCAGAAGTGTCGCATGCGAGCTATTCTTTGCAACGATGTCGCTTTCCTTCCAATTCCACATAAAGACGTCGCATAGGAGCTATAAGCCCATTTGGAAGGCCTCTATACTACCAAAGGTGAAAGGTTTTGCTTGAAAAGCTGCAAACGACACACTAGCTACTAAGGAAAATAAAAATCGGAGATGGATGAGGATTCTAGGTATCTACAACATTTGTGGTGTGGAAAAGGAGGATGTGGCGCATGCCCTTTTCAAATGCTCACATGCATACCAGTTATAGAAATCCATGAGAAATATTTGGCTACTCCCATGTGATACTGACGTTCAGGTGAACCCTTCACTATGGTTTAGGTATGTTCTTGAGTCCATCGAACCATCTATAATGGAGGCCTTTATGCTGATTACTTGGCGCGCATGATATGCTCGCAATGAGGTTACACATGCTAAGCTGCTACCATCAATAGAGGGATCCAGAAGGTTTTTATGCTCACACGTGCACACTCTGAAGGCTGTCAAGCACCAGAGTACTGATGATATTATCAAGGGATGTGCTAACGCGTGGCGCCGCATAACTCCAATCCCGCGCGGCGGTTGTCAGTTCACGTGAAAAAGCGCGCGAAAAAATCCCGCTCAGCTGATGCCTTAATACATCGACATGCACAACATCTAGGCCTACCCATGACAGCTGACTCCTGGGCCAGCCTAGGACAGCTATACTGCCAACCCACACTGCCAACCACTAAAACCCATCCCTCTCCCCCATCACATGTCATTTGCATTGTCCTTTGCAACCACTCCCATCAGCCACCTCCAACCTTCTTCTCCCTCAAGAAAACAGAACCAGATCTGAAGCCATGGACGAGCAAAAATATTCCTCTGCCTATAGAAAAAACTAATGGAGTAAAAGAATAGGTTTCATCCCCTCTCCCCCCATCCCTTCTCCCCATCCCCTCTATTCCTTAATTCCATAAATTTCACCTCTATTGCATAAAACACACATAGAACAAGAACAGGTAGAAAAATATGAATATGGATTCTCTCACAAAAGTTTTCATATCAGCAAACAAACAAGATACATGTCCAAGAAAGAGGGTACTAATAGTAGTTTAACAAACTACAAAAGAAATAAGGATAACATGTATCCAAACAGATCCTAGGGATATCATGACAGAAATATTCCCATGCTTGTGCTGTAACCAACATTTTGAATGTGGTAACTTGATCTTTGCACATAGAAAATTGCATATGCTTCCATGTGAATGATAAACTTCAACCTTGTATCTACTTAAATGTTGCATCCATGTTGAAAATTCACTTGTCTTTCCTACATTGAAAAAAGAGTAAACATGATGAATTTGACCAAATTCAAAAACAATTGACTTTGCAGGTACATAGAAGAAAATCCATGGATATAGATCAGATGTTAGCGATGGATGGGTCTAATGGTGATGTGTCATTGACTGCAGCACTGAATAATGAAGGTATATATGTGGTTGGCATAGAATAGTAAAAACTCATAAACAAAATGAAAACTGCAAGATTATTTATCAAATGATTGCCAGGTTATACATGCAGAACTGCCAGATTATTTATGAAATGATTACCAGGTTATTAAAAACAGAGATAGAAATTCAAAAAACTGCCAGAATATTTATCAAAATGATTGCCATGTTATACATGCAGAACTTCCAGATTATTTATGAAATGATTACCAGGTTATTAAAAACAGAGATGGAAATTCAAAAACTGCCGGAATATTTATCAAATGATTGCCTGGTTATACATACAGAATTGTCAGATTACTTATGAAATGATTAGCAGATTATTCAGACAAAAAGCTAGAAAAAACAGAAATGCCAGATTATTTATGAACTGATTACCTGGTTATACATGCATAACTACCAAAATTAGCTTTGTACATGTAGAACTACCAGAATTACCAGATTGTTTATGGACTGATTACCAGATTATGCATGCATAACTACCAGACTATTTTACCAAAATTAGCTTTCTACATTAGAATTCTATTGTGCTTCATACTAATGTGAAAAAATATGCAGATATCATACTTTTTGGTGCAAACAATGAAGAAACACTTCCTAGGGGTGGTTCGCTCGGAATTACTGGCCCTGACATGAGTCTACCATAGTCAAGTACTGCTCACACACCTCCGGCAGAACAAAACAGTGGTAATGATGGCATCCTAGAAGTCATTTCTACACCCCAGCCGCCGACTACACACATGAGGTTCGATACATTGGAGGAAGCTGAAAGGCACTACAAGATGTATGCGCGGAGGAAGGGATTTGGCATTAGGTACAACTACAGGAAGAAGTCAGAAGTAACTGGAGGGTACATAAGGGCAGCACTTGTTTGTCACAAGGCAGGTCACCAGAAAAAAGAACATGAAGACACTCAAAATCCTAAGCCTGCTGTGCCGGAGAGGAATAGGAGTACAAACACAAGAAGTAACTGCCAAGCTCGAATGATGATCAAGTTTAGGGATGGCAGCTGGGTTGTGACGGAGTTTTATGATCAGCACAATCACCCGCTGATTAACAAATGGTCACTAACAGGATTCCTACGGTCACATAGAGAAATCCCGCAGGAGGACCAAGATTTCATCAAAGTTCTTCATTCGGTGAATATGGAAACAAGTAGGATGATGCAAGTTATGGCTACACTCTATGAGTCACTTGAAGGAGTTCTGTATACACCAAAAGACATGGCAAACTTCAGAGCTTCAATTCGAGCTGAGAACAAGTACACAGATATGCAAGATATATTTACTTACTTTGATGAAATGAAGCAGCGAGATAATGATTTTTATTACAGATTCACGCTTGATGATGAAAACAGGGTTGAGAACTTATTTTGGGTAGATGGAGCTGCTAGAAGAGCATACAAACACTTCAATGATTGCATATCTTTTGATACAACATGTTGTACAAACGAGTATAAGATGCCTTTTGCTCCATTTATAGGCATAAACAATCATGGGAAATTTATCCATCTTGGATGTGGGTTCTTAAGGAATGAGCTCAGTTCTAGTTTTGACTGACTATTTGAAACTTTTCTAATTGCCATGGATGGTGTAGCTCCAAAAAATATAATTACAGGTCAGGATTTTGGAATGAGGTCAGGAATAGATAACAAGTTTCCAAACACTACGCATAGTAACTGCCGTTGGTATATAGTTGACAAGGCAACAGAAGAGATTGAGCCATTAGTTGCAAGGATTCCTGGCCTACGAGAAGTGATCAATGATTGCCTAAATTGCAGCCTGTCACCAGAGGAATTTGAAGAGAGGTGGAATGACATGATACAAAAGTTTGGCTTGCAAGGACATACTAAGTTTCTGGCACTGTATGAGAAAAGAAGTTACTGGGTACCTATATACTTTATGCACTCCTTCTACCCATTCATGCAGACAACCCAACGGAGTGAAGGGTTTAATGCAGTGCTAAAACAATGCATTAGTCCTTCAAACTCAGTCCTCGAGTTTGTTCAGCAATATGCTGCTATCCAAGAAAAGATAATGAAAGCACAAAACAAAGAAGAAGCAGACTCATCCCTAACTACAGCTAAGACATGGTGCTGGCACCCAATTGAACATCACTTGTCAACAGTGTACACGCGTGGCATATACAACCGTTTTCAAAAAGAAATGCTATACACAATGTCCAACAACATAGTACAGACTGCTGACCGTATTTACACACTTGAATTCATCACAAATTTTATACCCACATACCACAATAGAAACTACCAAGTTTATGCAGACCATGAAAATAGTGAGTACAAATTTCAATGCTGCAAATTTGAGAGGGATGGCATAGTCTGCTGTCACATTCTAAAGGTAAATTAAAAACTTGTTGTCAGTTCCCAGAATAACTATTGCTAGTTACCTGTTAGGAAAATAAATGATTGCCAGGTTTTAAAAAATATAGTAGCTTGCAAATCATATGAAAAAACTGCCAGATTAAAAATGAACATAGTTAAAAATTTATTTAGTTTTCACATATTATGTTTTTCAGAAACATACTAACTATGCTACCCTACTATTTTTGCTTTTCCACATGAAGACCATGTTCTATATAGGATTGACAGTGATGCCACCGGCATACATTCTTAAAAGGTGGACTTGGAGCGTAGAGGAGAATTTAGTGGAAGAAACACCAGGCAAACCAGCGGAGCTGCCGGAGGAGTCAAGGAAGAAGATGTCACTGGCAACAATGTGAAATGAGTTCAAAAGCATGGCACTATATGGAAATCAAACAGATGATGGGAAGAAGATAATAAGGATGCATCTAAAAAATATGAAGAAGGATTTGGCTACACTAAAGAGAGAGACGGAGAAAAGAGCAAAAAAAGCTGCTGCTAATTCTGCCCTCCCAACAAATTCTTCACAACATACTACAACCCAGACAAATCAGCAAGATGCAACTACAACAAGTATGGATGAATAACATAAAAAATCTGGGCCAGAAACACATCCAGCCAAACGCAAGAAGGCTGCTCCAAAGTCATCAACACACACATCTGGTCCTAGGGCAACTAACAGTCCTAACTTCACAAGTTCAGACCCAATAATACCTCCAACCACTGCAGCATCTTCGGAAACATCCCATGCTGACATACGTGATCCCCGCAAATCAAACACAAAAGGAAGAAAGAGAAAGTATGTATTCGAGAATGCACTGAACATTGGCATGAAGGAACTCCGTGTATGCAAACAATGTGGCTCGACGGAACATGATTTAAGAACATGCCCAGAAAGATCGCAGCTACCAAACCAGAAATAAAAAAGCCCTCTGGATTATCACATAAACAATTACTAATGTTTTACATTTTGTTATTGTTTCATGTTGTAAAAGACATTGCGAATGTATGACCTATTTACTTCCATCTATATTCATATATGTATGGAGAATTGTAGTTTTACCGTATCACATTGTTATTCAAATTATCCCTCCAGTTGTCCTTTTCCTCATTGAAATTAGCAGTGATCCACTTGTATGGTATAATCCTCCTCAATTTATAAGCATCACCTTTGCGAATTTGTGGGATGTTCTGTCCATCCCAATACTCGATGTTGTACAGCACATGAAAACCACAATTGAAACTACAAAAGGTGAAAAACAAAAAACACATCAATATTATCTGGAAACAGAAACTGCAACATAAAAAATTCAGAAATCCTAATCTGGAAATAAAAAAGACAGAGGAAAAGTTGACATACATATTTTCCTGTACTGGCACATTGATAATTGTAAGTTCCCAATCCTGTATTTGGACCTTTGAGGTGGCATAATGAATTTGCCATAAAGCCTTGATCTTACTGATTAGAGCGTTTGCATGTTTAGTGAGACTTTCACTACCTTCGCCATGCATGGAGTCAAGTGCTTCAAACCTTTCAGCTTGAAAGTTCATAGACAAGCAATACCAGGGACTGCCTTCCTTAGTTCCTCTGCTAACCTCTTCAAGGACTGAGAAAGAAATCTGGACCAAAAACAGATAAGAGAAAAACAGGTAACTAATGTGAGTTAAACAGGCAAGTTCTCTGAATTAAAACAGGCAACTTAACATTAGTAATATGGCAATTAACCTGATGAAAACAGGCAACTTAGCACTGCTAATATGGTAATTAAAAGCTTGCTACTAATTTCAGAGTAGTTGCTAACCTGTTTCATTACAGTGAGGGAGTAATCTGATCTTGTTTTGAAATAAGAAACAACAACCTTCTTCTAAAACTGTCTAGTAATCAAAAAAGTGGAGAGTTGATATGGCATTATCATCTTGCCCTCCACTTTGTTTGTACGGCGCAGGTACTCAATACCAACTTCCATGCAGCGATTTGACAATTCACCCCTAACGTGTATAGAATCAGTCAAGTCACCTGTTACAACCCAGCTGTCTGTGTATTTTATAATCTGGTACCTAGTTTAAAAAAGAAGGAATGAACACAATTAAGCATGAACAACCACCATGTTACAAAGATAAAAAAACAACAGCTACCAGATTAAAAATGAAAAGTTACCACAACAAAAGAGGAACAACTACCACCTTAAAAATATGTTTAGTGGATTGAAGTGCTAACCCGGGGCACCACATAATTTTTCTAGAGTGTGTGCGGAAGGACGGCTCGGGTTCCGTACAACGTGTGGCAGCTACCATTAGATTTTTTCCTTTAGTGGAATAGCTACCAGATAAATGTGAACAACTACCAAATTATATTTGAACAATTACCATATATATTTGAACAACTATGACACAAAATAACTGCCATATATATTTGAACTACCAGATTATATAAGAACAACTACCAGATCATATAAGAATAACTACCAGAATATATAAAAAACAACTACTAGAAAACATATATTATGTTTACCTTTTCAAGTTGGATTGGCTTGGCCTTGTATGTTTGCTGCTCAACATTATCTTCTGGTATACATTCTCCTGGTCTGAATTGACTTTGATCAAGTTATCAAAAGGAGACACCAGGAAACGGGACGTATTTTTTACCCTCACTTTGTGAGTTTGCACCTTTGGTGTTATGCTTTGAACTGCGGTACCATCCATGGTGCTTGTGGGGCTACAGCTTTTATCAACTCTCTCCTCCTTTTCGAGAATGCTTTACAATAATCCTCATACTTATTAAGCTCTGTCGCCCCTTTCTCACTAAGGAAATCAGTTTTATTGAGTATGTAATCTTCTAGCTCCTTTGACAGCTTGAATTCTTCAAAATCAGATTCAGTGCATGTTTTTTAACAGGTTTGCTAGCTACTTATGTGTACATCAACAAACAAATTATCAAAAATAGTTATCCTATATACACTTGGCTTGCATGTAAAAACAACTTGATCATAGCACACAAATGATGGCAAAAAATGCGGCTACCTAATTAAATAATATTGGCTTTCAGATTATTTAAACTAGGTTACCATATGATTAAACTTTATTCCTATGTTTTACCGAAAGGTGATAACTACCATGTTTTGAACACATAGTTATCAGATGCAAATTTTTGAGAGAAAAAAACAAAATTACAAAGGTTTATATTAATCGATATTAGCATAATATTAGCTTTATACAAAGACCATGCATGTTTATTATCATACTACCAAAAGGTGTTACCTTGTGGGTTTTCCCAAGCTATTGGAGCAACATCTTGCGCAAATACGGGCATCGAATGTTCCTTGGTAGAGATTGTGCAATCCATTGGAGAATCATTACCGGAATGTTCTTGTGAACTAAACCCCAAGTTGAAAGGTGAAGGTGTAAATATTCCCACACGGTTATCTCTGTTTGAAATAGTAGATGGACCTCCTGCATCCATATATTTCCTTTTCCTAGAAGTACCTTCTGTTGTGCTTGCATGTGTTTCATCATCCCTAGGCAACACTCCTTGCTTTGTTACCGATTTAGAAAAACCTCTAACAAGTTCTTGAATTTTTGGTGGTACTGCAACTGGTTTCCCACTAAGAAAACCAGGAATTCCCAATTGAGCACCAACTAAAGGGGACAACTTCCATGGCCTGTAATAGCTGCTCCAACCCCTAGGGAATGTACCTTGTGCTACCGGTGAAACCACCATGGTTCTGCACATGTTCTCACTTGCTACAGCTGTTTTTATTTCAAGTTGTCAACAGTTGGTGATATCTGGATTGCATTGCCCTTGTTTTTTCCATCACCTGAATTGGTTTTTTGGCTGCCAACAGAAAGTGTTGCAGGATTGCTAGCTGATGACATCTTTGTGGCAGCAGGGGAAATTGGGATAGCAGTGTTCATTGACTTCCCATCACGGATCCTCGCAACAGTGGTATCTTTTTTATTGTTGATAACTATAGGGGACACCACAAAAGCTGAATTTGAACTCTTCCCATCCTCGATGGTTGGAGATAAGCTAGTAGACTTGCACTTGGCATCAATAACATGATCATGTAGGGGTTCGTAGCAAGGAAAACAAAAAATTTCTACCGCATGCACACAAACAAGCCAAGATCTATCTACTAGATTGTAGCAACGAGTCGATATAGGAACTTACCCTCGAAGATTCCAAAGCGGTTAACGAGAGCAGATTCTCGTGGGTGATGTAGTCGTACACTTGCCGATCTCAAGATCGCGTAGACGATCCTTCCGGCGCTGCGTTCCGGCAGCGCTCCCGCAGTGGGTCACACGTTTGGTACTTGACGAAGACCTTCCTCTCCCTTGTTCCAGCAGGCAGCGGAGGTTGTAGCACTCTCCTCGCGATTCCGGCAGCACAACGGCGTGGTACCGGAAGTAGAGGGGAGATCTCGCAGGGCTTCGCCTTAAGCCGGAGCGAGTATGGTGGACTATGAGAGAGCCCTCGACGATCTAGGGTTTAGACACGCCGAGGAAGAGGTGCTAGAGCCGGCGGCTAGGGCTTGGTGGTGCCCAAGTCGGCGTCAAGGAGAACCCTGGGAGGCGGCGGCAGCTGCAGGAGGTGGTGGCGCCAAGCTAGGGTTTAGAGGTAGGAACTTGTGTGTCTAGGAGGGGAGCCCTTCCCCTCCTTTTATAGGTGGAGGGAGGCGCGCCTGGTGAGGGGAGTCCCTCCCCAACTCGGACCCAAGGTGGGCCGGCAGTGGGAGGAGGAACTCCTCCCCCAAGTCGGTTTCAAACCTCCTTCTCCTCTTTTCCAAAACTAGCCGTTTGACTTTCAAACTAGCCGTTTGACTTTTCAAACTAGGATTTGAATAAACCCTCTATTTGGTACAGAGATGACACCAAGTACATAATGCAATCATACCAACTTGATATAACACATTCATGTACCCTTCCCCTCCGGAGTGTCGGACATTCCGGAACCTTCTAGAACATTCCCGATGAAAACACCGGAATCATTCCCCAACTCCGAAACAGGACTTTCCTTATATGAATCTTATTCTCCGGACCATTCCGGATCTCCTCGTGATATCCCGGATCCCATCCGAGACTCCGAACAACATTCGGTCTCTTACTCATCATTCCATAACTACTCAACAACATCGAATCCTTAAGTGTGTCTCCCTACGGTTCGTGAATTATGCGGACATGATCGAGACACTTCTCCGATCAATAACCAATAGAGGAATCTGGAAATTCATATGGCTCCCACATATTTCTACGATTACTTTGCGATTGAATGAACCACTTACATACGATACCAATTTCCCTTTGTCTCACGATAGTTTACTTATCCGAGGTTTTGATCGTCGGTATCTCTGCATACCTAGTTCAACCTCGTTACCGATAAGTACTCTTTTCTCGTTCCCGCGGTATGTGATCCCTTGTGAGCCAGTCACATGATTGCAAGCTAATTGGATGACATTCCACCGAGAGGGCCCAGAGTATATCTATCCGTCATATGGATGGACAAATCCCACTCTTGATCCATGTGCCTCAACACATACTTTCCGAACACTCAATGCCACCTTTATAGCCACCCAGTTACGGTGTGGTGTTTGATGTCATCAAAGCATCCTTCCGGTGATGATGATTAACATGATCTCATGGTCGAAGGAATTAGGTTACTATGTATCAGAAAGCTTATAGCAAATGAACTATATTAAATGACTTGATCTTTATGCTACGCTTAACTATAGGAGTATGTCCATCACATCATTCTCCTAATGATATGACCCTGTTGTTAATAACATCTCTATGTTCATGATCAGGAAACCATGATCATATATTAACCAACAAGCTAGTTTAACAAGAGGCTTTTTTAGGGACTCTTTTATGTTTACAAATCACACAAGTATTAATGTTTCCTGTTAATACAATTATAGCATGGTATGTAAACATTTATCATAAGTATGAAGATATGATAATAACCACTTTATTATTGCCTCTTGGGCATATCTCCAACAGTCTCCCACTTGCACTAGAGTCAATAATCTAGTTTCAAACCTTTGTGTATTCAACACCTATGGCTTTCTGGTGTTGTATGTACACGATTGCTAGTGGTCAACTGATCTCCGGATCTAACACTTCCAGGTCCGTGTGTAATTGCATGTCTTTGCGTCTCTACGCATCACTCATTCTCTAATGAGATGGCTTTGTATAATTTTGGTACTTTGGTGAGACCTTTAGTTCTTTTGGGGTAAATACATGTTGATAATATTGTCGTACAATATATCTTCATAGTATTATCCCGCTGTGAACCACAACTAGTTTGATAACAAACTACTTGACACAAATACCCTCTTTAGCTGCTATTATAGCAGTTATATACTTAGCCTTTTGTTGTAGTATCTGTCACAATGTCTTAATTTTGGAACTCATCCAAATCCATTATGGAACTTACTTTCCATTATATTGTGCCACCCTTAGTTTAGACTGAGATAAACTTAATTTGTACTTTGCGACAAAACTAGTATCAATGTAGTACTTTTACAATGAACTAACCATCTATTTATCACTTCTACAAATAATATACTCTTAGTTCTTCCAAAAGATCATAAGAATATTCTTACTATTGTCCAATGATCAACTTATGAATCATTCTGGTATATGCTCACAACATTTAGAGCATAGGACATATCTGGATTTGTACATATCACCGTATGATTGATATAAATACTCTTTGTGATCAAGTATCAATCTATACTTGAATCTTGTTTCATTTACCAAATGTTAGTACATTTGAATATATCATCAATATTGAACTCATTCAATCCTTTATGTGCGACAAGAAACTTTCTTGTAGTTTCTATATTGAAATCATTCAATATCTCGTCTATGTACTTCTGGCACAACCATATTAGCGTCTATTCATGCCAAATATTTGGGTTTTGCCTAAGTCTTTCATCGAGATGAAATTCTTATCCTGTGTTAATAAAAGATACATTATTTCCAATCAACAATATGTCTTCCACATAATGTATTAGAAACATGTCTTAGCGCTCCCACTTAATTTCTTGCAAATGCAAGCATCTTCATCATCTCTGATGAATTTAAACTCTTTTGACATTTTCATCATAGTGAAGATTCCAACTCCGTGATGCTTACTTCAACCATTGAAGTTTGCATATGCTTTTAGCATCCTTTGAATTAATAAAAACCCCTATGGACCATGTTATTCACATGTCCTAGGTAACAATTCTATTAGAAGAACTTGTTTTGTTTATTCAACTACCATATAACAAAATTATATGTAGTGGTTGCTACACTAATCCGTCTAGACTAAATATCACTATGAAAGATCAAATCTTATCATAGTCAACCTTTGAACATTGTTGTGAACTTTTTCCCAACATGTCGACTATTTCATAGATGTAAAACATCCATGTCTATTTCTTTATAGATCCAAACACGACTGTAAGGTCTTACACCTTTCTCGAGGGTCCTTCAAGTTCAAAACTTGATTTCTCATGTATGGAACTATCACGGATTTTATGGCTTCAAGCCATCAGACGGAGTCAGGGCCCATCATCGCTTCTTTGCATGTAGTCGGATCATTATTGTCAAATAATGATTTAACTCTCAAATCTTGTTATTTGATTGTTTACCTGACCTACTTGTTTCAATAGGAACTTAGATCTCCGTGACCACAACCTTTAAGGCACGTGAGCCATGAGCATTATCGCTGCCTCCGGAACACTTTTCGGTGCTGCGCAACTCTGCACATATAGCTAAGGTTCTTTTAACCTTATCAAAGTTCTTTTGTCCTCCCACTTAACTTTTCACGAAAAATTCCTTCTCTAAGAAACTTGACGTTCTAAGCGACAAACATTTTTGTCTCCGAAGTTATGGAGGAACAGTTATTCGAAATAACATACAAAGACAGGTTCATCCGATTTTGGTTGCAAACATCTTTCTTATGCATAGCATACCAATGTTTAAGAAAAGACAACTTGGGTTTTATCCCAAACCATAACTTTATATGGTGTCATTTCAACGGATTATGATGGAGCTCTTTTCAGTGGAAAAACGGTAGTCTCTAAAGCTTTTAATCTAAATATAATGGCAGTTTTATGATTTACACCTTTGATCTTACCATGTCAAACAAGGTTTAATTACATATCTCGAACGCTCCATACTCTTATGGTGTTTCGGGAAAATGCAAATCCACGGAACGATTCCATAAATCTTAGGTATTATGCTAAACTTTGTAACTCAAATATCTTCCTTTATGATCTTTATCATAAACTGTTTATATTCTTGTTACAATGATTTTGCACTTCATCTTGAAAGTCTTTGAACTTTTCAAATGTTTCATACTTCATCCTTATTAAGTAAATATTCATATATTCACTCAAATTTTCGGAGAAAGCATATAAAGTTGAAATCCATCGCTCTCGACTACACATAATGGACTTCGTACAACAATATGTACAAGTTCCAATAAGCTAGTCATTCGTTCCCTTTTGGCCTATGAACAAAGTTTTAATTATTTCTAGGAAAGTTTCACAAGCGTCATTTGATCAAAAATCAAAAGACTCTAAAATTCCATCCACATGGAGTTTCTTCATGTTTTCTTTCCAATATAATTTAAACGACGATGTCACTTCCTAAGTGATCTTTCAATCAATTTGTCTTTCGACATTTTTTAGCACTAGTTTTATGAATGCGATTTCTCCAACGAGATTTGTGAATCATCCATCTTTTATAGATTACGGCAATTATTTGAACAACCCTTTTGTTCTCATAATACCTGATAAAACAAATCTTGAAGGCAAGCTTTGATGTTTAACGAGCAACACAATAACCCTTTATTTGTTCTCGATGAACATCATCACATATTCTTTTGCTAGTTACTTAGGCCATTGTAGTTCATGAATTGTGTTGTTTCGTATGACGATTCGCACCAACAAATTCAGTATCAAATACTTAAGAACCACATTGTTTAATAAGCAAAGAATATAGCCATAACATGTATATCATCTATATACTTAAACTGAACAATTCTAGTCTTTTCTTTTCTGCCATATATTTATGAGATTCTCTTTCAGTATTTCCTTTTCTGTTTGAAAGAATCTATCAACATCAATAGTGGAGTCATACATATGACACATAGTCCAAAGCGTGTATAGTTAAATACCAATGTCTTTGGACTTGCACTTTGAAGTAGATCATCATTATCAAATGTTTGGTGTTCTTTCAAATTCCTTTCTTTAGTAATCTCTTGGTGTAGTAAACATTTTACCTACATCAAATATTCACCCTCATCATGGATTTATCCATGATCAAGCTACTTTTAGCTTGTAACGGTGAATCGCGAGTATAATGTTGCTCTCCAAAACCTTTTGGAGGATTAGGACAACTAGTGTCTCCAACCTTTTGCAAATTCTCATCAAATATGAGAACATGACTTTTGCCATATTATACTCTATCATGTTGCAACCAAAACTTCGTTTCAGATATCACAATATCTTCCACACATCATGGTTTCTGAAACAACTCTTTAAGATCCTAGATAACCTTGATATTAAGACAATCCTTTGAATATCAAGAATCATGGAGACAAACATGATACTTATATACTAACATTGGAATTGTTACTCTTGATTTAATACCAACTATTAAACTTCATGGAGTAATCAAAACTTACTGAAAGTTTGCAATGGGACTTTTAAACTTTAGATTAACACTTCAAAACAATACGATACCAGTTCGCAAAGTAACTAACCAGAATTCTATAGTTCTATCATCTCAATTATAACTAAGCGCAAGGTGGTAAACGGATGCCAATGACTACAACAACTATGCAAATTCACTTTGATTTAATTTATGATAAATAGTGTTCAGCTTTTAATCATATTGCTGTTGAACTCCCACTCAAAACAATATCCCTCACATTGTTTTAGTGATCACACGAACCAAATCCACCACATCAAAACCGATCATCACGAGAGTTGATGCAACTTCAATGGCGAACAATCAACATGTTCATCATATCTACTATATGACTCATGCTTTACCTTTCGGTGATCCGTGTTCCGAGACCATGTCTGTACATGCTAGGCTCGTCAAGATCAACCTTAGCTTCCGCATAAGCAAATCTAGCTTGCTTACGTTGTATACACTTGCGGAATCTAACACACCCGATCATCACGTGGTGCTTCGAAACAACAAGCTTTAGCAACGGTGCTTATTAAGGATGAACACTTTAAAACTTGAAATTGTGTGCTTGAGGGATCATCTTATAATGCTACCGTCGTGAACTAAGAAATACAAGATGCATAAAAGGATTAACATCACATGCAATTCATAATATGTGATATGATATGGCCTTTCTTCTTGTGCTTCCGATCTCCATCTTCAAGCACGAACATGATCTCCATCATCACCGGCATTGCATCAAGGTCAATGACGCCGCTCCATGGTTGTCGTCCACCAGCTTCAACTATTACAACTACTTTGAACAGACAAGCGGGTCTTAACAGAATTTAAAGACAACCATATGGCTCCTGCCGGTTGCCAACTTGCAATAAGGAACATTGCATACATCATATATAATCACAATCATGGCCATATCACATCACAGCACACCCCTGCAAAACAAAGTTAGACGCCTCTAATTTTCTTTGCATGTTTTACGTGGTTTGGGGCTTTCAATAAGTGTCGTTCTAACTTACGAACAAGAACCACAACATTGATACTAGTATTGTTAATCACCCGTTGTAAATTGGATCTTAACTATGCTAGGAGAAACAGGCACCCGCAAAGCCACTTATGCAATACAAGTTGCATGTCAAGCGTGGAGCAAGTCTCATGAACGATGTCATGTAAGGTTAGCCCGGGCCGCTTCATCCCAACATACCGCAAGATGCAAAGTACACAAGAAGCAATCGACAATAAAAGCATCAACGCCCACAATGACCATTGTGTTCTACTCGTGCAAACAGATCTACATATAGACACGGCTCTGATACCACTGTAGGGGTTCGTAGCATGGAAAACAAAAATTTTCTACCGCATGCACACAAACAAGCCAAGATCTATCTACTAGATTGTAGCAACGAGTCGATAGAGGAACTTACCCTCGAAGATTCCAAAGCGGTTAACGAGAGCAGATTCTCGTGGGTGATGTAGTCGTACACTTGCCGATCTCAAGATCGCGTAGACGATCCTTCCGGCGCTGCGGTCCGGCAGCGCTCCCGCAGTGGGTCACACGTTTGGTACTCGACGAAGACCTTCCTCTCCCTTGTTCCAGCAGGCAGCGGAGGTTGTAGCACTCTCCTCGCGATTCCGGCAGCACAACGGCGTGGTACCAGAAGTAGAGGGGAGATCTCGCAGGGCTTCGCCTTAAGCCGGAGCGAGTATGGTGGACTATGAGAGAGCCCTCGACGATCTAGGGTTTAGACACGCCGAGGAAGAGGTGCTAGAGCCGGCGGATAGGGCTTGGTGGTGCCCAAGTCGGCGGCAAGGAGAACCCTGGGAGGCGGCGGCAGCTGCAGGAGGTGGTGGCGCCAAGCTAGGGTTTAGAGGTAGGAACTTGTGTGTCTAGGAGGGGAGCCCTGCCCCTCCTTCTATAGGTGGAGGGAGGCGCGCCTGGTGAGGGGAGTCCCTCCCCAACTCGGACCCAAGGTGGGCCGGCGGTGGGAGGAGGAACTCCTCCCCCAAGTCGGTTTCAAACCTCCTTCTCCTCTTTCCCAAAACTAGCCGTTTGACTTTCAAACTAGCCGTTTGACTTTTCAAACTAGGATTTGAATAAACCCTCTATTTGGTACAGCGATGACACCAAGTACATAATGCAATCATACCAACTTGATATAACACATTCATGTACCCTTCCCCTCCGGAGTGCCGGACATTCCGGAACCTTCTAGAACATTCCCGATGAAAACACCGGAATCATTCCCCAACTCCGAAACAGGACTTTCCTTATATGAATCTTATTCTCCGGACCATTCCGGATATCCTCGTGATATCCCGGATCCCATCCGAGACTCCGAACAACATTCGGTATCTTACTCATCATTCCATAACTACTCAACAACATGGAATCCTTAAGTGTGTCTCCCTACGGTTCGTGAATTATGCGGACATGATCGAGACACTTCTCCGATCAATAACCAATAGAGGAATCTGGAAATTCATATGGCTCCCACATATTTCTACGATTACTTTGCGATTGAATGAACCACTTACATACGATACCAATTTACCTTTGTCTCACGATAGTTTACTTATCCGAGGTTTTGATCGTCGGTATCTCTGCATACCTAGTTCAACCTCGTTACCGATAAGTACTCTTTTCTCGTTCCCGCGGTATGTGATCCCTTGTGAGCCAGTCACATGCTTGCAAGCTAATTGGATGACATTCCACCGAGAGGGCCCAGAGTATATCTATCCGTCATATGGATGGACAAATCCCACTCTTGATCCATGTGCCTCAACACATACTTTCCGAACACTCAATGCCACCTTTATAGCCACCCAGTTACGGTGTGGTGTTTGATGTCATCAAAGCATCCTTCCGGTGATGGTGATTAACATGATCTCATGGTCGAAGGAATTAGGTTACTATGTATCAGAAAGCTTATAGCAAATGAACTATATTAAATGACTTGATCTTTATGCTACGCTTAACTATAGGAGTATGTCCATCACATCATTCTCCTAATGATATGACCCTGTTGTTAATAACATCTCTATGTTCATGATCAGGAAACCATGATCATATATTAACCAACAAGCTAGTTTAACAAGAGGCTTTTTTAGGGACTCTTTTATGTTTATAAATCACACAAGTATTAATGTTTCCTGTTAATACAATTATAGCATGGTATGTAAACATTTACTATAAGTATGAAGATATGATAATAACCACTTTATTATTGCCTCTTGGGCATATCTCCAACAGATCAGTACTGGGTTTTTATAACTTGACTACCAGGTTTTTATAAACATGGACTTGTAGCAAAAAGGAAAAAATATTTAATTGCCATATTAGATACTTGCTACTGCCATAAAAAATACATTGGCTTATCAGGTTGCTGCCAGAAAAGTAACAGAAGGTTTAACTGGCATATTCATTCTGAACAATTATCATGTAAGTAGTAATTGAGTAGCAGGTTTCAACAAACATTAAGAAGACATACTTAGATTTAAGAAGACAAAATTGCCAGATTACTTAGATATAACTGCCATGCAATTTACACTAGGTTGCCAGCATAAATATCTAGACTATCTTACCTCCTTTTTGGATTCTTCAAAATATTCTCTTCAATTTCAGTTGTTGAATTATCTGTGCCAATGGGATCTCCTGCTTCAAAACACTTGTTGATAGGGATCCCGAGCTCTTCTGCAACTAAACACTTGATCTTGTTATGCATGTCCAATTCACTGGCTCTTGGTTTAAGTGGCTGCTCTTTCATGGCACTTAGCCTTGCTGCAAGACATGCTGCATCTCCCTTTATTTCTTGTTCAGCTTGTTGGGTGCAATCCATCGGGGAATCGGCAACAAAATAAGCATGTCGTTCACTCCCGTCGGAAGCATCAGTGTCACTAAATGATGGAACCTTGATTTGAGAGTGCATAGCAGGAGGAGATGCACTTGTACTAGCCACTGATTTGTATTTGTTTGGTGTTCCGCATGCTTGAGAAATGATTCTAGTGCTTGCACGGTGACTAGGTTCTGCATCATCTTTATTTCTCTCATTTTCCTCATCTGAATCTGATGAAGAAGAACCATTTTCTTCATCTACATTTGGCTCTTGAGCATCACCATGTGCAGCTCCCTCATTTTCTTCTGTTTCATCTGACTCAGTCAAACCTTGAATAAGGTTGCTCAAAAGATTATTAAGCCCAGATGCAAAAGTCTGCATGAGATTAAAAGCTTTGATCTTTTGCTGCAAAAGGTACTAAGTTAGACAACAAAAAAAGTTTCATACCATGAATTTAATTAACTAGTACGTAATATAAAAATATCAGCACCTTCTCCTTGCATGTAGCATGAATATTAAGATTCATCCAAGCATCAAAACCATCTACCCACCCAAAAGACCCATTTCCCTAGCAAAATCATCTTTGAATTTGTCCCTTAGCTGCAAAAAAAATGTGGAGACGGTGATGTTACATAAACAAATAAAAAACAGGAACATGTAAAAGAAGCACAAAAAAAGAACGAAGAAAAGGCAAAACACAAGAATTCCTAACCTTCATGCATCCAAAAACGGTTGAATCAAACTCTTGCGCATCCATTTCACCAAGGACATCGATTGCATCTTTAGTCTAGCAATTAATAGCAAACTGTGAATGCTCAAACCCAAGATCCATATCATCGGTATCGAGAGCAGAAAAGTATCGCAACTGCAAATTTGACAAAAAAACATAACGTTATGTGGCTACCAAATAAAAATTGGCTTGCCTTAAACAAATAAAAACATGGCTGCCACAAAAAATTATACTATGATGCCAAGTAAAAAAGTGATACGGCTATCTGGCTACCAGATAAAATTGTCTTGACTACCACAAAAAACATATGCCTGCCACAAAATTATAATAGGATGCCAGGTAAATAAGTAACAAGCCATGAGGCTACCAGATAAAATTTCCTTGGCTGCCAGGAAAAAAACACATGACTATCATAAAAAATACTATAGGATGCCAGATAAAAAGTAAAAAAGGCTGCTGTATATGAATAGAAACTCTCACCATGCAATACAACAAACACCCTTTTGTGTATTTTTTTTGTTGGATAGGTGTTTGTGTAGTTCATCAGCAATAAACTTGCACATATTCATTTCTTGAGCTTGCCCTACATCTCCCTAAATAAAAACATTAGATCACAAGATTAAAAAAATAGGAACATGTATATAGAGATCTATAAAACTCAACAGGAATTTAAATGGAGCTGTAAAAATGTAACAAATAGTGACGTACCAGCATTGGATAACATTTGTTACTCATTCTAGTATCAGTAGTAGGAGTAACAACTGTCGATGTAATGAACAACATCCAAAGCTCTCTAAATGTTTCATCCGCCTCCTTGTACTCAGCTATCTTCTTGCCAATTTCAGAAACTTTTGGCCTACTACTTTCACCAGGAAAAAGCCTTATGCAATCTCAGCTTCCAAATCATAATCTACATAGTATTTGACAGTCAACTGTCCACATGGCAGCCCAATCATATCATGGACACTGTAAAAGGGATCACTCCACGGCGAGGGATTACAAAAGATCGCCTAGCCGGATCGTAACATTGTGCAAACCAGTAAATGACAGGATTGTGCAACTGCTCATACATGATATCAAGGAAACTACCATGCCCCATGGATACTATGGCATTGCGTTGATCGTCAGTTAAACTCTTGTACAACTTTAAGATAGGTGTCGGCGAGGCCCTGTTCCTTTCTCCAGGGAAAACCTATCAACAAAACATGAGAACAAGAAAAGGATGAAAACAGGAAAAAGGTTCTTTAAATGCAGCTATCAGATTACTTTGACATAGCTACCAGAATTTTTAAATGCAGCTATCATATTAATTTGACATAACCACCAGGCTAATTTAGTACACAACTATCATGTTAATTTGCCATAGCTACCAGGTTTTCAAGATAAAAAATGACATAGTATTACATGCAGTGCATCTTAGTAAATTTTTCCTAAACTAAATGCAGATACCAACATAATAAAAAGTATCTTTAGAAAATAAATTAATATTACAACACATCCAACTTACAATACGCTTCTTTCTTGCAACTTTTCCATGCCGAGCAATCATAGCATCCCTTTGTTTTTCCTTTCTCCGAGCCATATCATCCACGTTATCTAGAAAAAACAAGCTACCAGATTATATACAAAAAACTTTCAGATTGTATGACTACCATATTATGCAGGAGCGCCTAACAGATTCATCATAGTTGAACTACCATATTAAATACAAATCTCTACTAACTAAAAAGAATGACCTCCAAAATCAGGTTACTTACAGAACACATAATTACCAGATTATAGACAAAAAGAACTATTAGATTAAATACACACAACTATCAGATTAATTTTAAGTAACTACCAGATTATATATAAAACAACTAGCATCTTACTCCTTCAAATAAAAGATTTACTTATAAAACAACTACCAGAATATGTATATACAACTACCAGTTTATTGTTGAAGGACTACCAGATTATATATGAACAACTAGGAGCTTATTCAACATAGTTTTCCTTATAAAACTACCAGATTTTATACAACATAACTACCAGTTTATTTTAAAAATGACTACCAGATTATTCATACTTG
Organism: Avena atlantica; assembly: GCA_910589765.1. NCBI lineage: Eukaryota > Viridiplantae > Streptophyta > Magnoliopsida > Poales > Poaceae > Avena > Avena atlantica. The sequence continues at coordinate 290,079,733 of OU342738.1, forward strand.
ATAAAGACAGAATAATTCCTACTTGATAAAAAACAAGCACACAAATTCCTCAACCACTTGCTACCTACACACTAATTTCAACCCCCAAAAAACTCCTTATCGCTCTTGCATATGAATTGAATCCCCTCTATCACTTGGCTTACCCATTTACACTTGCACTTTACACTTTTGATCCATTCAAAACACAAGAACTAAATGATGTTGTTTCCCGCGATCAAAACTAAATGATGTATCTCTTGCATACTACTTGCACCCAGCCAAACAAAATGAAAACCTAGCACTCAAAAACTAATCAAAAACAAAAATGAAGAACCACCCACACAAATCGACCATCTAGAATGCAATATTACAGATCACAACCAAAACCATCCACTCAAAAACTAGCAAACTAGCAAAAACCGTCACCCCAACCATATACTGGTAGTTATGGAGAGGGGGAGGGGATTGGTGAGGGAGAGGGGATTGGTCAGGGAGAGCGGCGCAAACACAACGATGAGCTACCCCCTTCCCCGCAGGTCACAAAATCGCCACCAACTACGAGCATCGGCGACGCGAGCAGAGCGCATCGGCGGCGGTTAGGAGCAGAGCGCATCGCGGTGGTGGTAGCAGAGCGCACCGGCACGGCGGTGGTACCAGAGTGCATCGGCGCGGCGCCTCCTGTGGTAGCAGAGCGCATCGGCGCGGCGGTGGTACCAGAGCGCATCGGCGCGGCGCCTCCTGTGGTAGCAGAGCGCATCGGCGCGGAGAATCGGTGGTAGCAGAGCGCATTGTGCACGGTGGTAGCAGAGCGCACCGGCGCGGCACCTCCCGTGGGCTCAGAGCGTATCGGCGGCGCGAGGAACAGAGCGCATCGGCGGCGGCGCGAGCAGAGCACATTGGGACAGCGACGGTAAAAAAGGATGCGGGATAAACTCACCACCGCAAGGGCTGCGCGGATCTGTCGGTCGCCGGCGGCGAGCAGCGAGCGAGCGACGACGAGCGGCGAAGGCGTCGCCGGCGGATTCGCCTCCCCAACTGTGCAGACCGCTCTCACAGACAAAAAATGACCTGAATAAATTTTCTAGACGGCACACCCCCCAAATTCAAACACACTGTCACAGACAGGTCTGTCCCACGTTCGGTTGGTCCCACGTTCTGTGCCACGTATACCACGATCACGGAGAGAGCGGCGCCGTTCTGTGCCACGTAGGCCACGGCCAGGGAGAGAAGGAACGGCGTGTCGCGGTCCGTGGCGTTCTGTGCATGTTTTGGTCCCCTGCGCCACCTGACGTCACCCGCCGCACAACTCCTATCCTGCGCGGCGCCTCCCGTTAGATTATTCCTATTATCAAAGGTAAGGCAACGGAGGTCTGTACTCACCCAACACCTAGTGCTGATCCGGTGAAATTAACACCCGTAAAGCAATGGACGAGGCCTCCAACGGGTTATGTTAAACTTAACTTTGATGGTTCAGTCAAAGTGGATAATGGTTCAGCAGGAGCCAGCATGATCCTACGCTATGTAGATGGCAAAATTATTTTATCGGCAGCCGGTAGCTATTTAATTGTCTGGATCCACTAGAAGCTGAAGCTAAAGCCTGCGAAGAAGGACTCCGACTTGCTCTTAAATGGTCTGATATGCCAATCATGGTGGAATCAGATTGTGCATACTTAGTGGAGACGGCTTCTACTCAGACTCAAGATAGGTCATCTTTGATCCATATAATTTCAGAGATTAGGGCGTTAATGAGTGATAATAGAGTTGTGTCATTTGTAAAAGTGGATGGATTGCAGAATAGGGCGAGTCACTGTCTCGCAAATTTTGCGAGAACATATGCACGAGCTGTCGTATGGTTAGGGTTAGGACCTGATTGTGTTACTCAGGCACTTGATCACGACCTCCTTGTAATCCCTATTGTGTAATATAATCCCCTTTTACCTGCAAAAATATCTTCGTAGATGATACTAGCTAGTATCTATTTGATTCTCTGTTTTTTTGCTATCGTTCTTCTCCGCCCCTTTTCCCTTTGCGATACGGTTGAATGGCGAGATGACCATATATATGTGGATTCAATGGTAGTGATAACCCCTTTTTTATCAGTTGTCTAGATCATATGGATGCTCGGAGAGTTTACAATCGAGCGTTCATGTATAGAGTGGAGTTCGGCTTCTTTTGGATCACATAATTCATCCTTAAATATCCCGCCAAAGGTCCAACGAATGAGAACAATGTGTATGGGTATATCTTAAACTATAACTTGGATAGTATATATATTATCATCTGTGATTTATGTTCCTCAGATCAAGTTTTTTTTTGTATTGGAATGCAAATGAAGTTGAAGTGGTGTTCTACCAGAGTATACCAAGCAAATGAGGTCGAAGTGATGTTGTACGGAATATATCTTAAACATGTCAAGAAAGTGTATCTTATAGCTAATAAGAAGCGATTAGTTGGGTTATTCCTTTCTATATATGTGTATGGTATCAAATTATAAAAAAAGCCAAATTTGTAGGGCTCCTTGAATGTTATTTTTCTTTGTTTTTTATACATGAGTATTTTTTTTTGAAACATCATATATTAAGCATGCAAGCCGCCTCATTAAAACCTTCCAGTCCCCTTAGGTACCCTGGTAAGGAAAAAGAGTGCGTCTGGAACTTGCAGCCCATCAAACATTTGATACATCGTTTACAAGAGATTCTAAGATAAAGCTAGGGGGGTCATCGACCCAATTACAAGAAATCATACTAGAAAAACAAGACCTAGCTAATTCATGCGCTATTCTGTTGGCCTCCCTCGGGCAGTGTTGGAATACTACATTTCCAACCATAGATGCCTCGTCAATACAATCCGCCAGGACAGCTGAGGATTCACACCACCATGCCTCTTCTCCATTACAAGCTTCGATAATTTCCGTTGAGTCTGATTCTGCAATCACATTATTACATCCCAGCCGATTGATAAGAGCAAGCCCTTCTCGCATTGCAATTGTTTCAGCTGCCAAAGGCGATGTCACATTAGGAATAAATAGAGTAGCTGCTGCAATAAATCGTCCCTCCTGGTCTCTTACTACGGCACCTGCAGAACCTGAACAAGTATCACCATGGAAAGAACCGTCGACGTTCACCTTGAACTGTCTAGGTCCCGGCTTAATCCACTTTGCCCGCGTCATAGTTTTGTTAGAGTGGGCTTTAACTGCATTAGTAGCAATAGAGAGAATAGACATCCGACATTTCGGAATAGATGGGACATGTTCATCTCTTACACGACGCCTTCTCAGCCACCATAGGTACCAACATGCAATGACAATCACCTCTTTGAGACCCACTTGACCAAAACCTGGAAAATTATTATTTGGCTAGGTTAGCAGAATCTCTAATACCTCAGAGCCTGATCGTTCATCAGTAATAGCTGTGTCAATAATCATAGAAATCCCCAGACTGTCCCAAAGCGCTCTGGCAGCTTCACATTTAAATAAGAGGTGCAGAATATCTTCCGCCGCCATAGAGCAGACCGGACATGCTCCACTCGTCCCAACATGTCTATTTGCCAATATTGATTTTAGTGGTAAGATGCCATGGAGAGCCCGCCAAGTAAATTTTTTAATTTTGCTTGGGATCCTTAATTTCCATAATAACTTCCACACTGGATTATTTGCAGATGAACCCGGTAATGCCAACTGACCTTCTCTTGGCCCAAAGCTATGTCGCCATTGCAAATAGTAGGCCGATTTGACAGTAAACCGGCCATGTTTTGTAGGGTGCTAGGCAACAAAATCCTCAAAGCCCTGGGTGTTCAGCGGTATTTGGAGGATACGATTCACATCCACAGTACAAAATAAGCTACGGAGAAGTTGATCATCCCAGGTACCTGAGATTGGACAAATGAGTTCAGAGACCTTCGTATATATAGAGTTTCCCCTTGGCGTGATGATCTTCTTGTTTGCACTGGACGGGATCCATGGGTCGGAATAGATGTTGATAGTGTCGCCCTTGCCGACCCTCCAGATATAACCGCGTTTGAATGTTGACAACCCCGCCATTATGCTTTGCCAAGTGAAAGAGGAACCTGTCTTAGGACCGGCCTTTAATATATCACCATGTGAGTAGTATTTTGCACAGAGAACTTTGGCACAGAGGGATTCAGGATCAGATATAAGTCTCCAGACTTGTTTAGCAAGCATAGCTAAATTAAAAGAGTGAAAGTCCCGAAAACCCATACCCCCTTCTGCTTTGGGATAACAAAGTTTCCACCATGCCAGCCAATGCATCTTCTTACTATTCTCGTCGTCCCCCCACCAGAATTGAGATATGGCTTCGGTCATCCTTTGCAAACCCCAATAGGTAACTGGAATACTGACATAGCATAAACCGGAATAGCTTGAGCAACCGCCTTTAAAAGAGTTTCTTTACCTCCTATAGATAGAAATTTTTCCTTCCATCCATTAATCCTCTGAATAATGCGTTCAACAAAGTGAACAAAGCAATCACTTTTATCTGCACCCACCAACGCTGGGAGGCCAAGATATTTGTCAGATAGGGCCTCAGTGTCTATATGCAGAGTTTCACATATTTCTGCTCTGACTATGGCATTTGTATTTGGGGAAAAGTAGATGCTCGACTTTGCTGCACTCACCAGTTGACCTGAATTTGCACAATAGGTGTCCAACACTTGCTGCAAGGAAGTTGCATTGTTCATATCCGCTTTCATGAGAATAAGAGAATCATCAGCAAAAAGTAAATGAGAGACTGACGGTGCATTCCTGCACACTCTTAACCCATCAATGCCACCAACTTCTTCTTCATGCAACAGAAGGCTAGATAAACCCTCAGCACATATAAGGAACAAATATGGAGAGAGAGGATCCCCTTGACGGAGACCCCTAGTAGGAGTAAACATCTCTGTTTCCTCAGAATTAAAACGAATCTGATACCTCACTAACCTCACACATGCCATCATCAGTGAAGTCCACCTCTCAGAGAATCCCAACTTTTTCATCATGTTTTCTAGGAAAATCCACTCAACTTGGTCATATGCCTTGTGCATATCAAGCTTAACAGCACACGCCCCAGAGTTGCCACGCTTCTTCTTTTTTATAGCATGAACAGTCTCATATGCCACTAGCACATTATCAGTAATAAGACGACCAGGTACAAAAGCACTTTGCATTGGAGAAATCACGTCAGGGAGTACTTGCTTTAGCCGAAATGCTAGCATTTTAGAGATAATTTTGTATATCACGTTGCATAAACTTATAGGTCGGTATTGTGTTACCTGCTCTGGGATATCAACTTTGGGGATAAGAACAATTGTAGTATCATTCCAGCCTTCAGGTATAATCCCTGTTTCCAGAGCCTGCAGAATTTCAGCAGTTATTTGCTCACCGCACATGTCCCAAAACCTTTTGTAGAAAATTGCATGGAGACCATCCGGACCAGGGGCCTTGAAATCTCCAATGCTAAAAGCGGCCTTTTTAACATCATCAGCTGTGAACGTCCTCACGAGCATCTCATTCATTTCAATAGTCACTTTTGAGTTGATTTTGTCAAGTACAGTCTGATCGGTGTTATGAACCTCAGAAGAAAATAAGTCAGAGAAGTATTGAAGTATGATTGGCTTTAGAGACTCCGTACCTTCATACCACTCATCATTCGGCCCCTTGAGACGTTTGATATAATTTTTCTTCCTTCGAGTTGCTGCAAATAGGTGAAATTTTTTTGTGTTTCGATCCCCCTGCATCACCCAATTTGCTCGGGAGCGTTGAAACCAGTAAATTTCTTCTTCTTCCAGGAGAAGCTCAACCAACTCAGACAATTCCTTTGCTACCTTTTCACTCTCTTCGGTCAGAGGGCCATTTAGAACATTTTCTAACTTTGATTGAGCTTGTCGAAGTCTTTGTTTGGGCTTCTTTAAGTAAGCAGCATCCCAAGCACGGAGGGACCCATGCAAATGAGACAGACGCCCAAGCACCCCCCCCATCAATCACTGCACCATTTGCTTCTACCCAAGCCCGTTCGACAACTTCTCTGAAATTACTTTCTTGGAGCCATCTTGCCTCAAATCTGCGAGTTGTACCATGACGATTTGGAGCTGCAAGGAATTCAGTTTCTAATAGCAAGGGCCGGTGGTCAGATCTTGCATAGTCCAAATGTTGAAGGGTAGCATCAGGATGCATTGTATTCCAAGCTTCATTCACCAAGACTCGATCTAGTCTTTCCCGGATTCGGCCACGCCTCCATGTGAACGGTTCTCCCCTATACTCGATATCAATAAGGTTACAGTCAGAAATAACATCACGGAAAGCCTGCATATAACTTTGTGGTCGCGGGTTTCCTCCCTCCTTCTCATGTGAATATAAGATCTCATTAAAGTCCCCAATAAGTTCCCATGGTAGATCATGTTGACTATGGAGTTCTCTGATTTTGTCCCAAGTCAAATGTTTATCTTCCCATCTAGGTTCGCCATAAATCCCTGTTAACCGCCAAATTTTATCAGGCCTCTCCACAATTCGAACATCAATATATTTAGGAGCCGAAAAAATCTGCTCCACTTTAATTTCCTTCCTCCAAAGTAATAACACACCACCACTCCTACCATTGCTTGGATTAACAATCTTCAAATCCATCTTAAGCCTTCTTTTTAAGCATTCTTCCGGATAGCTGTCCAAGTGTGTCTCCGACAAAAACAACACATCGGGGTTGCTGCGCCTTTGGACGTCCAAAAGCGATCGAACTGCCGGGTTATTCCCCAAACCCCGACAGTTCATACCTAGGATCCTCATTGGTCCTGGCGGCGCCCCTCATGGGAGCCCGCCAAATTAGATTTATCCGTAGAGTTACCATTAATTTCATCCTCCTCCTGACCCTCCTTTCTGTGCCTCTTCAGATCCCTCTTAGGTTGTGGACTTGCAGGGGATACCCCAACGCTAGGAGATTTCTCGAACTGATCTACTAATGCAACCACAGACGCTGCCTGTTGAGAATTAGCTAAGGCACGCTTCCTATTATTTTCAGCTTCATCCATATCAATATCAAGTTTTGGATCACCTAGGGCAGAAAGTGCATTAACAACCCCATCCGCCTCTTCCTTGTACACTTCATCGCCCATGTAAACATCCTGATCTCGCCCCCTTCCTCTTCCAAAACGGCCTGCACCTCTGCCCTGGCCTCCGCGGCCACGTCCTCGACCTCTCCAACTTGGTTCGGCCAATAACCAGGGACCAAACTTACGGTCTTTTTCGGAATGGATACCATCACCATGCTCTTTGTAAACATGCCCCATTAGTCCACATACTTCACACCAGTTAGGAATCCGCTCATAGCGAACCCTAAAGATATCTCTCTTTCCCCCACGCGAGATCGAGACCGCGCGTTTTAGAGGTTCTTTTACCTCAATCTTCACCCTTACCCGGCAGAAGTTTCCGAAAAAATCCATTGAGTCCGGCTCTACTGATTCGAACTTTCCCACACGCCTAGCAAGGTTGGGAGCTAGTGGTCTATATGCCTCAGGAATATCATGGATCTGCGCCCAGACAGAGACAGAATCGAGCTTGATCGTGCTTGGTTTTGTGAACCCGTCATATGGTTCGATTGCAACCGGAGCGTTGCGGAAGTTCCAAGGTCCTCCCTGAATCACTTTCTCCCAGTCTCCCAAACAGAAAAATTGCATCACGTACAGATTACTCTCGATTGCTCTAAATTTAACGTCTTGCGCCAACCCCCATGCAGATCGCATGTTAGAGAAGAACCAGGTCTGACTGTAAGGTATCTCTGTATGAACTTTCGCCACCGCTAGCCATCGTGGCAGTTCCTCCACCGGAGGACCTTCTTCCTCAAAGATGACATCATCCAGATCTTCCTCTCCAATCCCAAGTTCATCCATAAGCTTTGCTAGATCCTCCTCCTGCGATTTCTCGCCAGATCCAGATGCTTGATTCGCCATCTGCCAAACCCTAGATCGGTATCTTAAACTTGCTAGAAAAAGGCCTAGAGAAACCTGGAAAGAGAAAGATGCAAGGTGCAAAGGCAGGGGAGAGAATCGTCTGCTCCTTGATCAGCCCAAACCACACCCGAGCTTCCCTCACAGGGTTCCAGGAAGAAACAGGAGCACTCGCCGCCGAGTCGCCTCAGCGCGAGAACAAAACCCGAAGGAAAACTGAACGCGTCCTATTATTTTTATACATGAGTATTTCGTTTATCATACATTTACACCTCAGATAAAAAAAAATTAAGAGTCCATGAATACGTACAGGTATTTAGCTAGTGTGTATTAAGACCGGATTTTGTTTCCGTGGTTGGACTGCATGGCCAGCCTACCCGAGCCACGCAGGAGGGCCTGGCCATTGAGAACATGAACTGTGCTCGCTATACCTCTTGGGCTGGTTTCGGCAGCCGAGGCCTCGTAGTCCATACTTCTCGGCCAGGGCCCACGGAAGGCTCACCCAAAGTGTCGTCGTCCCGGCGACGCCCCTCCGCGACAGCGACCGATCACGTGCGCCGTGCAACTTCTTCCTTAAATCTCCTCCACCCCTACGTACATCTGGACACGGTGAAGTCGCAGTCTTTGCTTCGGATTTGATCCGGCCGGTGACACCGACGGGTCAAGTCAGTGCGCTTGACGTTGGCATGCCCTTCCCTTCCCACGGCTCGGCGCTCGTTGGCGGTTGCGAGTGCGTGCAGGTGCGGCCGACTTGACCAGGTATAGGAGACTAGACTAGCGGCCTGCTGGAGCAGCAGGACCGATCCGATCGAACGATCGCTGTAGTAGCGCCTGTTCAAGGTACGCAAGCTGCGGCCGTGCTGCCTCTCGCCGTCACCCGGATGCATGCTTGCGCGTGAAGCCGCGAGAACGAGAGGCTCCCGGAACGTTCAAGCGAACAGCGTGGACTACCGAGGAAGCTGCTAACGAAAAACTACCGAGCGATCGAAAGCTACTCGTGTCGCCCTCCTGCGTCGCCATCCATCGACGGAGCTTTCTTCCATTCCATGTCGATACGGCCAGCGCGTGTCGGGACAAAGATTTGGGCGCCTACGCTGGAAAGCTGTTCCGTCTCATACGAGCGTCCCCACTCGTTGGACGATCTCAGTCCGAAATCCGGATCAATTTTAGGCCGGATGAAACTCGTTTTCGGCCTGAGAACATCGAGTTTTCCATTCGTGTTTTCAGGCCGAGTTTTCGCGTTCGACGAAAATTCAGTTAAACACTTGGGCGAATATAGATGGATTTCATTAATTAGGGCTAGGCTGCACATATTACGTCGAACTAGGAAAAGGCCGCCGCCATGGCCGATGCCCGGCGGCGCTTCTACATGCCGAGGAGGGGGTGGTTGCCGGCTGGATGTGCTCCAGCACTGCGGCGAGAGTTCGCCCTGGAACGCTCCACCAGCGGCGTCGAAACTCCGCATTGTGACGCGTCGATGACGAGCCCGGTAATGATGGCAATGGACAGGGTAGAGCAATACCATAACCATACCCGTGTAGCCAATGGATACAAAAGCTTACCCATACACGTATCCGCGGGTATAAAACTTTACCCATACCCATATCGGACGGGTACCCGACAGGTATATCCAATACTATGCAAGTTATTCAAAAATTTACTTTCATCAATAGCATATTTGAAAAAAAGACAATAATCTTTACTTACTAATAGTAAACGAGTACATAAAAGTATCAAATTAAAATTTAGAAGACACAATTTCATACTCGTGCCTTGGCTTCTCGGTCGCATATGTTCAAACTCTATAGGTAAGTTAAACGGGCAGGGTATCGGTATACCCATGGATACAAGTCTATACCCGTGACTTAACGGGTAGGGTATGGGTATTACCCATGGGTATAAAAGTGTGTCCATACCCTACCCATGCGGGTACGGTACCCGTACCCATGGGTAAAATTGCCATCCTTAGAACCCGGCGGTCCCTCGTGTCGGGCGAAATCCTGGAGGCGCATGTCGGCGAAGAACTGCCTCCAGAAGACCAGGTTGCCAGGATCCTCGGCGAGATCCGGGTCTTCCATGGCGGCGATAGCCTCCTGGATCTCGTCGGTGAGGTCCTCGTCGGCGGGCACGGGCGGAATAGGGATCCTGCCGGTGCTGAGATTCCAGCACTGAGAGACGTAAGTCCGGCGGCGCCGTATAGCCCGCGTCGTGGAGCAGCCGGGCTTCCCACGTTGATACGTCGGAAACGTATCTATAATTTTTGATGCTCCATGCTTGTTTAGTATCTACTTTGCTATGTTTTGTCTACACTTTGAGGTATTTTTATACACTTTCTGGTACTAACCTATTAACAAGTTGCCACAGTGCCATTTGCCTGTTTTCTGCTGTTTTTGGTTTTAGAAAGCTAAAAAATAAGTATTTTCGGAATTGGACAGGACAAAAGCCAAAGTTCATATTTTTCCTAGAGCGATACAAAAAATCGAAGACGAGATAGAGGAGGAAACCAGGGTGGCCACACCCTAGGTGGGCGCGGGCCCACCCTAGGCCGCGCCCACAGGGGTGTGGGCCCCCTAGACCTCCACCGACCTTGCCTCTTGTGCCTATAAGAAGCCCACGGGGAGAAAACCCTAAATAATCCATCATACTTCCAGAAAAACCTCTGTAGCGGCACCGCCATCAAAAGGGAGAATCGGGGGGACAGAAAGTCTCTGTTCCGGCACCCTGCCGGGACGGGGAAGTGCCCCCAGATCCATCTCCATCGATCTCTATCGCCATCTTCATCACCATCGTTGATTCCCATGATGAGGAGGGAGTAGTTCTTCCTCGAGGCTAAGGGCTCTACTGGTAGCTATGTGTTCATCTCTCTCTATGCATGGTCATATTGTGATCACGAGCTTTGTAATTAAGTGATCTACCTTGCTACTCAAGTGCTTTATTAGATCTCTGCTCTCCCCATGTGTGTGAAAGTGACAGCATGCACACCATGGTGGCACTTAGGTTTGAGTCTACACAAATACTCTTTGTGCTTTAATAGATCTATGATTTTCCCCACGTGTGTGAAAGTGACAGCATGCATACCGTGTGTGGCACTTTGACTAGATTGAATATTTGTTATGATTTATATTTGGAGTTGGATGTCTCTATGAAATTGTGGTGTTTGTTGGAACCATCTTGCTCTCAAGGTGACAGTGTGGGGTTATCTAGATTGGGGAAGGCGGACTTTGAGGAGTGATGTTATAGCCCTACCAATGATTAGAGTGTCCAACTAGAGAGTAGTTAAGAGTAGTATCATGAAGAGAATATATTTATATGAGAGAGTGTTCACTAGTGAAAGTATGATCCCTAGGTCTTGTTTCTAAACATTGAAACACCATTTGCATCTAGATCTGTTGCATGTTTGCTTGTTTTAGTCTTTACCTCACCATCAAGCTATTTTCTGGCACCGTTACCACTTGTATTTCACTATCTCTTCGCCGAACTATTGCCACTATACACCTGACAAGTGTATTGGGTGTGTTGGGACACAAGAGACTTCTTGTATCTTAATTGCAGGATTGGTTGAGAAGGAATACCTTTGACCACTTCCTCCCTGATTTCGATAAACCTTGGGTAATCCACTTAAGGGAAACTTGATGTTGTTCTACAAACCTCTGCACTTGGAGGCCCAACAAATGCCTACAAGAATAGAAGTGCGTAGACATCACACGTCTGCAGCGTACGTCGGCCTTTCGCCGTCGAGATGTCGCCGGGGAATCTTGTAGGGTTTCGTAGCATGGAAAACTAAATTTTCTATCGCATACAAACAAACAAGCCAAGATCTATCTACTAGATTGTAGCAACGAGTCGATGGAATAACTCACCCTCGAAGATTCCAAAGTGTTTAACGAGAGCGGATTCTCGTGGGTGATGTAGTCGTACTCTTCTCGATCTCAAGATCGCGTAGACGATCCTTCCGGCGCTGCGTTCCGGCAGCGCTCCCGCAGTCGGTCACACGTTCGGTACTCGACGAAGACCTTCCTCTCCCTTGTTCCAGCAGGCAGCGGAGGTTGTAGCACTCTCCTCGTGATTCCGGCAGCACAACGGCGTGGTACCGGAAGTAGAGGGGAGATCTCGCAGGGCTTCGCCTTAAGCCGGAGCGAGTATGGTGGAGTATGAGAGAGTCCCTCGACGATCTAGGGTTTAGACACGCCGAGGAGGAGGCTTGGCCGGCGGCTAGGGTTAGCTAGGCGACGGCGGCGGTTTGCCCTAGGGCCGGCGGCGGCTATGGAGGCGGCGGCGGCTTGGGGCTAGGGTTTAGAGGTAGGGAACTTGTGTGTCTAGGAGGGGAGCCCTGCCCCTCCTCTTATAGGTGGAGGGAGGCGCGCCAGGGGAGGGGAGTCCCTCCCCAACTCGGACCCAAAGTGGGCCGGTGGTGGAGGTGGAGGGACTCCTCCCCAACTTGGTTTCCACCTCCCCTCCACTTCCCAAAAATAGCCGTTTGACTTTCAAGTTGGCGTTTGACTTTTCAAACAAGGATTTGATTAAATCCTCTATTTTGTTCAGCGATGACACTTAGTACATGATGCAATCAAACTAACTTGATATAACACATTCATGTACCCTTCCCCTCCAGAGTGCCGGACATTCCGGAACCTTCTAGAACATTCCTGATGAAAACACCGGAATCATTCTCCAACTCTGAAACAGGACTTTCCTTATATGAATCTTATTCTCCGGACCATTCCGGATCTCCTCATGATATCCCGAATCCCATTCGAGACTCCGAACAACATTCGGTCTCTTTCTCATCATTCCATAACTACTCAAACAACGTCGAATCCTTAAGTGTGTCTCCCTACGGTTCGTGAATTATGCGGACATGATCGAGACACTTCTCCGATCAATAACCAATAGAGGTATATAGAAATTCATATGGCTCCCACATATTTCTACGATTACTTTGCGATCGAATAAACCACTTACATACGATACCAATTTCCCTTTGTCTCATGATAGTTTACTTATCCGAGGTTATGATCGTCGGTATCTCTGCATACCTAGTTCAACCTCATTACCGATAAGTACTCTTTTCTCGTTCCCGTGATATGTGATCCCTTGTGAGCCAGTCACATGCTTGCAAGCTAATTGGATGACATTTCACCGAGAGGTCCCAGAGTATATCTATCCGTCATATGGATGGACAAATCCCACTCTTGATCCATGTGTCTCAACCAATACTTTCCGAACACTCAATGCCACCTTTATAGCCACCCAGTTACGGTGTGGTGTTTGATGTCATCAAAGCATCCATCTGGTAAAGGTGATATGCATGATCTCATGGTCGAAGGAATTAGGTTACTATGTATCAGAAAGCATATAGCAATTGAACTATTTAAAATGACTTGATCTTTATGCTACGCTTATCTATAGGAGTATGTCCACCATATCATTCTCCTAACGATATGATCTTGTTGTTAATAACATCTCAATGTTCATGATAGGGAAACCACAATCATTTATTAACCAACAAGCTAGTATTATAAAGAGGCTTCACTAGGGACTTCAATTCAAGCTTACAAATCACACAAGTATTAATGTTTCCTTGTTAATACCATTATAGCATGAATGTAAACATTTATCATAAACACAAAGATATAATAATAATTACATTTATTATTGCCTCTAGGGCATATCTCCAACAGTCTCCCACTTGCACTAGAGTCATCTAATCTAGATTACATGGTAATATACCGAACACCCATGGCAGTTTGGTGCTGGTCATGTTTTGCCCTCGGGAGAGGTTTAGTCAACGGATCCGCCACATTCAGATCTGTGTGTACTTTACAAATCTTTATGTCCCCATCTTGGACATGTTCTCGAATAGCGTGAAAACGTAGCTTGATGTGCTTCAGCTTCTTGTGTGACCTTGGTTCTTGTGCATTGGCTATGGCACCCATGTTATCACAGTAGATAGACATTGGGTCCAGCGCACTAGGAACCACACCCAGCTCTGTAATGAACTCTTTCATCCATATCTCTTCTTGTGAAGCCTCCGAAGCAGTCATGTATTCCGATTCAGTTGAAGATCTCGCCACAACGCTTTGTTTTGCACTCCTCCAGCTAACTGCTGCACCATTCAAAATAAATACGTATCCAGATTGTGATTTAGAATCATCTGGATCGGTGTTCCAACTAGCATCGGTGTTCCAACGAGCTGTTCATCACCTCCATAAGAAAGAACCATATCCTTAGTTCTTCTCAAGTACTTAAGGATGTTTTTGACCGCCGTCCAATGATCCACTCCTGGATCACTTTGATATCTGCTAGTTAAACTAACAGCATATGCAATGTCGGGTCTAGTACATAGCATGGCATACATTAGAGATCCTATGGCTGAGGCATAGGGAGTTTTACTCATCCTTTCTCTATCTTCTGCCGATGTCGGACTTTGAGTTTTACTCAAGGTCGTATTGTGCTACATGGGCAAGAACCCTTTCTTGCTATCTTCCATTCCAAACCTCTTTAGAACTTTGTCCAAATATGTACTTTGTGACAATGATATTTGGCGTCTTGATCTATCTCTATAAATCTTTATGCCTAACATGTAAGCTGCTTCGCCAAGATCTTTCATTGAAAAACTATTATTCAAATATTCCTTGACACTATTAAGAAGGTCTACATCATTCCCAATCAACAATATGTCATCTACTTATAGTATTAAGAATGCTACATAGCTCCCACTCACTTTCTTGTAAATACAAGCTTCTCCATAAGTTTGTATAAAACCAAAACTTTTGATCACCTTATCAAAACGTTGATTCCAACTTCGGGATGCTTGCTTCAATCCATAGATGGACCGTTGAAGTTTGCATACCTTGTTAGCATCTTTAGGATCGACAAAACCTTTGGGTTGCATCATATACAACTCTTCATCAATGTCTCCATTGAGGAATGCTGTTTTGACATCCATCTGTCATATCTCATAATCATAATATGCAGCGATTGCTAACATAATCCTCACAGACTTCAGCTTCGCTACTGGTGAGAAAGTCTCATCGTAGTCAACTCCTTGAATTTGTCGAAACCCCTTTGCGACAAGTCGAGCTTTATAGACAGTAACATTACCATCAGCATATGTTTTCTTCTTGAAAATCCATTTGTTCTCGACAGCCTTCCGGCCATCCGGTAAGTCCACCAAAGTCCATACTTGGTTTTCGTACATGGATCAAATCTCGGATTTCATGGCTTCTTGCCATTTATTGGAATCTGGGCTCATCATCGCTTCCTCATATGTCTCAGGGTCATCGGTGTTGTCCACCAACATGACACTCATAACGGGATCATACTAATCTGGAGTGGTACGAGTTCTCGTTGACCTGCGAGGCTCTGTAGCAACTACAACCGAAGTTTCATGATCATCATCATTAGCTTCCTCTATTATTGGTGCAGGCACCACAAGAACTTCTTCCGGTGTTGCGTTACTCGCAATTTCGATAGAAGGTTCGACAACCTCGTCGAGTTCTACTTTCCTTCCAGTCACTTCTTTCGAGAGAAATTCCTTCTCCAGAAAGGATCCATTCTTGGCAACGAAGATTTTGCCTTCGGATCTATGATAGAAGGTATACCCATACCCAATAGTTTCCTTCGGGTATCCTATGAAGACGCATTTTTCCGCTTTGGGTTCAAGCTTGTCCGGCTGTAACTTCTTTACATAGGCTCCGCAACCCCAAACTTTAAGGAATGACAATCTAGGTTACTTCCCAAACCATAATTCATACGATGTCGTTTCAACGGATTTAGATGGTGCCATAATTAAAGTGAATGCGGCTGTTTCTAATGCATAACCCCAAAATGATAGCGGTAAATCTGTAAGTGACATCATAGAACGAACCATATCTAAGAGAGTTCGATTACGATGTTCGGACACACCATTACGCTGTGGTGTTCCCGGCGGTGTCAATTGTGAAAGTATTCCGCATTTCTTCAAATGCTCGCCAAACTCGTAACTTAGATATTCACCTCCACGATCAGAATGTAAAAATTTAATCTTCTTGTTACGTTGATTCTCTACCTCACTTTGAAATTCCTTAAACTTCTCGAAAGTTTCGGACTTATGTTTCATGAAATAGATATACCCATATCTACTCAAGTCATCCGTGAAGGTAAGAATATAACGATAACCACCGCGCGAAGCTACACTCATTGGACCACACACATCGGTATGTATGATTTCCAATAAGTCCGTAGCTCGCTCCATCATACCAGAAAATGGAGTCTTAGTCATTTTGCCCATCAGACATGCTTCGCATCTTTCAAGTGATTCAAGAAGTCCATCGGAATGGAGTTTCTTCATACGCTTCACTCCAATGTGACCAAGACGACAGTGCCACATATAGGTCGAGTTATCGCTCGATTTCAAACGTTTAGCCTCAATGTTATTAATATGTGTATTTCCACTATCGAGATTCAACAAGAATAGACCATCTATCAAAGTTGCATGTGCATAAAACATATTACTCATATAAATCGAACAACCATTATTCTCGGACTTAAACAAGTAACCGTCTCGCAATAAACAAGATCCGGATATAATGTTCATGCTTAACGCAGGCACCAAATAACAATTATTTAAGTATAAAACTAATCCCGATGGTAGATGAAGGGGTAGCGTGCCGACCGCGATCACATCAACCTTTGATCCATTTCCCACGCGCATCGTCACCTCGTTCTTCGCTAGCTTCCGTTTATTCTGCATCACCTGTTTCGAGTTACAAATATGAGCAACCGAACCAGTATCAAATACCCAGGCACTACTACGAGTACTAGTGAGATACACATCAATAACATGTATATCGGATATACCTTTCTTCTTGATGTTGCCGTTCTTCAAATCCGCCAAGTACTTTGGGCAATTCCGCTTCCAGTGACCTTCTCCCTTGCAATAAAAGCACTCGGTATCAGGCTTGGGTCCATCCTTGGTCTTCTTCGTCGGCGCGGTAACTTTCTTACCACCCTTCTTGAAGTGTCCCTTTTGCTTAGACTTGCCTTTCTTGAATTTGGTGGTCTTATTGACCATCAACACTTGGTGCTCTTTCTTGATCTCCACTTCTGCAGATTTCAACATAGCAAACAGTTCTGGCAACTGCTTGTTCATGTTTTGCATATTGTAGTTCATCACAAAGTTCTTGTAACTTGGTGGTAGTGATTGGAGGACACGATAAATCCCCAAAGCATTAGGAATCACTATACCCAAGCTTTGAAGTTTGTTTGCGTGCCCAGACATCTTAAGCACATGCTCACTGACGGAGCTGCCCTCTTCCATCTTGCAGTTAAAGAACTTTTCAGAAGCCTCATAGCTCTCAATCGCCGCGTGAGTCTCAAAGATCAATTTGAGATCACGGACAATATCATGTGGGTCTGAATTCTCAAACCTTTTCTAAAGCTCCGATTCTAAACCATACAAGATAGCACACTGAACTGTGGAGTACTGAGTCTTCCGAGCGAGGTAAACATTCTTTACTTCGTCGGTAGCATCAGCTGCAGGCGGGTCACCCAGCGGTGCATCCAGCGCATAGGTCAAATGTAACACCCTCAGAATCGGACCTATGCAAGTTTGAGCAAAATTCGCCAAACCCACATAGAAACGATTCAAAGGTGCCCACCAGGCACTTTCGTGCGGGTGGAAAACGAAGTAATAACATTACACAACAGTCCTCGATGGGACCCACATAACAGATATATACAACAGCGACTCAATGAGTCAAGAATACAGATATTATATACAAAGATCCAAATCACCTTGAAAACGATCGAGCGTCCGACTACGGACAAGATGCAAATGGGGCTAAGAGCCCTGAAGAATAAGCAATGGCGTCCATAACCCTGCCCAGGCCAAGCCGGAAGGGTAACCCTGCTAACGGCGTCGATCTCAAAACCTGCTTAAACAAAAGGGGTGCCGACAAAGGCAAAGGAAAAAGAAGGAGCGTCAGTACTGAGGCCAGTACACGGCGAGGCTAGAATTCGGCGGTCCTCGCCTACACAGGTATGGTGGACTGAGCGGCAGCGGCAGCATGCACTAAACAACCTATAGAGACTCGATACAACTGGCGGCTATCAGAGAGAGGTGAGAAAGACCTATTCGGATCCAACCTGATACTATCATCAAACAAACCCATCCTGGCGTTTCCCCCTCGAGACCAAACGAGGAAGTCAACCGAGGAACTCACACAGTTGGCAGTTTTACTTATTCAGTTATAGTTGCGGCACTTTACTAGTCAGGTTTAGGTAGTCGTCCTGATAAAATAAGCAATAGGCACTTTTAATTAACCATTCCGTTATAGTTGTAACTCTTACTAATCAGATACAGATAGCATGAGATAAACCCAAAACCCAGCAGTTGTTGGTACTTTTAATCAGCCATTCTGTTGTAGTTGCAATACTTACTAGTCAGGTACAATGGTCGCAAGCGACAATCCAAGCAAGCAAATGTGGGCAGTATTATTTAGCCATTCCATTATAGTGAAGCTGATTACTAGTCATTTTACAGTCAAATTGATAGCAGTAAACTTTAGTTATGCTTGTCTATGGTCGAGATACTGTGCTCCAAGTCGTCCATAACCGCGGACACGGCTTTCAGAAAGTTTTAACCCGGCCGGGGTGCACAAATAGCAACACACACACGATCAACCTCGGAAAAACCAAATCAAAACCCAACGAGGTCTTCACGACAGAGCAATCACAAGATTCAGAAATATTTCAGGGGGCCACCCCTTTGAGTAGATCCTGCAACGAAGTAAGCTAGCTCCGAGACGGCCTCAAGGTCTGCGACAATGGCTGTAAGCGACTGGGAACCCGAAAACTCGGGGTGTCGATACCGCGTAATCACTCCGCTTACCTAAACAGTACAGTG
Organism: Avena atlantica; assembly: GCA_910589765.1. Taxonomy (NCBI): domain Eukaryota; kingdom Viridiplantae; phylum Streptophyta; class Magnoliopsida; order Poales; family Poaceae; genus Avena; species Avena atlantica. The sequence continues at coordinate 290,098,535 of OU342738.1, forward strand.
TGCTATCTGTCGCACAATCGTAAATAAAGCAGTAAAGCATGGCATAAGTACAGGATCGTAAATAAAACCTCAAACTAGTTTGTGGCCCCAAGAAATAAGACGGAATCAAGCTCTGGCTAAGGGGGGCCCATACTCCCCATATGTGGATAGCGCGATAAATCAAGGAACAGGTATCAAGTACTCGGGGTCTTACGGGACACAAGTGGGCGTTCGGAAACCAAATATTTTCTATCACCCACCGATGCCTCTGCTTATTTCAATTTTAGTTGTTAAACAGAAATTAAAGTGACGATAAGTAAAACTAGAATCATCTCCAACATCAACATGCGACGATACATCAACAACTGTGGCACTTGACGACACACATCAGCACTTGAGCAAGCAACTACGACGCGCAAGTCCAACTATCTACCAAACAACAGGTAATAGGGTGTGTCCAAGGCAATATAGGGCTGCACGGTATATCACAGGTACGAAAACTAAAGCATCGCAACACAGATAGCAATAGATCAACAGGAGGGGAATAAATACTATAAAAGTAAGATAGGTAGAAAGGGGGAGATGCTCGCCTGAAAACATTGTCGAAGGGTTCAACCGACGATCGGGGCGAAGCTCACATCAACTCATCGGCCTTATCCGCGAAGAAGCAAAACACTAGAAGTAACACCGGATGCAATATTTAATACAACGGCAGAAGATCGGCATGATGCATGTATGATGTATGACATGGCACAGGTGCGGTGCGATTAGGTCATATTAAGTTGAACCGGGGTCCCGACAATTAATTAGGTGGTTCAAGTTGTTTAGATACCCCGCAATTTAAATGTTGTTTTAGCATGGCAAAAGATAGCACCGGGTTCGCTACACAAATTTAGATGAGGCCAATATAAGGCTAGATTTGCCCGCATATGGGCCCCATATTTAATTATTAGGTGAATCGGCATAAGGCCCCCAAACCACACAATATGCATGCGAGTATGACAATTCAATATGCGACAAGTTGTTATTATATTATAAAATAGGGTGTCGGGGGAAGGGGTTCACACATTAGAGGGCCTCGACGAACTTGTGGTTCCGGGGTTCGGGGTCGGTCTCAGGGTCCAGGGTTCGACGGATCTGGGGTTCGGGGTTCGACGGAAGCGGTCTCGCGGGAACGTTCTCGGTAACGGGTAGATCTTGGCGCATTCGCGGTCTTCGGGTCATGATGTCGGTCTTGTCGTCTCTCGCGGGGACCTTGGCGTTCCGGGAGGCGCACTTGGTCTAGCGTCGGGGCGCATCGGGTCCTTCCGGGTCGGTGCCGTTCTTGTTGTTGCGCAGATCTTGTCGGATTCGCAGTCTTCGGGTCCGTGAAGAAGATCTTGTCGCTCAGGCGGGATCGATCTTCGGCGCAACGGCCTTCGGATTCCGTGAAGGAGGTCATGGCGTCCGGAACGAGTGCTTGCCGCATCTACCGACTTCGGGTTTGCTTCAACGGGTCCATGGCGGAGTACTTGATGTTCCGTGAGGGAGTTCTTGTCGGGTTCGGACTTGTCACGTTGGCGAACTTGGCGTAACGTGGCGATCTTGCGGTTTTGATTTCGGGGTCTTCGAGGGGCGCCTTGCGTCTTCGGGTTCTAGGAAGAAGAAGCGTCGGGTCCGATGGTGGAGATCATGAGTCCAAACAGGGACTTGGGCCCAGCACTGGACACACAGGCTCGTTGCATCTTGTTTGGCACAACGAAACAGCACCAGGCTTCGGTTCGGTGAAGATGTGCAGAGGGCGCTGGAGGACGAGGGAGCGGCCCTGGCTGCGCACGGGCCCGCAGGCGATGCAGACGGAAGGCGGCGGGGACTCCGGGCTCGAGCGGACAGCGCAGGCGGGCGGCCCATCCGCAGGGGACACGACGACGACGCGCCCGCAGCGTCGGCCGGCGGGGATGCGCAGAGAGGTGGCGGAGGACGGCCAAGCGACGCGCGGCAGGCGAGGGGCCGGCGGAGGCGGCCCGCTGCGGCGCGGTGGTCGTCGGCGTCCGCGGGGCGGCGAGGCTGCTTGGGCGAGGTGGTCCGGCGGGCGAGCGGCGACGGGGGCCGCGCTCGAGGCGGGCCGGTCCGGTGGGGCAGGGCGGCGCGGAAGCGGCGGAGAGGGGCGGCAGAGCAGGGAGTGGGTGGAGGCGAGCTGCGGAGGCGGTGGCCGGCCGGGGCGGCGAGGCACGCGTGCGAAGCACGGAAGGAGCGGGGTCGGAGGAGCGGCCGCGGGCGGCGAGCGAGGGGGGACGGCGCGCTGCGGCGAGAGGGGGCGGGGTATGGCGGTTGGTGGCCGGCGCCGGAGGGGTGCATGGCGGGGCGAGCGCGGCGGGGCGCTGAGGGCGGATGGAGAGCGGGGAGGCAGGCGGCGAGCCGGCAGAGGGACGGGCGGCGCCGGAGGGAGAGGAGAGGGCGGCGGGGCGACGGTGGAGCGCAGGGCGAGCCGGTGGAGCGGAGGGAGCCTGCGGGGCTGGGCGGAGGCGAGGAGGTGGGGTCCTAGGCGAGCGGCGGCGGAGGCGGTGGGGACGAGGCGCACGGCGAGCGGAGGGGCAGCGAACTCGGTGAGGAAGGAGGGGGAGAGCGGGACCGTCGGCGCCGGAGGTGGAGAAGGGAAGAGCGTCGGTGGCGGGGTGGGAGAGACGGAGGAGGCGGGGGTTGGGGCGTCGCGTGCGAAGGGGAAGGGCCGGTAGTGGTGGGCCAGGGGGACAGGCGGGTCCCGCGTGGGGACAGGGCTGGCGGGGCAGGGTGCGGGGCAGGGGCAGGTGTGGGCCGCGTGTGATGCGTGCGTGCGTCGTGTGGGTGGTGTGGTGGGTGAGTTTGAGAGGGAGAGAGAGGGAAGGGAGAGAGGGGGTTGGGTGATGTGGCAGGTGGGGATTGGGTAGAGGGGAGAGGGGAGCTGAGGTGGCGAGATGCTATTGGAGGGAGTGAGGTGGCCAGGGGGATGGGGTAGATTCTCTGGTAGGTTTAGGAATTAGAGGGGCCGTTTTAGGTGGCCCGATTATAAATTCTGGGGGTGGTCGTTCGGGTCGAAACGGCCCGTTCGACTGCCCCCGCTAAAACAATTAATTAAATTATTTATTTCAACCGGCTTTTTGCAAACTAACAACGGCCCAAACAAAATACTCCGGTGACCCGGGTTTGCGCGTTAAATAAGATGGGGCGTTTTAGAAACAACCCGGGTTTCCGAAATAGTTTTATACAAACAATGCCTGATGATGACGATGCAATGCACAAATTCAACGCGATTTTCTAGTAGTGGTTTTGCGGGATGCCACATCAAATTACCAGCTGTGAGGACAATCCTAAAATTGCGGAACCAATCCGCGAAGTTGCTTCCATTGTTTTTCAACTTTTCTTTCTCTAGGAACGCATTAAAATTGATGGTAGGGGCCGCCATTGATCTACAACATATTTGCAATAGTTTAGACTAAGTTTATGACAAATTGAGTTCTAATTAATAGTTAAATTAATCTAGGTGAACTCTCACTCAAAACAATATCCCTCACATTGTTTTAGTGATCACACGAACCAAATCCACCACATCAACACCGATCATCATGAGAGTTGATATAGTTTCAATGGCGAACAATCGACATGTTCATCATATCTACTATATGATTCATGCTTTACCTTTCGGTGATCCGTGTTCCGAGACCATGTCTGTACATGCTAGGCTCGTCAAGATCAAACCTTAGTTTCCGCATGAGCAAATCTGGCTTGCTCACGTTGTATACACTTGCGGAATCTAACACACCCAATCATCACGTGGTGCTTCGAAACAACAAGCTTTAACAACGGTGCTAACTAAGGGTGAACACTTTATGACTTGAAATTCATGTGCATGAGGGATCATCTTATAATGCTACCGTCGTCTACTAAGCAATACAAGATGCATAAAGGATTAACATCACATGCAATTCATAATATGTGATATGATATGGCCTTTCTTCTTTGTGCTTCTGATCTCCATCTTCAAGCACGAACATGATCTCCATCATCACCGGCATTGCATCAAGGTCAATGACGCTTCTTCATGGTTGTCGTCCACCGGCTTCAACTATTACAACTACTTTGAATAGACACGCGGATCTTAACATAAATTAAAGACAACCATATGGCTCCTGCCGGTTGCCAACTTACAATAAGGAACATTGCATACATCAAATATAATCACAATCATGGCCATATCACATCACTGCACACCCCTGCAAAACAAAGTTAGACGCCTCTACTTTCTTTGCATGTTTTACGTGGTTTGGGGCTTTCAATAAGTGTCGTTCTAACTTACGAACATGAACCACAACATTGATACTAGTATTGTTAATCACCCGTTGTAAATTGGATCTTAACTATGCTAGGAGAAACAGGCACCCGCAAAGCCACTTTTCAATACAAGTTTCATGTCAAGCGTGGAGCAAGTCTCATGAACGATGTCATGTAAGGTTAGCCCGGGCCGCTTCATCCCAACATCCCGCAAGATGCAAAGTACACAAGAAGCAATCGACAATAAAAGCATCAACGCCCACAATGACCATTGTGTTCTACTCGTGCAACAGATCTACATATAGACACGGCTCTGATACCACTGTAGGGTTTCGTAGCATGGAAAACAAAATTTTCTATCGCATACAAACAAACAAGCCAAGATCTATCTACTAGATTGTAGCAACGAGTCGATGGAATAACTCACCCTCGAAGATTCCAAAGTGTTTAACGAGAGCGGATTCTCGTGGGTGATGTAGTCGTACTCTTCCCGATCTCAAGATCGCGTAGACGATCCTTCCGGCGCTGCGTTCCGGCAGCGCTCTCGCAGTCGGTCACACGTTCGGTACTCGACGAAGACCTTCCTCTCCCTTGTTCCAGCAGGCAGCGGAGGTTGTAGCACTCTCCTCGTGATTCCGGCAGCACAACAGCGTGGTACCGGAAGTAGAGGGGATATCTCGCAGGGCTTCGCCTTAAGCCGGAGCGAGTATGGTGGAGTATGAGAGAGTCCCTCGACGATCTAGGGTTTAGACACGCCGAGGAGGAGGCTTGGCCGGCGGCTAGGGTTAGCTAGGCGACGACGGCGGTTTGCCCTAGGGCCGGCGGCGGCTATGGAGGCGGCGGCGGCTTGGGGCTAGGGTTTAGAGGTAGGGAACTTGTGTGTCTAGGAGGGGAGCCCTGCCCCTCCTCTTATAGGTGCAGGGAGGCGCGCCTGGGGAGGGGAGTCCCTCCCCAACTCGGACCCAAAGTGGGCCGGTGGTGGAGGTGGAGGGACTCCTCCCCAACTCGGTTTCCACCTCCCCTCCACTTCCCAAAAATAGCCGTTTGACTTTCAAGTTGGCGTTTGACTTTTCAAACAAGGATTTGATTAAATCCTCTATTTTGTTCAGCGATGACACTTAGTACATGATGCAATCAAACTAACTTGATATAACACATTCATGTACCCTTCCCCTCCAGAGTGCCGGACATTCCGGAACCTTCTAGAACATTCCTGATGAAAATACCGGAATCATTCTCCAACTCCGAAACAGGACTTTCCTTATATGAATCTTATTCTCCAGACCATTACGGATCTCCTCATGATATCCCGAATCCCATTCGAGACTCCGAACAACATTCGGTCTCTTTCTCATCATTCCATAACTACTCAAACAACGTCGAATCCTTAAGTGTGTCTCCCTACGGTTCGTGAATTATGCGGACATGATCGAGACACTTCTCCGATCAATAACCAATAGAGGAATCTGGAAATTCATATGGCTCCCACATATTTCTACGATTACTTTGCGATCGAATGAACCACTTACATACGATACCAATTTCCCTTTGTCTCACGATAGTTTACTTATCCGAGGTTATGATCGTCGGTATCTCTGCATACCTAGTTCTACCTCGTTACCGATAAGTACTCTTTTCTCGTTCCCGTGATATGTGATCCCTTGTGAGCCAGTCACATGCTTGCAAGATAATTGGATGACATTTCACCGAGAGGTCCCAGAGTATATCTATCCGTCATATGGATGGACAAATCCCACTCTTGATCCATGTGTCTCAACCAATAATTTCCGAACACTCAATGCCACCTTTATAGCCACCCAGTTACGGTGTGGTGTTTGATGTCATCAAAGCATCCATCCGGTAAAGGTGATATGCATGATCTCATGGTCGAAAGAATTAGGTTACTATGTATCAGAAAGCAAAGAGCAATTGAACTATTTAAGATGACTTGATCTTTATGCTACGCTTATCAATAGGAGTATGTCCACAATATCATTCTCCTAACGATATGATCGAGGCTTCACTAGGGACTTCAATTCAAGCTTACAAATCACACAAGTATTAATGTTTCCTTGTTAATACCATTACAGCATGAATGTAAACATTTATCATGAACACAAAGATATAATAATAACTACATTTATTATTGCCTCTAGGGCATATCTCCAACAAATCTCTCGGCCATGGCTTTCCGGCGGAGTTGTGGAGGTGGAAAGGTGCGAGCGTATGGAGTTCACCGGAGTTGGGAGCGGTGTGAGAGAGTGTGAAGGGAGACGTCGATATGTACGCCTTTTATAGGCCGAGGACGGCGGCGAGGGCGGGAGGGGTGTAGCGACGAGAGGGGGAAAAGGGGAAACAGTGGGAAGGATGACGATGACTCGGCTTCTGTCGCTGATAGGGTTGGTCCACTCGGCGAATTTGCTTCGTCCGGCGTTCCCGGGATCCTGGAAATGGCCTGGGAAGTTCGGACCAAAGTCGGCCCAAATCCGGACGGAAAGAGGTTCCTGGGAACGCGACTAGGCCGAATTTCGACGTCCGGACCTAATTTCGGCGTCCGGATCGGCGTCCTGGGAATACGAATGGAGATGCTCTAAGTGTACGTTCGGTTAATCCCCTACCCAAGAGGATTAAAATGGATTGGGGAGGAATCCAGCGGATTTTGACTAGTACTAGAGATTTAATCTCTGTCAAACCCTTCGAATACACTTCAATTCAAGCTGAACCAAACATACCCTAAGGCCTTGTTTTGCAGGCCGGTATTTGGTGGGTTTCCGGTGTTTCTCCTGGGCCACCTCGAGAAACCAAAATCCCCAATGGCACAACCATGTATATATCCCCACCCACAGGCGTCACTGTGTCGGGGCCAGAAAGGCCGACAGGGATTTCACCCAACCCCAAAACCACACATCCCGGGCAAGCCGGAACACACCACCAACCACGCCGCCCACCAACATGCGCCGCCACAGTCTTGCCAACATCTTCGCCGCCTCACCACGACACTCCCTACGAGTTCGGACGGACCTAAAGGAAGCAACCGAGGGCACGGGGTAGCGGAACCATCACCACGTGGGAGGGCGCAACCTCCACCGCCAGAGACGGTAATCGACCGGACGCCGCTGTCCGAGCACACCGAACCACAAGCAATTGGAGGTCGGCAGAAGCTTAACCCCCGGAGGACTTCCTCCGCCGCCAATGGAGGGTACCGGCCGGACACAGCCGCAAGAACACACTAGGCCGAAGGCCCGGCCGAGCCCTGGATAGGCTCGTAAAGTTCTCACCGCCACACTATAGCACGTAGGACATCTCCGCGGCTACCCTCGAAGAAGCCGTAGGTCCGGCCGGGCCGGATGTGCCCGTGAAGCTTCCACCGCCACGCTGCAGAAGACGTGACAACAGCCCCGCGAGCCCCCTAGGCGCTCCTCAGTCCACCAGAGACACACCGGCCCAAGCCAGCCTGCTCAAACCCAGATCCGGCCCAAGGGCCCAGATCTGGGCCGAGCGTCGGCCACTGCGGCATCCCCGTCGCCAAGGGAAGCGGCCCCGCCACCATGTCGCCCCAGCCACCGCCGAGGATGTCGTCGGCCGACCAGCAACGCCGCCTGCGCCGCGCCTGGTTCGGGCCCGCCTGACCAGATCTGGGCCAAGCAAGCTTGGTCAGCCCTTGACATGGCGACCACCACAGACTAACAGCCACGCGCACGCCGACGCCGTTGAGAACCGCCGACCAGCGCCGGGGAACCGCCTCCACGCCGCTGCCGCCCATGGCCCTCGCCCCCTAGCAATCCAGGCGGGCACCACCCACCGTCGCCCATCACGCCCATGCCAAGAGGAGCTGGCCGCCGCCGAACTGCACCCTGGCGGGAGGAGCAGGCTCCGGCCCAGTAGAGTGGGCCCGCGACCACCCTACCGCGCAGGAGGATAAAGACGCCCTGCCGCCGTCGGCACCGGCCTGGCTTCGCCCGGCCGAGCCCCTTGGCGGCAGCGGGGGAGGTGGAGGGGCCTGCGTGGGAAGGGGGGCTGGCGACGTGCAAAGTTAGGGTTTCCCCGTCGTCGCGTGGGGACGACGCGAAAGGAGCGGGGTTCACTGTGGGAGTAACTTGATGAAGAGTGCCGCCGAAGAAAGTCAACCTTTGAAAAACAACTAGTGCCGTAGCGCGAGGTCCTTCTCCGTTACTCATATTGGGTAGTTGTAGAGCGTTCTGTAGTGACAATCTACTCCTGCGTTTCTAGCAGGGCACTCAGCTACTTTTCTGGTTAGGATTAATGCAGGAGAGATGAAATCATTAGAGCCATATATACTATGTTATAATTGCGACAAGAGATAACGAAGAACGAAAATGAAAACACAGCATGAGGATATAGATTTAACATGGAAAAACCTCTCCAACAAAGAGAGAAAAAACGATGGGCGCCGGCCAGCAAAACTTCACTATATCGGAGAGTGTTTACAAACGTCGGGGATTTCACAGATGCAACTCATCCCAACCGGCGGCTTATAAGGGGTTTATATATCGGTGGAAACCTAGGTCTTCGGCTTACACTCGGCCCAAGCCTCCGCCGATGGGCCTCGCTCCACTCGTCAGAAGTTGGCCTATACTTTATAGAATTTGGATCAACATATAACATACTATGTGGATTGAACCACGTATTTTCGATATAATTAATATATCAACACTACATCACAAACTTAACTTCGAGATTGAACCGTGCAATCATATCTACATTTACGTTTCTCTTCAGATCTCATCCTCCAGCATGTTCAGGATTTCCGAGGGCGTGTGTTAGCTCGGGGTTCTCTCTCTGTGTGCTAACAACTGTGTACCTTTTCTGTCTTTTTATTACCTGAGACATGGGATCCATGGACGTGCCATGCATGCCTGCTACTGCTCGTGTCGCTCCATTTGGTTCCAGGTAAGCATTTTCTAAAAGTTTTGCATCAAGACAAAGGAACTCCCTCAACGCATAATCTATGCATTCGCCAGTCATATGTGAAACTCATGCACCGTACGTGCCTTACATTTCTTTCTTGTTTCACTCGAGAACATTGTAGGGTCTGATATTAATTTTTTCATACACATATTATTGCGATTGTAGTAAGAAAAACCAATGACGAGCAATGGCAGAAATTGAGACTCCACCAAATTAATGTTCCTTATGTTCTTTAAAGTAAACGCACAAATACATAACTCATGTCCATGCTAAAAGGTCATACTCTAGAAATTTTAGATCCATTAGACCATTGAGCATAATATATTTGCCTAGTAAAGCGTGTGCTGACAAATATCGGATGATTGCGCACGAAGCTGCAGAAACAAGAGGTTACATAAGGATCAAGGGACACTGAGGAATGGGGAACCTGCATTATTGACTAATTGTGGCAGCTGCCAAGTGCCAACGGATTTTAGAATTTTGGAACTACAGAAACCGATTTAAAATGTGTCTCAAAATTAGTTTTATATCAGGTAGCATTAGTAAAAAAATTAGAATTTTGGGACTACAAAAACCCAACCTTACAATTTTATATTCAATACTACTTCATATTTTATGTTTTTGAAAGCCTGCGTGGTAAAATTTGTGATTTAGAGTTGGTAAGTTTGGTGCACCACTGACAAAATGGTAAAAGCCATGGACAGATTTTTTCCACATAATATTTTTTTGAAACGAGTAATAATAATAATAATTGTTTCAATGTTTTTGTTGTATTAGGGAATCAGTAGTTGTAGGACCACAAAATGTAAATTGTGACGTATTTGGCCAAGCGTGAGTACCATGTCCAGCATTTGCTACCCATGTGAGACTAATTTTTTTTTGAGAAAAATGTGAGACTAATTAAAACAGTGTCTCATTTGTTAGCATTAAGATACTGTACTACAGTGAGGCATTACTTGTCTCATTTGTTAGCAAACCGACGGCCAAGGTACGCTCCTAGCTTAAGATCCAACTAGTGCCAAGATCGAACTAATGCTTGCCCTCATTAAGATCTCAAAGATCAAACCGACGGCCAAGGTACGCTCCTAGCTTGTGTCCATGTCGCATCAAATATCATATCTTTTAACATTTATTATTGTGTGTTGTCATATCTTTTAGCATTTATTTTTCTTCAAGTCCCATCATCCACGGCTAAAAGAGATGACAGAGCCTATTTGGATGCACATCTATTGTGTGCCCACTTACTGCTTTCCTTACTGTTCATTACTTCAAACATGGGAGCCCTCAACGTGCCAATCCTACTATGCTTGCTGCTGCTCATGCCACTCTATTTCGTTCCAAGTAAACATTTTCTAAAATTTTCAGCTGAAGAGCAGGGCACTTTCTTCCTTGAAATTTATACTCCATGCTTTAGATTTCTTTTTCATGTCACCGGAAAAAAACATGTGTAGCGTCTAATTTTGTCATACATGCTATTTGTGATTTTCGTTTTGTAGGCTCTGAAGCCAAGATTTGCGAAAGGCCTTGTCCGGATTATGTCACTTGCCTCTGCGTTCCAAATCCCTGTACTAAGGCGTGCCGCCAGCATGGCTATACCGTGGGGACTTGTAAATATTATGAGCGGTATTGTATCTGGGAACGATTACACTTTCTCTCGGGCTCGGCTTCGTGTTAAATAGGCCACACACGGCAGAATTACAGGAGGTTGTTTTACAACGTGCGGTACAAGAAGAGATGCAGGGATCTCGATAACAATCCTGATCTTTATCAATCAGATCAGTTTGTTTTACACAAATATCTAACCTACTGAAACAGCCTCTGGTTCTATCTTCTAGATACACTACTATTGTTAACGTGTCAATTATATTGTTCCGCTAACACTCCTCCTCGATCACAACCTTCTTTTAGGTTGAGATTGTACTTGAACTCCTGAAGCTGCCGGGTTGGTAACGCCTTAGTGAACCCATCTGCCACCTGATCTTTTGAAGAAATGAATCTGATCTCTAGCTGTTTATTTGCTACTCTTTCTCTGACAAAGTGAAAGTCAATTTCAATATGTTTAGTTCTTGCATGAAATATAGGATTAGCTGAAAGATAAGTTGCTCCCATATTGTCACACCACAGACATGGAACTTCATCTCTTTGGATTCCAAGTTCTCCCAACAGTGATTCAATCCATATAATTTCAGCAGTAGCATTTGCTAGAGACTTATATTCTGCTTCAGTACTTGACCTTGACACTGTTGCTTGTTTCCTAGCACTCCAAGAAATCAGGTTAGGCCCAAAATATACTGCAAAACCTCCTGTTGACCTTCTGTCATCCACACAACCTGCCCAATCTACATCTGAAAAGGCACTTACTAATGTAGATGATGATTTTTTGAAGGTTAATCCAAGACTTACTGTTCCACTTACATATCTCAAGATTCTTTTTACTGTTGTCCAATGTACAGTAGTGGGTGCATGAAGAAACTGGCATACCTTGTTTACTGAAAAAGCAATGTCTGGTCTAGTGAGTGTCAGGTATTGGAGAGCTCCAACTATACTTCTGTACCTTGTGCTATCTTCTGTCCCCAAGGGTTCTCCTTCTGTGACTGAGAGTTTCTCTGATGCTGACAATGGTGTTGGCAAGGATTTGCATCCTTTGAGGCCAACTCTGTTAAGTAAATCTGAAGCATATTTCTCTTGAGTTAGCACAATACCTTGATTAAATTTCTTTACCTCAATTCCCAAGAAGAAACTCAAGTCACCAAGATCTTTCAAAGCAAATGATGAGCTAAGATCTTGAAGAAGTGCAGTTATTGCTTTGTTGGAGGAACTGGTAACAATGATATCATCAACGTACACCAGCAAATAAATAATTATACCTGACTTATTATATATGAAAAGGGATGTGTCTGCTTTGGATGCCAGAAAACCAAATTCTTGCAACTTTGAGCTTAGCTTGGAAAACCATGCTCTTGGCGCCTGCTTGAGCCCATACAGTGACTTGTCAAGTTTGCACACATGAAATGGTGCTTTAGGATCCTCATATCCAGGTGGCTGCTTCATGTAGACCTCTTCTTCCAGAACACCATGAAGGAACGCGTTCTTCACATCTAGTTGCCTCAAGCTCCAACCTTTTGAAACTGAAATAGCTAGAACAAATCTGATAGTAGCGGCTTTAACAACTGGACTAAAAGTATCTTCATAATCTATGCCATATCTTTGTTTAAAGCCTTTTGCTACTAGTCTAGCTTTATATCTATCAATAGTGCCATCAGCTTTCCTTTTAATTTTATAGACCCATTTGCAATCTATAATGTTTCTACCTTGCTTATGTGGTACTAAATGCCATGTTTTATTTTCCATTAATGCCTTATAGTCATCATCCATAGCCATTTTCCATTTTTTGTCCTTCAAGGCTAGCTGCAGATTTTCAGGTTCACTAGTTGAACAAGATAAACCATAACGAACCGTGCCATCCTTATAGATTTTGGGTTTAGAGTTACTGGTTTTTGCCCTTGTTCTGTATGTCGGTGGTGCAGCTTCAGCTACAGGGGAGGAGGTTGTAGAGGATCCGATCGAATCATCTGCCCTCGTTTCCCTTGTCTCCTCGTCTTGTACAGGAAGTGCGCCCGGCGAATCAGGGGGCGACACACCAGGTGAGATGGCCCCGGTCGTTGTCCCTCGTGAGGAGCTCGAAGTCGAGGAGGCGCGCGAGGACGAATTTTCGCTCCTGCTTGCTGACGTTTCGCGTGCGTGGTCCTGCTCCGTATGAGACCGGGTCGCCATCGCGGGCCCGGGCGACGAGACGTGTCGCCGCAGGTGAGTGCGCGCCTTCTCCGTACGGGACCAGGATCCCGTCGCAGGCCCGCTGCGTCCCGTCGCAGGCCCACTGCGCGACGTGGCGTGCTGCTGCTGGTGCGCACGTTCTCCTGGGAATCCCGACGCTGATCCGCTGCCAGCCTTTGAAGATCCCGATGCTGATCCTGCCAGATCCTCGTCCACATGCGATAATGCACCGTTTGCACTCGTTTCTTCATTGTTTTGTACAAAATTTTCTACTGCTTCTTGCTGTACCTGAGAGGCATCAATGGCAGCAGGATTTACAGAAGCATTAGGTGTTATATCAGCACAGTTGCTTTCCCCCTCTTGAGATGACACCGATGTATTTTGGAGATGTTCAGGTAAAAGAAGGATTTCTCGCTGAAGGAGGGATCCGGCGTTGGGATGAAGTTCAGCAAAAGGAAACACTGTTTCATCAAATACAACATCTCGTGAGATATAGACACGACCAGTGTTAATATCAAGGCATTTTACTCCCTTATGCATATGGCTATAGCCGAGGAAAGCACAACGCTTAGAACGAAAGGCAAGTTTGTGCTTGTTGTATGGTCGAAGGTTGGGCCAACAAGCGCAACCAAAGACACGGAGAGAGGCATAGTCTGGAGTTTTATGAAAAAGCCGTTCTATGGGAGTTTCATTATCAATGGCTTTGGAAGGTAACAAGTTGATAAGATATGTGGCAGTAAGGAAAGCTTCATCCCAAAATTTTAATGGCATGGATGCATTAGCAAGAAGTGCAAGCCCAACTTCTACAATGTGGCGATGCTTGCGTTCAGCTGATCCATTTTGTTGATGGGCATGAGGACACGAGACATGATGTTCTATGCCTATTTTCTGAAAGAAGGAGTTTAGTTTTTCATATTCTCCTCCTCAATCAGATTGAAGGGCAAGGATCTTTTTATCAAACTGGTGTTCGACAAGATTTTGGAAATTATGAAAGACTTGAAAAACATCAGACTTTTTCTTGAGAAGGTAAATCCACACAAATTTGCTAAAATCATCAATGAAACTTACATAGTAGGTTTTTCTCCCTACGGATGATGGAGCAGGACCCCAAACATCAGAGAATACAAGTTGCAAAGGAGCAGTAGAGATACTATTGGATCTTACATAAGGCAATTGATGACTTTTAGCTTTTTGACAAGAGTCACAAACAGACCCACTGCTAGATTTATTGAGACAAGGAAGTTGATGTTTGCTAATAACTTGTTGAACAATGCGAGACGAAGGGTGTCCTAGTCGGCTATGCCATTCCGAAGCTGAAGGCTTGATGGCACTGAGAGCTCGTTTATTCTTGGAGGATGATGAAGAGATCATGGGGTAGAGGCCTTTGGAGCATCTACCTTTGAGAAGTACCTTCGTCGTGGCTTGATCCTTGACATAAAAACACCATGGGTGAAATTCAATAAAAACATCGTTATCTTTGGTAAAACGATGAACAGAAACAAGATTTTTGGTGGCTTGTGGAATGTGGAGAACATTTTTGAGATGTAAATTTTTAGAGGGAGTACTAACAATGGCATGACCAACATGACTAATGCTCATACCTTGGCCATTGGCCGTCTGCACTTGTTCGCGGCCATGGTACTTCTCCTTCATGGTGAGCTTGTTGAGCTCGCCGGTGATATGGTCGGTGGCACACCAGTTGGTGTCCACTCCATAGGACGCGACATGAGCGCCCTTCTCTTCTTCTTCATCTTCTTCATCGTCGGAGTAGCGGTGCCAGCACTTCCAAGCTTCATGGCCTGGTTTGCCACATATCTGGCAGCTGATGGCGTCGCGATCTCTGCCGCCACCGCGTCCTCCTCCACGGCGGCCACCGATGCCGTTGCCGCGTCCGCCGCGGCTGTTGCCACGACCATTGCCGCGGCCGCCTCCACCACGTCTTCCTCCACGGTGACCCCGTCCACGTGCTCCTCCTCGTCCACGGAAGGCTCCGTTGACGGAGGAGCCACCTCCATAGTCCTGAAGGAGCTCCATGCGATTGTCATAAGCAACAACATGCGCATAGAGGTCACTCACCGTGAGGTCCTTGCCGCTGCCGTTGACGCCGATGGCGGCGACGAGTGAGTTGTAGCTGTCGTCGAGGCCTGCCAGGAGGTATTCCACGAGCTCCTCCTCCTCGATCTCACGGCCTGCTGCCGCGAGCTCGTCAGCAAGGCTCTTCATCTTGGCGAAGAATTGCGGCGTCGTCATGTTTTCCTTCCTCGTCTTGGCGAGGGCGACGCGCATATTTGATATCCGCGTTTTGGACTGGGAGGCAAACATTGTTTTAATTGCCCCCCATACCTCGGCCGAAGTCTCCATGCCGATGGTGTTGACGAGGATCTCCCTTGAGAGGGAGTTGAGAAGGAACGTCAGGACCTGCTGGTCCTTCTCCAGCCACGTATCGTACGCGGGGTTCAGCTTCTCCTCCTTCTTGCCGTCCTTCACTTCCTCGATGGTTTCGGGCGGCACCACCGTGTCGCTGTCGAGGAAGCCCATGAGCCGAGCTCCCCTGATAGGCGGAAGAACCTGGGATTGCCACAGAAGATAATTCTCCCGGGTCAGCTTCTCGGAGACACTTTGGCCGGCTAGTGGATTGGTCATGGTGGATGGAGGGGAGAGGCACATGTAGATGTGTTTTTAGGAAGAAGATGGCTCTGATACCATATGAGCGGTATTGTATCTGGGAACGATTACACTTTCTCTCGGGCTCGACTTCGTGTTAAATAGGCCACACATGGCAGAATTACAGGAGGTTGTTTTACAACGTGCGGTACAAGAAGAGATGCAGGGATCTCGACAACAATCCTGATCTTTACCAATCAGATCAGTTTGTTTTACACAAATATCTAACCTACCGAAACAGCCTCTGGTTCTATCTTCTAGATACACTACTATTATTAACGTGTCAATTATATTGTTCCGCTAACAAATATATCCTATTTTGCTTTTGTAGGATAGAGTGTTGAAGAAAAGCGTATTTGTGGGATGTGTAGTAAGAAGAACCGATGCTGAGCAATGGAAGAAAATGAGACTACACCAATATACCTTGCGCTTTTGGCATAAAGTAAACACACAAATAGATATCTTGCGTGAGCAATGGCAGAAACTAAGACTTTACCAAATGTTTCTTATGTCTCGTCTTAACCCATGCGGCCATGCCAAAAAGTCACATGCTGGAAATATTAGATCCATGAGACCATGGAGGATGATTTAGTCACATGCTGGAAATATTAGATCCATGAGACCATGGAGGATGATTTGGCTGCCTAGTAAAGTTTGTGTTGCGAAATACTCCATCTGTTTTAAAATATAAAATGTTTTAGGTTTGTGAAAGAAATGTATCTAGACTTGTTTTAGTACGTAGATTCATCTCAAATATGAGTAAAAACCTACGTACTAAAAATAGTCTAGATATATTTGCTTCATAATGCTAAAACATCTTATATTTTGAAACGGAGGGAGTAGAAGCGTTTTAAGGATGCGTATGGTATATGTATGTCTATATCAAAAGGAGATTCTTAAATCAATGCACTCTCTCCCTGATTTGCATAATTAATTAACCAGCAAGTGAACAGAAAGAAAGTGTTAAGAGCTTCTTTGATTCAAAAAATTTACCAATTTTGGTTTCTCATAGAAAATAGAGAAACCAAGGCCCCTACTTACCTACCGGGTAGCCTGCACGAGGGCTGTGTGCTGGCTTAATTCCCTTCTTGACTTTTTATTATTTGACACATGGGAGCCCTCAACACATGACATGCCTGCTACCGCTCGTGCCGCTCCATTTGGTTTTAGATACGCATTTTCTAAAAGTCTCGCCTGAAGACAAAGGAACTCGCTCAACGCATGCTCTATGCATTCGTCAGTCATTTGTGAACACTACAGGAATGGCTAGATGCGCCGACGGCCGTGTGCTACGCCGACGGCCAAACGTCGGGGCCGTCGGCGTAGCACCGCACCAGGCCAGCCCAACTGGCCAGCCCTCGGCGTAGTATACACTACACCGACGGTCACCCTCGGCGTAGTGGCGGCCCTCGGCGTAGCAAGCGGACGCGTGACACATGCCGGGCAGCACGGACGGCGCGCTAACGGTGCCGTCGGTTAGGCCGACGACGACCCTCGGCATAGCATACGTCGACGGCCACCCTCGGCGTACCAGCAATGTACGCCGACGGTCACCCTCGGCGTAGCCTTTTCTATTTTTTATATATTTTGTATTTGCATCAATTATTTATATATTTTTTTATTAATTGAATAATTTCGTACCCTCTGAATAGCAGTCTACACGTCCACATGAAATGTCGTTGCGAATCTTCTCACACCCCGAGAAATTTCTATATGTTTGTAAGTGTTATTATTCGCATGTGGTTCTCAATAGCACTCACCACGACCACATGAAGTGCTTGCATGTGTCCCCCCTCGCGTGCATGCGCTCTAACCTAGAGGCGAAGGTTCCGTACCCGTATGAGGGTGGAATCTCCCCGTCGAGGTGAAACCGGGTAGGATAGTGCCCCAACTTGTGAACCAACATGGTTTGACATCACCCTATGACCTAAACAAACACAAAACAAGAGAGAGCTACGCCGGGCTACCCCTGTCAGAGGAACGTCTAGGGGGGTAGACGATCCGAGTGTGCACAGAGATCAGGGTTTCGCCGGAGGACCACGAGAACATTGGAATGAGATGAAAACTTGCATGTGCCCCTAGCATATGTGTGTGTGTGTGGGTGTGGTGAGAGGTTGGTATATATAGGTGCTTGCATGTGTCCCCCCTCGCATGCATGCGCTCTAACCTAGAGGCGAAGGTTCCGTACCCGTATGAGGGTGGAATCTCCCCGTCGAGGTGAAACCGGGTAGGATAGTGCCCCAACTTGTGAACCAACATGGTTTGAAATCACCCTATGTCCTAAACAAACACAAAACAAGAGAGAGCTACGCCGGGCTACCCCTGTCAGAGGAACGTCTAGGGGGTAGACGATCCGAGTGTGCACAGAGATCAGGGTTTCGCCGGAGGAAGACCACGAGAACATTGGAATGAGATGAAAACTTGCATGTACCCCTAGCATATGTGTGTGTGTGGGTGTGGTGAGAGGTTGGTATATATAGGTGCTTGCATGTGTCCCCCCTCGCGTGCATGCGCTCTAACCTAGAGGCGAAGGTTCCGTACCCGTATAAGGGTGGAATCTCCCCGTCGAGGTGAAACCGGGTAGGATAGTGCCCCAACTTGTGAACCAACATGGTTTGACATCACCCTATGACCTAAATAAACACAAAACAAGAGAGAGCTACGCCGGGCTACCCCTGTCAGAGGAACGTCTAGGGGGGTAGACGATCCGAGTGTGCACAGAGATCAGGGTTTCGCCGGAGGAAGACCACGAGAACATTGGAATGAGATGAAAACTTGCATGTGCCCCTAGCATATGTGTGTGTGTGGGTGTGGTGAGAGATTGGTATATATAGGTGCTTGCATGTGTCCCCCCTCGCATGCATGCGCTCTAACCTAGAGGCGAAGGTTCCGTACCCGTATAAGGGTGGAATCTCCCCGTCGAGGTGAAACCGGGTAGGATAGTGCCCCAACTTGTGAACCAACATGGTTTGACATCACCCTATGACCTAAACAAACACAAAACAAGAGAGAGCTACGCCGGGCTACCCCTGTCAGAGGAACGTCTAGGGGGGTAGACGATCCGAGTGTGCACAGAGATCAGGGTTTCGCCGGAGGAAGACCACGAGAACATTGGAATGAGATGAAAACTTGCATGTGCCCCTAGCAAATGTGTGTGTGTGGGTGTGGTGAGAGGTTGGTATATATAGGTGCTTGCATGTGTCCCCCCTCGCGTGCATGCGCTCTAACCTAGAGGCGAAGGTTCCGTACCCGTATGAAGATGGAATCTCCCCGTCGAGGTGAAACCGGGTAGGATAGTGCCCCAACTTGTGAACCAACATGGTTTGACATCACCCTATGACCTAAACAAACACAAAACAAGAGAGACCTACGCCGGGCTACCCCTGTCAGAGGAACGTCTAGGGGGGTAGACGATCCGAGTGTGCACATAGATCAGGGTTTCGCCGGAGGAAGACCACGAGAACATTAGAATGAGATGAAAACTTGCATGTGCCCCTAGCATATGTGTGTGTGGATGTGGTGAGAGGTTGGTATATATAGGTGCTTGCATGTGTCCCCCCTCGCGTGCATGCGCTCTAACCTAGAGGCGAAGGTTCCGTACCCGTATAAGGGTGGAATCTCCCCGTCGAGGTGAAACCGGGTAGGATAGTGCCCCAACTTGTGAACCAACATGGTTTGACATCACCCTATGACCTAAACAAACACAAAACAAGAGAGAGCTACGCCGGGCTACCCCTGTCAGAGGAACGTCTAGGGGGGTAGACGATCCGAGTGTGCACAGAGATCAGGGTTTCGCCGGAGGAAGACCACGAGAACATTGGAATGAGATGAAAACTTGCATGTGCCCCTAGCATATGTGTGTGTGTGGGTGTGGTGAGAGGTGTGGTCAGAGGGGGGGTAGACGAAATAAGGGGGGAATCTCCCCGTTTAGCCCACATCTAGGGTTTGCTTGGAAAACGAGTACAAGACGAAATAAAAAATTATATATTAATAATATATAGTTTATTCTATAATAGTAGACACTAAATAAAGTATGTTGTAAAATTTGATATTAAACAAAAGACCCTTCTTTCAAAAAAAAAGTTAAAAAAAAACCCTAGCTACGCCGACGGCTGCCCTCGGCGTATGCCTGGCCGTCGGCGTAGCCCTATCCTACTTTGGCTCCTACGCGCCCGCTCCCGACCCCTCCTCCTCTCACCAACCGCTCTCTGCCCGCGCCCGACCCCGACCCCGCCGCCAGCAGCCACGCCTCCTCCCTCCCCCGAGCTCCACCGCCTCCTCCCTCCCCCGACCCCGGACCTCCCCCGCCGCCGCCTCCCTCTCTCCTCCCCGCCGCCAGTCGCCTTCCTCCCTCCTCCTCCCCGAGCCGGTCCTCGAGCTCCACCGCCTCCTCCCTCCCCCACCGCCGCCTCCCTCCCTCCTCCCCGCCGCCAGCCGCCTTCTTCCCTCCTCCCTTCCTCCTCCCCGAGCTCGGCCCCCTCCTCCCTAACCTTCCTCCCTCCTCCCTTCCTCCTCCCCGAGCTCGGCCCCCTCCTCCCCGAGCTCTCCCCCTCCTCCCTGACCTTGCCCCCTCCTCGCCAAGCTCTCCCCCTCCTCCCTGGCCTTCCTCCCTTCCTCCTCCCCGAGCTCGGCCCCCTCCTCCCCGAGCTCTCCCCCTCCTCCCCAAGCTCTCCCCCTCCTCCTCGAGATCGGCCCCCTCTGTAGGTACCTCCTCCACTCCCCTCTAGAAGCAAATATTTAATTTTGTTAGATTAAATCTTGTTGTTAATCTTGTTAGAATTTATTAGTTGCATCTATTAGTAGTTTATATCATTTGTTAAGTGATATGCATGCACGAGTTGCTAGGATTAAGCCGTTGGTTAGTGACAAGCTAGCTTGGTCATATGGCCGTTGAAGAGAGAAGCCACACTAGCCGTGAGTGTGTTGCATGTTTACTAAGGTGTTCTCTTTATGTCAATGTACAGACTTTGTAGTGTTTCGGGAGTGACCATCCTTGGCGGACTGACTGTCGTTGCGGGAGATGGTGTAGGTGACACCTCGATCCCGTCTCCGAGTTCCGTCGCCGACCTCGACACTCGGTTGATCGACTACTTCCTCTACCGCCGAGGGTGAGAATCTGTTCGCCTCTCTTGTACCTAGGTTTTATTTTTGTGTCTAGATCACCAAGTCTGTCGCGTCACCTAGGTGTCATCCCGACCGTAAGCGTTACGCGACTTAATATGCATTAGTGGTCTCGCATATTTTGGACCGTAATGCTTATGGCTTTTATCGGGCAGTCGGCGGATTCGTAGTTGGGTTTGGTTCTCCCTGGCTCTACCTCGATTCGAGACAGGATTTCGGTGGCGCCTCCTCGTTGTTCTCCGGATGCACATACTCTTGGCTTTTTGTCGAGACGTGTATCGGGAGAGCAGCGGGGAGGTGCTGCCGAAATTCTGCTTGGATCGGGGTAGAACCAGGGAGAACTTACCCAATCTACGGATCCGGCGGCTGGTTAGGACCCTCTTTTCCTATTGGACATGTAGGTTGATGAATGCGTAAAAATATGAAGCATTTAATCTCCTGTTTGATATAAAATGTTATATTTGTTGTTTGTCTCCCAACAAAGCAGAAGAGGATGGCTGATAATGGGTGGATGTACAGTGGCCGTATTAGTGTGACTAATAAAACAGACGATTGGGTACGGAACACTCATTTGTTAGTGAATGAGTTAGCGCGTGGTTAGAAGGCAATGGTTCGGGCACTTTGTCCCTGCGCTCATTGCACTAAGCGTCATCGTCAGGGAAAGGATGACATGTACAAACACCTTCTGCAATATGGGTACATGTCTAACTATGTCACGCAAGTCGACTTTGCTCGGTACGAACGTGACAGAGGTGAGGTGATGCGTCAGCGGCTCAATGGCAATGAGCACGATGGGATTAGAAACATGCTAGATGATCTTATCGATGCCGACCAGCCGAATTCGCCACCTCCACGGGAGGAATCACCAGAACCGGAGGAACCGCTAGAACCGGAGGAACCGGAGCCAACCGCGAAGGCCTTCCTTGATATGATGGCCGCGGCTAAGAGGCCTCTGTACGAGGGTGCAAAGATATCTCAGCTCGATGTCATCTCTCAGTGTCTAGCCGACAAGTGCCAGTACTCCGCCACCCGTTCTCACTTTGAAGCTAATCTGAGAACATGTGGTAACATGTTGCCCGAAGGGCATTGTCTGCCTAAAACCTTTCACGAAACGAAGAAACTCATGAAGGAGCTCAACATGGATTATGAAAAGATAGATTGTTGTCCAAAAGGCTGCCTTTTGTTTTGGAAACAGTTTGAGGGTGACAAGTACTGCTCCATTTGTAAGGCCTCTAGATATGAAGAGATAAAGGGGAAGGATGGTCAGGTGAGGCAGTCGAAGGTCGCTAAGAAGATACTTCGGTATCTCCCATTCATAAAAAGAATCCAGCGGCTTTACTTGAGCGAGGAGACTGCCAAACAGATGACGTGGCACAAGAAGGGGAAAAGATACGAGGACGGGCACGGACGGAAGAAGATGGGACATCCATCTGATGGTAAGGCATGGAAGAACTTCGATGACAAATACCCCCGGTGGGCAGGAGAGGCTCGGAATGTTAGAATTGCGATAGCAACAGATGGCTTCAACCCATATGGTATGTCGACGGCCTCGTACAGCTGCTGGCCGGTGTATGTTATTCCGCTCAATCTCCCTCCCGGAGTATTAATGCAACGGAAGACCATGTTTTTGTCGCTGATAATTCCAGGACCTAAGTATCCGGGGAAGAACTTGAGTGTCTACATGCAGCCGATTGTGGATGATTTGAACCACTCTTGGATACACGGGACGTTGACATACGACCGAGCATCAAAGAGAAACTTTTTGATGAAAGTTTGGTTACAATATACTATGCATGACATGCCCGGGTACGCCCTAACATGCTGATGGTGTACAGCTGGTAAGTGGCCATGCCTAGTGTGCAGGCACCGACTTGAGTTCCTTTGGCTAAAGTCGGGTCGCAAATATGTTGCGTTTGACACGAATCGACAGTACCTCAAAAGAAATCATTCGTTCAGAGAAGATAGAAAGAACTTCAAGAAGGGAAAAGTTGTGCATGAAGTAAAAGAGGTACCAAAGTTCGAGGGTGCAGTTGTTGATGCCGAGATACGTGCTCTCGTGCCCGCGGCGCCGGGAACTGGCCATCAATTTGCGGGATATGGTGTAACGCATAATTGGACTCACGTGGCAGCCTTAACGAATCTCGTGTATTACAAGGACCTCGAACTTCCCCATAACATCGCTGTGATGCACACCGAAAAGAATGTCGGGGAGTCCCTTTTTCACACAGTCCTGAACATTCCTGGGAAGTCAAAGGATAATGTCAAGGCTAGAGTTGATGTTGAGAAGCTTTGTGATAGGAAGAGATTACACATGCAGCCTCCTACTGTCCGTCGAAAGAATTGGTTCAAGTCGCATGCCTACTACCGCCTTGATAATGTCCAAAAGAAGGAGTCATTTAGGTGGCTCAAATATGTCGTGATGTTTCCTGACGGTTATTGTTCGAATATAAGTAAGGGAGTCAATCTTTTGACGGGACAAGTCAACGGGCTCAAGAGTCACGACTATCATATATGGATTGAGCGGCTGATGCCTGTGATGGTTCGAGGGTATCTCCCCAAAAAGTATGGCGAGTGCTTGTGGAGTTGAGCCATTTCTTCCGCACCCTCTGTGCTAAGCAGATATGTCCTCTGGTGATTGAGAAGCTGCAAGTTCAGGTGCCGGAGTTGCTATGCAATTTGGAGATGATCTTTCCGCCAGGCTTCTTTACTCCGATGGCACATCTCATTGTGCACCTCGCAAACGAGGCACTATTGGGGGGGCCGGTGCAATTTCATTGGCAATTTTGTATTGAGAGAGAGTTTAAGTATATTCGAAAGATAACTAGAAACAAAGCCAAGATTGAAGCATGCATAGCTGAAGCAACATGCCTTCGGGAGATGGCAGACGCCGCGACAACCTACTGGCCCGATGATGTTCCCACTATGCATAACCCGGTCTCTCGTTACAATGTTGACCTGCCCAAGAATGACCCCAATCTCGAACTATTCCAATTTCCCGGTGGCAAGGCCGGTAAAGGACTAAAATATAGGTTGCCGAAGGAAGAGAAGGATTGCATAATGCTCTATGTGCTTATGAACATGAAGGAAGTGGTCGATTTCATTAGGTAAAATGGTGAACGCCCTATTTCTCTATGCAGCTAGTAACTCGGTCTCCGTCTAATGCTTATTTTCTCCTTCTTAGCGATTTCACGGATGAACAGTGGTCGGGACCGACTGATCCCTCTCCCATGGAGTTGGACACTCTACTGAAAGAGGGTGCTCCCGGAAATAAAAAAAACTTTGTGTCCTGGTTTATGGAAAAAGTAATTTCTAACCTGTCCCTCTTACCTTGCAATATGTGACTTGTCGCTCTTATTCCACGTAACTACTGAACGCAACAAATTCCTCTTGTACCTGTAGGGAGCTGATCCCAACGTTGAGATGTCAGATGAGCTGAAATGTGTTTCCCAAGGTTGTAACAGTGTCGTCATGAAGTATGAGAAGTATGATGTGAATGGGTTTCGCTTCCATACAGAGACGCACCAGAAAGGGCGACCGAATGCAAAAACGGTAAATACTGGGGTGTTCACCAAAGGAGCCGATTCCCTTGATTACTACGGAAGGTTAGAGAATGTATACGAGCTGACCTTCAATCGTACGAATGTCGAACTCAATCTTGTTGTGTTCAAGTGCCACTGGTTTGACCCAAGGGGTGGACTGAGAAGTACCCCTTCCATTGGGTTAGTTGAAGTTAGGCCTTCAACCACCTATAGCGGAGCCGACGTCTTTGTTGTTGCTCACCAAGCCAACCAAGTTTATTATTTGCCCTACCCATGCCAGAAAGCGGAACTCCAGGGCTGGGAAGTCGTGTTCCAGGTATCGCCACATGGTAACCTACAGATTCCCTCTGAGGACGATTACAACAACATTAACCCTTTAACGTACGAGGGAATTTTCTATCAAGAGCAAGAGGACTTCGGACACTTTGATTTAGAACCGGTTGATCTTGAGGACCTTGGGAATGATGTAGAAACTCGGGGTGAGTCAGTGGTGAATCTACATGACATAAGTATGCTCGAGAAGCTCCATACCGAGAATGACAACGATGATGAGCCTACACCCTTCGATGAGAATCCAGATTTCTACTCGAAAGATAGTGATAGTGAGAATGAGAATGAGAATGAAAATGATAGTGAGTATTTATTTTTTAATGCATTTTATTTTGTCTTTGTGCTTAACTGTTTTCTTAATTGCATTATGCCTTTATTCTTTGTGTATACATTTTATTATGTCTTTGTGCTTAACTGTTTTCTCTTACTTAATGCAGGTGATTGAACAATATGAGCAGCGGCAAGGCAACCAGTTCGTCCTTGCTTAATGCGCTAAAGCAGCGCAAGAAAAGTGCTACACGGAGTGGGAGACAGCCAAATCCCAATCCGCGTTACCCCGATCTTGCTCCTGCTGGCGGAGGACGGGGTCGCGGCCGAGGTCGAGGAGGACGAGGACGAGGTGCCACGGGAGGAGGCGTGGACTTTGACCCACCACCCTCTGCTTCTGGCGACGTGGCTCCTGAGTTGTTCCTGACAGAGCAACCTTTCAGGGCCGAGAGGGAGGCAGAGTCCGAGAGGGAGGCAGAGTCTGAGAGGGAGGCGAGGACCGAGAGGGAGGCGGGGACCGATATGGAGGCGGACACTAGCCGCGAGTTGGTGGGGCCAAAGAAATTGCGGAATCGTGGGGAATCGGGAGTCCCTGATGAGAAGTTTGAGCCTAGGACTCAGGAGGCGAAAGCCCTTATTATTCCAGATGGCCTTGAGTAAGTGTACTAATTTGGCAATTTAAAACATTTTATTTCATGTTGGTCATAAATAATTATTGTGTACTAATGCTTATTATTGTGCAGCAATTGGACATTTCCTCCGGGGACGAAGCCTCGCCTTCCTAACAGCCTTGTTGGAGCTCTGATTAGGAAGTTCTGGGCGGGCTATCACATTACCCATGAGGGTGACAGGAAGCTAGCTACCACTTGGGCGGACTACCAGACTACCCGTGTCCCGGGCTTTCCGACAGCTGCTGATGCTGTCATCACCAAGTTTTGGGTAAGGCATATTTCTTGAGTTATGTTCATACTTGATGACCCCACCGTGCTAACTCATGAATCTTATGCATGATTGAAGTGCTTTTACCGTGTGGCCGAGGAGGACCAGGATAAGGCGCAGAGGACTTTGCTTGGGGCTTGTGTGAAGTTGACCCCCCAGGTGTGGTACAACCAGAAGGTCACGGCCGCTAGCCACTTCTGGGCTGACAGGGGCGTGAGGGTCAGGAAGGAAGACATTGTCGGTAGGAACCCTAATCCTGAGTACTCGATGACGCCAGAAGAGTACATGTCGGTGAGTAAAATGTCAATGAGATTCTACATTGCTTCTAAGTTGCCATTGCATTGTCTGGAGTTGAGTATTGCATTTTCAGGTTATCCCCGATTGGGCCGAGCCGCATCGACTCGCATGGGAGGAGCTGGTTAGGACGAGGTGGCTCAGAGAAGACGAGGAGTTTGCAGCCTTGTCGAGGCGGAACGCGGATAACCGAGGCGATGGTGGAACACACTGCGCGGGAAACCGCAACTTTGACCGCTTCAAGGGGAAGGTGGTACGTATATACATGGAACGACCTGCGTGCATTTCTGCTTATGTTTGTACTTCATATGCATAATATTTTCTTTTCGCGATACAGGTGGCCGAGGCACAACCCGGGGAGGTGATTCATGACGTCGCCGTCTATGAGATGATGCGGCGAAAGAAGCCCAATTACTCGGAGCCTCAACCCTCGTTGCCCGTGTACTTCGGCACTGCCCAGAACGACTTGGGGAACTACAACACGATGGTGAAGGCTCGTCACCCCCATGTGGATGACCCCATTCACGCGGAGATCGACGAGGAGTCGTTGGTCCTGTCGGGGCACGGATTGCAGCATGGACGCCTCAAGATTCTGAATAAGAAGGTCAAGCATATCCTCAGCACGAGCTTCAGCCGTCTCAAGGCTACCTACCCCGCCGACGGCCCCCCTATCCCGCCTCGTGGCCAGCCTCGTCGCTCCGCCGAGGATGTAAGTTTTTCTCGTTTTCATCATCTTTATGACTTTTGTTCCTGCATGGCTAACCGCTGACGAGATTCCTTGTATTTGAAATTGTAGCCTGAGTTAGACGCGGCCTACGATGCCGCTTATGAGGAATATCAGGTGGCCTTTCGGCAGCATCAGGAGGCGAATGCGATCTACATGCAATACGTAAATGTAAGTCCGAACCTTTATTTTTTGCAAAAGATACAAGTCCCACTTCCCCCCGTTTGTTGTACTACGGCCTGACTTCTAAACTATCTTGCAGGCCATGATGGTGAATATTCAAACTGGCCAGAATAGAGATTTAGGGCCCGTGCCTCCCATGCCAGGTCCGATGCCATTTTGGCAATCGAAGGAAAGCTTCGCTAGGACCTACTACGCATCGACACCGGTAAGTTCTTTGCAAACCCACTGGTTATCGCTTTACTTTGCCTCGCAAGTTGCTAACATGTAGGCAACATGTAGGGAATGGGAGCTTCTGGGAACCGGCACTTTGGACACGCCTCGCCGGATGGGCGTCAGATCACACCGCTTCATGACGATGGTCCATCTCCTGGCCATTCTGCAGATGGTTCTCCCGAGCTTCACACTTCTCCTACTCCCTCGCCAGGTGGCTCTTCTGCTGCTTCTACTGGACGCAACCCTCGGCAGAGGTCGCCACTTTTCACCAGGGGAGATCTCGGGTACACCCCCTCTCCTCCAGAGTTGTAGGCATGTGTGATGATGTCGATGATCTTGTATGACTAATGTATGGATGATCTTGTATGACTGATGTTGATACATGTATGGCATATGTGATCTTGTTTCAATTGGTGTGGAATATATATTGCATGGATGTATGGATGATGTATGGATGTATGGATGTATGCCTGCTGTGAGTGCTGCTGCTGCTGCAAAAAAATTCAAAAAAAAAACTGTGCATTTGATACGCCGACGGCCTTGCCCTCGGCGTAGGAGGTAAGTGTGACCAAATGGTCAAGGCTACGCCGACGGCAAGGCCCTCGGCGTAGGGCCAGCCCGCTGCTGCCAGGCCGCTGCGCTGCCTCCACGTGGCAGGAGTACGCCGAGGGGGAGGCCGTCGGCGTAGCAGCTGCGCCAGGCCGCTGCGCTGCCTCCACGTGGCAGGAGTACGCCGAGGGGCCGTCGGCGTAGCAGCTGCGCCAGGCCGATGCGCTGCCTCCACGTGGCAGGCGTACGCCGAGGGGGAGGCCGTCGGCGTAGCTGCTGCGCCAGGCCGCCCACCAGCCTCCACGTGGCTTAGTACGCCGAGGGTGAGGCCGTCGGCGTAGCCGACGCGCCGTTAACTGGCCGTGTGACGGCGCGGTCGACGTTCGCCGACGGTCTCTACGTCGACGGGCGCCGTCAGGCCGTCGGCGTTGACCTACGCCGACGGTCTTGTCCTACGCCGACGGCCGCGGCTGCTCCGCCGAGGGAGAGGTCCGCCGAGGACGGTACGCCGAGGGCAGCCGTCGGCGTAGTGTACGCCGAGGGTTTTCCTGGCTACGCTGACGGCAATATGCCCTCGGCATACCGAGCTTCTCCTGTAGTGGAAATTCATGCCCCGTGCCTTACATTTCTTTCTTGTTTCACTCGAGAACATCCATAGGATCTGATTTTTTTTCATACGCATATTGCGATTGTAGTAGGTAAAACCAATGATGAGCAATGGCAGAAATTGAGACTCCACCAAATTAATGTCCCTTATGTATTTCTTAAAGTAGCATCGGCGCCTAAAGGTAGCATCGCCGGAGACGCTAGTAGCAACATCGGAGATTGTGCTCAAGGGCACGGAGGTGTAGCCCTCGGCAGCAGTACAACCTGCCCTTTGCAGCACCTCGCTCGTGCAGCAGACGTCGGGAACCACAGCGTAGGGCGCAAATCAGGTCGGGGTTGGGCTGAAGCGGATGGGGAAGTAGGGCTAGATCTCGAGGGGGTCGGGGTCGGAGCTCTTGCAGGAAGGCGCGCATGGATTCGAGGTGGACGTGGAGGCCTCGGACGGCGGCCATGGCGTCCATCTCGAGAAGGAGTCCGTGAGGTTGAGAGAGGTTCGCAGGTCGTCTTGATGGGTCATGAGGGAGGAGAGCCAGAGCAGCAGTGCGAGGTGAGGACGCCATGGCGCAGCGGCGCGAGGTGGGTCGCCATGGTGCGGCGGCCGGCAACGCCTGGCTGCAGAATTAGATGGGAGAGGAAAAGAAGGAAGAGAGATCGAGGAGATAAGGTGTGTGGGGCCACCCAAGATGTGGTGTGCACCTGCTGCCCAAATTTGCTGCTGCCTATCCACGCGACGCACGACCCGAACGATGGGAACCCAGGATCCCGGGGGATTGGAATCATTTTCCTTAAAGTAAAGGCACAAATACATAACTCATGTCGCCATGCTAAAAAGCTACACGCTAGAAATTTTAGATCCACGAGACCACGAAGCATAATTTCCCTGCCTAGTAAAGCGTGTGCTGACAAATACCAGATGCTTGAGGAATAAGATGTTACATAACACTAGTAGATAATAGGACTCTAGTCCCGGTTTATAAGAGGCTTTAGTTTTAGATTGCAATCCAGGATTAACATATCGGAACTAAAGGTTAGGCCTTTAGTCTCGGTTCTGTTATAAACCGGGGCTAGATTGTCTCCACGTGGCTCCGTTGCGCCTGCTGGGTTGGAGGATCTTTAGTCCTGGTTTATAACACACGAGCCGGGACTAAAGTTTTTCTGCCACGGCAGCGTTTTGCACCAACCGGCTGCCGCGGCAGGAGGTGGGATTTTAGGGTTTTAGGTTTTTTTTTGTGTTCGATTATTTTTCATTTTATGTTTTCATTTCAAACAATTTTTTATATACATATTATTCTACGCTACTACACGCTGTATAAATTGATGCATATATAATATAATTTCTCTCACGATTACATAAAGACATATAAATATATACACAACCGAGACTAGAGCTCGTCTATTTGATTTACACGAAGATCATTACATTACACGGATACTGTCCTTTTGTGTCTATCAACGATTACGAAGGTATATCCACGTTGTATTCTCCTTTTGTGTTTATGATGTCTCTGGGCAAAAATCCCGACAACTCCTCTTGAATTGCTAGTAGGCGTTCATGTGGTAGGAGCTTATCTCGCATCGCATCCAACTATATATAAAGAAGTAGATCATTATGAATGGAACTCAACAAAATTATGATATAAAATAAATTGTGAATATATTGTTTACGTACTCGAAGAAAGTCTATGCCCTGCTCCATACACCCACGAATGAACTCGCATACGTAATATCCACATAAATTAGTCCCCTGTGACTGCATCGCACACTTTTCGATCGAGAATATAATTCAATCAAATACTAATCAATCATGATAATTGTATGAAGACTAGAATTGAAGAGATGCGAGGACCTAGCTCTCGTACTACTTACTGAGACCGTACGAAAAGTGAGCTCCTTACGCCATTCACCCTGAACCTTTTACAAACCTTGTCCGGCAAAAAAATAAATGAATGAGTTATTAATTACTTTACATCTCAGAGAATGAACGAAAGAGACAAATATAGTGCGATAATGATTGAAATAACTTTTGGAGGCAATCAAGTATGCTGCGGTTGTCTTGCATCGGCTTCTTTAACGAGTCCGAGATTTCAACTTTTGCATGGTCAACGTCAATATTTAGAAGAATCCAGTGGAAGCTGTGCACCACTTAACATCGAGTAAACAAAAATTAAATATGTACAAGACATTAAGACTCTCACCCATAGTTGTAAGGAAATAGTATTTGCGTCTTGTAATGTTGCTCCATTAAAAACATTAGCAAGTTATCCTTCGTTTTCTCGAGGTTATTTATTAGCGTATGTCCATTAACTCTGTTTGGGTCAACAAACCCAATGTTGTAGATTGACTTTCTTCTACATTCTTGAATCTTTATTATGCATATATAATAGCATATAGAAGGAGATATAGTGAGGATAACGATAAGAAATGAATTAAACGAGCTGAGTTAGTGACTTAATTACGTATAGACAATATAAGCTGAGGAGGAACTTGTCGAGGGCGTCTAGGTTGAATAACTGAAATAGTTCACAAAGTTCAATGGAGATCATGTCTGGACGAAAGTACTCCTCTCCAACTTTACATAGGAGAAATTGTCGCCCTTCCTTTGTGATTTTCAAGTACCAGATATGCAACAGTCGCGTATGTGTTGGCGGATCATCAAATACCTCATCGCTGAACAGAGGCTCCCCGTAGACAAATTTCCGTGCTATTGGTCCCTTGGCGATATCACCTCCGCCGGCTAGAATTTCTTCGACCGACACGTTACACTCCTTGGCTAATTTAATAGCTAATTCCATATCTATTCTACCTTGAGTGGGCTGGGGTAACACCTTGAGCGGGGCGATGGATTGTTTTTCCTGTTTGTCGAGCTGTGCAACTTCTTTTGATTTTCTCCCGCTTGCAGTACTGCTTGATGACTTCTCTTTTAGTGTCTTCGTAAGACAGCGTGTATAGTCATCTTTCCTATTTAACACATGTTGGGGTGGTTGCTCAAGTAATGCCTTGAAGTGCTTCTTGACTTTTCGATCATTTTGCACCTGCGCCTCGGGTTGTTTTGGTGCAAAATGGGCCTTCACTTCGGCTTGGGAGATAACCGTGCTTTCCTCATTAGTCTGGTGATAAGCTAACTTGGGAGGAGACGACGGTACTCTTGGGAGGGGCTCGCTATGGTCCCTCTCGGGAAGGGTAGACTATTGTTTCTCGGTGGAGACGGTGGACTCGGAGGTGATGGTGGCCTCGGAGGTGATGGATTGCTTCTCGGAGGAGAGGATTGCCTTGGCGCCCAGCCTGGAAACACGATGTGCTTTTTTTTCCAAAGAATGATCCCACCCTCTACTTCTCCCAGTGTTTTCTCCCCTTCGCCTGCAGGGATGTCAAGCTCAAGTGATCGACATGTCGGTTCAACTTCATCCACACCGACACAAGCATAGCCAGCTGGAATCTGACTTCCATGGTAGGTCACTTCCAGTGGACAAGGTAAAGCAAAGCCGACCGCCACCTTCATAGAAATGTTCTTCACTATGACATGTAGCTCACAAGCTATCATTGCCTCGACTTCATCCACGCGGTAGCGAACCATCGTTGCACCAGGCGTATCATCTATCACCGGTGCATTATTCTCCATCAGCAGTAGATTATTAGCTTGTACCTCCGTGGAAGCCACGCTTCTTCTCCGCTGAGATGGGCCCACCGGACTATCTAATGCAGGATCTTGCTGTCGGCCAGTACTCTAAGTTCATTAATATGCTCCTGATGCAGCTTGAACATGGCTTGAAATTCCTCGTTCCTTTTTTCAACCGCCTCCAACTGCGCTTCCTCCTCCACCTTCTGTCGGTTCGTCTTTCTCGATCGGCTTCTATAAGTGTCGATGTCCTCGGGAAACCCTGTCTTCCATGGAACAGATGGGCCAAAGCCTCGTGTTCGTCTGACTTTTTCAAGATTCCCGAGGGCATATGTCAGCTCATCGTTCTCTCTATCGGGAATGAACTTTCCATCTTTTTTCAGTTGTATCACTTTAACAAGTTCATCTTTGGGTTTAGTAATGGCCTTCTTTATAATAATAATCTCCCCGGTTTCAGTGTCATACGACCCCCCATGCCCAAGGAGCCAATTTTTTTGACCTCACGGGCCACTGATTTGTAGCTGGCATGACCCATTTATCGCACATTTCTTTCATGGTTTTTGCCCACTTAGGCACGGTCGTCTTGTAGCCACCTGTCCTCATAGTATGGTGATATTTATTTTTTGCCGCATTTAACTTATTCTTTTCCGACTTGGCCATAGCTGCTTCTCATTCCTTGTGTGTCACAAATGGGGCCTAGTTATCCCGTTGCTTCTCCAGCGGGCAAGTGAATGGCGGAGTCAGCCCCTTCTTGACATAGTTGTTGTACAACATTTTCTTCCAGTCCTTGAACTGTGCGCCCATCTTCTTAAGGGCCCACTTTCTGACTGTTAACCTCAATGCCTCATTGAGTTCACGAGTGTCCAATTCAGGCAGAGAGAAGTGTGTCATGAGTGAATTCCAAAGACACTCTTTGGCTCTGCCATCGACAAAAGTTTCTCCATCTCGGTCGCTTTTATTTCCTGGCTTATTCCACTTCTGAGTGGTGATCGTGATGGTGGACCTGACTATCACTCCACATTGATATACAAATACACTTGCGGCCTCTTTCGGCTCCAAAGGTTCGTCCATCTCAGAAACTACATCAATAGTTAAACGCGCACTATCGGCCAACGTTTTGGTCGAGCCTCATTTCTTTGCAGAAGATTCGCCCGATGTGGAGGTCTAAGAAAGAAACAGTCGTTAGTACACACACACACATATATATATATATATATATATATATATATATATATATGAATCAACTAATGCATCTACTAGCTCGTGATCAGCAGAAGCTTTATATACCTCGCCGGACTTTGCTATGGTGTCTCCACCGTCATCTCCACCAAAGAATTCATCATAGTTGTCTCTTCCGTCAGCTTCATCCAAGTTGAGGTATTGGGAGTCATCATCATCTCCATGGTCGTCTGCTCCATCGTAATGGTAACCTCCTGTACCCTCATATATCATGTTGTACATGTGCTCTTCGTTGTCTCTATCGTCCATAACTTAACTAGTACAGAAGAAAGATAAAACCATTTTGATTAATGCTATAAATAAAGGAAGATAAAGTAATTTAGCTTAATATACCATATTACACATTAAAGTACCAATTAAACAATGCGATGAAGAAAGATAAAGTACCAATTAAACAAAAAAACATCTCGAATAATCCAGCTAATACAACAATAATAAAAGATAGTACCCTATTACACATCTAGCTCAACGAAGACGTTGAGCCCCGGCTACTGAGCCGCGGGAGGTGTGCACCCAAAGAGTAGGAACCATCACCGGAGAATATCACGGGTAAGGTTCCTGAATAAGTTGTCAGGTATTAGCGACCCGGACTTCCAAAATGTACATGTAACGTCAGACGTGCTCGTCCTCCTCCCTGACACGACGATGTACCACCTCGTCGGGGTTGGATCCCTCTGCACCACGCCTGGACCACTCGGCCGCCACCACAGAAGATCCGGGTCAACGACCACACCCGGATTCCTCACCAGACCACGTCTCCCGGATGGTAGAACCTCCCAGTGCCAGCCCGGTGGAGCTCAGTCCCGTGGATGCCCGGCGACAGAGTCTAGTAGTGCTCTGTTGTTCCCGCCGAATGAACGAGGATGAGGACGCGGCATAATCCTAAACACTATATACTTTAAACATGACGAAAGTAAATAGTATCAACTAAAATAAACTATATTAAATATTAACTAAATTCAACTAATTAACTACATTAAACACTAACTAAAATCAACTAAAATATCTAAACAAAATTACACTAAACTTACTAACTAATTAACCCTAAAATAACCCTAAATACACTAACAAAATTACACTACCTAATTAACACTAACAAAATTAACAATAATTAACTAGAGCTCACCTTGGAGGGACGGCTCCGGTGGTGGTGGACGGCGCGGGCGGCGCGGTGGGCTCTATCGCGAGGAGGAAGACGCAGCGCCGGGGAGGGGCGGAGCGGGACGGCACAGGCGCGGGCGGCGTCGGGGAGGGGCGGCACGGGCGCAGGCGGCGCGGGAAGGGGCGGCACGAACGCGGGCGCGACAGCGCGGTGGACGGCGCGGCGACGCGGTGGCTCAATCGCGAGGAGAAAGACGGCGCGGTGGCGATCTGTGTGCTCCGCTTCGGTGCTCGAACCGGGGCGCACGGGGTGGGTATTTATACCCAACCCCCTTTAGTCCCGGTTTGTGTTACCAACGGGGGATAAAGGGCTTTAGGCGCGTCGCGTTTCGTGCGCAGGGCCGCACCCCTTTAGTCCCGGTTTGTGGTATAAACCGGGACTAAAGGTCTGTTTTTAAACCTTTTTTAAAAAACAAATTAGCAATTAGGAAAATTAATTATTATATATCAAGATTTGCAGAAATAAAAGATCTATAATTTAAAGCTATTATCCTACTTTGTTATATAGATGTAAATAAAATAATTGTTCCCATATTTCCTTTGTTCGGACCATTTTTGAATTTTTTATGCCAGTTTTGAATTTTTCCCGTTTTGAACTTAGGTCAAAACAGCGTGCGTGAAGATAGGGGATGGGAATATTAGAACTTGCATTGGATCTCTGAAGAAACAACATATTGTGAGTCTAAAAATCACTGGCGTTAGATCATGTACCTGTAGTTCAAACCGGACCCACTTCCTGCCGATTCGGCAGACATTTGTCTTTTTCACCTGGGAAGGACAGAAAGGTTTGAGATCCCCCGGTTGGGAGATAGTTCATGTAAGGTGGTCTAGTATTTTATAAAATTGGGATGGTAGCATTCTATAACTGCATTTTGGTGTCTGCTTCACAAAACGACCCGTCTTTTTGCGCTCGCAAAATGGAAAATGGCTTTTCTGTGCGACGAAAAGGAAAACTTCCTCCTGCAACATTGTTCTCCATCCCAATATCCACATGCATGCACAATATGGGCAAAGTATCACAAGCTATGCCGAGATTCAGCACATAACATCCGTCTCATGGACCGAAAGTCATGAAACCTCGAACATGATAGGTCAATTTGTGAAGGTTTTTTCGAGACATAATCAATATACCAAGTTTGATATTTTTCCTTGCAACTATGTCACATAATATCACACCACGCGAAGGATTTACATTGTTCGGACCTTTTTGAAATTTTTATGCCCGTTTCGAATTTTCCCACCATTTCCCACCGCTTCCCGCCATGTTTTCCCGCCCTTTCCCTCTGAACGGAGCTTTTAGTCCCGGTTGTAGCCACTAACCGGGACTAAAGATATTTCCTGCCATTTCCCACCGCTTCCCGCCATGTTTTCCCGCCCTTTCCCTCTGAACGGAGCTTTTAGTACCGGTTGTAGCCACTAACCGGGACTAAAGATATTTCCCGCCATTTTGCACCGCTTCCCGCCATGTTTTCCCGCCCTTTCCATCTATATATGGGCCGACCACGCCATGGATATCAATAAATCCACACCTTCATCTCTCACAACAATGGACAGTGCCTACTGGGCCATTCTGACCCTCGAGGAGACCGAGGCGATGTGCGCCTCCAGCTAGACCTTGCGTGCTGGGCTACCGGCCGGCCGCCGGCTGGATGCTGAGAGCTGGAGGGGTTCCTGTCCCTCCTGTGCCTTAAGGCTCCGCCCGGCAGGCGTCCATCACGAACCACTTCTACGACGAGCTCACGCCGGAGTATCAGATGGATCCCCAGTGGGATCCCGACAACTACGACACCTGGAATGCCTTCTTCGCTATCAGGCGGGAAAGGGAGCTCGCCAGGTACGAGGGTGATGGCCCGCCCCCGGTGAACCACAATGAAGCCGGCCGCCGTCTATGGTGGGCGAACCGTACTATCACCGGCGTGATGCGCTACATCGCCGGGGGAGACCATCCTCGCCTGCGGTGCCGACAAGTCCACCCGCCATAGAGACACAAGAAGCCCCCCCCCGCCTAGCGACATCATCTTCCAGGAGACCCATCCCCTGCCCGCCATGAATCCGAGGCCGGAGTGTCAGGTGCCCCCGGTATATGCCATGGCTGGGCTGAGGATCGAGCCGCGTGCGCCTAGCCACGACGATGATGACGATGATGATGACAATGAAGAAGAAGACCCTGAAGCTGCGTATTATAGGACTAGGCATGATTATGACTAAAGGGGGCGACTTTAGTCCTAAGTGTTAGCTAGTCCCAGTTTGTCCCGGTTTTTAATATTAATAAATGTCTTAAGTATTACCTAGTCCCGAGACTAAATATGAAGATGTTGTTGTATTCTTGTGAGTTTGCTCAGGTGATTAAATGTTGTTTTTTACCTGCCTACAGCAATCTCAGAAATTCTAAAAAAATATGATTAATTCACAAAAGGTTTAATACATTATTACATCACCAACATCCACATCTAGTGTTTTGGTTCTCTTCTATTCTGTAACCATGGAGCATCCTCCTTATTTAGAGGTATGCTTGGGTCAGTTTTCACTTTGAATGACGGAATTTCATGAAATTTGTTATAATCTTCTAACATGTATGTCCTGTCCTCAACTGCCACCATGTTTCTTTTTCATGAAAGAACTATGTGGCGCTTTGGCTCATCGTATGATATTGTATTCTTTTGCTTATCTTTCCTTTTTTTCGGTCTAGTAGACATGTTCTTCACATAGAAAACTTGAGCCACATCATTGGAAAGGATGAATGGTTCGTCTCCGTACGCAAGATTATTGAGATCAACTGTTGTCATTCCGTACTGCTGGTCTACCGTTACCCCACCTCCTGCCATCTTGACCCATTTGCATCGAAACAATGGGACCTTGAAATTAGAACCATAGTCAAGTTCCCATATGTCCTCTATGTAACCATAATATGTGTCCTTTTTCCATTCTCGTCCATTGCATCAAATCGGACACCACTGTTTTGGTTAGTGCTCTTTTTATCTTGGGCGTGCGTGTAAAATATATTCCCATTTATCTCGTACCTTGGAAAGCCAATATAGTTGAAGATGGAGACATGGCCAACAAGTACAAGTGATCTCCAACAGTGGTGTCATTCATGAGATGTGTCTACAACCAGCCGCTGAAAGTCTTTATGTGTTCATCTCTAATCAACCTGTCAGATGCCCCAGGTAGTTCGAGCGTACAATATTCTTGTGTAACTCGATATAGGGAGCCACCAAGGTGGAACTTTGCAGAATTGTATAGTGTTCTTTAGTGAAAGAATGTCCGTCCATACATATCTTTGCTTTCTTTTCTAGCGTGCCTTTTCCACTAAGTCTCCCCTCATGTCGTGATTCAGGTACATCGATCGGCTTAAGGTCAGGAATAAAGTCAACACAAAACTCAATGACCTCCTCTGTTCCATAGCCCTTGGAGATGCTTCCTTCTGGCCTAGCACGGTTATGGACATATTTCTTTATGAATCCCATGAATCTCTCAAAGGGGAACATATTGTGTAGAAATATAGGACCGAGAATGGTAATCTGTTCAACTAGGTGAACTAGAAGGTGCGTCGTTATATTGAAGAAGGATGGTGGGAACACCAACTCAAAGCTGACAAGACACTGGACCACATCTTTCTGTAACCCTGGTAGACTTTCTGGATCGATTACCTTCTGAGAAATTGCATTGAGGAACGAACATAGCTTCACAATGGGTACTCTAACATTTTCCGGCAGAAGCCCCCTCAAAGCAACCGGAAGCAACTGCGTCATAAGTGCGTGGCAGTCATGAGACTTCAGGTTCTGGAATTTTTTCTCTGCCATATTTATTATTCCCTTTATATTGAACGAGAAGCCAGAGGGGACCTTGATACTACTCAGGCATTCAAAAAATATTTCCTTCTCTTCCTTGGTAAAAGCGTAGCTGGCAGTACCTTGAAACAACTCTGGATGCCTGCCTTCTCGGTCTTTCATACGTTGTTGGTCCTGCCGTGCTTCTGGTGTATCTTTATTCTTTCCATATATGCCCAAGAAGCCTAGCAGTATCACGCAAACATTCTTCGTCAGGTGCATCACGTCGATTGCAGAGCGGACCTCTAAGACTTTCCAATAGGGTAGCTCCCAGAATATAGATTTGTTCTTCCACATGGGTGCGTGTCCGCCAACGTCCTTTGGAACGGACTGTCCGCCAGGACCCTTTCCAAGGATTACTTTTAAATCCTTCACCATATCAAATACATCATCACTAGTACGACGGACAGGCTTACTTCAGTGATATGCTTCACCATTGAAATGCTTGCCTTTCCTT
Source organism: Avena atlantica (assembly GCA_910589765.1). Lineage (NCBI taxonomy): Eukaryota > Viridiplantae > Streptophyta > Magnoliopsida > Poales > Poaceae > Avena > Avena atlantica. Next base: position 290,137,236 of record OU342738.1, read on the forward strand.
CTTAGGGAATGCGTGGGCGGAAGAAAACGATGATTCCCTAGGTACACATTATTCTTGCACTTATCCAAACAAATACTTTCAGTGTCATCTAAACAGTGTGTGCATGCATTGTATCCCTTGTTTGTCTTTCCTGAAATGTTACTAAGAGCAGGCCAATCATTGATGGTTACGAACAACAATGCTAATAGATTAAATTACTCATGTTTGTGATCATCCCACACATGTACACCTTGTCCGTACCACAGCTGTAAAAGTTCTTCAACTAATGGCCTTAGGTACACATCAATGTCATTGCCGGGTTGCTTCGGGCCTTGGATGATCACTGGCATCATAATGAACTTCCGCTTCATGCACAACCAAGGAGGAAGGTTATAGATACACAAAGTCACAGGCCATGTGCTATGACTGCAGCTCTGCTCCCCAAAGGGATTCATGCCATCTGTACTTAGACCAAACCATAAGTTTCTCGCGTCACCTGCAAAGTATGGGTACTTTCTCTCAATTTTTCTCCACTGCGACCCATCAGCGGGGTGTCTCAACATCTCGTCTTTCTTACGGTCTTCTTTGTGCCATCGCAACAACTTGGCATGCTCTTCGTTTCTGAACAAACGTTTTAGCCATGGTATTATAGGAGCATACCACATCACCTTGGCGGGAACCCTCTTCCTGGGGCGCTCCCCCTCAACATCACCAGGGTCATCTCGTCGGATCTTATACCGCAATGCAGTGCATACCGGACATGCATCCAAATTCTCGTACTACTCACCACGGTAGAGGATGCAGTCATTAATGCATGCATGTATCTTCTGTACCTCTAATCCTAGAGGGCATACAACCTTCTTTGCTTCGTAACTACTAGCGGGAAGTTCGTTATCCTTTGGAAGCAACTTCTTCATTATCTTCAACAACTTTTCAAATCCCTTGTTAGGCACACCGACCTCTGCCTTCCATTGCAGCAATTCCAGTATGCTGCCTAGCTTTTTGTGCCATTTTCGCAATTCGGGTACAGCAATTTGTTGTGATCCTCTAACATCTGCTCAAATTTCAACCTCTCCCTTTTGCTATCACATTCTCCCTTTGCAACAGCAATGGCCCGACCAAGATCATCATCTGGCTCATATGATGCACGTTCTTCTGCTTCTTCTTCATCATTGTCTTCCATTGTAGTACCACCGTATTCAGGGGACATAGGATAGCTGTCATCATTCTCTTCATCTTCGTTGTCTTCCATCATAACCCCTCTTTCTCCGTGCTTGGTCCAAAAATTATAGCCAGACATAAAACCGGACCGAAACAGATGGCCGTGAAGGACTCTTGAGGAAGAGTATTCCTTCTGATTCCGACACTCACCACATGGACAACACATAAAACCATTCCGCTTGTTTGCCTCTGCCACAACGAGAAAAGAACACACGCCTTTAATGAACTCATCAGAGATTCGTTCAGCAAACTTCCATTGTCGTCTCATCTGCATTACATAAGTTCATCAAACAAAATCACGATGCTCAGAGTAGTACTAGTCTAAAAATAAAAGAACACGTCGTATACATCAAACAACTACGCACAGATTTAAAAAATTTCTACTACATCTTTAGTCCCGGTTGGACACACCAATCGGGACTAAAGGGGTTGCGGCAGGTGACATGGTTATACCCTACCGGTACGTGATCTCAGCATACCTGGTCCAGCCCAAGGAAGGCCCACGGCAAATGTACGCCGGCCGATGAGGAATTTCGGGTGGCCCAGGCCCATGACGCCTTCGGATCCTTGGAGAGCAAGGCTAGAGTAGATAGGAAATTCAAAGGGGTAAAACCCTAGAACCTGTAACCGACTAGGACTATGCCCGGGACCTGCCTAAGTCTATATAAAGGCCAGGAGGGAACGACCTAGATCTCTCGACTCATACTTTCGCATACACACCACCACGCCAGATTGCATCTGCGCACCCCTGTAACCTTCGGTTCCGCCGTAATCAAGAGCAGACAAGCAGGAGTAGGGTTTTCCCTCCGGGGGCCTGAACCTGGGTAAACCTTGTGTCTCCGTGTTGCTTGTTTGCTAACCGTTCCACGATCTCCAGCATCCCCATCTGCTCCAAAACCCAAGTCCATAACAATGGGCATTGATGAGATCAAACCTCGTCAATTGGTGCCGTCTGTGGGAACTGGGGGCGCTGATTGTGCGATCGTGACGGTCCCAACCCGATCGATATACAACTCTGCAGCAACGGAGAGTCATCTCCTCTTTGGCGCTTTCGACTTCACCGCCCACTCGCCGGCCACCATGAAGGACTTCGAGCCCGTAGGCGACGGACTCGAAATCCTATTCGGGAGCTTCTGCTTCCAGGTGGGGCAAACTAGCACCCTCCGCCTCCCTGAGCGGGTGCCCCTACCATCAATCAGGCCCACTTCGTGGGCCCCACACCCCGTGCTACGCACAACATCATCAGCAGATGATTCCTACGACAGCAGCAGCTGCAACTCCGATATATGCGATCCGCCATCGGATGCAGGGACCTACGGTTTCGGATCTGAAAGCTGCGGCAGCAGCGGGCCAATCTACGAGCGCTACCAATGCGCCGCAGTCATCCAAAGCGACGTGGATCAGCAAACTCCCAACCCGCCGCCTAACCCGCTGGAACGAAACAATGGGAACAGAAGAAGCCAGTCCCCCCCACCCGAAGGGGAAACAACGACCATGTCATCCGTCTTAGCAAAGAAGGATGGACCCAGGTCCGCGAAGCCGTGGCAGGCAACATAGTACTGCCCGCAGACGCCTCGCGGGATATGTTGATGGCCTACCACCTGCTCCTGATCGAGGAGCACAAGAAGCAGGTCAAGATGCAGGAGGTGCTTGACAAACGCAAGCAAGCAGCCTCAGAGTCCAGCGTGCGACGAGCCGCGCTCTCCGCCATGGGCATCGGCTGCAGCTCGAACGCCAACCCAGGCAACAAGCATCGCTCTCGGATGGAGAACATGGATCCCCAGGAGCGCCGCGAGTTGACACGAAATCTCCACACATCCTTCATGGAGATGGACGCCGACGGCAACGTCATCCCGAAAACGCCGCAGGCTGCAATCATGGCAGCCACTGCGTACCTCGCGGCCCACCCACCTCCGGAGGGGGACCCGAAGAGGGCCATGCACAAGTCCGCACTTACCGGACTCGGACTCGTCGGAGCTACGCTCCACCAGGAAGCTCCCAAGGAGCCGAAGAAGAAAGCTCCGGTCAGGTTCGACCGCAGCCCCACCCCTTCATTCGAAGAAGAGGAACATGACCTTCCCCGAAGGAAGAAGAGTTCGCGACGCCGCGACCGCGACTACGACGCCAGAGATGCGCTCACACAGCTCAAAATCGACAAAGCACGAGCCAAGCGCGCATGCTCGTCTGAATCCGAGATGGACGAAGACGAAGGAGAACTCTGCGGAGCACGATGCTTCAGCAGATCCGTCCGACGGACACGGATGCCACGAAATTTCAAGCTTCCTTCGGATACTCCAAAGTTCGACGGCACTCAAGACCCAAAGGCTTGGCTCAACGATCACTTATCATCCGTCAAACTACACGGTGGAAACAAGGAGACTGCCATGCAATGCCTTCACCTGCAGCTGATAGGCGCAGCCCGGATCTGGCTCAGCAGCCTATCCTCAAGGGTCCATCTGAAGCTGGGATGAGCTAGCTTACAGCTTCATCCGAAACTTCAAGGGTACCAGCAAAAGGCCCGCCTCAATCGAAGAATTGCGAGCCTGCACTCAACGAACGGGCGAATCCATTCGCTCGTACATACTACGCTGGTCCAACACAAAGAACTCCGCAGCCCACATCTCCGAAGAGAGGGCCATTGACGCCTTCAGGGACGGCGTCAAGCGCCAAGACTTCAAGGAGGAACTTGGGCGCGTCAAGCCCAAAACACTCGACCACCTCATGGACATCGCCAACAGGTGGGCCAACGGCGAAGATTCCATTCACCGAGCACAATCGGAAGAACAAGACGACTACGATCGACGGCGAGAGCGCCGTAGCAAGAGAAGATCGCGCGTCTACGACGATCGCGACGGACCCGACATGGTCGCGGCTGGCTACGCCGATCGCCGCAACGACGCCAACCGCAACAGCGGAGGATACCGCAGAGGAAACTTCCACGATGAGGGACGCCCAGCGCAGTCGTGGCAACGCCGCGACCGCAATAACGGACCCTCAGCATACGAAAAGCTTTCGGGTCCATGCACCATCCACTTCTACATTGACAAGCAAGATGGCAAAAAGAAGGCAAGCCACATGCTCAAGGACTGCCGCGAATTCCAGAAGCTCAGTGAAATCATGGTGCAGATGAGGCAGCAAGCTCCAATCCCTGCGTTCGGAAACGCACCCGCACCAGGTGAGATAGCGCATGGAGCTCCTCCACCGCCACCTGTAGGAGGCCCGAACCAACCGGTCGCACCAGCACAGAACAACGCTGGGAACGAGTATCCCCCGCCAAAAGGAGCACTGATGATCCAGAAGGGGCGCCCTACGAATAGGGTGCAGAAGAAAATCACCCGACAGATCAACCTGGCCGTGGCAACTCCACCCGCCATCCCTGAGTACCTCAGCGGATCGGAGTCCTGCATCACGTTCACTCGTTCGGATCAGCCTTGCCAGATCCCTCGCCCAGGTCATGATGCCCTGGTGCTGGAGGCGCAGATCGGAGGTTTCGAGATGAGTCGCGTCTTCATGGACAGCGGCAGCGGCATCAACCTGATGTTCGCAAGCACTCTAGCAGCAATGCGGATCCCGCAGTGCAGCCTTGAACAGTCCGACACAACGTTCCACGACATCGTTCCAGGGAAGGGCATATTCCCCCTGGGCAAAATATGGCTCGACGTCATCTTCGGCAAGCCAGATGTGAGCCCGTTTAGTCCCGGATGGTGTCTCCAACCGGGACTAAAGGACACTCCAACCGGGACTAAAAGTGGGTGATGACACTATATGTCGTGAGTGGAGCCACTATGTCAGTGAGTGGCGACACTGTTTCAGTGGGTGGAGACAGTATGACAGGGGTGAGTGTCGACATTATGTTGTGAGTGTCGACACTATGTTGTGCTGCTTAATCTATAAATAGGCTTCCTCATGAACTATCAACTACAATGAAGATCGTGCGCGAGACCAAGGACACCACTACGGCGGAGCTTCTCGAAGATGTCTTAGGACCTCGTCCTCAGACATCTTCGAGGAGCTCGCCGTAGAGGAACTCCCTAATATGTGAAATTAGTTAGCTCCACCAGCATACTGATTTAGCTAGAGAAGATATAAACTGAAAGATGGTGTGCGAGAGTAGGGACACCACTATGGCAGAGCTTCTCGAAGATATCTTAGGATGCCGCGTCCTCAGACATCTTCGAGGAGCTCGCCATAGAGGCACTCCCTAATTTAATTTGATATAGCTCCTCGGCGTGTTCATGTTTTTGTTCTTACTTGCTTAAACGGCCGATGATTAACTAAATGCTAGGGTGCCACTATATATATGTGAGCCTTCATAGTTTTGGTTCTTATTTTTGTTGCAATGGATTTTGTGATGGCAGGTAGAAGAAAGAAGGATATTTTATTGCTCGGCGGGCATGATGCACTATGAACCGTCTAAATTTCGAGACTATGTGCCAAACCAAGATATATAGATTTGATGAACTCATGTATTTATGTGTTTCGATGAATAAAATGAAATTTGAGACTATATGTGCCAAATTAACCAGATATATAGAGATAGAATCCACACAAATCTATCTATTTCTAGAGCATGAAATGAGCTAAAACAAGCAATGAAAGATGAAATGATGAAGTTGCTAACCTCTTAGGACCCTTAGATAGATGTGGAGGCAAAAAATCTTCACAAATCTTGAGAAAAATTGGCAAGAACTCGAGCTTGAGGGGAGAAATATGAGGGAGATGCTTGTGTGAGCTTGAAATGGCTCGGGCTGGAAGGGGAAGAAGATATAGTCGGACCCATTAATCCCGATTTGTTAAACGAGCCGGGACTAAAGGTCCACGCATCCGCTCCTTTCCAGCGACAGACTCTTTAGCCCCGGTTTGTGAAACGATCCGGGACTAAAGGTCCCCTATGAACCGGGATTAATTTCTTCTGAGGCCTGCGACCGTTTCTAGCCGTTGGGACCAGGGCATTAGTCTCGGTTTGTACCAGAACCGGAACTAATGCTCTGAACCAAAGGTCCGTTTTCTACTAGTGTAAGGGTCAAGCAGGAACATTGAGGAATGGGGAAGTTGCATCGCTGACTAATTGTGGCAGTTGCCAAGTGCCAACGGAATGTAGAATTTAGAATTTTGGAATTACAAAACCTAATTTAAAAATGTGTTTCAAAATTAGTGTTATATCAGGTACCATTATTACAGAAATTAAGAATTTTGGGATTAAAAAACCAATTTTACAATTTTATATTTTATGCTACTTCATATTTTATGTTTTTGAAAGCCTGGGTGGTAAAATTTGTGATTCAGAATTGTAGTTTGGTATCTACACCACTGATAAATTGTGAAAGCTATGGACATTTTTTTTTTCACATAGTAAAATTTTTTTTTCAATGTTTTTGTTGTATTAGGGAAACATTAGTTTTAGGACCACATTGTGACATATTTGGCCAAGCGTGAGTAGTGAGTACCATGTAGAGACATGGCCAGCACTTGCTAGCTATACGAAACTAATTAGGACGTACTTGGCCAGCATTTATGTACAAGATGAACAAGTGATACAACTGTATCTGATGTTGGCTTTCATTTTTTAGCTATTAAGATCCATGCCTCACTGTACTTTGTATTTATTCATGTATTTATGATGCATCATTAATCGTCCTATTATTATTATGTTTTAATAAATCACTATATTTGTACGCTCTAGCTTGTGTCCATGCTTGCCATATCTTTTAACATTTATTATTGTGCGTAGTCATATGTTTTAGCATTTATTTTTCTTCAAGTCCCATCATCCATGGCTATAAGAGATGTCAGGGCCTATTTGGATGCACATCTATTGTGTGCTCTGTCACTTGCCTTCCTGACTACTTGCCTTCCTGACTGTTCATTACTTGAGACATGGGAGCCCTCAACATGCCAATCCTGCTATGCTTGCTGCTGCTCATGCCACTCCATTTCGTTCCAGGTAAACATTTCCCAAAAGCTTCACTTGAACAACAGGGCACTTTCTTATGTGAAATTGATACTCCATGCCTTAGATTTCTTGTTTGACCGGAGAAAACATCTGTAGCATCTGATTTTGTCATACACCCTATTTGTGATTTTCGTTTTGTAGGCTCTGAAGCCAAGATTTGTGAAAGGCCTTGTCCGGATTATGTCACTTTCCTCTGCGTTCCGGATCCCTGTACTAAGGCGTGCCGCGACCATGACTATCAAGCGGGGACTTGTAAATATATCCTATTTTGCTTTTGCCAAGTTGATTGCTGAAGGAAAGCGTATTTGTGGGATGTGATGTAACAGGTAATAAGGTTGTAATAAGAAGAACCGATGACGAGCAATGGCAGAAAATGTGACTACACCAATGTACCTTATGCTTTTGGCATAAAGTACACAACAAATGTTGCTTATGTCTCATCTTGTGTGAGCAATGGCAGAAACCGAGACTTTGCCAAATGTTGCTTATGTCTCATCTTAAAGTGAACACACCAATATATAACCCTCGCCGCCATGCCAAAAAGTCACAGGCTGGAAATATTAGATCCATGAGACCACAGAGCATGATTTGAATGCCTAGTAAAGCGTGTGTTGCGAAATAGAATCGTTTTAAGGATGCGTATGGTATATGTTATATCAAAAGGAGATTATTAAATCAGTGGACTCTCTCCCCGATTTGCTTAATTAATTAACCAGCGAGTGAACATAAAGAAAGTGGTAATGGCTTCTTTGATTCAAATGATATGGAGATTACAGAGCAATAGCATAGGCATATATAGGAATATGAAATGATGTGATCAGGTGAGAAACTGGCCTCGTTTTTCCTTCCTTCATCATTCCTATGAATCAAAGGAGCGAACGTACCATCTCTGAAAAAATTCCCAACCTCTATTTTTCCTTTGTTTCTCCTCCAAATCAAAGGAGCCCTAACGGACAGGTATGACGAAGACCGCCAATACGGTCGTCGCCAGTATTCGCTAGGCCTTGTTTGGTGGAGTGCATAGGTGGAGTCAGGACCGTAGACTGTTGCAGATATGTGCAAGTACAGAAGCTTGCTCCTAGACCTGGAGTGGGTAAACTTGATTTTGGTAGATTGCTTGGTTTTCATATCGTTCCTTGGTATTTCAGCCTAGGTTTGTAAAACGGCACCCGATCTTTTCCGTTTCATAGGCAGATTTCTTAGTCATTTCATAATTTTTTTTTGTTAATCTAATTAAAAAATAGTTAAATTTCAATTAATTTTGCTTACACGGGCTTATGTGGGTCGCCGCTTGCAACACTATTTTAGCCAACTCGAAGGTGGAGGCATGCCGAGCGGGCTTGGCCTTCCAAGAGCCTAAACATTCTCGCGTCTACCAGTTGGGCTAGGTCGGGTTGCTATGCCCCCCCCGGGCATCCGCGCATTGTATGTTGTTTTCAAAAATATAAAAACACGTTGTCTTTTGAGGACGTCGTTGAACGCACTCCATCTCGGACGACGTTCGTCATCAGCATGATAACTTCGCATAGCGCACGCGACGACCATGTTCGGCAAGTGCCGTCCCGGCCGGCGACAGCGATCCCATATGCGCTCTCCCTTATTCCCTTCATTGGATATCCTCCATGGCTCCACGTACGAACGCGGTCAAGTCTTCGGCTAGCTCTCTATCCGGCGATGACTCGACGCTCGCGACCGCAGCAAAGTAGTATAACACCAGCCAGTGGCTACGCTCCGTGTCCCGGCCATGCATCGGTTAGTCGGTCGTCGACGTTGGCGTCTTGCAAGTGGCATATCTATCTATCTATCTATCTATCTATCTATCTATCTATCTATCTATCTATTTCGATATCTATCTCGAGAAAGAGATCGACTGACGACCTCTCGGGTTGTCTGAATGCCTCTGCATGTTTGCTTGCGCGTGAAGCTGCGGGAACGAGAGGTACCAGAAGAGACCAGAAAAAATACTGGTGGCATGTGCCGCCGTCAGTAGTGACGGGAGGTTTCAGTGATCTCGATGAACGCGTGCGGGTCTGGACAGAATTTGCGCAGTGTACTACTCCCTCCGTCCACAAATAACTGACGCGGACAACCAAAATTTTCAACTGGAGTCATTTTTACAATTAGACCCTCCAGGTTTTACACTCCCAGGTAGCGATCCCTCCACGACCCAGCTCGTGAAATCGTGATTGCTCCTCCGTCGACGGCCAGGACCTCGCCATGGCCCCCACCCTGCTTCCCGCCGTCGGCGCGTCGCCGTGGCTCCCGTCCCGCTTCCTGCTTCCCACAGCCAGCGCGCCTCCGTGGTCCCCGCTTCCCGATTCCCACCACCAGCGCGTCCTCGCACACCCCGACGGCGCTGCTTAACCAACCGTCGGGCGCTTGGCCCTTTTTTCCACGAGGCAGAACTTTTCTCTTTGGAAAGACCTTTTCCGTACGCTAGAAACAAATCGCGTTAAGTGTCTTGGTTAGCGTCCGCGTTGCAGTACTGGGCTCTAATCTTTAAATTCTGCAATAACTAAAATTTTTTTTGCTACTCAAACGTCTACCTAAGAGTCTAGCAATGTACATGACCTTAAAATGACCAGAGATTACACTTTTTTAAGAATTCAGATAACCATACCATACCATAGATGCAACTTGCAGTTGATTATGGCTTCAGAAACATCAACTTTTTTATTTAGTCCACCACATGCATTCTCTGAAAAGATCATCTGCCCTGAACTGTTAGTCCTCAAGGGACCTGGGATCAATAAAAAGATTAATTATGAACTCTGAAAGAGAAATACTCTCTGCTAGATGTCCCAGCAATGACAATTAAACAAACTCTCTTGGAGATTCAATCAAGGGACCTGGCATCCTCTAGTGAACTTGGAGATTCAGTCGAGGAAGAACAATTGAAAAAGGCAAAAACTCTCTTTATTCTTCATTCTCCGGAAATACTTCCCTGACAACTCCTCCGTCTCCCCGTGTTCGTATCGCCACCGATTTGTGGTCACCCTCGCCGGCTAATCAGTCCTGAAACTGGACAACTGAATGTTCCAGATCATCAAGTTCCAGCAATGACAATTAAACAAAGAACTTGCACATCATCAAGCACCACATCGGTCCTGAAATTCATAATTATTGATTTATAAGAAACCAACCAACATGTCCATTTTTCATTTGCACTAGCTATATTGTGCTTCACAGCACCTTGTGTGAACAATCAAAGGAGCAACCATTTTTCATTTGCACTAGCATATTCAGCTTCTATATTACTCCAGAAAATCTAGTATGATAGGTACCAAGTCAGTAGTTAGCATTACTAATGCAGAAAACTCTATTTCAAAGAACAAACTTTTGTTCATCACACTCCTGTAAAACCTGAAGTTCATCACACTCCTGTAAAAACTGAAGATGTATAGTACACAACCATATCCTTTTTATTGTTTACCAAAAAAGAGCAAAGGTGTGGTAATGAGATCCATTCAAAATGGACTAATGGAACAGAACTTTTGAAGGATTCTACTTGGTAAGAAAGAACAATCTAGCTGTTACACAGTACTGTCTTGCAGTTTCACCTGCCCATAAACATCTAGAAAGCTTTTGTGTTTTCTTGATTTAAAAAATAAAAGAAATACCTCAACTAAACTTCTACCTTGATTTCAAATGTAATATGAACCAAAAAAGATGAATAACTATGTAGTAGTTCAACAAAACTGCAGTTGCAAACAAGAACCATAGCATTATCTACAGCAAGGAAGATCCTTGTAGCTATTCCCTATATGATGTTCGTGTGACAAGTATGTAGAAACAGAAGCTCTCGGGATGGATCTAATCAAATCAGTATAGATGCATAAGACGTATTCTTTTACACCAGGAGGCTAAGGGTTGGGGGAGAAGCAGATGTCTCACCGGGCGTCCGAGGAGACCGCGACAATGTAGCCTAGGCGCTCTACGACAGGGGAGGATTCAGTGAAGGAGGATGCCCTCTCACTGACGGTTCTTGGTCCCTTCCGTGTCGTGACACTGATGGATAGTGAGTTCCCTGGGGCAAAGATTGAAGCTTGCCGGAGCCCGAGGATTCCGCCACCGCCATGGATACCCCATGCCCCATCTCCATAGCCTGACACCGCCGACGCCGCCATTGATCCCAAAAACCGAACCTTGCAGGAGCCCGGGCAAGGGTTTGTGGTGGGGTTGTGGATCTACGCTCCAAGCCATGAGAACGAGAGAGGAAGGACGAGGTTGTTCAGGGGCAGTGGTCGCGCAGCGTCAGGAGTCGCCGGAGCAGTCGAATCGTCCGAGGACGCCGGCGACGGAGAACGCGGAGGGGAACGCGACGAGTCGAGGTAGGGGACGGGAAAGCAGTCAGGGGGCTTTTTGCAAATACTACTTGGCTTGATCGAGCGTTGGTTCCGCAGTCTTTTGCGTACTCTACTATTTCTAGGTTGTGATGCTATCGACATCTACTGCAGGACATCTACCGTATACTTTCTCCCTTTCAGGTCTTAAGACATCCTTGTTTTGCGTGTTTTTTCTTTGACCAAGAAATACTCTAAATACATAAAGAGTTTTGGTATAAAACTAGTATCATTGGAAAGTATTTTTCAATACGAATCCAACGGTACTAATTATGTATAATCTAATCAAGATTTTGTTGTTTAATTCTTTTTATTAAACTTTGCTTTAGAAAGCGTGTGCGTCTTAAGCCTTGAAACGGAGGTAGTATTACTAGGGGATCCTCTACTTTTTGTGCAGCGAGTGCTTGATGATCGGGGATTAATCACGCTATGGCAGCGAGTCAAAAAAAACGGGAGGTACGACGAAGAGCACCAATGCGATGGTCGCTAAGTGGAGTGGTTCGTCTGCTGGTAGATCCTACACTATAGTTTGCCCTGCCAGGGCCTCATCTTTCGTCGCACGGCTCACGTACACCTTTCCAGCTACTGCATGCTAAGATGTTCAAAATGCCTACAGCAACCAAGCAGGCCCTTTAAGCTAGTCAACCAAACTTGCAACTTGGTATGACTTTGTGTGGAGCACCCATGCCCACTGACTATATTTAAAAAAAAGAATAATTGTAATAATTCAAACAAGATTGAAATATTTAGCCATGAAACCAAGGCAAGACTTGAAGCTGCGAATGCCAGCTAGGACACACAAAGAGTAGAGTTCGAGGGAAAGCGCACTTCCGAAAACCTCATACATTCTAGAGCTTTCTATTAGTTATAGAACTAAGCTAGACAACTCTAATGTACAAACATATGTTATGATAACTGTTGTGTGTCTATTTTTTTATGAGCGTACTTAAAATATCAAAATAAACACGAACATATATAGATACAGATTATAGTACATCTTAGGCTCAATCTGTTTCGTAGATGAATGTGACCCTACTTTGACATATTTCATCATATACTTAAACTTAAATCCTATGTGTTCGGTACCATGTCCCTAATTCATTTTTCTTGATAAGTAACTTCCACTATAACAGAGTTCTACTTCAAATATATAATTCTGAACAATGACGTTGGGTACTAAAATATAGTTGATGAGATAAAGTTGAAAACTAGCATCCAAGTATTTTATGAAGCTTATTATATCTGTGGAAAAACAAGTTGATTGTGAAAATTTCATTTTGAAAGGTTAAAAAAGTTTAGTATAAACAATTGAAAACTTATTTTGGGGTGACGTAAGGATGCATTACATCATAGCGACCTACAATGAAACTGTTAGGAATAATAATCCTGATAGGACACGGAACGGTGTCGTGTGCGTGTGTGTTCTGAGTAGGACTAGCAGTCCAACACCTATTCGTATTGACGCTGTGTCGTCTTGCCGGGTATATATAACCCATGTAGTAGCCTTGTAAGACAATCGTGAGATTCAATACAAACAGCAGGACCGAGAGGGCCACTGTAGCCATATATTGTTTTTCCCCGTACGTACTCGTGTGAGTTGAGAGTTTGATCAGCTAGCTAGCTCAAAGTGCTAGGCTGATCATACCATACGTGCGCGAACTTGCCGGATCATCGTTGTCGTCACGCCGGACTACACTCGGCGATCGGGGCTGGGCCAACAATTGGTATCAGAGCCTCGCGGAGGATCTCCTAGTAACGGGAGGTCATGAAGGACAAGGAGTTAGGCGAGTACTCCGGTGCGGCTGCAGGTGCATCGGTGTCGTTGCAGTAACCGCGGTATGATCGCGGCAACTACACGATGTGGGCAAAACGGATGGAGTGGGCCATGGAGGGCAACGACATCTGGGAGGATGTCGATCCTGGCGGCGACGAGTTCAAGAAGGGCGTGTCGAAGTACCGTAAGGATCGACAGGCACTCACGGCCATCGGCTCCGTGGTGCCGGCGGACGTGATGCAGCACCTGATCTCGAAGGATTCTGCAAAGACGGCGTGGGAGACACTCAAGACGTTGAATCTTGGGCACGAGCGCGTCCGCATGGCGACCCTACAAACCTTGCAGAAAAAGTACGAGAACCTGGAGATGGAAGGAGATGAGACGCTGGACGCTTTTGCCTCGAGGGTAGCCACAATTGTCAACGGGATTCGCGCGCAAGGTGAGAAGCTGGAAGATATATCAGTCGTAATACGTTTCCTTCGCACGGCGCCGCCGCGGTACATATCTGTGGTGTCGGCAATCGAGCAATGCGTTGATCTCACCACCCTCATGATGGATGACCTGGTTGGATGGTTCAAGGTGCATGATGAGCGGATGAAGATCACCTACGGCGACGCGAATCAAGATGAGCACCTCATGCTTACACATGCCCAGTGGCAGGCAATGGTCGCCAAGGAGAGGAGCAATAAAACATCTGGCAGTGGCGATGGTTCGGTCCCAGCGAAGAAGTCGGACAACAAGCCGAAGAAGCCAAAGAAGAAATTCGACAAGAAGAATCTTCGCTGCCATAAGTGCAATCATCTCGGGCACTTCAAATCGGAGTGTCCCAACTGTTCAAAGGAGAAGTCTCTCATGGCGAAGGAAGGAGATGATGGACCGATGATGCTCATGCTCGAAGCTTGCGAGTTAATGACCACCAAGGAATCAACTCCTCAGGAGTCCGCTACGGAGATCGTCACGCTCGTGGAAGAGAAGGTCTTCCCGCGGAGGATGCTCACGGCTCACAACGTTTATTACCTCGACACAGGCGCTAGCAACCACATGACCGGCGACAAGGCTCAGTTTTCTGAGTTGAACCTCACGGTTGGAGGCTCCGTTCGATTCGGCGATGGGTCGAAGGTGGAGATTGCAGGACGAGGCATTGTCCTGTTTGAGTTGAAGGATGGAGGTCACAAGGTACTCACTGACGTGTACTATATTCCCAAGCTTAAGACCAACATTATCAGTCTTGGTCAGATCGCGGAGCATGGATGCAAGATCGAGTTGGAGGACGAGTTCCTGTGGGGATATGACCGCCAAAGACAGCTCATCATGAAGGTGGAGAGGTCGAAGAATAGACTCTACATCCTCAATCTCAATCGGGCGGATCCAATATGTTTAATGACAAGCATGGAAGACTCGGCGTGGAAGTGGCATGTACGCTACGGATATCTAAATTTCCAAGCTCTACGACAACTTGGACAGAAGGAGATGGTACGTGGCTTACCGTGTGTTGATCATGTTGAGCAGGTGTGTGACGGTTGTCTCATTGGGAAGCAAAGGCGAGCCCCGTTTCCAAGGGAGGGACAATATCGAGCAAGCAAGGTTCTTGAGTTGGTGCATGGAGACTTATGCGGACCAATCACGCCGGTGACCCCCGCCGGGAACAAGTACTTTTTGCTCATCGTCGACGACTTCAGTAGATACATGTGGGTTGTGCTGCTGAAGAGTAAGGATCAAGCTTTGCAAGCCTTCAGGATTGTGAAGATAGCAGCCGAGGTGGAGTCCGAAGCAAAGTTGAAGGCCCTCCATACCGATCGGGGTGTGGAGTTCAAATCCAATGAATTCAAGGCGTTTTGCGAAGCTCATGGGATCCAGCGGTACCTTAAGGCACCATATTCACCGCAGCAAAACGGTTTTGTGGAAAGAAGGAACCAAACCGTGGTGGCCATGGCACGCAGCATGATGAAGAGCAAAGGCATGCCATGCAGGTTTTGGGGTGAGGCAGTTAGTACAGCTGTCTATTTGCTGAACAGGACGTCAACTAAGAGTGTAGTTGGTATGACGCCGTACGAAGCATGGTACGGGCGCAAGCCCTCGGTTGATCATCTTCGTACTTTTGGGTGCGTGGCGTATGTGAAGACGGTGACCGGGCATACTAGCAAGTTGGCGGATCGTAGTACTCCAATGGTCATGATCGGCTATGAATACGGTTCGAAGGCATATCGCGCGTACAATCCAGTGAACAAAAAGTTGGTGGTAACACGTGACGTCATCTTCGAGGAGGAGAAATCATGGAATTGGGGCTCTGCGGAACCGGTACAATCAATTTCTGATGAAATATTTACTGTAGTCTACAGTGATTCGCATGCAGATGATCAAGAAACAACGTCCCGTGGCGTTACGGATTTAGGCGCTGGTTCAGAAAATGGAGGTACGGAAGCGAGCAGCAGCAGCGCTACGCCTGGAGACGTCTCTCCGCGTGGGAGTCCCGGCATGAGCAGCAGGCCACGCGCCGCACCTAGAGGCTCGGCGTCGCCATCCAGTCCACGCGCGGATAAGAGCCCTGGCGCTAGTGGCCCATCAGCTGCACACTCCCGTCCAGGAGGGACTAGCGGCAGCCCAGAAGTGGACGCGGGCGACGATGTCACGTCGCCAACATGTAGTACACCGACAGAAACTGCAGGAAATTCAGTAGACGCTGAAACAAGTACTACGTCTGTAGGGTTCGCAGCATAGAAAACAAAAATTTTCCTACGATGGGAACAACTATGTACCAAGATCTATCTACTAGATACAAACAACGGGCGGATGTATATCCGTAGAGAACATACCCTTGAAGACCGACAAAGCTTAACGAGTCCAAACTCGTGGTTGATGTAGACGATCTCTTGCCGATCTCAAGATCGAGAGGAAGTCCTAGCGCCGCAAAACAGCAGCGCATCCGTGCTCGCACACACGTTCGAGGCACCGAGCAACCTCCGCCTCCTCGCTCCAGCGATGCAGCGGAAGCACAACTCTTTCTTGCCGAAAAGCCACCGGGAACATGTATCTCGCTAGTCCGAGACCATGGGGGATAAATTCTAGAGGGGGAGAGAGATCCTTCACGAGGAGGTGTGAGTGAGAGAGAGGAGAGGGGGGCCTTTTATAGGGGAGAGGGGGGGCACCCAAGGGGCATGGCGCCCAGCCATGGGGCTGCCCCCACCTCTTCCACATTCATGTGGGTGGAGCTCCCACTCAAAATGAAAAGCCTCCACTCCCATTAAAAAGCCTCCACTCAAAAATCCACTCACATGCATTAAATTTCCACCAAATTTAATGCAAGCTCTCATTTAAATAAAACTCTTTTATTTATTTATTCAGAATTTTGTTAATTACTTTAATTAACAAACATTCACATAAAACCCCTTGCTAGTATTCCATTTCACATGCAGAACCAGTTTCAGCAATTTCAACCGAAACAGTTTCGGTGTCTAGTGAAATAAATTCCTGCGCTTTCCTTTTCTTTTCGGCATGAAACTTTTGCTCCAAATGGATGTCGGTGTCTCTTAAGTGTGTCACCCTACGGTTCGCGAATAATGCGGACATGATCGAGACCCCTCTCGGATCAATAATCAGAAGCGGGATCTGGAGACCCATACTGACTCCCACACATTCAACGATGACTTTCTTGTGATCGTCGGAACCTTTTACGCTAGTATCTTAATCCCTTTGTTTCACGATATATTACATGTCCGAGATTCGATCATTGGTATCTCCATACCTAGTTTAATCTCGTTACCGACATGCACTCTTTTCTCGTTCCTGTGATATAACATTCTAGTGATCAAATCACTTGCTTGCAAGCTAATCAATGTGATATCACCGAGAGGGCCCAGAGTATATCTATCCGTCATCGGGATGAACAAATTCCACTTCTTGATCCATGAGCCTCAACATAACACTTTATTAGTTTTGAATCCATCTTTATAATCACCCTGTTACGGTGTGACGTTTGATGTTATCAAGAAACTCTTCCGGTGTTAGTGATTGACATGATCTCATGGTCTAAGGATTAGGATCACTTCGTAAGTTGTTATAGCAATATAAACTCAATGACTTTGATCGTAATGCTATACTTCGGATGAATGTTCATCACACCATTACATTAATGTTGTGACCTCGTTATTAACAACATCCAATGTCCATGATCAGGAAACCTATGATCATCTTGTTAATCAACGAGCTAGTTTATAAGAGAGGCATAACTAGGAACTACCTTTTGTTTATTAAACACACATGTATTAACGTTTCCGTATTAATACAATTATAGCATGCAAAATAAACATTTATCATAAATAAGGAATACGATAATAACCACTTTATTATTGCCTCTCGGGCATATTCCCTTCAGTCTCCCACTTGCACTAGAGACAATAATCTAGTTTGAAAACTCTGCGTATTGAACACCTATGACTTTCTGGTGTTCCATATACGCAATTGCAAGTGGTTAACATAATCTACGAATCTGACGCTTCAGGTCCGTGTGTATTTGCATGTCTTTGCGTCTCCACGCATCACTCATTCTCCAATGAGATGGCATTGTATAAATTTGGTCTTTTGGTGAGACCTTTAGTTCCTTGGGGTTAAAACACATCGATACTATTGTCATACAATATATCTTTAGTGTTAGCCCGTTGCGAACCACACCTTAGTTTGATAACAAACTACTTGACACAAATTCCCTCCTTTGCTGCTACTATAGCAGTCATATACTTAGCCTTTTGTTGTAGTATCCGTCACAATGTCTTAACTTTGGAACTCTTCCAAATCCATCATGGAATCTCCTTTCCATTACATTGTGCCACCCATAGTTTAAATTGAGATAAACTTAATTTGTATCTTGTGACAAAACTAGTATCAATGTAACGCTTTACAATGAACTATTTGTAATTGTTTGTCACCTCTACACAAATATATTCTTAGTTCTTCCAAAAGATCATAAGAATATCCTCACTATCGTCCAATGATCATTTTATGATTCATTCTGGTATATGCTCATAACACTTAGAGCATAGGACATATCTGGATGTGTACATATCATGGTATGATTGATCAAAACATTCTCGTGATTGCACTCATCAAGTGTCAAAGCACTTGAATCTTGTTTCACTTATCAAGTGTCGATACACTTGAATCTTGATTCAATTCCTTTCCATGCAACAAGAACTGTTTCTTGTCGTTTCTATATTGAACTCCTTCAATATCTCATATATGTACGTTTGGCATAAACATATTAGCGTTACAGTCTATCCACTATAGACATTCATGCTAAATATTCGGGTTTTGCCTAAGTCTTTCATCGAAATGAAATTCTTAACCTTTGTCAATAAAATATACATCATTTCTAATCAACAAGATGTCCTCCACATAATGTATTAGAAATATGTCTCAGCGCTCCCACTTAATTTCTTGCAAATGCAAGCATCTTCATCGTCTCCTGATGAAAACTCTTTTTCATCACGGTGAAGATTCCAACTCCGCGATGCTTACTTCAACCATTGAAGTTTGCATGCCCTTTTTAGCATGCTTTGAATTAACAAAACCCTTTGGATCGTATCATGTACACGTCCTAGGTAACCATTCTATTAGAAGAACTTTGTTTTGTTTATTCATCTACCATATACCAAATTATATGTAGTGGTTGCTACTTTAATCCGTCCAGACTAAAAATCGCTATGAAAGATCAAATCTTGTCATAGTCAACTCTTGAACATTGTCGTAAAATATTTTACGACATGTCGACTATTTCATAGATGTTAAACATCCATGTCTGTTTCTTTATAGATCCAAATACGACCGATAGGTTTTTACACCTTTCCGGAGGGTCTTCCAAGTTCAAAACTTGATTTCTCATATATGGAACTATCACGGATTTTATGGCTTCAAGCCATTTGACGGAGTCAGGGCCCATCATCGCTTCTTTGTATGTATTCGGTTCATTATTGTCAAACAATAATGATTTACTCTCAAATCTTAGCATTTGATTGTTTAACCGACCTACTTGGTTCAATAGGAACTTAGATCTCCGTGACCACAACCTTTGAGGCACATAAGCTATGAGTATTATGGCAGCCTTCAGAACGATTTCCGGCGCTGCGCAACTCAGCTCATATAGCTAAGGTTCGTTAACCTTATCAAAGTTCTATTGTCCTCCCACTTAACATTTATGAAAAATTCCTTCTTCAAGAAACTTCACATTTCAAGCGACAAACCCTTTTGTCCTCGGTGTTATGGAGGAATAACCAATTGTTATTCGAAATAACCTACAAAGACATGCTCATCCGACTTTGGTTGTAAACATCTTACTTATGTTTAGCATACCAAAATTTAAGAAAGGACAACTTGGGTTTTACCCCAAACCATAACTCATATGGTGTCATTTCAACGGATCAAGATGGAGCTCTTTTCAGTGTAAAAGCGGTAGTCTCTAAAGCTTTAATCTTTTAAAACATAATGGCAGTTTTATAAATAACACCTTTGATCCAACCATGTCTCACAAGGTTTCATTACAAATCTCAAACACTCCATACTCCTATGGTGTTTCGGGATATGTAAATCTAGGTGTTTTGCTAAACTTGCAACTCAAATAAATCCCTTTATGATAAAATCATAATTCATTTATTTTCTTGTTACATTTGTAACTCAAATAAATCCCTTCATGATCAAATCATAATTCATTTATTTTTCTTGTTACAATGATTTTCCACTTCATCTTGAAAGTCTTTGAAACATTTTCAAATATTTCATACTTCTTTCTCATTAAGTGAACATTCACTCAAAATTCCGGAGAAAGCATATGAAGTTGAAACCCATCGCTTACGACTACACATAATGGACTACATACATCGATATGTATAAATTCCAATAATTTAGTCGTTCGTTCTTCTTTGGCCTTTGAACGAAGTTTTAATTATCACGTGGAAAGTCTCACAAGCGTCACTTGATCAAATCAAAGACTCCAAAAATCCATGAATATGGAGATTCTTCATGTTTTCTTTCCAATATAATTTAAACAACGATGTCACTTCATAAGTGATCTTTCAATCATTTGTCTTGCAACATTTTAGCATTAGGTTTTATGGATGTGATTTCTTCAACTAGATTTGTAAATCATCCATCTTATATGGAATACGGTAATTATTTGAACAACCTTTGTTCTTATAATACCTGATTCAAATAACAATTATTAAAACAAATCTTGAAGTCAAGCTTTGATGTCAACGAGAAATACAAACAACGGTTTGTTTGTTTTCGATGAACATCATCACATATTCTCTTGCTAGTTACTTAGGCCATTGTGGTTCATGAATTGCGTCATTCCGTATGAAATTTCATACCAACCAATTCGGTATCCAATACCCAAGAACCACATTGTTTAACAAGCAAAGAATACAACCATAACATGTATATCATATACCTAAATTGGATATTTCCAATCTTTTCTTTTCTGCCAAATATATTTTATAGATTCTCTTTCAGCATTTCCTTTTCCTTTTAAAAGAATCTATCAACATCAAAAGTGGCGCCATATACATGACACATAGTCCAAAGCGTGTATATTCAAATAATAATACCTTTGGACTTGCACTTTGAAGTAGATCACCATCATCAAAATGATCGGTATTCTTTCAAAATCCATTCTTTAGTAATCTTTTTAGTGTAGTAAACACTTTACATACATCTTCTATTCATCCTTATCATGACGACTTTCATGATCAAGCCAATTTAGCTTATAAAGGAGAATCGTGAGTATAACATTACTTTCCAAAACCCTTTTGGATGATTAGGATGTCTAGCATCTCCAACCTTCGTAAATTCTCATCCAATATGAGAACATATATTATACTCTATCATATTGCAACCAAAACATTGTTTCAGATATCGTTATATCTGCCACACATGATGGTTTCTGAAACAATTCTTTCAGCTCCTAGATAAACTTGATATTAAAATAATCAAGAATCGTGGAGGCAAACATGATACTTAAGATACTAACACTGGAATTGTTACTCTCGATTTAATACCAATTATTAAATTTCACGGAGTAAATAGAGTTTGCTGAAAGTTTGCAATAGGACTTTAAACTTTGATTGACACTCAACACAATACGATACCAGTTCGTAAAGTAAATATCCAGAATTCTATAGTTCTATTATCTCAATTACAACTATGCATAAGGTGGTGAACGAATGCCAATGACTACAACAAATTATGCAAATTCACTTTGATTTAATTTATGATAAATTGAGTTCTACTAATCCAAATTAGAAATGAACTCCCACTCAAAAACGACATCCCTCGTGTCTTTTTGGTGATTACATGAACCAAATCCACTACACCAAGTCCGATCATCACGTGAGTCGGCGTAGCTTCAAAGGCGAGCATCCATATGGTCATCATATCAAAACATATGACTCATGCTTAACCTTTCGGTCCGTGTTCCGAGGCCATGTCTGTACATGCTAGGCTCGCCAAGTAAGAACCTTAGTATTCGCGTGTGTAACTGTCTTACACCCGAGATATGCTCGTGGATTCAAGTACACCCGATCATCACGTGATGTCTTGAAGCGACGAAACATTGTCGGTGCATACTTAAGGAAGAACACATTTTTATCTTGATATCTAAATGAGGGATCATCTTATTATGCTAATAAAACGCCAAACAAGCAATATAAGATGCTATCAAACATCACATGTTTATTAGTGGAATGATATGGTTCTCGCATATGATCTCTATCATGTGCACCGTGGTATGATCACTATCATACCTTTATGTGTAAATCCAAGGTCTATGGAGTTTACACGTTATGTATGTTGTAAGAGTATCATCTCATACTTCTACTTACAACATCACCATATCATAACACTAGCCCAGCAACAATCTAAACTAGACGCCTCTAATTTATCCATTGCAAATTTTACGTGGCTTAGGGCTTTCGAAGATAGAACCGTTCTTACCTACGAACATGAACCACAACGAGGATAAACAAATTGTTGACAACTCGTTGCAAATTAGATATTGACTATAGTAGGAGAGACAGACACCCGCTAGCCACTTATGCAAAACTAGTTGCATGTCAAGCGTGGAACAGGTCTCATGTGCGAGGACATGTAAAGTTTGTCCGGGCCGCTTCATCCCACTATGCCACCAATATCCAAAGTACAACTAAGAAGCAATAAAATGATCATCATCGCCCACATACTCATATGTGTACTACCCGTGCAAAGCATCTACGCATAGATCCGGCTCTGATACCACTGTAGGGTTCGCAGCATAGAAAACAAAAATTTTCCTACGATGGGAACAACTATGTACCAAGATCTATCTACTAGATACAAACAACGGGCGGATGTATATCCGTAGAGAACATACCCTTGAATACCGACAAAGCTTAACGAGTCCAAACTCGTGGTTGATGTAGACGATCTCTTGCCGATCTCAAGATCGAGAGGAAGTCCTAGCGCCGCAAAACAGCAGCGCATCCGTGCTCGCACACACGTTCGAGGCACCGAGCAACCTCCGCCTCCTCGCTCCAGCGATGCAGCGGAAGCACAACTCTTTCTTGCCGAAAAGCCACCGGGAACATGTATCTCGCTAGTCCGAGACCATGGGGGATAAATTCTAGAGGGGGAGAGAGATCCTTCACGAGGAGGTGTGAGTGAGAGAGAGGAGAGGGGGGCCTTTTATAGGGGAGAGGGGGGGCACCCAAGGGGCATGGCGCCCAGCCATGGGGCTGCCCCCACCTCTTCCACATTCATGTGGGTGGAGCTCCCACTCAAAATGAAAAGCCTCCACTCCCATTAAAAAGCCTCCACTCAAAAATCCACTCACATGCATTAAATTTCCACCAAATTTAATGCAAGCTCTCATTTAAATAAAACTCTTTTATTTATTTATTCAGAATTTTGTTAATTACTTTAATTAACAAACATTCACATAAAACCCCTTGCTAGTATTCCATTTCACATGCAGAACCAGTTTCAGCAATTTCAACCGAAACAGTTTCGGTGTCTAGTGAAATAAATTCCTGCGCTTTCCTTTTCTTTTCGGCATGAAACTTTTGCTCCAAATGGATGTCGGTGTCTCTTAAGTGTGTCACCCTACGGTTCGCGAATAATGCGGACATGATCGAGACCCCTCTCGGATCAATAATCAGAAGCGGGATCTGGAGACCCATACTGACTCCCACACATTCAACGATGACTTTCTTGTGATCGTCGGAACCTTTTACGCTAGTATCTTAATCCCTTTGTTTCACGATATATTACATGTCCGAGATTCGATCATTGGTATCTCCATACCTAGTTTAATCTCGTTACCGACATGCACTCTTTTCTCGTTCCTGTGATATAACATTCTAGTGATCAAATCACTTGCTTGCAAGCTAATCAATGTGATATCACCGAGAGGGCCCAGAGTATATCTATCCGTCATCGGGATGAACAAATTCCACTTCTTGATCCATGAGCCTCAACATAACACTTTATTAGTTTTGAATCCATCTTTATAATCACCCTGTTACGGTGTGACGTTTGATGTTATCAAGAAACTCTTCCGGTGTTAGTGATTGACATGATCTCATGGTCTAAGGATTAGGATCACTTCGTAAGTTGTTATAGCAATATAAACTCAATGACTTTGATCGTAATGCTATACTTCGGATGAATGTTCATCACACCATTACATTAATGTTGTGACCTCGTTATTAACAACATCCAATGTCCATGATCAGGAAACCTATGATCATCTTGTTAATCAACGAGCTAGTTTATAAGAGAGGAATAACTAGGAACTACCTTTTGTTTATTAAACACACATGTATTAACGTTTCCGTATTAATACAATTATAGCATGCAAAATAAACATTTATCATAAATAAGGAATACGATAATAACCACTTTATTATTGCCTCTCGGGCATATTCCCTTCAACGTCAGCTTCCACTTCTCCTCCAAGTGCACGGGAAGAAAGGAGACGACCACCTACTCCAGAAAAATTCTGAAGTGTACTGGAGTTGTATCCGCCGGAGACCCTTCGTACAGCGCGTGTGCGAGGGAGAGGACAAGGTCGGTGTTTACTGACCAAGGAGCCGACGAAATTCGAGGACGCTAATACGGAGGAGTGTTGGCGTCAAGCTATGGATGAGGAGTTGGGATCGATCAAAGACAACGATACATGGGACTCGAGCCGAGCTTGGTTTGTTAGAGAGACGAATCAAGCTCGAGCCGAGCTGTTAACGCACCGAACTCGCACGGTTTGTCAAGCCCGAACTTTTTTGACAGCCCTACATGGGAGCTTGTCGATCTACCCAACAATCAGAAGGCCATAGGGCTCAAGTGGGTGTACAAGATCAAGAAGGATGCCGAAGGGAAGTTGGTGAAACACAAAGCTCGGCTAGTTGCCAAGGGGTATGTGCAAGAGCAAGGTGTGGATTTTGAAGAAGTGTTTGCTCCCGTAGCAAGGATGGAATCAGTGAGATTACTTATCGCTCTCGCAGCTCAAGAATCTTGGAAATTGCATCACATGGATGTGAAATCTGCGTTTTTGAATGGGGAGTTAAAAGAAGAAGTTTATGTGAAGCAATCACCGGGATACATCAAAGAGGGAGAAGAACACAAGGTTTTGAAGCTACACAAGGCGTTGTACGGGCTACGGCAAGCCCATCGGGCGTGGAACATCAAGCTTGATCGTACATTGATCTCTCTCGGATTCGAGAAGAGCCCACTGGAGCATGCGATGTATAAGCGAGGTAAAGGAAGGGATCATCTACTAGTTGGCATCTATGTTGATGATCTATTGATAATAGGAGCGGATGAGAAGGATATTGCAAAGTTCAAGCTACAGATGAAGGAGTTATTCAAGATTAGTGATCTAGGCTTGTTGAGCTACTACCTTGGGATCGAGGTACATCAAAAGCTGGGTGAGATCACGCTATGCCAAGAGGCATATGCAAAGAAGATACTCGAGAAGTGTGGCATGGAAGAATGCAATCCAACTCATGTTCCGATGGAACCTCATCTTAAGCTGAGAGGAGTGAAGCACCTGGGGTTGATGCAACGGAGTATAGGAGTGTGGTCGGAAGTTTGAGGTATCTCATTAACACAAGACCCGACTTGGCCTATTCCGTTGGCTTTTTGAGTCGCTTCATGGAAGCACCCACAATGGAGCATTGGACAGCCGTGAAGCATATACTCAGGTATATCAAAGGGACAACAAACTTTGGTATTGTCTACTCGAAAGAGAAGGAGGAGGTGAAGCTACTTGGATATAGTGATAGCGACATGGCAGGATATATTGACGACCGTAAGAGTACCTCGGGCGTGGCATATTTCTTGGAAAGAAGCATAGTAAGTTGGCTATGACAAAAGCAAAAAGTGGTGGCACAGTCATCCTGTGAAGCTGAGTATATTGCGGCTGCAACTGCGGTGTGTCAAGGTGTGTGGCTAAGAAGTCTACTCGGTGATATCACCAATCAAGAGGCGGAACAAGTGGTGCTCAATATTGACAACCAGTATGCAATTTCATTGTGCAAGAATCCGGTGCATCATGACAGGAGTAAGCATATTGATACGAAGTATCACTACATACTGCAGTGTGTAGAGGAGAGCAAGATTGAAGTCAACTATGTTTGTACCAATGATCAGCTTGCGGATATCCTAACTAAATCTTTGGGACGAGGCGAGGAAGGATCGGCGTCCAAGCTGTGAAGATGGGCACATCGTGCTTAGGGGGGTGATTGTTAGGAATAATAATCCTGATAGGACACGAAACGATGTCATGTGCGTGTGTGTGTTCCGAGTAGGACTAGTAGTCCAACACCTATTCGTATTGACGCTGCGTCGTCTTGCCGGATATATATACACCCATGTAGTAGCCTTGTAAGACAACCGTGAGATTCAATACAAACAGCAGGACCGAGAGGGCCCTGTAGCCATATATTGTTTTTTCCCATACGTACTCGTGTGAGTTGAGAGTTTGATCAGCTAGCTAGCTCAAAGTGCTAGGCTGATCATACCATACGTGCGCGAACTTGCCGGATCATCGTTGTCATCACGCCGGACTACACTCGGCGATCGGGGTTGGGCCAACAGAAATACAACACCTAGAAAATAAGAAAAAAATACACATGACAACTTGATGTGTTGAACTTGAATGGTATACATGTTAGACTATTGTGGACGTTGTAAGACCGAGTGAATTTTTGCGGCCTTTCCAAATATGCTTGAAATAGTAGCTTCTGTAAGCCTACAAACGAGATGCAATGATATACACTTATTGCACCGCCAATTTTAGCTCTAAACTATTAGCATGTAAGTAACAGTCACAATGGATAGATATAACATACTAAAAAGTTCCTAATTTTGAAATGTTAAAATAAATATAATAACTTGTTTGAATTACTTCGCTTTGTTGAGAAATATTAAGGAAAAGAAAATTTTGAGGGTTAGTTTGAATTTTCTCCAATTTTCTTTAAAAACATTTTTATGAGTGGATTAGCATGATTATCTAACTTTTTGTATTTGTGGACATTTAAATTGTGATCCAGAAATGATTGCCTTGTTAAAAATAGGAATTCAAATGACCTTCCCAATTACAATTGATTTATGTTAAAGATGACACATTTATCTCTGAAAGTCTTATTAAATTATGGTCTGTTCTAAAGATTTTCCAACACTTGTTTCTAATAGATAAGGAAATGATACGACATTTCCATTTATAAGGAAAAATGTTTGGAAATTTTCTATTTGGTGTTATGTCGTCGTATTGATGACTGGTACGCCATGAGGGGGTCCTCGGGGCGTGGAAAGAGAGGGTGTGTGCAACGTGAGGATGTCCGGTACAAGAGGCACACAAGGTTACCTAGGTTCAGATCCGACTATGGAGTTCGGATCCTACTCCTGCAATCAATCCACTAGAATCGACAAAGCCGAAGGTTACACAGAGTTTGACTATGGTTCACCTATGGGAGTTGAGATTGCTTATGTCCTAAGGGTTGCCTGTATGTCGGCTTATATAGTCATCCGACATAGGGCATATAGGGAAGAATCCTAGGCTAGGGTATAGATTACAACATAGTTGGTAACTACTACATCTTGCACTCCAAGTCTTCTGGTGTTGGAACCAAGTTGGTAATCCTTCTAGGCCTTCTCATAGCCGAATGGGCCTCTATCTGTTCTCGTTGATAGGGCCACCCATGGAACCATAGGCTCGAACCATGGTGGGACACCCTAGTCTCCGAGTATAATTGCATGCCGTGGGTTTCACACTGTCTCGCATGAATCTGGAGTCAGATATTTCTCGACCTTGTGGCCCGAGTCTGTAGTTTTGTTTCCATGATGCGTGGCGGAGATCTCGTAGGTCTCACACTATCTAACACGAATCTAGATACAAAATGTCTTTAAAATGGGAGCCAACATACTCTCCACCAGTACCTCGTTGCCATTCTCTTCCTTTTCTTCCTCCTCGCGCTCGAGCAACGAAGGCTCCAAATCTCTCCTTCTCAATCCCTAGCGCCGCAACTTTAAGGTCACTAGCGACGGATGGATCAGTCTCGTCATCTGCCACCACCACCATCGCATCCATATTGGAGAAGAAAGAGGACAAGAAGGACGAGTGAGGGATCTAGATTCCCTCGACCCTCATTGAAGTGAGGCTCAAAGAACTAGAGGACGAGGGATACATTTAGGCCAGGTCATGGTGGTGTGCCACCTGAGACGAGCTCTCGGCGCCACTGGATGGTGAGCGGGTCCACTTCGGTTCGCACATCGAGCATGCCTTCAGCTTCCCTCCGTCGAAGTTCCTATCGGAGGTACTCACATACGATGGAGTTCAACTCCATAATCTGCCTCAAAATAGCATTCTTAAAATTAGCGGTCATGTCGCTCTTTGTGAGAGATATCTCGACATTAAGCCAAGTCTTCTTTTGTTTCGATACTATGACAGAAATCAGAAAAACTCTCTGTTGAGGCCTCGCTGGTGGGAGGCACGCTGACATGGATGGGTGGTGTCTGTCAGTGCGTCGAACTTTTCCACAGCGACATGGAGGAGATGCGGGGTCAAGCTAGGACCGACTGGGGAGGAGTAGGGAACATGCTGGACTAGGAACCGTTGGTGGAGAGGACCACTACACAAATTTTGTAGGGATTCGTAGCATGGAAAACAAAAAATTTCTATCGCATACAAACAAACAAGCCAAGATCTATCTACTAGATTGTATCAACGAGTCGATGGAATAACTTACCCTCGAAGATTCCAAAGTGTTTAACGAGAGCGGATTCTCGTGGGTGATGTAGTCGTACTCTTCCCGATCTCAAGATCGTGTAGACGATCCTTCCGGCGCTGCGTTCCGGCAGCGCTCCCGCAGTCGGTCACACGTTCGGTACTCGACGAAGACCTTCCTCTCCCTTGTTCCAGCAGGCAGCGGAGGTTGTAGCACTCTCCTCGTGATTCCGGCAGCACAACGGCGTGGTACCGGAAGTAGAGGGGAGATCCCGTAGGGCTTCGCCTTAAGCCGGAGCGAGTATGGTGGAGTATGAGAGAGGGCTATTAGTGGTCTAGGGATTAGACACACCAATTAGAAGGCTCTAAACCGAAGGCTAGGGCAATTAGAAGCTCTAAACCAAAACGGCTCTAAACCGGAGATTAGAGGATAGGAACTTGTGTGTCTAGAGGAGGAGGCCCTGCCCCTCCTCTTATAGGTGGGAGGCGCGGCCAAGGGGAGGGGAGTCCCTCCCCAAGTCGGCCTTGGGTGGCGCGCCGGCTTGGAGAGGAGGGACTCCTCCCCCAAGTCGGTTTTGCCTCCTCTTGCTTGTTTCCCACAGTTTCCTGTTTTAGCCGTTTGACTTTCAAACTGGACATTTGACTTTTCTGTTTTAGGATTCAATTTAATCCTTTATTTGGAACAGCAAGAACACTTAGTACATGATGCAATCATTCCAATATGTAATGACACATTCATGTACCCCTCCCCCCTCCCGGAGTGCCGGACATTCCGGAACCTTCTAGAACATTCACCAGAATCATTTCCAAACTCCGAAACGGGACTTTCCTTATATGAATCTTATTCTCCGGACCATTCCGGATCACCTCGTGATATCCTGGATCCCATCCGAGACTCCGAACAACATTCGGTCCCTTTCTCATAATACCATAACTACTCAAACAACGTCGAATCCTTAAGTGTGTCTCCCTACGGTTCGTGAATTATGCGGACATGATTGAGACACTTCTCCAAACAATAACCAATAGAGGAATCTGGAAATTCATATGGCTCCCACATATTTCTACGATTACTTTGCGATCGAATGAACCACTTACATACGACACCAATTTCCCTTTGTCTCACGATATGTTACTTATCCGAGGTTATGATCGTCGGTATCTCTGCATACCTAGTTAAACCTCGTTACTGATAAGTACTCTTTTCTCGTTCCCGTGATATGTGATCCCTTGTGAGCCAGTCACATGCTTGCAAGCTAATTGGATGACATTCCACCGAGAGGGCCCAGAGTATATCTATCCGTCATATGGATGGACAAATCCCACTCTTGATCCATGTGTCTCAACCAATACTTTCCGAACACTCAATGCCACCTTTATAGCCATCCAGTTACGGTGTGGTGTTTGATGTCATCAAAGCATCCATCCGGTAAAGGTGATATGCATGATCTCATGGTCGAAGGAATTAGGTTACTATGTATCAGAAAGCATATAGCAATTGAACTATTGAAATGACTTGATCTTTATGCTACGCTTATCTATAGGAGTATGTCCACCATATCATTCTCCTAATGATATGATCTTGTTGCTGATAACATCTCAATGTTCATGATAGGGAAACCACAATCATTTATCAACCAACAAGCTAGTGAAGTATAGAGGCTATACTAGGGACTTCAAATTAAGTTTACAAATCACACAAGTATCAATGTTTCCTTGTTAATACTATTATAGCATGAATGTAAACATTTATCATAAACACAAAGATATAATAATAACCACATTTATTATTGCCTCTAGGGCATATCTCCAACAGTCTCCCACTTGCACTAGAGTCATCTAATCTAGATTACATGGTAATATACCGAACACCCATGGCAGTTTGGTGTTGGTCATGTTTTGCCCTCGGGAGAGGTTTAGTCAACGGATCCGCCACATTCAGATATGTGTGTACTTTGCAAATCTTTATATCCCCATCCTGGATATGTTCTCGAATAGCGTGAAAACGTAGCTTGATATGCTTCAGCTTCTTGTGTGACCTTGGTTCTTGCGCATTGCTATGGCACCCATGTTATCACAATAGATAGACATTGGGTCCAGCGCACTAGGAACCACACCCAGCTCTGTAATGAACTCTTTCATCCATATCGCTTCTTGTGAAGCCTCCGAAGCAGCCATGTATTCCGATTCAGTTGAAGATCTCGCCACAACGCTTTGCTTTGCACTCCTCCAGCTAACTGCTACACCATTCAAAATAAATACGTATCCAGATTGTGATTTAGAATCATCCGGATCGGTGTTCCAACTAGCATCGGTGTAACCATTAACAACGAGCTGTTCATCACCTCCATAAGAAAGAACCATATCCTTAGTTCTTCTCAAGTACTTAAGGATGTTTTTGACCGCTGTCCAATGATCCACTCCTGGATCACTTTGATATCTGCTAGTTAAACTAACAGCATATGCAATGTCGGGTCTAGTACATAGCATGGCATACATTAGAGATCCTATGGCTGATGCATAGGGAGTCTTACTCATCCTTTCTCTATCTTCTGCCGATGTCGGACTTTGAGTTTTACTCAAGATCGTATTGGGCAACATGGGCAAGAAACCTTTCTTGCTTTCTTCCATTCCAAACCTCTTTAGAACTTTGTCCAAATATGTACTCTGTGACAATGATATTTGGCGTTTCGATCTATCTCTGTAAATCTTTATGCCTAATATGTAAGCTGCTTTGCCAAGATCCTTCATTGAAAAACTATTATACAAATATTCTTTGACACTATTAAGAAGGTCTACATCGTTCCCAATCAACAATATGTCATCCACATATAGTATTAAGAATGCTACAGAGCTCCCACTCACTTTCTTGTAAATACAAGCTTCTCCATAAGTTTGTATAAAACCAAAACTTTTGATTACCTTATCAAAACGTTGATTCCAACTTCGGGATGCTTGCTTCAATCCATAAGTGGACCGTTGAAGTTTGCATACCTTGTTAGCATCTTTAGGATCGACAAAACCTTTGGGTTGCATCATATACAACTCTTCATCAATATCTCCATTGAGTAATGCTGTTTTGACATCCATCTGCCATATCTCATAATCATAATATGCAGCGATTGCTAACATAATCCTCACAGATTTTAGCTTCGCTACCGGTGAGAAAGTCTCATCGTAGTCAACTCCTTGAATTTGTCGAAACCCTTTTGCGACAAGTCGAGCTTTATAGACAGTAACATTACCATCAGCATCTGTTTTCTTCTTGAAAATCCATTTGTTCTCGACAGCCTTTCGGCCATCCGGTAAGTCCACCAAAGTCCATACTTGGTTTTCGTACATGGATCCAATTTCGGATTTCATGGCTTCTTGCCATTTATTGGAATCTGGGCTCATCATCGCTTCCTCATATGTCTCGGGTTCATCGGTGTTGTCCACCAACATGACACTCATAACGGGATCATACCAATCTGGAGTGGTACGAGTTCTCGTTGACCTCCGAGGCTCTGTAGCAACTTCAACCGAAGTTTCATGATCACCATCATTAGCTCCCTCTCTTATTTGTGCAGGCACCACAGGAACTTCTTCCGGTGCTGCGCTACTCGCAATTTCGAGAGAAGGTTCGACAACCTCGTCGAGTTCTACTTTCCTTCCAGTCACTTCTTTCGAGAGAAATTCCTTCTCTAGAAAGGATCCATTCTTGGCAACGAAGACTTTGCCTTCGGATCTATGATAGAAGGTATACCCAATAGTTTCCTTCGGGTATCCTATGAAGACGCATTTTTCCTCTTTGGGTTCAAGCTTGTCCGGCTGTAACTTCTTTACATAGGCTTCGCATCCCCAAACTTTAAGGAACGACAATTTAGGTTTCTTCCCAAACCATAATTCATACGGTGTCGTTTCAACGGATTTAGACGGTGCCCTATTTAAAGTGAATGCGGCTGTTTCTAATGCATAACCCCAAAATGATAGCGGTAAATCTGTAAGTGACATCATAGAACGAACCATATCTAAGAGAGTTCGATTACGACGTTCGGATACACCATTACGCTGTGGTGTTCCCGGCGGTGTCAATTGTGAAAGTATTCCGCATTTCTTCAAATGCTCGCCAAACTCGTAACTTAGATATTCACCTCCACGATCAGAACGTAGAAATTTAATCTTCTTGTTACGTTGATTCTCTACCTCACTTTGAAACTCCTTAAACTTCTCGAAAGTTTCGGACTGATGTTTCATGAAATAGATATACCCATATCTACTCAAGTCATCCGTGAAGGTAAGAACATAACGATAACCACCGCGCGATGCTACACTCATTGGACCACACACATCGGTATGTATGATTTCCAATAAGTCCATAGCTCGCTCCATCATACCAGAAAATAGAGTCTTAGTCATTTTTCCCATCAGACATGCTTCGCATCTTTCAAGTGATTCAAGAAGTCCATCGGAATGAAGTTTCTTCATACGCTTCACTCCAATGTGACCAAGACGACAGTGCCACATATAGGTCGAATTATCGCTTGATTTCAAACGTTTAGCCTCAATGTTGTTGATATGTGTATTTCCACTATCGAGATTCAATAAGAATAGACCATCTATCAAAGGTGCATGTGCGTAAAACATATTACTCATATAAATCAAACAACCATTATTCTCGGATTTAAATAACTAACCGTCTCGCAATAAACAAGATCCTGATATAATGTTCATGCTCAATGCAGGCACCAAATAACAATTATTTAAGTATAAAACTAATCCCGATGGTAGATGAAGGGGTAGCGTGCCGACCGCGATCACATCAACCTTTGATCCGTTTCCCACGCGCATCGTCACCTCATTCTTCGCTAGCTTCCGTTTATTCTGCAGCACCTGTTTCGAGTTACAAATATGAGCAACCGAACCAGTATCAAATACCCAGGCACTACTACGAGTACTAGTGAGATACACATCAATAACATGTATATCAGATATACCTTTCTTCTTGATGTTGCCGTTTTTCAAATCCGCCAAGTACTTTGGGCAATTCCGCTTCCAGTGACCTTCTCCCTTGCAGTAAAAGCACTCAGTATCAGGCTTAGGTCCAACCTTGGTCTTCTTCGCCGGCGTGGTAACTTTCTTACCACCCTTCTTGAAGTGTCCCTTTTGCTTAGACTTGCCTTTCTTGAATTTGGTGGTCTTATTGACCAACAACACTTGGTGCTCTTTCTTGATCTCCACTTCTGCAGATTTCAACATGGCAAAGAGTTCTGGCAATGTCTTGTTCATGTTCTGCATGTTGTAGTTCATCACAAAGTTCTTGTAACTTGGTGGTAGTGATTGGAGGACACGGTAAATCCCCAAAGCATTAGGAATCACTATACCCAAGCTTTGAAGTTTGTTTGCGTGCCTAGACATCTTAAGCACATGCTCACTGACGGAGCTGCCCTCTTCCATCTTGCAGTTAAAGAAATTTTCAGAAGCCTCATAGCTTTCAATTGCCGCATGAGTCTCAAAAATCAGTTTGAGATCCTCGACAATATCATATGGGTCTGAATCCTCAAACCTTTTCTGAAGCTCCGATTCCAAACCATACAAGATAGCACACTGAACTATGGAGTACTGATTCTTCCGAGCGAGGTAAACATTCTTTACTTCATCGGGAGCATCATCTGCAGGTGGGTCACCCAGCGGTGCATCCAGCACATAGGTCAAATTACCAGCTGTGAGGACAATCCTCAAATTGCGGAACCAATCCGCGAAGTTGCTTCCATTGTTTTTCAACTTTTCTTTCTCTAGGAACGCATTAAAATTGATGGTAGGGGCTGCCATTGATCTACAACATATTTGCAATAGTTTAGACTAAGTTTATGACAAATTGAGTTCAAATTAATTAATGTAATTAAACTAGGTGAACTCCCACTCAAAACAACATCCCTCACATTGTTTTAGTGATCACACGAACCAAATCCACCATATCAACACCGATCATCACGAGAGTTGACATAGTTTCAATGGCGAACAATCGACATGTTCATCATATCTACTATATGATTCATGCTTTACCTTTCGGTGATCCGTGTTCCGAGACCATGTTTGTACATGCTAGGCTCGTCAAGATCAAACCTTAGTTTCCGCATGAGCAAATCTGGCTTGCTCACGTTGTATACACTTGCAGAATCTAACACACCCGATCATCACGTGGTGCTTCGAAACAACAAGCTTTAGCAACGGTGCTAACTAAGGGTGAACACTTTATGACTTGAAATTCATGTGCATGAGGGATCATCTTATAATGCTACCGTCGTCTACTAAGCAATACAAGATGCATAAAGGATTAACATCACATGCAATTCATAATATGTGATATGATATGGCCTTTCTTCTTTGTGCTTCTGATCTCCATCTTCAAGCACGAACATGATCTCCATCATCACCGGCATCGCATCAAGGTTAATGACGCTTCACCATGGTTGTCGTCCACCGGCTTCAACTATTACAACTACTTTGAATAGACACGCGGGTCTTAACATAAATTAAAGACAACCTTATGGCTCCTGCCGGTTGCCAACTTACAATAAGGAACATTGCATACATCAAATATAATCACAATCATGGCCATATCACATCACTGCACACCCCTGCAAAACAAAGTTAGACGCCTCTACTTTCTTTGCATATTTTACGTGGTTTGGGGCTTTCAATAAGTGTCGTTCTAACTTACGAACAAGAACCACAACATTGATACTAGCATTGTTGATCACCCGTTGTAAATTGGATCTTAACTATGCTAGGAGAAACAGGCACCCGCAAAGCCACTTATGCAATACAACTTGCATGTCAATCGTGGAGCAAGTCTTATGAACGATGTCATGTAAGGTTAGCCCGGGCCGCTTTATCCCAACATACCGCAAGATGCAAAGTACACAAGAAGCAATCGACAATAAAAGCATCAACGCCCACAATGACCATTGTGTTCTACTCGTGCAATAGATCTACATATAGACACGGCTCTGATACCACTATAGGGGTTCGTAGCATGGAAAACAAAAAATTTCTATCGCATACAAACAAACAAGCCAAGATCTATCTACTAGATTGTAGCAACGAGTCGATGGAATAACTTACCCTCGAAGATTCCAAAGTGTTTAACGAGAGCGGATTCTCATGGGTGATGTAGTCGTACTCTTCCCGATCTCAAGATCGTGTAGACGATCCTTCCGGCGCTGCGTTCCGGCAGCGCTCCCGCAGTCGGTCACACGTTCGGTACTCGACGAAGACCTTCCTCTCCCTTGTTCCAGCAGGCAGCGGAGGTTGTAGCACTCTCCTCGTGATTCCGGCAGCACAACGGCGTGGTACCGGAAGTAGAGGGGAGATCCCGCAGGGCTTCGCCTTAAGCCGGAGCGAGTATGGTGGAGTATGAGAGAGGGCTATTAGTGGTCTAGGGATTAGACACACCAATTAGAAGGCTCTAAACCAAAGGCTAGGGCAATTAGAAGCTCTAAACCAAAACGGCTCTAAACCGGAGATTAGAGGATAGGAACTTGTGTGTCTAGAGGAGGAGGCCCTGCCCCTCCTCTTATAGGTGGGAGGCGCGGCCAAGGGGAGGGGAGTCCCTCCCCAAGTCGGCCTTGGGTGGCGCGCCGGCTTGGAGAGGAGGGACTCCTCCCCCAAGTCGGTTTTGCCTCCTCTTGCTTGTTTCCCACAGTTTCCTGTTTTAGTCGTTTGACTTTCAAACTGGACATTTGACTTTTCTGTTTTAGGATTCAATTTAATCCTTTATTTGGAACAGCAAGAACACTTAGTACATGATGCAATCATTCCAATATGTAATGACACATTCATGTACCCCTCCCCCCTCCCGGAGTGCCGGACATTCCGGAACCTTCTAGAACATTCACCGGAATCATTTCCGAACTCAGAAACGGGACTTTCCTTATATGAATCTTATTCTCCGAACCATTCCGGATCACCTCGTGATATCCCGGATCCCATCCGAGACTCCGAACAACATTCGGTCCCTTTCTCATAATACCAAAACTACTCAAACAACGTCGAATCCTTAAGTGTGTCTCCCTACGGTTCGTGAATTATGCGGACATGATCGAGACACTTCTCCGAACAATAACCAATAGAGGAATCTGGAAATTCATATGGCTCCCACATATTTCTACGATTACTTTGCGATCGAATGAACCACTTACATACGACACCAATTTCCCTTTGTCTCACGATATGTTACTTATCCGAGGTTATGATCGTCGGTATCTCTGCATACCTAGTTAAACCTCGTTACTGATAAGTACTATTTTCTCGTTCCCGTGATATGTGATCCCTTGTGAGCCAGTCACATGCTTGCAAGCTAATTGGATGACATTCCACCGAGAGGGCCCAGAGTATATCTATCCGTCATATGGATGGACAAATCCCACTCTTGATCCATGTGTCTCAACCAATACTTTCCGAACACTCAATGCCACCTTTATAGCCACCCAGTTACGGTGTGGTGTTTGATGTCATCAAAGCATCCATCCGGTAAAGGTGATATGCATGATCTCATGGTCGAAGGAATTAGGTTACTATGTATCAAAAAGCATATAGCAATTGAACTATTGAAATGACTTGATCTTTATGCTACGCTTATCTATAGGAGTATGTCCACCATATCATTCTCCTAATGATATGATCTTGTTGTTGATAACATCTCAATGTTCATGATAGGGAAACCACAATCATTTATCAACCAACAAGCTAGTGAAGTATAGAGGCTATACTAGGGACTTCAAATTAAGTTTACAAATCACACAAGTATCAATGTTTCCTTGTTAATACTATTATAGCATGAATGTAAACATTTATCATAAACACAAAGATATAATAATAACCACATTTATTATTGCCTCTAGGGCATATCTCCAACAATCTCCCACTTGCACTAGAGTCATCTAATCTAGATTACATGGTAATATACCGAACACCCATGGCAGTTTGGTGTTGGTCATGTTTTGCCCTCGGGAGAGGTTTATTCAACGGATCCGCCACATTCAGATCTGTGTGTACTTTGCAAATCTTTATATCCCCATCCTGGATATGTTCTCGAATAGCGTGAAAACGTAGCTTGATATGCTTCAGCTTCTTGTGTGACCTTGGTTCTTGCGCATTGCTATGGCACCCATGTTATCACAATAGATAGACATTGGGTCCAGCGCACTAGGAACCACACCCAGCTCTGTAATGAACTCTTTCATCCATATCGCTTCTTGTGAAGCCTCCGAAGCAGCCATGTATTCCGATTCAGTTGAAGATCTCGCCACAACGCTTTGCTTTGCACTCCTCCAGCTAACTGCTGCACCATTCAAAATAAATACGTATCCAGATTGTGATTTAGAATCATCCGGATCGGTATTCCAACTAGCATCGGTGTAACCATTAACAACGAGCTGTTCATCACCTCCATAAGAAAGAACCATATCCTTAGTTCTTCTCAAGTACTTAAGGATGTTTTTGACCGCTGTCCAATGATCCACTCCTGGATCACTTTGATATCTGCTAGTTAAACTAACAGCATATGCAATGTCGGGTCTAGTACATAGCATGGCATACATTAGAGATCCTATGGCTGATGCATAGGGAGTCTTACTCATCCTTTCTCTATCTTCTGCCGATGTCGGACTTTGAGTTTTACTCAAGATCGTATTGGGCAACATGGGCAAGAACCCTTTCTTGCTTTCTTCCATTCCAAACCTCTTTAGAACTTTGTCCAAATATGTACTCTGTGACAATGATATTTGGCGTTTCGATCTATCTCTGTAAATCTTTATGCCTAATATGTAAGCTGCTTCGCCAAGATCCTTCATTGAAAAACTATTATTCAAATATTCTTTGACACTATTAAGAAGGTCTACATCATTCCCAATCAACAATATGTCATCCACATATAGTATTAAGAATGCTACAGAGCTCCCACTCACTTTCTTGTAAATACAAGCTTCTCCATAAGTTTGTATAAAACCAAAACTTTTGATTACCTTATCAAAACGTTGATTCCAACTTCGGGATGCTTGCTTCAATCCATAAATGGACCGTTGAAGTTTGCATACCTTGTTAGCATCTTTAGGATCGACAAAACCTTTGGGTTGCATCATATACAACTCTTCATCAATATCTCCATTGAGGGGTCGAGCTAGGACCGACTGGGGAGGAGTAGGGCACATGCTGGACTAGGAACCGTTGGTGAAGAGGACCACTGCACAAATTTTGGGTAAGAGACAACTCTTACCCATATGGTGCCACATCAGCGTAAAACCACGCGGGAAGCCTCCAACCGCCCGATTGGAAAATCGCCCGACCTTGTCGCCGGTCACCGTCGGCCCATCCGCTCGCCGGCGACCTTCCTGCTCGTCGCCGCTCCTCCTTCTGGCCACCCTCCTGCCTCCACGGCGCCCAAGAGGCTCTTAATTCGCCCGGGAGCACGCCGCAGCGCCGGCCCCCGTCGATGTGTTGTCAGCGCCGATTCTCGGTGGTGCAGGCCTTGTCGAGATTGTGGTTAGCTCTGCCGCCTCCCCATCTGTGAGCTCCGCCCGACGTCGGCCGCCTTCCTCCCACCGTCTTGCACCGCGCCCCTCCCGCGAGCTCTGGTCGCTGGCCTCGGCCATGTTCCCGACTCACCGTGGACCTCAATCCCGGCCACCGTGCCCCGGCGGCGAAGAAGGCGAGGACAAGGAGGCAAGTGGCGACGCATATGAGGAACAGGCAAGCGGCGGCTTCGACGAGGCCGACGTGCGGCATGGGTGCAGTTCACCGCCGGTGGATGTCCTTGATTGCTTTTTTTTTTGTGTAGGGTCCTCGGTGTAAAAAAGATATACCCTGTTGTAATTTCTTAATTTATAGGTCCTGAGTGTGTTTTGCATAGCCAGAAATTAGATAAGCTGTATTTTACTTACCCATACCTCCTCTCTCTCTCCTCCTACCCAAATGTCTTTTGCTTACCCACATAGCGCGCACAACGCGTGTACGAGCGCCACGCAAGTGGCGTCCCGGCGACAGCGATCCGGCCCATATGTGGTCTCCTCGATCCCCTTTCTGCTTGAATCTCCTCCGTGTATACGAACGCGGGCAAGTCGTCAGCTCCGAATTGTATTTGCTCCCCTCTCTCTCTCTCTCCGGCGACGACTACTATCAATCATCAGCGAGTGGCTACGTACGTTCCGCGGCCGGGCCATGCATCGGTTCGTCGGTCGTCGACGATGGCGCCTTGCTGTGCGTGTCTCCGCCGCCCGCCACATGCACGCACGCCCGAGGAGGAGATCGATCGACTGGCCTCTCTCGATCGGCCGCTCGGCATCGACCGGAACCGGATGCCTCTGCATGTCTGCTTGCGCATGAAGCTGCGGGAACGAGAGGTACCAAAAGAGACCATAAGAAAATTAACAGTGAAAATTATCCGGGACCCTCTATTTTTTGTGCAGTGATGACTGCTGGATGATCCGGGATTAATCATGCTACGGCTACGAGTTAAAAAAGGGAGGTACGACGAAGACCACCAACGCGATGATCACTAGCTCCCGACATCCTGTTAGTGCAGTGATTAGATCGTATGGTCGATCACACGCTGTAGTTTGTCCTGCTAGGGCCTTCGTCCCTTTTGTGGCACGGCTCGCGTACACCTTTCCAGCTAGCTAGCTGCCACGAATTTAGAGGCAGTAGTGTGGAGGGGCTTGCTGGTTTGATGATGGGTAGAGGGAGTCTGATATTGCCTTTCAAGTATTGAAAGACCCACGGACTGCATGCTCACATGCTCAAAAAACCTACAGGAACCAAACAGGATCGTTAAAGCTAATTGATATTGTCAAGCTTCATGCACTAGCCAACGCAACCAAAAGTCCGAACTAATAGAAATGGCTAGTGCAATCCACTTATACACTTCATCACTCACTCTCACGTGTGACGGGGAGAAGTCAGCACGTGCAACCGGAAGAGAGCGACGGCGCGCGAAACTCACGTATGACTCAAAAGGGCTATACATGGACATAGAGGGGTCAACAATAATTTTATGATAAATTGCGAAAGCCAGGACTCGAACTTGAGACCTTAGGCTCTGATACCATGTCAAACTTCATGCACTAGCCAACGCAACCAAAAGTCCGAACTGATAGAAAGGGCTAGTGCAATCCACTTATACACTTCAACAGATATGACTTTGTGTGGACCACCCATGCCCACTGACTTAACTGTAATCGTTGAAGTATAAGACTGAAATATTTAGACATCAAAACAAGGCGAGGTTTGAAGCTAGGAATGCCGACTAGGACAAACAAGAGTAGAGTTCGAGGGAAAGCGCACTTCCGGAAGCCTCATACATTTAGAGCTTTCTGTTAGTTATACAACTAATCTAGACAATTCTATTGTATCAAACATATGTTGCGATAATTGTTGTGTCTAAAATTTTTTATGAGCATACTTAAAGTCACTGGTAGAAAACGCCCCATGCGTCCCGGTTGGTAAGGGCCATTAGTCCCGGTTGCCCAACCGGGACGGGGGCATCGGGACTAAAGCTCCAACCATTAGTCCCGGTTGCCCCACCAACCGGGACAAATGGGGGCACACGTGGCGGCATCAGAGCGCGAGGGGGGTGGAGCATTAGTCCCGGTTCGTAACACGAACAGGGACTAATAACCTGCTGCCGCGGCAGAGATTTGGCCCATTTCTCTGCCGCGACAGAGAATTCATTTTGGCACATTTTGTTGCCGCGGCAGCATTTTCGCCACTTTTTGTGCCGGGCAGAGAATTCATTTAGGTTGTTTTATTGTTTATTTAGTGTTTTGCACTTATCAATGAAGGAACCTTATATTACACAAGATCATCATGACAACATTTTACATTCAATACACGGATCGAGTTCATGCACTACATACAAAAGTTGCTATTCGATGCTACCGGCCAATTTCTTGAAAGTTCCTATTTTTACAATTCCTATTGTCTATACACGGCCGAGTAGTATTCCCCTTTTGGGTCTAGGACTTCTGCATCCAAGAATCCCGCCAATTCCTCCTGTATTGCTCGTATGCGATCCTTTGGCAGAAGACCGTCCCGTAGACGTTCGATCTGATTTAAAAAAAGAGTCAGCCTATATGAATATGAAACTAAACACAATTTGATAGTAATTAAAAACTATAGAAATTGTTTACGTACGTGGAGTTGCTCTAAATTTCTGCCCTTCTCATCGCACGTCTGCCGGATGAACTCGCATACATAGTATCCACATAGATTGTTACCTGGTCCCTGCGTCAGGCACTTTACGACAACAGAGTTCAATCAAAATAATAATCAAGCATGATAATAACTGTATCAAAACTAGAATCAAAGAGATGCGCGGATATAGCTAGTGGTGCTTACATCTAGTGGTTGAAATGTAAGCTCCTCTTTCCAAACACCCCTAGCCTTCTTGGTGAACCGTTTCCAAGCGCTGCCCGGCGTAGAAAACGAATAAAATAAGTTATTAAGTACTTGATATCATAAAATTCACGAACGTTGCCGATATAGTGTCGTAATGATTAGAATTACCGCTGGAGAATTACCACATTGACTGACCAGTGGGGTCGAAGACCAATAATACCAAACTAATTAATAAACCTAATAATACCTAACTAATAATAAACCTAATAATCGAAACACCAAAAAGAAAGGAAAACAATCAACACATGACATCGATGCAATGCTCAAGCAAGTATGATGATATGACAAGTTAATTTGCATTGGAATGTAACCCTAAGACATGCTCGACGATTTAATCGGGGTTCCGACGGGTGAAAACCCTAACTCGGGGAAACTCCGGAACATATGAGAGGGGTGCATTTGTTCTTCTAATTATACTTGTCATTTAAATTGTTGAACAATGCATGATTATAGGTTAAATAGATAGGTTTCATTTTTCTGAACAATTTGATATATTATTTGTATTTTTCTGACTTATAAATAAAAAGATATTGAATTTACAAGTTTATATCAATTTCTGGAATTATTAAATCATTTAAAATTGAATTACTGTGTCAATATGACATCAGCAAAGGGTTGGGTTTTTTTTTACCAAGACAGAACCTAGCCACTGTCACTGAGTGCTGGGCCCTAGGCCACATCAGCAAGCCACCGTGGGCCACGTCAGCGGGCCCGTTCCTGACGCGCGGCGGTGGGGGAAACGGCGCGGCGGTGGAGGAAACGGCGCGGCGACGATGCACCACCACCAGCAGCAGAGGGAGGGGGAGGACAGAGAGGGGCAGGGAGGGGCGGCGCCGTACCTGACGCGCGGCGGTGGGGGAAGG
Organism: Avena atlantica; assembly: GCA_910589765.1. Taxonomy (NCBI): domain Eukaryota; kingdom Viridiplantae; phylum Streptophyta; class Magnoliopsida; order Poales; family Poaceae; genus Avena; species Avena atlantica. Next base: position 290,180,044 of record OU342738.1, read on the forward strand.
GCACAGTCGTCGACGGGAAGCAGAGAAGCGGGCGGCCGGCGGTCGTCGGGGGAAGGAGACGCGCGGGCGGCGCGGTCGTCGGCGCGCGGGAAGAGACGCGGGTGGCGGCCGGAGGCGGAGGCGTTGACGACGGAGCCGCTACGGGGAGCGCGCGACGGTGGCGGGGGCAGCCTGGCGGCGTCGTCGTCGGCGATGGCGCGGGCAGAGGAAGAGTGGGGAAGGGAAGAAGAAGAGGAGGCACGCGCTGTTATAACTAAAGGGCCTTTAGTCCCGGTTCGTGACTCCAACCGGGACTAAAGGTGCATACGTCCCGGTTGGAGCCACCAACCGGGACCTATACTCCAAAATTTTCAGCAGACAAAGGGTTGGCGCGCAGTGGGTCTTTAGTCCCGGTTGGTGGCTCCAACCGGGACATATTCCCCTGTTTTCAAAAAATTTCAGGTATTTTCTCTCTGTTCCCGCCTTATTTTTTATTTTGGGGTTTAAATTTGTATTGTTTTTTAAATGATAATTAATTTGGAATTTAGAAAAACTTTAAACATAAAAAGTGTTTGGATTTGAATAAATAATTCAAAACCATTTTCTGTTTTAAAAAATAATTAATGTAACCATTTAAAATATGAACCATTTACAATTAAAAATGAATTAACTTTTATTTTTTTAATATCAATTTGGAATTTAGAAAAACTTTAAACATAAGAAGTGTATGGATTTGAATAAATAATTCAAAAACATATTCTATTTTTAAAAAATAATTAATGTAACCTTTTAAAATGAATTAACTTATATTTTTGAATATTAATTTGGAATTTAGAAAAAATTTAAACATAAAAAGTGTTTGGATTTAAATAAATAATTCAAAAACATTTTCTGTTTTAAAAAATAATTAATGTAACCATTTAAAATATGAACCATTTACAATAAAAAATGAATTAACTTATATTTTTTTAATATCAATTTGGAATTTAGAAAAACTTTAAACATAAGAAGTGTATGGATTTGAATAAATAATTCAAAAACATATTCTATTTTTGAAAAAATAATTAATGTAACCTTTTAAAATGAATTAACTTATATGTCCGTTTTTTTTTGAATTTATTATGCCCGTTTTGAATTATCTGAATTTCTAACTATGGTCGAACCGGTGTGCATGAAGATAGGGGACGGGCATCGTTAGAACTTGCATTGGATCTCTGAAGAAACCACATATTGCGAGTCTAAAAATGATTTTTTCAAAAAATCACGGGCGATAGATCATGTACCTGTAGTACAAACCGGACCCACTTCCTTCCGATTCGGCAGACATTTGTCCTTTTTACCCGGGATGGACGAAAAGGTTTGAGATGTACCGGTTGGGATATAGTCCATGTAAGGTGGTCTAGTATTTTAGGAAAATAGGACGGTAGCATTCTGAAACGGCATTTTGGTGGTTACTTCACAAAACGACCCGTTTTTTGCGCTCGGAAAATGGAAAAGGGATTTTCCGTGCGACAAAAAGGAAAACTTCCTCCTGCAACATTGTTCTACATACCAATGTCCACACACATGCATAATATGGGCACAACATCACAAACTATGCCGTGATTCAGCACATAACATCGGTCATTTGGACCGAAAGCCATGAAACCTCGAACATGATAGGTCATTTTGTGAAGGTTTTTTCGAAACATGATCAATATACCAAGTCTGGTATTTTTCCTTCCAACTATGTAACATAATATGACACCACGCGAAGGATTTTCATTGTTCGTATTTTTTTTGAATTTGTTATGCCCGTTTTGAATTATCTGAATTTCTAACTATGGTCGAACCGGTGTGCATGAAGATAGGGGACGGGCATCGTTAGAACTTGCATTGGATCTCTGAAGAAACCACATATTGCGAGTCTAAAAATGAATTTTTCAAAAAATCACGGGCGATAGATCATGTACCTGTAGTACAAACCGGACCCACTTCCTGCCGATTCGGCAGACATTTGTCCTTTTTACCCGGGATGGACGAAAAGGTTTGAGATGTACCGGTTGGGATATAGTCCATGTAAGGTGGTCCAGTATTTTAGAAAAATAGGACGGTAGCATTCTGAAACGGCATTTTGGTGGTTACTTCACAAAACGACCCGTTTTTTGCGCTCGGAAAATGGAAAAGGGATTTTCCGTGTGACAAAAAGGAAAACTTCCTCTTGCAACATTGTTCTACATACCAATGTCCACACACATGCATAATATGGGCACAACATCACAAACTATGCCGTGATTCAGCACATAACATCGGTCATTTGGACCGAAAGCCATGAAACCTCGAACATGATAGGTCATTTTGTGAAGGTTTTTTCGAAACATGATCAATATACCAAGTCTGGTATTTTTCCTTTCAACTATGTAACATAATATGACACCACGCGAAGGATTTTCATTGTTCGGATTTTTTTTGAATTTGTTATGCCCGTTTTGAATTATCTGAATTTCTAACTATGGTCGAACCGGTGTGCATGAAGATAGGGGACGGGCATCGTTAGAACTTGCATTGGATCTCTGAAGAAACCACATATTGCGAGTCTAAAAATGATTTTTTCAAAAAATCACGGGCGATAGATCATGTACCTGTAGTACAAACCGCACCCACTTCCTGCCGATTCGGCAGACATTTGTCCTTTTTACCCGGGATGGACGAAAAGGTTTGAGATGTACCGGTTGGGATATAGTCCATGTAAGGTGGTCTAGTATTTTAGTAAAATAGGACGGTAGCATTTTGAAACGGCATTTTGGTGGTTACTTCACAAAACGACCCGTTTTTTGCGCTCGGAAAATGCAAAAGGGATTTTCCGTGCGACAAAAAGGAAAACTTCCTCCTGCAACATTGTTCTACATACCAATGTACACACACATGCATAATATGGGCACAACATCACAAACTATGCCGTGATTCAGCACATAACATCGGTCATTTGGACCGAAAGCCATGAAACCTCGAACATGATAGGTCATTTTGTGAAGGTTTTTTCGAAACATGATCAATATACCAAGTCTGGTATTTTTCCTTTCAACTATGTAACATAATATGACACCACGCGAAGGATTTTCATTGTTCGGATTTTTTTTGAATTTATTATGCCTGTTTTGAATTATCTGAATTTCTAACTATGGTCGAACCGGTGTGCATGAAGATAGGGGACGGGCATCGTTAGAACTTGCATTGGATCTCTGAAGAAACCACATATTGCGAGTCTAAAAATGATTTTTTCAAAAAATCACGGGCGATAGATCATGTACCTGTAGTACAAACCGGACCCACTTCCTGCCGATTCGGCAGACATTTGTCCTTTTTACCCGGGATGGACGAAAAGGTTTGAGATGTACCGGTTGGGATATAGTCCATGTAAGGTGGTCTAGTATTTTAGGAAAATAGGACGGTAGCATTCTGAAACGGCATTTTGGTGGTTACTTCACAAAACGACCCGTTTTTTGCGCTCGGAAAATGGAAAAGGGATTTTCCGTGCGACAAAAAGGAAAACTTCCTCCTGCAATATTGTTCTACATACCAATGTCCACACACATGCATAATATGGGCACAACATCACAAACTATGCCGTGATTCAGCACATAACATCGGTCATTTGGACCGAAAGCCATGAAACCTCAAACATGATAGGTCATTTTGTGAAGGTTTTTTCGAAACATGATCATTGTTCGGCACACATTTAGTACCGGATGTAGTCACAAACCGGGACTAAAGGGATTGCGGCAGAGTGGGCCAGACAACACTAATAATAGGGGTGAGTGTCGACATTATGTCGTGCGGCTTGTACCTTGTCCCGGATGGAGACACCAACCGGGACTAAAGATGAGTCAGCACTAATAATAGGGGTGAGTGTCGACATTATGTCGTGAGTGTCGACATTATGCCGAGCTGCTTGTACTATAAATATGCATCCTTGTGAGTCCAGTCCTCCAGCCAGTTTGAGGCATCTCCAAGATGGTTTTAGAGAGCAGGGACACCACTACGGCCAGTTTCTGGGAGATGCCGACGGAGCCCAGTCCTCCGGCATCTCCGAGAAACTGGTCATAGAGGCACTCCCTAATATGTGAAATTAGTTAGCTCCGAGGCGTATTGATCTAGTTAGTGAAGTTACAAGCTGCAAGATGGTTTTCGAGAGCAGGGACACCACTGCGGCCAGTTTCAGGGAGATGCCGACGGAGCCCAGTCCTCCGGCATCTCCAAGAAACTGGTCATAGAGGCACTCCCTAATATGTGAAATTAGTTAGCTCCGAGGCGTATTGATCTAGTTAGTGAAGTTACAAGCTGCAAGATGTTTTCGAGAGCAGGGACACCACTGCGGCCAGTTTCAGGGAGATGCCGACGGAGCCCAGTCCTCCGGCATCTCCGAGAAACTGGTCATAGAGGCACTCCCTAATATGTGAAATTAGTTAGCTCCGAGGCGTATTGATCTAGTTAGTGAAGTTACAAGCTGCAAGATGGTTTTCGAGAGCAGGGCCACCACTACGACCAGTTTCAGGGAGATGCCGACGGAGCCCAGTCCTCCGTCATCTCCAAGAAACTGGTCATAGAGGCACTCCCGGTCCAGCCACAAAATGGGACTAACGCTCAAGACATTTATTAATATTAAAAACTGAGACTACAAAACCGGGACTAAAGGCCACAAACCGCGAAAGATATCCTTCGGTCAAGCCACAAACCGCGAAAGACATGAACTAGAGTTACATAATATGAGCATGAACTTCTTGGCATATGTCATTCCTTATGACCGCTTCAGACGTAACCATGGAGCATCTTCTTTACTTAACAGAATGCTTGGGTCAGTTTTCACTGTGAAGGGCGGAATTTCATCAAACTTATTATAATCTTCTGACATGTCTGTCTTGTCCTCGATTCCCATGATGTTTCTTTTCCCTGAAAGAACTATGTGACGCTTTGGCTCATCATATGATGTATTCGTTTGCATATTTTTTTCTTTTTTTCGGTCTGGAGGACATGTCCTTCACATAGAAAACCTGAGACACATCATTGGCTAGGACGAATGGTTCATCTCTATAACCAAGATTGTTGAGATCCACTGTTGTCATTCCGTACAACTGGTCTATCTTTACCCCTTCCCCATTCAGGTTGACCCATTTGCAGCGAAACAAAGGGACCTTAAAAGAGACTCCATAGTCTAGTTCCCATATCTCCTCTATGTAACCATAATATGTGTCCTTTTGTCCATTCTCGTCTATTGCATCAAAGCGGACACCACTATTTTGGTTGGTGCTCTTTTTATCTTGGGCGATCGTGTAGAATGTATTCCCATTTATTTCGTACCCTTGGAAATTCAATACAGTAGAAGATGGTGACGCGGCCAACAAGTATAGCTGATCTCCAACAGTGGTGTCATTCAAGAGATGTGTCCGCATCCAACCACCTAAAGACTTCATGTGGTCATCTGTAATCCATGATTCAGGCTTCCCCGGGTTTTTGGAGCGTACAGTATTCTTGTGTTCCTCGATATACGGAGCTGCCAAGGTGGAATTATGTAGAACTGTGTAGTGTGCTTTAGTGAAAGAATCCCCGTCCCTACATATCATTGCTTTCTTTCCCAGCGTGCCTTTTCCACTTAGTCTTCCTGAAGGGAATATGCCCTGAGAGGCAATAATAAAGTGGTTATTATGTGTATTCCAAGTATATGATAGATGTTTATTTTGCATGCTATAATTGTATGAATACGGAAACGTTAATACATGTGTGTTTAATAAACAAACAGAAAGTTCCTAGTTATGCCTCTCTCATAAACTAGCTCGTTGATTAACAAGATGATCAAGGTTTCCTGATCATGGACAATGGATGTTGTTAATAACGGGATCACAACATTAGTGTAATGATGTGATGAACATTCATCCGAAGTATAGCATTACGATCAAAGTCATTGAGTTTATATTGCTATAACAACTTACGAAGTGATCATAGTCCTTAGACCATGAGATCATGTCAATCACTAACACCGGAAGAGTTTCTTGATAACATCAAACGTCACACCGTAACAGGGTGATTATAAAGATGGATTCAGAACTAACAAAGTGTTATGTTGAGGCTCATGGATCAAGAAGTGGAATTTGTTCATCCCGATGACGGATAGATATACTCTGGGCCCTCTCGGTGATATCACATTGATTAGCTTGCAAGCAAGTGATTTGATCACTAGAATGTTATATCACAGGAACGAGAAAAGAGTGCATGTCGGTAACAAGATTAAACTAGGTATGGAGATACCAATGATCGAATCTCGGACATGTAATATATCGTGAAACAAAGGGATTAAGATACTAGCATAAAAGGTTCCGACGATCACAAGAAAGTCATCGTTGAATGTGTGGGAGTCAGTATGGGTCTCCAGATCCCGCTTCTGATTATTGATCTGAGAGGGGTCTCGATCATGTCCGCATTATTCACGAACCGTAGGGTGACACACTTAAGAGACACCGACATCCAATTGGAGCAAAAGTTTCATGCCGAAAGAATGAACAAGCGCAGGAATTTATTTCACTAGATACCGAAACAGGTTTTCGGGTGAAATTGCATAAAGTGGTTATGCATGTGAAATAGAATTCTAGCAAGGGGTTATTTGTCAATGTTTGTCATTAAAGTAATTGACAAAATTCTGAATAAAATAAAAGAGTTTTATTTAATGAGAGTTTGCATTAAATTTGGTGGAAATTTAATGAGAATTTTGAGTGGACTTTTGAGTGGAGGGAATTTAGAGGAGTTTTGTGAGTGGAGTGTCCACCCACATAAAGAGGGGAGGGCAAGGGGGCAGCCCCCATGCGCCGGCCACCCCCTTGGGGTTCCCCCCCTCCTCCTATAAAAGGAGCCCCCCTCCTCACTTGTCTCACACACCTCCTCGTGAAGGATCTCTCTCCCCCTCTAGAATTTATCCCCCATGGTCTCGGACTAGCGAGATACATGTTCCCGGTGGCTTTTCGGCAAGAAAGAGTTGTGCTTCCGCTGCATCGCTGGAGCGAGGAGGCGGAGGTTGCTCGGTGCCTCGAACGTGTGTGCGAGCACGGATGCGCTGCTGATTTGCGGCGCTAGGACTTCCTCTCGATCTTGAGATCGGCAAGAGATCGTCTACATCAACCACGAGTTGAACTCGTTAAGCTTTGTCGGTCTTCAAGGGTATGTTCTCTACGGATATACATCCGCCCGTTATTTGTATCTAGTATATATAGATCTTGGTATATAGTTCACATCGTAGGAAAATTTTTGTTTTCTATGCTGCGAACCCTACAGTGGTATCAGAGCCGGATCTATGCTTAGATACTTTACACGGGTAGTACACATATGAGTATGTGGGCGATGATGATCATGTTGTTGCTCCTTTGTTGTGATTTTGGATATTGGTGGCATAGTGGGATGAAGCGGCCCGAACAAACTTTACATGTCCTCGCACATGAGACCTGTTCCACGCTTGACATGCAACTAGTTTGCATAAGTGGCTAGCGGGTGTCTGTCTCTCCTACTATAGTCAATATCTATTTTGCAAGCGAGTTGTCAACAATTTGATTATCCTCGTTGTGGTTCATGTTCGTAGGTAAGAACGGTTCTATCTCGAAAGCCCTAAGCCACGTAAAACTTGCAATGGATAAATTAGAGGCGTCTAGTTTAGATTGTTGCTGGGCTAGTGTTATGATATGGTAGTGTTGTAAGTAGAAGTATGAGATGATACTCTTACAACACACATAGCGTGTAAAATCCATAGACCTTGGATTTACACATATAGGTATGATAGTGATCATACCATGATGCACATGATGGAGATCATCTGCGGGAACCATATAATTTCACTAATAAACATATGATGTTTGGTTGCATCTTATATTGCTTGTTTAGCGCTTTGTCAAGCATAATAAGATGATCCCTCATTTAAATATCAAGATAAGAATGTGTTCTTCCTTTAGTATGCACCGATTATGTTTTCGTCGCTCCAAGACATCACGTGATGATCGGGTGTTCTTGGATCCACGACCATATTTCGGGTGTAAAACAGTTACACACGCAAATACTGAGGTTCTAACTTGGCGAGCCTAGCATGTACAGACATGGCCTCGGAACACAGACCGAAAGGTTAAGCATGAGTCATATAGTTGATATGATGCCCATTTGATGCTCGCCTTTGAAGCTATACCAACTCACGTGATGATCGGACTTGGTGTAGTGGATTTGGTTCATGTAATCACCAAAAGGACACGAGGGATGTCGCTTTTGAGTGGGAGTTCATTCGTAATATAGATTAGTTGAACTCGATCTATCATACACTTAGTCTAAACTTTACAAATTCTGTTGTAGATGGCACCACCTGCTTTTAATTTCAATGCGTTCATGGAGAAAGAGAAACTAGCAACGAACGGTAGCAACTTTACTGAATGGGCCATGAATTTGAGGATTCTCCTCTCTGCTGCACAAAAGCAATATGTGCTAGAAGCGCCGTTAGGCCCCCCACCTTTTGATGATGCCCCTGACGAGGAGAAGAATGTCTATCAGACTCGTCAGGAGGACCACAACTTAGTTCATTGCGGCATATTGTATGGGCTAGAGCCGGAACTTCGAAAGCGTTTCGAAAACGGCAATGCATTTGATACAATGGGTGAGTTGAAAATGATTTTCGACACACATGCTGCTGTAGAGAGCTACAATGCTTCAGAAAAGTTCTTTAGCTGCATGATGGAAGAGCACAGCTCCGTTAGTGAGCATGTACTCAAGATGTCGGGTTACGCCGATAAGCTTGTGTCCTTGGGAATAACGATTCCCATTGACTTAGGCATCCATCGTGTTCTGCAGTCTCTGCCACCTAGCTATAAGAGCTTCGTGATGAACTATAATATGCAAGGTATGAAGAAGTCTCTCCCCGAGCTTCTGTCAATGCTTAAAACTGCAGAAGTGGAGATCAAAAAGGAACATCAAGTGTTGATGATCAATAGGAACACTGGTTTCAAGAAAGACAAGAAGGAAAAACGGAAGGGAAGTAAGGGCGGCAAACCTGTTGCCGCGCCTGAAAAGAAACCCCGAGTTGGACCTAAGTCTGATTCAGAGTGCTACTATTGTAAGGGGACTGGCCACTGGAAGCGCAACTGCCCCAAGTATCTGGCAGACAAGAAGGCCGGCAAGGCAAACAAAGGTATATATGATATACATGTTATTGATGTGTACTTGACTAGTGCTCGCAGTAGCACCTGGGTATTTGATACCGGTTCAGTTGCTAATATTTGTAACTCGAATCAGGGGCTGCGGAACAAGCGACCGCTAGCAAGGGGTGAGGTCAAGATGCGTGTCGGCAATGGATCAAACGTTGATGTAATCGCCGTCGGAATGCTGCATCTCCACTTACCATCGGGATTAGTCATAAACTTAAATAAATGTTATCTGGTGCCTGCACTGAGCATGAACATTGTATCTGGATCATGTTTGATGCAAAGTGGTTATTCATTTAAATCTGAGAACAATGGTTGTTCCATTTATATGAATGAAATCTTTTATGGTCATGCATCGATGATGAATGGTTTATTTCTGTTAGATCTCAATGATAATGTTACACATATTCATAATGTTGATGCTAAAAGGATTAAACTTAATGATGATATATCCGCATATATGTGGCACTGCCGTCTAGGTCATATTGGCATTAAACGCATGAAGAAGCTCCATTCAGATGGACTTTTGGAATCACTTGATTATGAATCATTTGATACATGTGAGCCATGCCTTATGGGCAAGATGACTAGAACGCCGTTTTCCAGTTCAATGGAACGGGCAACAGATTTATTGGAAATCATACATTCTGATGTATGTGGTCCAATGAGTGTGTCGGCACGAGGTGGATATCGTTATTTTGTTACTTTCACGGATGATTTGAGTAGATACGGTTATATCTACTTGATGAAACACAAGTCTGAAACCTTTGAAAAGTTCAAGGAATTTCAGAATGAAGTGGAAAATCATCGTAATAGAAAGATCAAATTTCTACGGTCTGACCGTGGAGGTGAGTATCTAAGTTACGAGTTTAGCACTCACATGAAAGAGTGTGGAATTGTTTCACAACTCACACCTGCCGGAACACCACAGCGAAATGGTGTGTCGAAACGTCGTAATCGTACTTTATTAGATATGGTTCGATCTATGATGTCTCTAACGGACTTGCCGTTGTCATTTTGGGGTTATGCACTAGAAACTGCTGTATTCACTTTAAATCGGGCACCATCTAAATCCGTTGAAAAGACACCGTATGAATTGTGGTTTGGAAACAAACCTAAGCTGTCATTTCTTAAGGTTTGGGGATGCGATGTTTATGTGAAGAAACTTCAACCGGATAAACTCGAACCCAAAGCGGAAAAATGCGTCTTCATAGGATACCCTAAAGAAACTATTGGGTATTCCTTCTATCACAGATCCGAGGGCAAGGTTTTTGTTGCCAAGAATGGATCCTTTCTAGAGAAAGAGTTTCTCGCGAAAGGTGTGAGTAGTCGGAAGGTAGAACTCGAAGAGGTTGTGGAACCTTCTCTTCAAAGTATGGCGAGTAGCGCAGCGCCGGAAGTTGTTCCGGAGTTGGCTCCACCTGTTGAAGAGGGAACTAATGATAATGATCATGAAACTCCGAAAGAGAGTACTACCGAACCTCGCAGGTCAAACAGGACGCGTGCAGCTCCCGAGCTGTACGGAAATCCTGTCATAAATTTCATGGTTGATGAAAACAATGACCCTCCGACGTATGAAGAAGCGATGATGAGCCCGGATTCCAACAAATGGTTAGAAGCCATGAAATCCGAGATGGAATCCATGTATGAAAATCAAGTTTGGAACTTGGTGGAATTACCTCACGACCGAAAGGCCGTGGAAAACAAATGGATTTTCAAAAGGAAAACTGATGCTGATGGTAATGTGACCATCTATAAAGCTCGACTTGTCGCAAAGGGGTTTCGACAAATTCAAGGAGTTGACTACGATGAGACTTTCTCTCCCGTAGCGATGCTAAAGTCAGTTAGGATTATGTTAGCAATTGCTGCATATTTCGATTATGAAATATGGCAGATGGATGTCAAAACCGCGTTTCTCAATGGTAATATTGAAGAAGAGTTGTATATGATACAACCAAAGGGTTTTGTCGATCCTAAGGATGCTAACAAGGTGTGCAAGCTTCAGCGATCCATCTATGGATTGAAGCAAGCATCACGAAGTTGGAATCTCCGCTTTGATGAGGTGATCAAAGAGTTTGGATTTGTCCAAACTTATGGAGAAGCTTGTATTTACAAGAAAGTGAGTGGGAGCAATGTGGCATTTCTGATATTATATGTGGATGACATATTATTGATCGGAAATGATATAGAACTTTTAAACAGTGTTAAAAGTTATCTAAACAGCAAATTTTCAATGAAGGACCTAGGTGAAGCGTCATACATATTAGGCATAAAGATCTATAGAGATAGATCTAGGCGCCTAATAGGGCTATCGCAAAGTACATACCTTGATAAGATTTTAAAGAAGTTTAAAATGGACGGAAGTAAGAAGGGGTTCTTACCTATGTTGCAAGGCAAGACATTGAGTAAGACTCAAAGTCCGGCTTCGGTGGAAGAAAGAGAGATAATGGACAAAGTCCCCTATGCTTCAGCCATAGGCTCTATAATGTACGCCATGCTATGTACAAGACCGGATGTGGCACATGCTATTAGTTTGACTAGTAGGTACCAATCGGATCCAGGTTCGGAACACTGGATAGCGGTCAAGAATATCCTTAAGTACTTACGAAGAACTAAGGATATGTTTCTTGTATACGGAGGTGAAGAAGAGCTCGTCGCTAAGTGTTATGTCGACGCTAGCTTTGACACCGATCCGGATGACTCTAAGTCTCAATCCGGATACGTATTTCTCATGAATGGCGGAGCGGTTAGTTGGAGGAGCTCCAAACAACCTGTGGTAGCGGGATCAACAACGGAGGCCGAATATGTTGCTGCTTCGGAAGCGGCTCAGGAAGCAGTTTGGATGAAGGAGTTCATATCCGAACTAGGAGTTGTGGCAAACGCATTGGACCCAATGGTGATCTATTGTGACAACAATGGTGCCATTGCCAATGCCAAAGAGCCAAGGTCTCACAAGCATTCCAAGCATATTAAGCGCCGGTTTCACTCCATCCGCGAGCATGTCAAGGTTGGAGATATAAAGATTTGTAAAGTACATACGGATCTCAATGTAGCAGATCCGTTGACTAAAACTATCCCTAGAGCAAAACATGATCAACACCAGAACTCAATGGGTGTTAGATTTATCACTATGTAACTAGATTATTGTCTCTAGTGCAAGTGGGAGACTGAAGGGAATATGCCCTGAGAGGCAATAATAAAGTGGTTATTATGTGTATTCCAAGTATATGATAGATGTTTATTTTGCATGCTATAATTGTATTAATACGGAAACGTTAATACATGTGTGTTTAATAAACAAACAGAAAGTTCCTAGTTATGCCTCTCTCATAAACTAGCTCGTTGATTAACAAGATGATCAAGGTTTCCTGATCATGGACATTGGATGTTGTTAATAACGGGATCACAACATTAGTGTAATGATGTGATGAACATTCATCCGAAGTATAGCATTACGATCAAAGTCATTGAGTTTATATTGCTATAACAACTTACGAAGTGATCATAGTCCTTAGACCATGAGATCATGTCAATCACTAACACCGGAAGAGTTTCTTGATAACATCAAACGTCACACCGTAACAGGGTGATTATAAAGATGGATTCAGAACTAACAAAGTGTTATGTTGAGGCTCATGGATCAAGAAGTGGAATTTGTTCATCCCGATGACGGATAGATATACTCTGGGCCCTCTCGGTGATATCACATTGATTAGCTTGCAAGCAAGTGATTTGATCACTAGAATGTTATATCACAGGAACGAGAAAAGAGTGCATGTCGGTAACGAGATTAAACTAGGTATGGAGATACCAATGATCGAATCTCGGACATGTAATATATCGTGAAACAAAGGGATTAAGATACTAGCGTAAAAGGTTCCGACGATCACAAGAAAGTCATCGTTGAATGTGTGGGAGTCAGTATGGGTCTCCAGATCCCGCTTCTGATTATTGATCTGAGAGGGGTCTCGATCATGTCCGCATTATTCACGAACCGTAGGGTGACACACTTAAGAGACACCGACATCCAATTGGAGCAAAAGTTTCATGCCGAAAGAATGAACAAGCGCAGGAATTTATTTCACTAGATACCGAAACAGGTTTTCGGGTGAAATTGCATAAAGTGGTTATGCATGTGAAATAGAATTCTAGCAAGGGGTTATTTGTGAATGTTTGTCATTAAAGTAATTGACAAAATTCTGAATAAAATAAAAGAGTTTTATTTAATGAGAGTTTGCATTAAATTTGGTGGAAATTTAATGAGAATTTTGAGTGGACTTTTGAGTGGAGGGAATTTAGAGGAGTTTTGTGAGTGGAGTGTCCACCCACATAAAGAGGGGAGGGCAAGGGGGCAGCCCCCATGCGCCGGCCACCCCCTTGGGGTCCCCCCCCTCCTCCTATAAAAGGAGCCCCCCCTCCTCACTTGTCTCACACACCTCCTCGTGAAGGATCTCTCTCCCCCTCTAGAATTTATCCCCCATGGTCTCGGACTAGCGAGATACATGTTCCCGGTGGCTATTCGGCAAGAAAGAGTTGTGCTTCCGCTGCATCGCTGGAGCGAGGAGGCGGAGGTTGCTCGGTGCCTCGAACGTGTGTGCGAGCACGGATGCGCTGCTGATTTGCGGCGCTAGGACTTCCTCTCGATCTTGAGATCGGCAAGAGATCGTCTACATCAACCACGAGTTGAACTCGTTAAGCTTTGTCGGTCTTCAAGGGTATGTTCTCTACGGATATACATCCGCCCGTTGTTTGTATCTAGTATATATAGATCTTGGTATATAGTTCACATCGTAGGAAAATTTTTGTTTTCTATGCTGCGAACCCTACACTTCCCTCATGCCGCGAGTCAGAAACACCAATCGGCTTAAGGTCAGGAATAAAGTCAACACAAAACTCAATGACCTCCTCTGTTCCATATCCCTTGGAGATGCTTCCTTCTGGTCTAGCACGGTTATGAACATATTTCTTTAAGACTCCCATGAACCTCTCAAAGGGGAACATATTGTGCAGAAATACCGGACCGAGAATGGCAATCTCTTCCACTAGATGAACCAGGAGATGCGTCATAATATTGAAGAAGGATGGTGGGAACACCAATTCAAAACTAACAAGACATTGTACCACATCCTTCTGTAACCTTGGCAGAATATCTGGATTGATTACCTTCTGAGATATTGCATTGAGGAATGCACACAGCTTCACAATGGGTACTCGAACATTTTCCGGTAGAAGCCCCCTCAATGCAATCGGAAGCAACTGCGTCATAATCACGTGACAGTCATGAGACTTCAGGTTTTGGAACTTTTTCTCTGCCATATTTATTATCCCCTTTATATTAGATGAGAAGCCCGACGGCACCTTGATACTGTAAAGGACTTCAAAAAAGATTTCCTTCTCTGCTTTGGTAAGAGCATAGCTGGCACGACTTAAGTGACGCCCTTTATCCGTCTTGTTATCTGTATGCATGTTCTTTGGGTCTTTCAAAATTTTTTGGTCCTCCCGTGCTTCAGGTGTATCTTTTGTCTTACCATACACGCCTAGGAATCCTAGCAGGTTCACGCAGAGATTCTTCGTCACGTGCATCACGTCGATTGAAGAGCAGACACGCAGGACTTTCCAATATGGCAGCTCCCAAAATATAGATTTCTTCTTCCACATGGGTGCGTGTCCTGTAGCGACGTCGTTCGGAACTGATTGACCGCCGGGACCCTTTCCAAAGATTACTTCTATGTCCTTGACCATACCAAATACATCATCACCAGCAGGGAGTTCAGGCTTCTTCCGGTGATCTGCATCACCTTTAAAATGCTTGCCTTTCTTTCTTACGGGATGATTGGTTGGAAGAAATCGTCGATTCGCTAGGTACACAACCTTCTTGCATTTATGCAAATATGTACCTTCGGTCTTATCTAAACAGTGGGTGCATGCCTTATATCCTTTGTTTGTCTGTCCTGAAAGGTTACTAAGAGCAGGCCAATCATTGATGGTTACGAATAACAACCCTCGTAGATTAAATGGCTCCTGTTTGTTCTCATCCCACGCACGTACACCTGGTTTGCCCCACAACTGTAAGAGTTCTTCAACTAATGGCCTAAGGACACATCAATGTCGTTGCCCGGTTGCTTCGGGCCTTGGATGAGCACTGGCATCATAATGAACTTACGCTTCATGCACAACCAAGGAGGCAGGTTGTAGATACATAGAGTCACGGGCCAGGTGCTGTGACTGCAGCTCTGCTCCCCAAAAGGATTCATGCCATCCGTACTTAGACCAAACCATAAGTTCCTTGCGTCACCTGCAAAGTCTGGGAAGTCTCTCTCGATTTTTCTCCACTGTGACCCATCAGCAGGGTGTCTCAACTCCCCGTCTTTCTTACGGTCTTCTTTGTGCCATCGCAACAACCTGGCATGCTCTTTGTTTCTAAACATGCGTTTCAACCTTGGTATTATAGGAGCATAACACATAACCTTAGCAGGAACCCTCTTCCGGAGGGGCTCTCCCTCAACATCACCAGGGTCATCTCGTCTGATCTTATACCGCAACGCGTTGCATAGCGGGCATTTATCTAAATTCTCATACTCCTTACCGCGGTAGAGGATGCAGTCATTAATGCATGCATGTATCTTTTGCACATCTAATCCCAGAGGACAGAGAGTCTTCTTTGCTTCGTAGGTACTCTCGGGAAGTTCGTTATGTTTTGGAAACTTCGGCTTCATTATTTTCAGCATCTTTTCAAATGAGGAGTCAGTTAGACCACACTCTGCCTTCCATCGCAACAATTCCAGTGTGGTACCGAGCTTTGTGCTACCATCTTCACAATTTGGGTACAACAATTTCTTGTGATCTTCTAACATGCCCTCTAACTTCAACTTCTCATTTTCTGTTTCACAGTCTCGCTTTGCATCAGAAATGACCCTACCAAGTTCATCAGCCGGCTCATCTGATGCCCGTTCTTCACCTTTTTCCTCTCCATTGTCTTCCATTGCAGTATCTGTAGGGTTCGCAGCATAGAAAACAAAAATTTTCCTACGATGGGAACAACTATGTACCAAGATCTATCTACTAGATACAAACAACGGGCGGATGTATATCCGTAGAGAACATACCCTTGAAGACCGACAAAGCTTAACGAGTCCAAACTCGTGGTTGATGTAGACGATCTCTTGCCGATCTCAAGATCGAGAGGAAGTCCTAGCGCCGCAAAACAGCAGCGCATCCGTGCTCGCACACACGTTCGAGGCACCGAGCAACCTCCGCCTCCTCGCTCCAGCGATGCAGCGGAAGCACAACTCTTTCTTGCCGAAAAGCCACCGGGAACATGTATCTCGCTAGTCCGAGACCATGGGGGATAAATTCTAGAGGGGGAGAGAGATCCTTCACGAGGAGGTGTGAGTGAGAGAGAGGAGAGGGGGGCCTTTTATAGGGGAGAGGGGGGGCACCCAAGGGGCATGGCGCCCAGCCATGGGGCTGCCCCCACCTCTTCCACATTCATGTGGGTGGAGCTCCCACTCAAAATGAAAAGCCTCCACTCCCATTAAAAAGCCTCCACTCAAAAATCCACTCACATGCATTAAATTTCCACCAAATTTAATGCAAGCTCTCATTTAAATAAAACTCTTTTATTTATTTATTCAGAATTTTGTTAATTACTTTAATTAACAAACATTCACATAAAACCCCTTGCTAGTATTCCATTTCACATGCAGAACCAGTTTCAGCAATTTCAACCGAAACAGTTTCGGTGTCTAGTGAAATAAATTCCTGCGCTTTCCTTTTCTTTTCGGCATGAAACTTTTGCTCCAAATGGATGTCGGTGTCTCTTAAGTGTGTCACCCTACGGTTCGCGAATAATGCGGACATGATCGAGACCCCTCTCGGATCAATAATCAGAAGCGGGATCTGGAGACCCATACTGACTCCCACACATTCAACGATGACTTTCTTGTGATCGTCGGAACCTTTTACGCTAGTATCTTAATCCCTTTGTTTCACGATATATTACATGTCCGAGATTCGATCATTGGTATCTCCATACCTAGTTTAATCTCGTTACCGACATGCACTCTTTTCTCGTTCCTGTGATATAACATTCTAGTGATCAAATCACTTGCTTGCAAGCTAATCAATGTGATATCACCGAGAGGGCCCAGAGTATATCTATCCGTCATCGGGATGAAAAAATTCCACTTCTTGATCCATGAGCCTCAACATAACACTTTATTAGTTCTGAATCCATCTTTATAATCACCCTGTTACGGTGTGACGTTTGATGTTATCAAGAAACTCTTCCGGTGTTAGTGATTGACATGATCTCATGGTCTAAGGATTAGGATCACTTCGTAAGTTGTTATAGCAATATAAACTCAATGACTTTGATCGTAATGCTATACTTCGGATGAATGTTCATCACACCATTACACTAATGTTGTGATCCCGTTATTAACAACATCCAATGTCCATGATCAGGAAACCTATGATCATCTTGTTAATCAACGAGCTAGTTTATAAGAGAGGCATAACTAGGAACTACCTTTTGTTTATTAAACACACATGTATTAACGTTTCCGTATTAATACAATTATAGCATGCAAAATAAACATTTATCATAAATAAGGAATACGATAATAACCACTTTATTATTGCCTCTCGGGCATATTCCCTTCAGTCTCCCACTTGCACTAGAGACAATAATCTAGTTTGAAAACTCTTTGTATTGAACACCTATGACTTTCCGGTGTTCCATATACGCAATTGCAAGTGGTTAACATTATCTACGAATCTGACGCTTCAGGTCCGTGTGTATTTGCATGTCTTTGCGTCTCCACGCATCACTCATTCTCCAATGAGATGGCATTGTATAAATTTGGTCTTTTGGTGAGACCTTTAGTTCCTTGGGGTTAAAACACATCGATACTATTGTCATACAATATATCTTTAGTGTTAGCCCGTTGCGAACCACACCTTAGTTTGATAACAAACTACTTGACACAAATTCCCTCCTTTGTTGCTACTATAGCAGTCATATACTTAGCCTTTTGTTGTAGTATCCGTCACAATGTCTTAACTTTGGAACTCTTCCAAATCCATCATGGAATCTCCTTTCCATTACATTGTGCCACCCATAGTTTAAATTGAGATAAACTTAATTTGTATCTTGTGACAAAACTAGTATCAATGTAACGCTTTACAATGAACTATTTGTAATTGTTTGTCACCTCTACACAAATATATTCTTAGTTCTTCCAAAAGATCATAAGAATATCCTCACTATCGTCCAATGATCATTTTATGATTCATTCTGGTATATGCTCATAACACTTAGAGCATAGGACATATCTGGATGTGTACATATCATGGTATGATTGATCAAAACATTCTCGTGATTGCACTCATCAAGTGTCAAAGCACTTGAATCTTGTTTCACTTATCAAGTGTCGATACACTTGAATCTTGATTCAATTCCTTTCCATGCAACAAGAACTGTTTCTTGTCGTTTCTATATTGAACTCCTTCAATATCTCATATATGTACGTTTGGCATAAACATATTAGCGTTACAGTCTATCCACTATAGACATTCATGCTAAATATTCGGGTTTTGCCTAAGTCTTTCATCGAAATGAAATTCTTAACCTTTGTCAATAAAATATACATCATTTCTAATCAACAAGATGTCCTCCACATAATGTATTAGAAATATGTCTCAGCGCTCCCACTTAATTTCTTGCAAATGCAAGCATCTTCATCGTCTCCTGATGAAAACTCTTTTTCATCACGGTGAAGATTCCAACTCCGCGATGCTTACTTCAACCATTGAAGTTTGCATGCCCTTTTTAGCATCCTTTGAATTAACAAAACCCTTTGGATCGTATCATGTACACGTCCTAGGTAACCATTCTATTAGAAGAACTTTGTTTTGTTTATTCATCTACCATATACCAAATTATATGTAGTGGTTGCTACTTTAATCCGTCCAGACTAAAAATCGCTATGAAAGATCAAATCTTGTCATAGTCAACTCTTGAACATTGTCGTAAAATATTTTACGACATGTCGACTATTTCATAGATGTTAAACATCCATGTCTGTTTCTTTATAGATCCAAATACGACCGATAGGTTTTTACACCTTTCCACAGGGTCTTCCAAGTTCAAAACTTGATTTCTCATATATGGAACTATCACGGATTTTATGGCTTCAAGCCATTTGACGGAGTCAGGGCCCATCATCGCTTCTTTGTATGTATTCGGTTCATTATTGTCAAACAATAATGATTTACTCTCAAATCTTAGCATTTGATTGTTTAACCGACCTACTTGGTTCAATAGGAACTTAGATCTCCGTGACCACAACCTTTGAGGCACATAAGCTATGAGTATTATGGCAGCCTTCGGAACGATTTCCGGCGCTGCGCAACTCAGCTCATATAGCTAAGGTTCGTTAACCTTATCAAAGTTCTATTGTCCTCCCACTTAACATTTATGAAAAATTCCTTCTTCAAGAAACTTCACATTTCAAGCGACAAACCCTTTTGTCCTCGGTGTTATGGAGGAATAACCAATTGTTATTCGAAATAACCTACAAAGACATGCTCATCCGACTTTGGTTGTAAACATCTTACTTATGTTTAGCATACCAAAATTTAAGAAAGGACAACTTGGGTTTTACCCCAAACCATAACTCATATGGTGTCATTTCAACGGATCAAGATGGAGCTCTTTTCAGTGTAAAAGCGGTAGTCTCTAAAGCTTTAATCTTTTAAAACATAATGGCAGTTTTATAAATAACACCTTTGATCCAACCATGTCTCACAAGGTTTCATTACAAATCTCAAACACTCCATACTCCTATGGTGTTTCGGGATATGTAAATCTAGGTGTTTTGCTAAACTTGCAACTCAAATAAATCCCTTTATGATAAAATCATAATTCATTTATTTTCTTGTTACATTTGTAACTCAAATAAATCCCTTCATGATCAAATCATAATTCATTTATTTTTCTTGTTACAATGATTTTCCACTTCATCTTGAAAGTCTTTGAAACATTTTCAAATATTTCATACTTCTTTCTCATTAAGTGAACATTCACTCAAAATTCCGGAGAAAGCATATGAAGTTGAAACCCATCGCTTACGACTACACATAATGGACTACATACATCGATATGTATAAATTCCAATAATTTAGTCGTTCGTTCTTCTTTGGCCTTTGAACGAAGTTTTAATTATCACGTGGAAAGTCTCACAAGCGTCACTTGATCAAATCAAAGACTCCAAAAATCCATGAATATGGAGATTCTTCATGTTTTCTTTCCAATATAATTTAAACAACGATGTCACTTCATAAGTGATCTTTCAATCATTTGTCTTGCAACATTTTAGCATTAGGTTTTATGGATGTGATTTCTTCAACTAGATTTGTAAATCATCCATCTTATATGGAATACGGTAATTATTTGAACAACCTTTGTTCTTATAATACCTGATTCAAATAACAATTATTAAAACAAATCTTGAAGTCAAGCTTTGATGTCAACGAGAAATACAAACAACGGTTTGTTTGTTTTCGATGAACATCATCACATATTCTCTTGCTAGTTACTTAGGCCATTGTGGTTCATGAATTGCGTCATTCCGTATGAAATTTCATACCAACCAATTCGGTATCCAATACCCAAGAACCACATTGTTTAACAAGCAAAGAATACAACCATAACATGTATATCATATACCTAAATTGGATATTTCCAATCTTTTCTTTTCTGCCAAATATATTTTATAGATTCTCTTTCAGCATTTCCTTTTCCTTTTAAAAGAATCTATCAACATCAAAAGTGGCGCCATATACATGACACATAGTCCAAAGCGTGTATATTCAAATAATAATACCTTTGGACTTGCACTTTGAAGTAGATCACCATCATCAAAATGATCGGTATTCTTTCAAAATCCATTCTTTAGTAATCTTTTTAGTGTAGTAAACACTTTACATACATCTTCTATTCATCCTTATCATGACGACTTTCATGATCAAGCCAATTTAGCTTATAAAGGAGAATCGTGAGTATAACATTACTTTCCAAAACCCTTTTGGATGATTAGGATGTCTAGCATCTCCAACCTTCGTAAATTCTCATCCAATATGAGAACATATATTATACTCTATCATATTGCAACCAAAACATTGTTTCAGATATCGTTATATCTGCCACACATGATGGTTTCTGAAACAATTCTTTCAGCTCCTAGATAAACTTGATATTAAAATAATCAAGAATCGTGGAGGCAAACATGATACTTAAGATACTAACACTGGAATTGTTACTCTCGATTTAATACCAATTATTAAATTTCACGGAGTAAATAGAGTTTGCTGAAAGTTTGCAATAGGACTTTAAACTTTGATTGACACTCAACACAATACGATACCAGTTCGTAAAGTAAATATCCAGAATTCTATAGTTCTATTATCTCAATTACAACTATGCATAAGGTGGTGAACGAATGCCAATGACTACAACAAATTATGCAAATTCACTTTGATTTAATTTATGATAAATTGAGTTCTACTAATCCAAATTAGAAATGAACTCCCACTCAAAAACGACATCCCTCGTGTCTTTTTGGTGATTACATGAACCAAATCCACTACACCAAGTCCGATCATCACGTGAGTCGGCGTAGCTTCAAAGGCGAGCATCCATATGGTCATCATATCAAAACATATGACTCATGCTTAACCTTTCGGTCCGTGTTCCGAGGCCATGTCTGTACATGCTAGGCTCGCCAAGTAAGAACCTTAGTATTCGCGTGTGTAACTGTCTTACACCCGAGATATGCCCGAAATAGCAAAGGTTTAATTAAAAATAATAAAGGATTTATTATTTCAAATAATTAATATCCAAACTCTTTTAAAATAAAAGGTCTTACCAATTTAATTGAAACATCAAAACTTATTAAATTGTTGAAAATAAGTTTTCTAAGTAATTTGTATTCACAAATAAAAACTACCAAAATGTTTTGACTCTATTTTTGATTTTAAAAAATAAATTTCCAAATATTATATATTTTCCAAATTTACCTACTAATTTGGTTTTGAAAATATTTAGGTTTCAAATAAAGATTTTGTTAATAAAATCAAACTCTATTTGATTTCATAACTAAGACCCATTTGATTTAATTATTAATGAACCCTAAGGTAAAAGGATTATATTATTTTAAAACAAGTATTCAAAATATTCTTTATTAACAAATAAAACCTACTGATTTGGATTTCAAATGGAAATTTTATTTAAATAAATCAAACCCTATTTTTAACTAAAGATCCATTTTATTTAATTGTTAAATGGATCCTAAATTAAATATAAAAATATTAATTTATTTTTGGATTTGGTTTATGTGGCTAAACAGAACCAAAATTCAAAGTTCAAAGTTTGCTGAATGTTTTGATTTGATTTGAGTGTGAATTGTTGTTTGGAAATTCAAAACAGAAATTGAAATTAGAAAAGGAAAAAGAAAACAGACATGAAATAAAATAAAAAAAATAAAGCAGCCCAGCCGGCCCAGCCCAACTACCCTAGCCCAGCAGCCCAGCTCTTTTTCCCCTCCCCCGAAGCGTTACTTTTCTCACCCCAGTAGCAACCCACGCAGACACCGACTAGTGGACCTCTTTCCCCCTCTTTTCCCCACTGACCAGCGGACCCCACACCTCGCCCCTTCCTCTCCACCCGCACGACCTTCTCCCCACCCCTCGCCGGCCGTTGCAGGCGGATTAACTCCGGCGTAATACGCCTTAACACGGCCGCCTTAACTCGCAGCAATCGCGCACCTTAAAACGCTCGCCCTTCCTCTCCGTTTTCCCCCTGTCATCCCACAGTATCACGCCCCCAGGCCGCCCCAATTCCTCCCCGAACACCATAGCCTCCGACGAGCTTAGCCCTCAAATCCAGCCACACACTGCCTCCCCTTGCTTCAACAACCAAGCACGCACGTTCCCCACTCCCTGGCGCACCTCCCTGTACCAACCGTTCATCCGCGGGCGTCCCAGGAAGTCGACTTCGACAAGGATCAGAAGCGCCGCCGTCTGCCTTCTTCTCCGACGAGCCCCGCAGGTAGAACCCAGTCGCCCCTCTTCTTCTGGTGCATGCTCACATCATCTCCGTGACCTCCTGCGTCTAACCCAGCCCTTCGTTTGTCTTCTCGTGGGCCACAACAACGTCCCCGTCGTCGACCAGAGCCGACCGTCGCTAAGAGCAACTCCGGCGAGAGATTCTTCCCGACACAGTGCGCCCCGAGCCACGCCGACCACACGACGTGCTTCACCACAGCCTCGCGACCTCGGTGAGCTTTTCCCCTCCCTGTTCTGCTTCCTGTTTTGCTAGCACCGCCGTTATCTGACCGTCGCCGCCGTTAGCCATCGCCGGCGCCGCTCGCGAATGGTCGAGCAAGCGAACACCGTAGGATCTCTATCCAACGCCCGAGATAGATCCACTTATTCTCGAAGGGGTATGTGCTCAGAACCATCCGATCTAACTTAATCCAGCGGCCCACGATGCCGATCCACGCGAAGCGGTACCCGCGAGTAGAAACACGCCGCGTGTCGTCTGTTAGAATTAGAAACAGATTTGAATCTGATTTAAATTGCAAACTTCAAACCTTTATAACTTGAGATCTATACGTCCAAATTTGGCAAATTTTGTATCAATGAATTCAGGAGAACAAGCCCTAGCCAACCACGGCCCTAGTTTTGAAAATAGTAACTGTTAGCTTGTTTGAATTTATAGAAACATTTGTGTACTTGTTTAGAGTATAAAAATTGTTTAAAAATTTATTCTAGGGTTAAATCTTTTGCAAAATGGATTGGTGTGACCCTACTGACCCTAGGAACCAACCATAGTGTTAAAAATGATTTTTGTGAAATTTAAGTTGAATTATTTAACTTAGTCATTTTCTAGCCAAATAAAACACATTGATTTTATTTTGGAAAAGTTTGTGCAAGGAAAACTGTGGAAAATTATTATGAACCAAACTTACTGACCCAAAACACCAAGCCATGCCAAGGGCAACTCACTTGGTGAAAAACATAAAGTTTTACTTTAAAAAGAACAAATTTTCACCACATAAAATATGGAATGGATTTTAAAATAGACTTTGGGCAAAAACCTCTAACTAATGACTTTGCCATTTTGGTGAATGACCAATGTGGACTTTACAAAGTTTATAAACCTAGTAAGAGACCAACTTTACAATAAGAACCCACTTTTTACAAGACTTAGGAACCATTACTTTGTGTGTGTGAAATATTGTTTGAATATTGGTTTGGAATGTTACTTGATACTATGCTTGCTTGATTGATTGTAGTGAAATTAACAAAGTGTGAGACTAGCAAGACCAAGAGTAAAACCTCATTCCCTACCAAAAAGGCAAGTTACACTATCATACAAAAGACCTACTATTTTCATTAAACTTAGTGGATTTTATAAACATGCATGAAAATGTTTTATACTTATGCTATGCTAATCCTAATAGGATTCCCTATACACTCCTTAGTGAAAATATTGAAGTTGTACATGCTTAGCCATGCTATGTTTTGAAAAGAGATACATGTTGAGATTTTTAAAAAAGTTGAGAAAAGGACTTGTGTTTTACATAATAAAACAAGGACTCAATGAACCACCTAGGTGGTGGACACTTTATGTTTTGGAGAAGGTGGCAACGAAAGGAACCATGTCAATGGCAATCACTTTGTGTTGTGCTCCAAATGAAAACCACCTAGGAAACTTAGAGATTGAACATGTTTCTCCAATTGTGGCTTTCGTGTACAACCACATGCTATTATGGCTCTGGCTTAGTCAACTACATTAGGAAGACCCATACATTGTCTTTAGTTACCGGACATGGGGATCTGGAATGCTTCATGGGGGCTGAAGACAAGCTAGCAATGATGTATGGAAGGACCTTTTGGAAAGACTTCGTCACACTCTCAGTCTGCCAGTACTCCATCTTGGTGAGCACTAATCCAGTAGGCCACTGGTGGCAACAAGATGGGAATGTGTCATGTGGGTAAAGTGTACTCCTTCTGCAGAAGTTAATAAGAATCTAAGTACTTAGCCGTGTCCCCGGTTATGGACAATACTGAGCAACTAAAGTTTGAACCATGGGAGATCTCGACATTCCAACTTCTAATATAAAAACTTGATGCACTTGGGGGTACCAAGGAATTCAAAGAGATTTTGTTAAGCTTTTTGCACTTGGGGTTTTACCAAGATGCTCAAGAGCATGATGTACTTGGGGTTACCAAGGGACTCATGAGTTTTGATAAAAACTTGATGCACTTGGGGATTACCAAGTAGCTCAAGGAATTTTGACAAGGACTTGAACACTTGTGTTTCTACCAAGGAGTTCAAGGAACTTGGAAAAGAGATTTTGACAAAAGACTTAAAAACCTTTTTGAAAAGATAGGATAAAATATTGCTTTATGCAAATGAGCCTTAAACACTACTTAGCCAATTATGCATATAATAATAGGATCCACTCATAATATACAAAGTTGTGAAACTTGCCAATACAATTCAAAATGTATTGACCCTTTGTGGCTGTAACCTGTAATGTTGCAGGTTGATTGTTTTGTTAGTTGAAGATTGTTTGATTGACTAGGACTACAAAATCTACAACCAACATCTGCCTGTGGCACTTTGAAGACGAAGGACCCCATGACTATAGTTATTCCGCTGCAATGTAATGTAATAGCCAAATGAGCTATGTATGATGTAATAAAATTATGTTATTCCTGGTTATATAGTAATAATATGACCCTTGTATCTTGATATTACATCTTAACTGTGGATGCTAGCTATTGATCCAGGGACTAGCATTGTAAAACACAGGAGGGATCTACCTTATTGGGTAGGGACCCCTTACAATCATATACCTAAATTGGATATTTCCAATCTTTTCTTTTCTGCCAAATATATTTTATAGATTCTCTTTCAGCATTTCTTTTTCCTTTTAAAAGAATCTATCAACATCAAAAGTGGCGCCATATACATGACACATAGTCCAAAGCGTGTATATTCAAATAATAATACCTTTGGACTTGCACTTTGAAGTAGATCACCATCATCAAAATGATCGGTATTCTTTCAAAATCCATTCTTTAGTAATCTTTTTAGTGTAGTAAACACTTTACATACATCTTCTATTCATCCTTATCATGACGACTTTCATGATCAAGCCAATTTAGCTTATAAAGGAGAATCGTGAGTATAACATTACTTTCCAAAACCCTTTTGGATGATTAGGATGTCTAGCATCTCCAACCTTCGTAAATTCTCATCCAATATGAGAACATATATTATACTCTATCATATTGCAACCAAAACATTGTTTCAGATATCGTTATATCTGCCACACATGATGGTTTCTGAAACAATTCTTTCAGCTCCTAGATAAACTTGATATTAAAATAATCAAGAATCGTGGAGGCAAACATGATACTTAAGATACTAACACTGGAATTGTTACTCTCGATTTAATACCAATTATTAAATTTCACGGAGTAAATAGAGTTTGCTGAAAGTTTGCAATAGGACTTTAAACTTTGATTGACACTCAACACAATACGATACCAGTTCGTAAAGTAAATATCCAGAATTCTATAGTTCTATTATCTCAATTACAACTATGCATAAGGTGGTGAACGAATGCCAATGACTACAACAAATTATGCAAATTCACTTTGATTTAATTTATGATAAATTGAGTTCTACTAATCCAAATTAGAAATGAACTCCCACTCAAAAACGACATCCCTCGTGTCTTTTTGGTGATTACATGAACCAAATCCACTACACCAAGTCCGATCATCACGTGAGTCGGCGTAGCTTCAAAGGCGAGCATCCATATGGTCATCATATCAAAACATATGACTCATGCTTAACCTTTCGGTCCGTGTTCCGAGGCCATGTCTGTACATGCTAGGCTCGCCAAGTAAGAACCTTAGTATTCGCGTGTGTAACTGTCTTACACCCGAGATATGCTCGTGGATTCAAGTACACCCGATCATCACGTGATGTCTTGAAGCGACGAAACATTGTCGGTGCATACTTAAGGAAGAACACATTTTTATCTTGATATCTAAATGAGGGATCATCTTATTATGCTAATAAAACGCCAAACAAGCAATATAAGATGCTATCAAACATCACATGTTTATTAGTGGAATGATATGGTTCTCGCATATGATCTCTATCATGTGCACCGTGGTATGATCACTATCATACCTTTATGTGTAAATCCAAGGTCTATGGAGTTTACACGTTATGTATGTTGTAAGAGTATCATCTCATACTTCTACTTACAACATCACCATATCATAACACTAGCCCAGCAACAATCTAAACTAGACGCCTCTAATTTATCCATTGCAAATTTTACGTGGCTTAGGGCTTTCGAAGATAGAACCGTTCTTACCTACGAACATGAACCACAACGAGGATAAACAAATTGTTGACAACTCGTTGCAAATTAGATATTGACTATAGTAGGAGAGACAGACACCCGCTAGCCACTTATGCAAAACTAGTTGCATGTCAAGCGTGGAACAGGTCTCATGTGCGAGGACATGTAAAGTGTGTCCGGGCCGCTTCATCCCACTATGCCACCAATATCCAAAGTACAACTAAGAAGCAATAAAATGATCATCATCGCCCACATACTCATATGTGTACTACCCGTGCAAAGCATCTACGCATAAACCTGGCTCTGATACCACTGTAGGGTTCGCAGCATAGAAAACAAAAATTTTCCTACGATGGGAACAACTATGTACCAAGATCTATCTACTAGATACAAACAACGGGCGGATGTATATCCGTAGAGAACATACCCTTGAAGACCGACAAAGCTTAACGAGTCCAAACTCGTGGTTGATGTAGACGATCTCTTGCCGATCTCAAGATCGAGAGGAAGTCCTAGCGCCGCAAAACAGCAGCGCATCCGTGCTCGCACACACGTTCGAGGCACCGAGCAACCTCCGCCTCCTCGCTCCAGCGATGCAGCAGAAGCAAAACTCTTTCTTGCCGAAAAGCCACCGGGAACATGTATCTCGCTAGTCCGAGACCATGGGGGATAAATTCTAGAGGGGGAGAGAGATCCTTCACGAGGAGGTGTGAGTGAGAGAGAGGAGAGGGGGGCCTTTTATAGGGGAGAGGGGGGGCACCCAAGGGGCATGGCGCCCAGCCATGGGGCTGCCCCCACCTCTTCCACATTCATGTGGGTGGAGCTCCCACTCAAAATGAAAAGCCTCCACTCCCATTAAAAAGCCTCCACTCAAAAATCCACTCACATGCATTAAATTTCCACCAAATTTAATGCAAGCTCTCATTTAAATAAAACTCTTTTATTTATTTATTCAGAATTTTGTTAATTACTTTAATTAACAAACATTCACATAAAACCCCTTGCTAGTATTCCATTTCACATGCAGAACCAGTTTCAGCAATTTCAACCGAAACAGTTTCGGTGTCTAGTGAAATAAATTCCTGCGCTTTCCTTTTCTTTTCGGCATGAAACTTTTGCTCCAAATGGATGTCGGTGTCTCTTAAGTGTGTCACCCTACGGTTCGCGAATAATGCGGACATGATCGAGACCCCTCTCGGATCAATAATCAGAAGCGGGATCTGGAGACCCATACTGACTCCCACACATTCAACGATGACTTTCTTGTGATCGTCGAAACCTTTTATGCTAGTATCTTAATCCCTTTGTTTCACGATATATTACATGTCCGAGATTCGATCATTGGTATCTCCATACCTAGTTTAATCTCGTTACCGACATGCACTCTTTTCTCGTTCCTGTGATATAACATTCTAGTGATCAAATCACTTGCTTGCAAGCTAATCAATGTGATATCACCGAGAGGGCCCAGAGTATATCTATCCGTCATCGGGATGAACAAATTCCACTTCTTGATCCATGAGCCTCAACATAACACTTTATTAGTTCTGAATCCATCTTTATAATCACCCTGTTACGGTGTGACGTTTGATGTTATCAAGAAACTCTTCCGGTGTTAGTGATTGACATGATCTCATGGTCTAAGGATTAGGATCACTTCGTAAGTTGTTATAGCAATATAAACTCAATGACTTTGATCGTAATGCTATACTTCGGATGAATGTTCATCACACCATTACATTAATGTTGTGACCTCGTTATTAACAACATCCAATGTCCATGATCAGGAAACCTATGATCATCTTGTTAATCAACGAGCTAGTTTATAAGAGAGGCATAACTAGGAACTACCTTTTGTTTATTAAACACACATGTATTAACGTTTCCGTATTAATACAATTATAGCATGCAAAATAAACATTTATCATAAATAAGGAATACGATAATAACCACTTTATTATTGCCTCTCGGGCATATTCCCTTCAGTATCACCGTATTCAGGAAACATATGATGATAGTTGTTATCATCATCTTCTTCTTCACCATCTTCCATCATAACCCCTCTTTCCCCGTGCTTGGTCCAGCAATTACAGTTGGGCATGAAACCTTTCATAATCAGGTGGCCGCGAATGATTTTCGAGGAAGAGTACTCCTTGTTGTTCCGACATTGAACACATGGACAACGTATAAATCCATTCTCTTTGTTTGCCGTAGCCACATCGATAAATTTATCCACGCCTTTGATATACCCGGCTACCCGCCGGTCACCGTACATCCATTCCCGACCGTTCATCTGCATCATATAAGTAAGTTTATCAAAAAACAGGACATCATAAATAGTGAAATAACCAATTCACACCGACACGTGAATTGTATCAATGACCTAGAAAAGATAAGATTGCTAACCTCGATCGAGGGAAATAAAGAGGAGAAAGCTCAAGTGCGTCTCGGACACCTTCTATATTTTTGTTCTATGAGAAATTCAACGGGATTATTCACTCAAACATTTCAACAAACACCTTCAATGCATGCATGAGAAAAAACTAGCACACCCCCTCACACCTTCCACCATTCGAAAAAACAGAGTGGAGGCAGAGGGGGCTGGGGCGTTGCATTTATAGAAGGCAGGGGTCTTTAGTCCCGGTTGGAGCCAGCAACCGGGACTAAAGGTGCGTGCCACGCCACGTGGCTGTGGCCAAACCTTTAGTCCCGGTTGGTGGCTCCAACCGGGACGCATGCCCCCTTACCAACCGGGACCCATGCCCCCTGGCCCCGTGCCCGCTCCAACCGGAACGCGTGCCAGCATTAGTCCCGGTTGGTGGCGCAACCGGGACTAATGCTCCCAGGGGTGGTGAACGGATGGCCCTTTTTTCTCTAGTGAGTATTAAAATAAACACAAACATATATACATACACACCGTAGTACATCTTAGACCAGCCACACTGCTGCGTCGGTTCAATAAAATTTGTGTCAGATTTAGGAACCGATGTGTATCAAACTTACGATCAGGTAGGTTGTGACTACTCGGATACCCGAGGCTCCCGATCGATGTCTATTAATATGGGTGTACGTTGCGGTACAGAAGCCAATACAAGTTACAATTGAGTTGCAATCTCGTTTATAAATAGGACTCTTTTCTATCTCTAACATCCTCCCTTAATCACAACTTTGTCAAGTTGAGATTATGCTTAAACTCTATAAAGCTACAGACAGGGAGATGCTTGGTAAACCCATCAGCTACTTGATCCTTTGGAGGAATGAAACGAATCTCCAGCTCTTTGTTGAGAACTCTCTCTAACAAAGTGAAAATCTAACTCAATATGTTTGGCTCGTGCATGGATTTGCAGACAAATATGTTGCTCCCATATTATCACACCATAAACAAGGTGGTTGGGTCAACTTGACCCCAAGTTCAGCAAGAAGCGACTGTACCCATATTATTTCTGCAGTTGCATTGGCCACAGATTTGTACTCTTCTTCCATACTAGATCTAGACTCTTTTCTATCTCTAACAATGTGAGAGTGTTGTAGTGTATAGAATCGATAGTTGGACCCACCATTTACATCATCTGCATGCATGCATGCTGCCTTTGCCTCACAATTCTTCTACTAGGCCTCACAGCTGTAGCAAAAAAGTAAATCAAAGTCTTGAACCGCTTCTTATTTTAGATTCTAGGAATCGATGCTGGGCGATGTATGGAATCGGTTCAATAGGAGGTGAGAGAAGGCTAAGAATTGCTTTTCACAAACAATGTGGGTGGTCTTAGGAACATTTTTTATGTAGATGAATGTACATGATCCTACTTTCGCTGATACCATGTCCCTAATTCAGTTTTACTGGTAAATAACTTTCACTATAATAGAGTTCTACTTCAAATGTATAATTCTAAAGAATGAGGTTGCGTACTAAAATGTTGTTGATGTAATGAGATAAAGTTGAAAACTAGCATCCATGATTTTTATAATGAAGCTTATTATATCTATGGAAAAACTAACTGATGGTGAAAATTTCATTAAAAAGGGTGAAAAGTTTAGTTTAAATAGTTGAACATTTCTTTTGGGGTGACGTAACAGGCATAAATGTGTAGTGAAGGGAGTTGTCCTTGTCTCTGCCTTGTGTAGACCAACCTTCATGAGTCTCCAAAGACCGAACAAAATATGCATCTTAGGGAAAGAGAAATCCAGTGAGATCTTCTCCACCATTGGTGCCAAGACGCAAATGTTGCCACTCTTAATATGAAGGACAATGTCATCTTCCTCGGCGAAGGGGCAACAATGTTGACATCCTTTATACACATGCAACGAGGTCCCGCCACAACAATCTCCTGCAACAACGGTGACTTGACACTCAGGACACCGTTAGGGATGAAAATGCTAGCGAGCCAGAACATGCGCAATCTGGGGAAGCGGCAGAGCAAAACGTCGAGAACGGTGGTGAAGCAGGACAGGGTCAGCGTCTTGAGTGCGGGAAAGTCAAGGTGGACTGGATCGTAACGAATGGTGAGACAAAGATCCAGCATGATGGAGGTGGCGCGGTGGAACCAAGGCAACACGAGGAGGACGTCACGACGGTCGACAAGGCGTTTGGGCCAGACCCTCTTCTTTTTGTGCAGTGAGTACCGGATGATCTAGGATTAATCATGCTACGGGCAGCGAGTTGAAAAAAGGGAGGTACGACGGAGACCATAATAAAAAAATACAGATCTAGACAACTTGATGTGTTAAACTTGAATGATTGATTTGTTGCATTATTATGGATGTTGTAAGATGGCGTGATATTATGCAACCATTCCAAATATGATTTAAATAGTAAATTATTTTATCCTATAAACAAGATACAACGAGATATGCTTACAACACCACCTATATTCAGCTCCAAACTATAAGCACATAAATATAGGAAAAACCACAATGGATAGAATGTAACATAGCAAAATTTTCCTAATTTTGGAATGCTAAAATAATAAAATAAGTTGTTTGAATTATTTTTCTTTGTTGAGAAATCTTAAGGAGATGAAACTTTTCAGGACTAATTTGATTTTTCTTCAACTTACTTTAAAAGTATTTATTATGAGTGGATTAATATGACTATCCAACATGTTTGTTTTTTATTTCAATCATTTGTATTTGGGGTCATTTAAATAATTATCCAACCATGCTTGCCCTCTTAAAAAAGGGATTAGAATGACCTTCACAAGGTGGAGCTTTGTTAAAAAATGACCCATTGACTCTTGAGTCTTTAATTGAATTCTAGTCCCTCCTAAATATTTTCCAGCATTTGTTTCCTATTATATGTTCTTTATTGGACCTTGACGATATTATGCAAATGTTCCCAGTTCAATTATGTGCTTTCTTTCAAATACTTGCGGGCTCCCGCTCTCAACTAGGTGCTTAAAAATTGTTGATGTGCAACTCCTTGTCGACAAGGTGGCGGACAAGCTTGTTCCTCGGCATGGAAAACATATTCTAGCCATCGGGCGTGGGAATCTTGTGAAGTCATGATTATCTCTCAAGAAATTTACCACATCACATCTCTTGCCATCCCACTTCTTGCACTCGATCAAAAAGTTGGAGAGAGCTTTTCTTTAGGCGGCGACAGATAAAGTCTTTGGGGTCAATGCAAGGTTAACTTGCAAATTTTTTGTAGGCCCAAAGAGAAAGGAGGGCTCCACATTATGGATCTTAAAAAATTCGCAAGGGCTTTGCATCTTCAATGGCCTGGAAATACCAATCCAAGGCTTGGATTGGTAATGGCCACCCTTGCAACAAAGCGAATATGGACTTCTTCTACGAAGCAACCACCATTTTCATTGGGGATGGTCGCATTGCAAAGTTTTAGCATGTTCCTTGGATTCATAGGCTCAAACAAGAGTAAAATTCATCCACAATACTTAAACTTGCCGCCCATTTTCGATACGGTTACTGACGTCAGAAATACAGGACTTACGGTACCTATATACGTCGCATCTCACGTTCTGGTCAGTACGGCGCGTAGACGCTGGCATACAATGTACTGTGGCCCACATGTCAGTGTGATGGAGCGCGCCGTTTTGCAAAATCCCCCTCAGACAGGCCCATCTTATTGAAGGGGTATATTGCAAATCGTCGTTTTCCTCTCTGGACGCTTCTCGCATCTCCTCTCCGCCCCCCCCCCCCCCCCCGAAACCTAGCATCTCCTCTCTGGACCTAGCACGCGCCGCCACCGCCGCCGCCGTCATGTCATGGTCTTCCAGTTCCTTCTCCGCACCTGGATTCCGAGGAGCTTCTGGAAGAAGCGCTAGGACGGATGCCAGGTCGCCGGTGCCATATCGGGAGAATCCCATGGCGTATGAGCCGGATGTGTTGTGCCATTGCAATCCAAGGAAGAAGGCGCCTAGGTGGGTCTCTTGGAGTGCACAAAACCCAGGGCGTAGGTACTGCGCGTGTGTCTATGCCATGGTGAGTAACCTAAGTCGCCCCTACTCTTTCTGATTCTGCTATTCTCTCACTCTCACTCTTTTCTTCGGATTTGGTTGTGGATGTGGATTCTGCTATTCTCTCACTCTATTCTCTCACTCTTTTCTTAAAATTTACGCAGAATGGTCGTGGATGTGGTTTTGTTGAGTGGCATGATAAACCACTGCCTGAGTTCTTGAGCGACTTGATTGGAGATTTGCGAGATGCTGTCTGGAGGTTACGCGATGAACAAGGATGTGGTCGGCTTGGAGAAGATGCAGGTACTGAAGGAAAGATTCGGGCTCTGGAAGATGAGCTGAAGGAGAAGAAATCAGAGATAGTGAAGCTAAAGGGGAAATATGAGACTTTGTTTTTGGTATTTGTTGTCTTTGTGGTTGGCTTAGTTGCAGGGAAGCTTTGCTTCCAGTAGTGTGTTAGATGGCAGGAAAGCTTTGCTTCAAGTAATGAAGCTATGCAGTGTAATGTGAATGTGTGAATCAGAGCTATCAAGTTTGTGTTGCTTCCATGAGATTCTGCCTAATTCACTTGAATTTGTGTTGTTCCAATGACAGAATTTGACAGCAGTGTCCATAGAATGAATGTACCTGAACCAATGGTCAAAATGATAGAACATCGACATAATGAATGTACATTGACATTGTGAAATGACATGAACATAGTGACACACTCCTGTTCCAATGACAGAATTTGACAGTAGTGTCCATAATAGAGTGGCATAAATAGAGTGGCAAAAGAACATGAACATAAATAGAGTGGCAAAAGAAGTTTGCAAGTACTAGGAGTTTCAGAAATGGCATTTTCATTCTAACATAGCCATTTCTTCCAAAATGATGAGGTCAAACACATAGTCATTGGGCACTTGCAAGTACTAAGAGAAATATAGATTATTTGGACCTATGTTCATCAAACATGCTAACTCTCTTTCTTGGAACTTGGGCACTTGGAGATCCTTCACCCAAATCAGCAACCACCTCTGTTATTCTTTGTTCTTCTGAATACCTAGCTCTTTTAGCAGCATTCTCAGCCTTCTTCTGTGCTTGAGCCTCTTTCTTCCTTTGCTTCTCCTTCTGCTTCCTTTCTTCAGCTAGTTCCTTATTTGTTTCTGCAACTATTCTTCTTGTCTCAGCTCTAGCTTTCTTGTTCAAATCCATTTCATATCTTTTCTTCTCTCTTCTCACAATAGCCTCTTGTGCTCTGGCTTGAGCTAGATCTTCCTTCCTCCTATTCTCCTCCTCTTTCCTCCTAGCTTTCTCATCTGCTCTCTTCAAGTTTGCTGTATATCTAGCTTCTAGGATGGCAGTCCTCTTATCCTCCAACTCCCTCTCCTTCTGCTGCATTAAGGCATGCAACTTCTCTGCCATCACTGTAACTGGCCTTGTGGTTGGTTGACTCATGTTTCTTCTAGCATCACTGAGGAAGGTTGACTCTGGGACAGGCCCTGTTGTTGGTTGCCTAGGATTTGTTCTCTGAAAATGAAAATAACAGGTTCATGAACTAGATGAATTAAAAAAAACACGTACACAGCTGAGAGGTTCATCTTCTACCTGCTGTGACATGGATTCAACCATTGGATCTTCTATAGTAGTTGCATTAACACTGTTACCTTGTGGCTGCCCAACCTGTCAGAAAAACAACATTAGTACATGGACAAAATAAAAGAGTTGCTTGCTTAGTGTAGGGAAAGACCATAACCTCTGTCATTATAGGCTCTGTTCCTGGGGGTGGTGTAGGCACACTGTTAGAGTTTGGTGCTGGAAGTCCAGCTTTTTTCCATTTGCATCCTCCATGATTGTGACCAGGCTCACCACAGTAAGAACAGTGCATAATTACACCATGTCTACTCATCTTTTTTCCCCCACTCCTTGAATCTATCTCATATGGAGCCTTTCTTCTACATCTTGTTGGTCTCCCAACATGCTTCTTATATTCAGGAGGAAGAACAGCTGGTCCATGCATTTTCACCCATTCTGTGTTGTCCTTACATGGGTATACAATTGGTCCATAGGCTTTCTTGTACATTTCAAGTGAATAGCACTTGTGAACAAAGTCAGTAGGGTTCCAGTCCTGTGCTCTCATGCATGAGATTGCATGTGGGCAAGGTATCCCACTCTGCTCCCACCTCTTGCAGGTACATGTATGATGAGTAAGGTCAACAATGTAATCAACAGAAGTAGAGGCCACTATTTCACCAACTTTAAATATACCATCACCTGATCCTTCTACATAGCCGTTATTTGACCACTCTATGTGTTTATCTAGCCTTTTCTGAATCTTAGGGCATAAAGGACCTTCTAGTGCATCTGCTTCTTTCCTCTTGGTGTAGTTTCTTGTCATAATCTGGTCTTTAATCCTAGTGAACATTGCTAAGACTGGGAGTTCTCTAGCATCTAAAATGTACCTGCATTTATTGGTAGTTTTTTGTCATAATTTATTGGAAGAGGACAAGCATATGCATAACACTGGTAGAACATGACAAGCTTAAGTGGAAGAGGACAAGAATACTTACTTGTTGAAGACCTCACAATTGTTATTCAACAAGATATCACACTTGGAAATGTCACTTTGGAATGCCCTCACCCAAGTCCTAGGATCCAAATTGTCAAGCCATGCATATGCATCAGGATTTAATGCCTTCATGTGCTCCATGTTCTTCTCATATTTCACAGCTGTACTACTCCTAGCAATTATCCATAATTGATTCTTTAGTGCATCACCTTTGAAATGCATCTGGAAATTTTGCCACAGGTGCCTCACACAGAACCTGTGTTCAGATTCTGGAAATTGATCCCTAACTGCATTAATAAGACCCTACACAAAGGTAATAACCATGAGTTGGAAATACAAACAAGCATCACTACCACTAACAGTTGGAAATAAAAGGAATAGCAATAGGCAGTTAGATGTATTCACAATAGCAATAGGCATTTACCTTCTGCTTGTCAGACATTATTGTCCAGGGAGCTGTGTTCACAATATCTAGATCTTTTTTCAAAGTTTCCAAGAACCATGTCCAGTTAGATGTATCTTCTACTTCCACAGCAGCAATAGCAATAGGCAGGATACAATCATTAGGATCAATTGCAACTGCATACAAGAGTTGGCCTCTGTACCTTGTTTTAAGATGGCAACCATCAAGAAATATAATGGGCCTGCAACCCTGAAGGAATCCTCTCTTTGAAGCTTCTAAACTCATGTAACATCTGCTGAACCATGAATTTTCATCAACAGCTAAGTAAAAGGAGCTGCCAGGATTGCTTCTTCTTAGTTCATTGCCAAAATCCCAAAGCTTATTGTACTGAACTTCTTCATCCCCATATATTGTTTGCATTGTTATCCTCCTTGCTCTTTGTAGCTTACTATTGGTAGGAGTCATGTTCCATTCTTTCTGTACAAGCCTCTGGAAATTTTTTAGGTTCATGTCCTGATCAGCCTTGAAGGTTTCCAGGAATTTGGTTGCAATGAACCTTGAATTGAAGGCCCTGACATTCCATTTCCTACCACAATTGTGCTTCTGGTCATATGTTTTTACCATCCAACAATCAGACCTTGCATCATAGCTAACCCACATGTTCCAAGAACATGGAGGACTTCCATAACATCTTGCATTAATTATCTTCTTATCATTGATTGGCAACCTAATATCTCTCCTGTCCTTACAACTATATTCCTTGATAGCTCTCCTAACCATGTCAATAGACTCGAATTTCAGGCCAACATGGAATGTAACTGAACCAAGATCCTCTCTTCTAAAAGTCTTAAACTTCATTTGCACCTTCTCCTCATCTGAGTCAGGAGCCCATAGGTCTTCATCTTCTGATTCACCCTCATCCTCAAACTTCACTGTTCGTTTCATTTTCATCTTCTTAACATGTTCCTCATCATCATCTACATTGTCTGCATAAAGGTCATCATCATCAGATAGATCAACCTCTGAATCATTAAATTCAAAGTCTGAATCTGCATCTTCATATGACTCTGACTTCTCTCTTCTTGCATCTTCTGTTTTCGAGTTGTCTGCATTCCTCACTTTGCTTCTTGTTCTGACACATGGCTGTGGTTGCACTTCCTGAAATGGCTGTGGTTGCACTTCCTGAAATGGACCAGAATCATCAACCACATGACTTGATGCATCATCAGCAGTAACAATGTTGATAGGCTTCACAGGGCTCAAAACTGGTGGGAGCTGAACAATAGGGAAATCTACAACATCATCCCAATCAACTGCTCTAATTGACTCATCATGGTCCAGGTATATACTGATGAAATGGTTCCCACAACCAACCCAGTTGGCCATTGCACTTGTGTCAATTTCATCGACCAACTTCCTCAGACCATTCTTTTCAATTGAAAGAATTGGGATGCAATAAAAGACATTCATTCTTCCATGCATCTCATACCCTAGATCCTCCACCAGATTTTCAAGAAAAATTGGTTTCCATTCATCACTGTCCAGATGATCATACCAGACAGAGGCACCACCAACATAGCTCCTATTGTTGCCTTGACCAAGAAAATAACCTCCATGGTGGATTTCGACTGAGAAATAGCCACTACCACGAACTGCAAGAATAAAACAAGGAAACAACCCATCAAAATCCCCTCTTTTCTTCAAGACATTTCGCAACAGCAAACCCTCCCAAACCCCAAGATTTTCGAGAAAATTAAGGAACAAATTTGGGGTACTTACGGTAGTTTGGTGGAGGCTCATCTTCTGGCCACTGCTGCGGAGCCATCGCCGGCGAAGCGCCGCCTGCTTCTTCAACGGTGCCGCCGTCAAACCCTCCGCCTCGGTGCCGCCCTCGAACCCTCCACCTCAGTGCCTCCGCGGAATGGTCGGGAAGACAACGGCAGTTGCCTTTTACCTGGATGCTTCGGTTCCAGGGGAATATTTGTCGGGCCTGTCTGAGGGGGATTTTGCAAAACGACGCGCTCTATCACACTGACATGTGGGTCACGATACATTGTACGTCAGCGTATACGCGCCGTACTGACCAGAACGTGACATGCGACGTATATAGGTACCGTAAGTCCTGTATTTCTAACGTCAGTAACCGTATCGAAAATGGGTGGCAAGTTTAAGTATTGTGGATGAATTTTACTCCTCAAACAAAAGGACATTGCACCCTCTATTTTTGGGTTATCCACCCATACAAACTTCACCGTCAATAAAGGAATAAGTGGTGACTTTTGGATTTCCAAACTCAACACTAACGGGGGCCTCAGAATACAACATATTACCTAGTACGTTGAGCTTTGGAAGAAGATGATGGAGGTTCACCTTGTGGAGGGCATGTCGGATGACATTACATGGAAATTCACCTCTTCGGGGGTATATTCGTTGGCCTCCGCATACAAAGCCCAATTTGAAGGCATGACTCGTTCCTATATGCCGGAGGAGGTGGAAGAATTCGGCCCCTCCCAAGTGCAAGCTCTTTGCATTGCTCATTTTGCAAAACCGTGTGTCGAAGGCCTATGATCTCCAAAAGCTAGGTTGGCCAAATTGTGGGCTTTGCCAACTTTTCAAGATGAAGGATGAGTCTGCTTCAAATGTCGCTACACCCTTCAGAATTGGAATTCGATTATTAGTTTGCTTAGGATCACCATGTCTGACACTTCCCATACATACACTAGTGTCAAAGAATGGTGGGAGTTGATTATCTACATCAACGACACTAGAAGGAAATAGTTGGCATCACTAGTGCACTCACAGGCCTCTAACACATGTTCTGACCAGCCTCTAACAACGGTTGTAGAACCGCTGTTGGCAGTTCGGTGTTAGAGGCCCCCCTCCTTTAACAACGGTTCTTATACGAACCGTTGTTAAAGGGTGGCGCACGTGGGGATGCCGCAGCGCTCAGCCCCCCCCCCCCCCTTAACACCGGTTAGTAACATGAACCGGTGTTAAATGTTCTCTGCCGCGGCAGGAAAACACATAAATCTCTGCCGCGGCAGAGTTCTGCCGCCGCCCCATTCTGGACGTATTTCTACGGCGCGGCGGGGACGGGGAGGGGGGAATCGATCGGGAGAGGTATTCACATACATCGTCGTCGGTACATACGAGTACATGAATAATTAAGCAACTATTATTATACACAAACATCGTCATTGTGGTCTTCTCCGTAAACGTTGAAGCATCAAGTACAAGACAAACACGTTCAAGCATATATACAACGTTCATTTTGGTGGATATCTAAAAAGTTCTCCGCCAGGTTGACGACCTCATCAAGTATGAACCCCGCCAATTCCGATTGAATGGCTCGTATGCGGTCAAATGGTAGGAGTTGGTCCCGCATCCGTTCGATCTAAATATATATAAAGAATGGGGTCAATATATATATAAGAATAAAACTCAACACAATTGATGGTAATAAAATAATGTTGTGTACTTTGTTTACTTACTCTAAGTTGTTCTAGTGCGGCTTGGCCCGTCGCACATATCGTGTTGCCAATGAACTCGCAAACATAGTATCCACATAAGTTATTGTCGGGTCCGTGATGCGCGCACTTTACAAGAATAGAGAGTTCAATCAAAATAATAATCAATAAAGCATGATATAATGGAATTGGAAGCAGAATCAAAGAGATACGCAGACCTAGCTAGCTAGTATTACTTACATTTTGGTCTACGAATTTTAGTTCTTCTGACCATTCACCCACGGCCCTGCCCGTGAACCTTTTTCAAACCCTGTCCGGCAAAGAAAATGGATAAATCAGTAATTAATTACTTGTTGTCACGAAAGTTGCCGATCTAGTGCGATAATATGATTGAAATTACCTCTGGAGCATCTCTTTAAAGTCTGTCCATAGCTCTTGGTCTTTTCGTAACGAGTCCATGACAAGGACTTTTCCTGAGTCAGGTTGAATGACTAGCAGAATAAAATGGAACCTGCGCAAGCATAACTCATCATCAGTTACACTTAACATCGAGTAAGCCGAAACAGTATGTGTACAAGAGAGGGTAACAGTACTTACGAGAAGTTGTAAGGCAATAGTATTTCCCTTTTGGTTTGTTGTCTCAGTAAAGACCTTAGCAAGAAATCTTCTGTTTGCCCGGGTCTGTGTTTTACCACTTGTTCATGAACTCTATTTGGGTCAACGAACCCAATGTCAAAAGGGCCTCCTTTCATGCATTCCATAACCTTTTTCCTGCATAATAGTATATACATATATGGTGAGCATATATATACATGCAATTAATGAATTGAATGAGATGAGATAGAAATTACAGAAATAGTACTTACACACAATAAAGGCTGATGGCAGCTTTGTCGAGTTCTTTCTGATTGAATAGAAAATGCAAGTCTTGAATGTTGAACGCGATCTCGTCGTCTCTGCACAAGAAAATCTCATCTCTTATATGCGTCGTGATCCATTCTTCCTTTCTCGTCTTGCATAAATCAAGGTACCACTTGTGCAATCTTCGCATCTTTGTTGGTAGATTCTTGAGCTCCTCTTTCTTGGCGAGATTCTTCCCATACTTCCATGGTTGTATGGGGTTGACATCGCCTTTGGGCAAGTTGTCTCCCATGATGTTCAAGTATGCAATGTAAGTCATCCCCATCTCCTTGGCCTTTCTTTGTAGCTCTGCGTCGTAATCATTTATAGGAGGAGCTATCCGTGTGTCGAACACTTGGAGCGGGGAGCATGATTTTTTTCCTGCTCTCCGAACATGGGAACTGTTTTCTGGGGTGCCACACGACTGCTACTTTCAGTCTCCCTCTGCCTTGCATCCCCCTTCATAATCTGGCGCTCATAGTCCGGCACAAGTGGGGTTTCAGGTTTCGAAAGATTATTGTAAAACTTCTTCACCACCGTTGGATCTAGTTTCTCCTTTAGCTCGGCCCGTCTAGGTGCAAAGAATTTCTTGACCTCTTCTTCCGAGATCCTATTGGTCTCCTCGTCGCTGCGATTCCATGGTAATATCGGCAATGGCTTGGCGGAAGGCTGTGGGATGTAGTTTCTTCAACTCTTTGGCGTATGGTTTCCTGCGGATTTCTTCATGGAAGTGATAGTGATGCTCTTCGTGGCAGTGATCTTCCGCTTACGCTGAGGAGATGGCTGAAGCGCCGGAGATGGCTGACACGCAGGAGATGGCTGGCGCGCCGAAGATGGCTGACGCGCAGGAGATGGCTGGCGCGCCGGAGATGGCTGCCGCGCAGGAGATGGCTGAAGCGCCGGAGACGATAAGGGAGTATTCTGATGACTTGTAGACAGCTGATGCGTCTCAGACTGCTGACGCTGCAGAGACGGCGGGGGTGCTAGTGGCCTCCAATTTGGAAGCACGATGTGTTCCTTCTTCCAAAGAATGGTTGTTTTCACTGAAAATTTGAATTGAGTTTCCCCTTCACCTATAGCATGGTCAAGCTGTGCTTCCTCATATTCCTTCACAACCTCATCCACCCTGACAATAGCATAGCCATCTGGAATCGGTCGGCAGTGGTAAGTTCCACCAGCTATAGGAGGTAAGGCATAGCCGACCGCCACCTTAATGGATAAGCCCATTAATATCACATGCAGCTCAGTGTGTTTGCTCTCCGTGATCTCATCCACGGGGTATCGAGGACCCGCCATTTCAAGCATGGGCTGCACGTTCTCCGTGGAAGTGCTTTTACGCGCAGAGTCTGGGCCGCCGGCAGCTTCCAATACAGGCTCTTCGTTCCGCTGAGATGGGCCGGTAGCTTGCTGGCTCTTTTGTGCATTCACTTGCGCCTGCAGTGCCACAAGTGCATGTTCTATCTGTATCATCCGGTCTGTACGCTCTTTTTCTTTTGTGCCGCGCCATCTGTAAGAGTCGCCCCACTCGAAAAACCCATCCTTCCACGTCATACCACATGTGCCTCGTGCAAGTCCAGGGTGTTCTTTTTTACCGATGGCGTGTGTCGCTGGTCATTCTCTCTGTCGGGATGGAAGGTCCTGGCGGCTGTTTCTTCGTATGTCGTGATGAGTTCAGTGACGGGTTTGGCAAGGAGGGTTGGGAAGATACACAATTCCGTTTCTGGGTCCAACCTTGCCCTGATTCCGTAGAACCAATTCTTTGCACGTAGGTCCCACCCATGTGTCTCGGGTGTGATCCCTATATCGCGCAGGGCCTTCTCAGCTTCCTCCCACTTAGGCCTCTGAGATATGTAGCCACCTGACCCCGTCCTATGGTGATATTCCTTCTTCTGGTAATTTAGCGTATTGGTTTCTGACCTCTTTGTAGTTATAGCGCCTTCCTTGTACGCCACAAATTCGGGCCAGTGAGGTCTTATCTTCGCATAATATGAGTCTTCGAAATCTGGAGTCTCGCGAGCTTTGACAAATTTGTGTATTGGAGTCTGGCGGCTGGCGGAGCTAGGGCGAGAGCGGGGATGCGTAGGATTGTGCGGTTCGAACCCTCGACACGTGTGTAGGCTCAGCG
This sequence comes from Avena atlantica, assembly GCA_910589765.1. Lineage (NCBI taxonomy): Eukaryota > Viridiplantae > Streptophyta > Magnoliopsida > Poales > Poaceae > Avena > Avena atlantica. The sequence continues at coordinate 290,223,534 of OU342738.1, forward strand.
AGGGCAGAGGATCGAAGGTCAGGGGTCGACGGCAATGGTGGCGGTGGTCGTCGGTGGCGGACGGATATACATACACTATATATTCAATCAAAATATGCATATATTCATACAACAATATATATACAACAATCAAATATATACAACAATATATATACAATAATCAAATATATACAACAATATATATATACAATAATCAAATATATACAACAATTATATGTACAATCAAATATATACAGCAATCAAATATATATACAATCAAATATATATAATCAATTATATGTACCATAAAAAATAATTACACTAACTCCCATGAAGTATCATTGAGTCCTAATAAAACATTTCTCATTTAAAGGGGAGAAGCTCGCGGATTTTGCATATTTTCCACACTTTTTTAAAAAATTTGCATATTTGCCATCCGATTAAAATCTTCTAGTTTATTTTTTACTTCCATGAATCTAGACATCCAGATTGCATTGATATATATTAGCAGTAACTTAGAAGCAATTATTGTAAAATATGTTTTGACCTTATGATCCCTCTCACCGACGGCAAACTATCGATCGGCCGGCGGGGAGTGGCGGCACCGGGCATGGACGGCGGGGTCGGCGGCGAGTGGCTGCGCGCGGCGGAGGCTCCGCTAGTGGCGGCACGCTAGCGGCGGCGTGGTGGCGGCTCCGCGAGTGGACGGGGGTGGCGGACGGCACAGGCGCGGTGGCGGGCGGCTGTGACGGCGGCGGATGGCGAAGGCGTGGTCGAGCAGCCTGGCGGCGTCTGTGTTTCTCCGCTGCGGCTCCTCTGCTCCTCTCTGCGCTCGATCAAATTCTGGCTGGGGGAAGAGGAAGGTGCGCGCCTTTATACCATTCCCCTTTAACACCGGTTCCATCCACTAATAGGTGTTAAAGGGGGGAATTCATTTTGCGCGCACACCCCCCCCCCCTTTAACACCGGTTCGTGGCTAGAACCGGTGTTAAAGGGGGTACGCGCGCGAAACAAAATAAATGCCCCCCTTTAACACCGGTTCGTGGCTGGAACCGGTATTAAAGGGGGGCATTTATTTCATACATTAAAGGGCTGTAGGATTTTTTAATTCAAAAAATAGGATAGAATTAAGAAAATTCATATCTTTTTCATTGTAACTCAGAAAAATATGAATAATATATCATAATTTTCAGAAATATAAGATCTATCCATTCATATAAAAACATTTTATAGTACTGTAGATGAAAAATTTCTAAATGATTAAAACACTTACATATAAATTTTGATTATTCAATTAAGACAAAATTAAAATAGTCAAACCCTAAAAATTTGAACTTAAGAAATATTAAGCATCTGAAAAGGAATGTAACCATATTTTATTAGATAAAATCATATTTTATTTTCTATTAACATTTTTGAATTGTTTGGATATTTAAATTTAGCATCTTTTGTACACTTCGGAATCTGACAGAACTTTGAACATGAAAATTGTTTGTATTTGAATAATTAATCCTAAAACATTTTTTGTTTTTAAAAAATAAAAGTCTAACTATTCAAACTAGTGACATATGGGAAAGGGCGGGCTGAATGTGGGGGAGGAAAAGGGAGGGAATAGAATTTTATTACGATATAACTGGAATTAAAGTACATAACGCAACTAACAAAGCACAACTAAAAATTAAGATACATAGAAGAACTAAAAATTAAGATACATCCATATTAAGTCACAATAGGCCGAACTTGTTTTGGAATGTTGTAGTGATTCAGTCATGCTCCTGCCTACACCTGTAATACTCTCCATTGTAGTCGTTGTACTCGTCGTGGCCATCGTCGCTGTCGTCGTCGGGGTCGCCATAGTTGAACCTTGAAGGCTGAGTACGCGTGGGCTGGACTTGAGGGTAGTGCAGACGGGGGTTAGAGTCGACGGCGGTGTCGTAGGCCATGACGCTCTAGAGAGTCCGACCGCGCCACTACAGCCGACGGCCGGCCTCGTTGAAGTTCGGAAGAGGTGGGCCATCCTCCTCGTGCCTGGCGAGCGCCCTCTCACGCCGATCCCTGAAGAAGGATTACCAAGTCAGGAAATAGTCGGGATGCCATCTGAGATTCCTCCGCTGCTCCGGCGTGAGCTCGAAGTAGTAGTGGTTCATGATGGCCATCCGGCGCGCCACACCTAGAGGGACAGGAGTGAAGGGAATATGCCCTGAGAGGCAATAATAAGGTGTTTATTATGTGTATTCCAAGTATATGATAGATGTTTATTTTGCATGCTATAATTGTATTAATATGGAAACGTTAATACATGTGTGTTTAATAAACAAACAGAAAGTTCCTAGTTATGCCTCTCTCATAAACTAGCTCGTTGATTAACAAGATGATCAAGGTTTCCTGATCATGGACATTGGATGTTGTTAATAACGGGATCACAACATTAGTGTAATGGTGTGATGAACATTCATCCGAAGTATAGCATTACGATCAAAGTCATTGAGTTTATATTGCTATAACAACTTACGAAGTGATCATAGTCCTTAGACCATGAGATCATGTCAATCACTAACACCGGAAGAGTTTCTTGATAACATCAAATGTCACACCGTAACAGGGTGATTATAAAGATGGATTCAGAACTAATAAAGTGTTATGTTGAGGCTCATGGATCGAGATTGGAATTTGTTCATCCCGATGACGGATAGATATACTCTGGGCCCTCTCGGTGATATCACATTGATTAGCTTGCAAGCAACTGATTTGATCACTAGAATGTTATATCACGGGAACGAGAAAAGAGTGCATGTCGCTAACGAGATCAAACTAGGTATGGAGATACCGATGATCGAATCTCGGACATGTAATATATTGTGAAACAAAGGGATTAATATACTAGCATAAAAGGTTCCGACGATCACAAGAAAGTCATCGTTGAATGTGTGGGAGTCAGTATGGGTCTCCAGATCCCGCTTCTGATTATTGATCCGAGAGGGGTCTCGATCATGTTCGCATTATTCACTAACCGTAGGGTGACGCACTTAAGAGACACCGACATCCAATTGGAGCAAAAGTTTCATGCCGAAAGAATGAACAAGCGCAGGAATTTATTTCACTAGACACCGAAACAGGTTTTCGGGTGAAATTGCATAAAGTGGTTATGCATGTGAAATGGAATTCTAGCAAGGGGTTATTTGTGAATGTTTGTCATTAAAGTAATTGACAGAATTCTGAATAAAATAAAAGAGTTTTATTTAATGAGAGTTTGCATTAAATTTGGTGGAAATTTAATGGGAATTTGAGTGGACTTTTGAGTGGAGGGAATTTAAAGGACATTTTGTGAGTGGAGTGTCCACCCACATGAATGAAGGAGGGGAGGGGGCAGCCCCCATGGCCGGCGGCCACCCCCTTGGGTGCCCCCCCTCCTCCTATAAAAGGAGCCCCCCTCCTCACTTGTCTCACACACCTCCTCGTGAAGGATCTCTCTCCCCCTCTAGAATTTATTCCCCATGGTCTCGGACTAGAGAGATACATGTTCCCGGTGGCTTTTCGGCAAGAAAGAGTTGTGCTTCCGCTGCATCGCTGGAGCGAGGAGGCGGAGGTTGCTCGGTTCCTCGAACGTGTGTGCGAGCACGGATGCGCTGCTGATTTGCGGCGCTAGGACTTCCTCTCGATCTTGAGATCGGCAAGAGATCGTCTACATCAACCACGAGTTGAACTCGTTAAGCTTTGTCAGTCTTCAAGGGTATGTTCTCTACGGATATACATCCGCTCGTTGTTTGTATCTAGTAGATAGATCTTGGTACATAGTTCCCATCGTAGGAAAATTTTTGTTTTCTGTGCTGCGAACCCTACAGTGGTATCAGAGCCGGATCTATGCGTAGATGCTTTACACGGGTAGTACACATATGAGTATGTGGGCGATGATGATCATGTTGTTGCTCCTTTGTTGTAATTTTGGATATTGGTGGCATAGTGGGATGAAGCGGCCCGGACAAACTTTACATGTTCTCGCACATGAGACCTGTTCCACGCTTGACATGCAACTAGTTTGCATAAGTGGCTAGCGGGTATCTGTCTCTCCTACTATAGTCAATATCTATTTTGCAAACGAGTTGTCAACAATTTGGTTATCCTCGTTGTGGTTCATGTTCGTAGGTAAGAACGGTTCTATCTCGAAAGCCCTAAGCCACGTAAAACTTGCAATGGATAAATTAGAGGCGTCTAGTTTAGATTGTTGCTGGGCTAGTGTTATGATATGGTAGTGTTGTAAGTAGAAGTATGAGATGATACTCTTACAACACACATAGCGTGTAAACTCCATAGACCTTGGATTTACACATATAGGTATGATAGGTTGATCATACCACGATGCACATGATAGAGATCATCTGCGGGAACACTATCATTTCACTAATAAACATGTGATGTTTGATAGCATCTTATATTGCTTGTTTAGCGCTTTGTTAGCATAATAAGATGATCCATCTTTTAAATATCAATATAAGAATGTGTTCTTCCTTTAGTATGCACCGATTATGTCTTCGTCGCTCCAAGACATCATGTGATGATCGGGTGTTCTTGGATCCACGACCATATTTCGGGTGTAATACAGTTACACACGCAAATACTAAGGTTCTAACTTGGCGAGCCTAGCATGTACATACATGGCCTCGGAACACGGACCGAAAGGTTAAGCATGAGTCATATATTTGATATGATGCCCATTTGATGCTCGCCTTTGAAGCTATACCGACTCACGTGATGATCGGACTTGGTATAGTGGATTTGGTTCATGTAATCACCAAAAAGGCACGAGGGATGTCGTTTTTGAGTGGGAGTTCATTCACAATATGGATTAGTTGAACTCAATATATCATACACTTACTCTAAACTTTACAAATTCTGTTGTAGATGGCACCACCTGCTTTTAATTTCAATGTGTTCATGGAGAGAGAAACTAGCAACGAACGGTAGCAACTTTACCGAATTGGCCATGAATTTGATGGTTCTCCTCTCCGCTGCACAAAATCAATACGTGCTAGAAGCGTCGTTAGGCCCCCCGCCTTTAGATGATGCCCCTGACGAGGAGAAGAATGTCTACCAGACCCGTCAGGAGGACCACAATTTAGTTCATTGTGGCATATTGTATGGGCTAGAGCCGGAACTTCTAAAGCGTTTCGAAAACGGCAATGCATTTGATACAATGGGTGAGTTGAAAATGATTTTCGACACACATTCTGCTGTAGAGAGCTACAATGCTTCAGAAAAGTTCTTTAGCTGCATGATGGAAGAGCACAACTCCGTTAGTGAGCATGTACTCAAGATGTCGGGTTACGCCGATAAGCTTGTGTCCTTGGGAATATCGATTCCCATTGACTTAGGCATCCATCGTGTTCTGCAGTCTCTGCCACCTAGCTATAAGAGCTTCGTGATGAACTATAATATGCAAGGCATGAAGAAGTCTCTCCCCGAGCTTCTGTCAATGCTTAAAACTGCAGAAGTGGAGATCAAAAAGGAACATCAAGTGTTGATGATCAATAGGAACACTGGTTTCAAGAAAGACAAGAAGGGAAAACGGAAGGGATGTAAGGGCGGCAAGCCTGTTGCCGTGCCTGAAAAGAAACCCCAAGTTGGACCTAAGTCTGATACCGAGTGCTACTATTGTAAGGGGACTGGCCACTGGAAGCGCAACTGCCCCAAGTATCTGGCAGACAAGAAGGCCGGCAAGGCAAACAAAGGTATATATGATATACATGTTATTGATGTGTACTTGACTAGTGCTCGCAGTAGCACCTGGGTATTTGATACCGGTTCAGTTGCTAATATTTGTAACTCGAATCAGGGGCTGCGGAACAAGCGACCACTAGCAAGGGGTGAGGTCAAGATGCGTGTCGGCAATGGATCAAGCGTTGATGTGATCGCCGTCGGAACGCTGCCTCTCCACTTGCCGTCGGGATTAGTTATAAACTTGAATAATTGTTATCTGGTGCCTGCACTGAGCATGAACATTGTATCTGGATCGTGTTTGATGCGAAGTGGTTATTCATTTAAATCTGAGAACAATGGTTGTTCCATTTATATGAATGAAATCTTTTATGGTCATGCACCGATGATGAATGGTTTATTTCTATTAGATCTCGATGATAATGTTACACATATTCATAATGTTGATGCTAAAAGGATTAAACTTAATGATGATATATCCGCATATATGTGGCACTGTCGTCTAGGTCATATTGGCGTTAAACGCATGAAGAAGCTCCATTCGGATGGACTTTTGGAATCACTTGATTTTGAATCATTTGATACATGTGAGCCATGCTTATGGGGAGGATGACTAGAACGCCGTTTTCCGGTTTAATGGAACGGGCGACAGATTTATTGGAAATCATACATTCTGATGTATGTGGTCCAATGAGTGTGTCGGCGCGAGGTGGATATCGTTATTTTGTTACTTTCACGGATGATTTGAGTAGATACGGTTATATCTACTTGATGAAACACAAGTCTGGAACCTTTGAAAAGTTCAAGGAATTTCAGAATGAAGTGGAAAATCATCGTAATAGAAAGATCAAATTTCTACAGTCCGATCGTGGAGGTGAGTATCTAAGTTACGAGTTTAGCACTCACATGAATGAGTGTGGAATTGTTTCACAACTCACGCCTGCCGGAACACCACAGCGAAATGGTGTGTTGGAACGTCGTAATCGTACTTTATTAGATATGGTTCGATCTATGATGTCTCTGACGGACTTGCCGTTGTCATTTTGGGGTTATGCACTAGAAATTGCTGCATTCACTTTAAATCGGGCACCATCTAAATCCGTTGAAAAGACACCGTATGAATTGTGGTTTGGAAACAAACCTAAGCTGTCATTTCTTAAAGTTTGGGGATGCGATGTTTATGTGAAGAAACTTCAACCGGATAAACTCGAACCCAAAGCGGAAAAATGCGTCTTCATAGGATACCCTAAAGAAACTATTGGGTATTCCTTCTATCACAGATCCAAGGGCAAGGTTTTTGTTGCCAAGAATGGATCCTTTCTAGAGAAAGAGTTTCTCGCGAAAGGTGTGAGTAGTCGGAAGGTAGAACTCGAAGAGGTTGTGGAACCTTCTCTTCAAAGTATGGCGAGTAGCGCAGCGCCGGAAGTTGTTTCGGAGTTGGCTCCACCTGTTGAAGAGGGAACTAATGATAATGATCATGAAACTCCGAAAGAGAGTACTACCGAACCTCGCAGGTCAAACAGGACGCGTGCAGCTCCCGAGCTGTACGGAAATCCTGTCATGAATTTCATGGTTGATGAAAATGATGACCCTGCGACGTATGAAGAAGCGATGATGAGCCCGGATTCCAACAAATGGTTAGAAGCCATGAAATCCGAGATGGAATCCATGTATGAAAATCAAGTTTGGAACTTGGTGGAATTACCTCACGACCGAAAGGCCGTGGAGAACAAATGGATTTTCAAAAGGAAAACTGATGCTGATGGTAATGTGACCGTCTATAAAGCTCGACTTGTCGCAAAGGGGTTTCGACAAATTCAAGGAGTTGACTACGATGAGACTTTCTCTCCCGTAGCGATGCTAAAGTCAGTTAGGATTATGTTAGCAATTGCTGCATATTTCGATTATGAGATATGGAAGATGGATGTCAAAACCGCGTTTCTCAATGGTAATATTGAAGAAGAGTTGTATATGATACGACCAAAGGGTTTTGTCGATCCTAAGGATGCTAACAAGGTGTGCAAGCTTCAGCAATCCATCTATGTGTTGAAGCAAGCATCAAGAAGTTGGAATCTCCGCTTTGATGAGGTGATCAAAGAGTTTGGATTTGTCCAAACTTATGGAGAAGCTTGTATTTACAAGAAAGTGAGTGGGAGCAATGTGGCATTTCTGATATTATATGTGGATGACATATTATTGATCGGAAATGATATAGATCTTTTAAACAGTGTTAAAAGTTATCTAAACAGCAAATTTTCAATGAAGGACCTAGGTGAAGCGTCATACATCTTAGGCATAAAGATCTATAGAGATAGATCTAGGCCTAATAGGGCTATCGCAAATTACATACCTTGATAAGATTTTAAAGAAGTTTAAAATGGACAGAAGTAAGAAGGGGTTCTTACCTATGTTGCAAGGCAAGACATTGAGTAAGACTCAAAGTCCGGCTTCGGCGGAAGAAAGAAAGATAATGGACAAAGTCCCCTATGCTTCAGCCATAGGCTCTATAATGTACACCATGCTATGTACAAGACCGGATGTGGCACATGCTATTAGTTTGACTAGTAGGTACCAATCGGATCCAGGTTCGGAACACTGGATAGCGGTCAAGAATATCCTTAGGTACTTACGAAGAACTAAGGATATGTTTCTTGTATATGGAGGTGAAGAAGAGCTCGTTGCTAAGTGTTATGTTGACGCTAGCTTTGACACCGATCCGGATGGCTCTAATCTCAATCCGGATACGTATTTCTCATTAATGGCGGAGCGGTTAGTTGGAGGAGCTCCAAACAACCTGTGGTAGCGGGATCAACAACGGAGGCCGAATATGTTGCTGCTTCAGAAGCGGCTCAGGAAGCAGTTTGGATGAAGGAGTTCATATCCGAACTAGGAGTGGTTGCAAACGCGTTGGACCCAATGGTGATCTATTGTGACAACAATGGTGCCATTGCCAATGCCAAAGAACCAAGGTCTCACAAGCATTCCAAGCATACTAAGCGCCGGTTTCACTCCATCCGCGAGCATGTCAAGGATGGAGATATAAAGATTTGTAAAGTACATACGGATCTCAATGTAGCAGATCCATTGACTAAAACTCTCCCTAGAGCAAAACATGATCAACACCAAAACTCAATGGGTGTTAGATTTATCACTATGTAACTAGATTATTGTCTCTAGTGCAAGTGGGAGACTGAAGGGAATATGCCCTGAGAGGCAATAATAAAGTGTTTATTATGTGTATTGCAAGTATATGATAGATGTTTATTTTGCATGCTATAATTGTATTAGTACGGAAACATTAATACATGTGTGTTTAATAAACAAACAGAAAGTTCCTAGTTATGCCTCTCTCATAAACTAGCTCGTTGATTAACAAGATGATCAAGGTTTCCTGATCATGGACATTGGATGTTGTTAATAACGGGATCACAACATTAGTGTAATGGTGTGATGAACATTCATCCGAAGTATAGCATTACGATCAAATTCATTGAGTTTATATTGCTATAAAAACTTACGAAGTGATCCTAATCCTTAGACCATGAGATCATGTCAATCACTAACACCGGAAGAGTTTCTTGATAACATCAAACGTCACACCGTAACAGGGTGAGTATAAAGATGGATTCAGAACTAATAAAGTGTTATGTTGAGGCTCATGGATCGAGATTGGAATTTGTTCATCCCGATGACGGATAGATATACTCTGGGCCCTCTCGGTGATATCACATTGATTAGCTTGCAAGCAACTGATTTGATCACTAGAATGTTATATCACGGGAACAAGAAAAGAGTGCATGTCGGTAACGAGATCAAACTAGGTATGGAGATACCGATGATCGAATCTCGGACATGTAATATATCGTGAAACAAAGGGATTAATATACTAGCATAAAAGGTTCCGACGATCACAAGAAAGTCATCGTTGAATGTGTGGGAGTCAGTATGGGTCTCCAGATCCCGCTTCTGATTATTGATCCGAGAGGGGTCTCGATCATGTCCGCATTATTCACTAACCGTAGGGTGACACACTTAAGAGACACCGACATCCAATTGGAGCAAAAGTTTCATGCCAAAAGAATGAACAAGCGCAGGAATTTATTTCACTAGACACCGAAACAGGTTTTCGGGTGAAATTGCATAAAGTGGTTATGCATGGGAAATGGAATTCTAGCAAGGGGTTATTTGTGAATGTTTGTCATTAAAGTAATTGACAAAATTCTGAATAAAATAAAAGAGTTTTATTTAATGAGAGTTTGCATTAAATTTGGTGGAAATTTAATGGGAATTTGAGTGGACTTTTGAGTGGAGGGAATTTAAAGGACATTTTGTGAGTGGAGTGTCCACCCACATGAATGAAGGAGGGGAGGGGGCAGCCCCCATGGCTGGCGGCCACCCCCTTGGGTGCCCCCCTCCTCCTATAAAAGGAGCCCCCTCTCTCTCCCCCTCTAGAATTTATTCCCCATGGTCTCAGACTAGCGAGATACATGTTCCCGGTGGCTTTTCGGCAAGAAAGAGTTGTGCTTCCGCTGCATCGCTCGAGCGAGGAGGCGGAGGTTCCTCGGTGCCTCGAACGTGTGTGCGAGCACGGATGCGCTGCTGACTTGCGGCGCTAGGACTTCCTCTCGATCTTGAGATCGGCAAGAGATCGTCTACATCAACCATGAGTTGAACTCGTTAAGCTTTGTCGGTCTTCAAGGGTATGTTCTCTACGGATATACATCCGCTCGTTGTTTGTATCTAGTAGATAGATCTTGGTACATAGTTCCCATCGTAGGAAAATTTTTGTTTTCTATGCTGCGAACCCTACAAGGAGGAACCGGCACGCCTCCGGCGCTCAGCATCCAGCCGACGGGGATGCAGTAGCCCGGCGGGCAGGGGTTGTTCGAGGCGCAAAGAGCCTCCGCCTCCCTGGGGTTTAGTGGTACGGTGGAAGCCATGGGAAAGAGTGATGAGGTTGCAGATATGAGTCTAGAGATGTGCAATGACAATGGATGACAACCCTACATATATATAGTGAGAAATGGCAGGAAGATAACTGGAGGGAATAACTGGCGGGTAAAACTGGCGGGAAGAACTGGCGGGAAGAACTGGTCGGAAGAAATGGCGGGAAGAAAATGGCGGGAAGAAAATGTTGGAATTATGCCCTAGAGGCAATAATAAAGATGTTATTATTATAATTCTTGTTCATGATAAAGTTTATATTCCATGCTAGAATTGTATTAAGCGGAAACTTTGATACTTGTGTGGTTTATGAACAACACCGTGTCCCTAGTATGCCTCTATGGACTAGCTCATTGATTAATGATGGTTAAGGTTTCCTAACCATGGACATGAGTTGTCGATTAATAATGAGATCATATCATTGGGAGAATGATATGATGGACATACCCAAATCAAGCAGAGCAATTAGATCGTGTCATCGTGTTCATCTTTGCGAAGCTTTTTCTTATGTCAAATATTGTATTCCTTAGACCATGAGATAATGCAACTCCCTGGTATCGGAAGAAAGCTTTGATGTCATCAAACGTCATCCTATGAGAGGGTGATCATAAAGGTGTCTCTCAGGTGATCGGAAAGTACTTGTTGGGTTGTATGTATCGAGATGGGATTTGTCCCTCCCAAGTCGGAGAGATATACTTTGGGCCCACTCGGTAATCGATATCAACACCGCTTGCAAGCACGTGGATAAGGAGTTAATCACAAAGTGATATCGGATTACAGAACGAGTAAAGTACTTGTTGTGAACGAGATTAAACTAGGTATGACGATACCGACGATCGAATCTCGGGCAAGTAAAATATCGCGTGACGAAGGGAATATATATATGGGATTAATTGAATCCTGGTATCGTGGTTCATCTGATATGATCATCGATGAATGTGTGGGAGTCAATATGGGTTTCCAGACTCCGCTGTTGATTATTGATAGAAGATCATGTCTGCATATTCTCGAACCCGTAGGGTCACACACTTAACGTGTCTCGACGCTAGGATAGAATGGATAATTGGTATATGATTTTTTTCAGAGTCTCGGATGAGATCCAGGACGTCACAAGAGGTTCCGGAATGGTCCGAAGAATAAGATTCATATAAGGGAAAGCAGTTTTTGGATTTCGAAATTGTTTCGGATTGTTCGGTATTGTACCGGAAGCTTCTAGAACCTTCCGGAGTGGGACCAACTTGGCCCCACTTGTCGGGAGGGGGCATGGGCCTACGAGGGAGTTCCCTGGCCGCATTGGGCCAGGGGCACAAGGCCTCATAGGCCCAGCCGGCCAAGCCCTAGGGGAAACCCTAGGGAGAGCTTCTAGAAGGAGGGGGGAAACTTGCCCCCCACTCCAACCCTTGGGGCCACCGCCCTAGGGCTTCGAGGAGGGGCCAAGGGGGACGGTCAGCCCCCTATATATAGAGGGTAGGGGCGCAGCCCTCCCTCCCACTCCTTCAACCCTAGCCGACATACTGCTTCCCTCCAGATCTCTCTCTCCCGACTGCGCGTAGGCGAATCCCTGCCGCAGAAACTCTCCAGCTTTGCACCACGCCGTCGTGTTGTAGATCCAATCTATATCTACACCCCACTTGCTGGACCGAGGAAGGAGGAGACGTCGAGGTGCCGTACGTGTGCATCTCTCGGAGGCATCGCCACTTGCGGTGTTGGATCGGATCAGATCGCGAGGAGGAGAAGCTAGTACGACTACATCAACCATGTTCCGTTGAACGTTCCGCTGTGCGAATCTTCAAGGGTATGAAGACCTCATCAATTCCCCCTCATTGTTTGCATCTCCTAGGTTAGATCTTGGCTTTCCCGTTCGCATCCGTAGAATTTTTTTTGATTTATTATGCCGCGAAACCCTTCAGTGGTATCAGAGCTAGATCTATGCGTAGATGTGTTTCACGAGTAGAACGCAACATGCGTGTTGCGGGCGTTGATGTTTTCTGTTGCAAGCCTCTTGTTTGTGTACTTATTATGACGCGGGATAGTGAGATCGAAGCGGTCCAGGCCAACTTTCCGCGACCTCGTTCGCGAGACCGGATCCGCACTTGACGTGTGGCTTGTTCCACACATGCGGTTGGTGGATGCCAGTTTCTCTCACTATAGTTGTCATGGGATTTACACCGGATGTTGGCAACCATAATATCACCGTTGTGGCTTTCCGTAGGTAATAATCGTTCTTAGCTTGTTACTCCCATAAGCCACGTAAAACATGCAACAACAAAGTAGAGGCGTCTAACTTATTTTTGCAGGGAGTGTTTCTGTGATATGGTATGGCCCAAGATGTGATGTGTATGTTGTATGCGATGATCATGTTTTGTAATGTTTCACGACTTGCATGTCGATGAGTACACAACCGGCAGGAGCCATATGGTTGTCTTTATAATTGTGTATGACCTGTGTGTCAACTTCTTATACGCCATGTAATAGCTTTACTTTATCGCTAAGTAGTTAGCAATAGTTGTAGTTGCTATTCGTGGTGGAGGCAATCATGGTGGAGTGATGGAGATCATGCTGGCACGCACAAGATGGAGTTCATTGCGCGGAGATTGGCTATACCATGTCACATAAAATTATATGCATGTGATGTTTATCCTTTTATGTATATTATTATGCTTAGATCGCGACGGTAGCATTATAAGATGATTCCTCACTTAAAGATCAAGATAAAACCGTGTTCTCCCCATGTATGCACCGTTGCGAAAGTTCGTCGTGTTCAAGCATCACGTGATGATCGGGTGCTATAAACTCTACATTCACATACAACGGGTGCAAGCCATTTTTGCACACGCGGAGATACTTGGGTTTGACTTGACGAGCCTAGCATGTACAGACATGGCCTCGGAACACACGAACCGAAAGGTTAAGCATGAGTCATATGAATGATATGATCGACACTTTGTTTTCCACCATTGAAACCACATCTCTTCTCGTGAAGATCGGATTAGGTGTGGTGAATTTGGATCATGTTCACTAAACAACTTGAGGGATTTTGAATTTAGTGGGAGTTCATCTAGTAATTTGATTAAGTTGAACTAGTTATCATGAACATAGTCTAAATTGTACTTGCAAATTTTGTAGATCAAATGGCTAAGTCCAACTTCAACTTCAACGTTTTTGCTGAGAAAGAAAAGCTTAAGAACAATGGGTCTAACTTCACCAACTGGTTCCGCAATCTGAGAATCATTCTCTCTGGCGGACAAAAGGACTATGTCCTTGAGAAAGCTAGGTGACGCCCCTGCTGTAGATGCGCCGACTGATGAGAAAGTTGTTTATCAGTCGCGCATGGATGATTATGGTGTGATTAAGAGCACCATGTTGTTTGCTATGGAATCGGACCTTCAAAATCGTTTTGAGGAGTTCCTCGGGCCCTTTGAGATTCTTGAGGAACTGAAAACTATGTTTCAGACTCAGGCCCATTCTGAGATATATGAGATCTCTGAGAAATTCTTTAACTGCAAGATGGAGGAAGGGAGTTCCGTTAGTGAGCACGCCATTAAGATGTCGGGTTACACTCAACACCTTGAGCAACTGGACTGCAAGATTCTAGAGGAGCTCAAGATTGAAAGAGTTCTGCAATCACTCCCTCCTAGATACAAAGGTTTTGTAGTTACTCATAATCAGATTGGTTCCACTGATATGATCACTGAGCTCTTCGCTAAGCTGAAAGCTGTGGAGGTGGACATCAAGAAAGATAATCATGTGTTGATGGTCAACAAACCCCCCAGCTTTAAGAAAGGTAAGGGTGCAAAGAAGCCCTTCAAGAAGGGCAGCAGCAAGCACGTTGCCCCTGCAGAGAAGAAGCTCAAGTCTGGACCTAAGCCGGACACTGAGTGCTTCTATTGCAAGGACAAGGGTCATTGGAAGCGCAACTGTCCGAAGTACTTAGCGGACAAGAAGGCTGGCACCATCAAAAGTATATTTGATATACATGTTATTGATGTTTTCCTTACTAGCCCTCGTTGTAGTGCCTGGGTATTTGATACTGGTTCAGTTGCTAATATTTGTAACTCGAAACAGGAGATACGGAATAGACGGCGGCTAGCGAGGGATAAGGTGACGATGCGCGTTGGCAACGAATCAAGAGTTGATGTGATGGCCGTCGGCACGCTCTCCTTAGTTTTACCTTCAGGATTAGTTTTAAACCTCAATAAATGTTATTATGTGCCTGCGTTGAGCATGAACATCATATCTGGATCGTGTTTATTGCAAGACGATTATTCATTTAAATCGGAGAATAATGGTTGTTCTATTTATATGAGTAACATCTTTTATGGTCATGCACCTGCTATAAATGGTTTATTTCTTCTGAATCTCGAAAGCAATGAAACACACATCCATAACATTGAGGCTAAGAGATGCAAGGTAGATAGTGATAATACGACTTATTTGTGGCACTGCCGTCTAGGTCATATTGGTGTAAAACGCATGAAGAAACTCCATTCTGATGGACTTTTGGATTCTCTTGATTTTGAATCATTTGACACGTGCGAGCCATGCCTCATGGGCAAGATGATCAAAACCCCGTTCTCCAAAATAATGGAACGAGCAACAGACTTGTTGGAAATCATACATACCGATGTATGCGGACCAATGAGTGTTTCGACGCGCGGTGGTTATCGCTATTTTCTCACTTTTACTGATGACTTAAGTAGATATGGGTATATCTATTTAATGAAACATAAATCTAAAACAGTTGAAAAGTTCAAAGAATTTCAGAACAAAGTGGAAAACCATCGTAACAGTAAAATTAAATTTCTACGATCCGATCGTGGAGGTGAATATTTGAGTTATGATTTTATCACGCATCTTAAAGCAAGTGGATGTTGGAGATATGCCCTAGAGGCAATAATAAATATAGTTATTATTATATCTTTGTGTTTATGATAAATGTTTACATTCATGCTATAATAGTATTAACAAGGAAACATTAATACTTGTGTGATTTGTAAACTTAATTTGAAGTCCCTAGTAAAGCCTCTATATAATACTAGCTTGTTGGTTAATAGATGATTGTGGTTTCCCTATCATGAACATTGAAATGTTATTAACAACAAGATCATATCGTTAGGAGAATGATATAGTGGGAATACTCCTATAGATAAGCGTAGCATAAAGATCATGTCATTTTAATAGTTCAATTGCTATATGCTTTCTGATACATAGTAACCTAATTCCTTCGACCATGAGATCATGCATATCACCTTTACCGGATGGATGCTTTGATGACATCAAACACCACACCGTAACTGGGTGGCTATAAAGGTGGCATTGAGTGTTCAGAAAGTATTGATTGAAACACATGGATCAAGACTGGGATTTGTCCATCCATATGACGGATAGATATACTCTGGGCCCTCTCAGTGAAATGTCATCCAATTGGCTTGCAAGCATGTGACTGGCTCATAAGGGATCACATAACACGGGAACGAGAAAAGAGTACTTATCGGTAACGAGGTTGAACTAGGTATGAAGAGATACCGACGATCATAACCTCGGATAAGTAAACTATCGTGAGACAAAGGGAAATTGGTATCGTATGTAAGTGGTTCATTCGATCGCAAAGTAATCATAGAAATATGTGGGAGCCATATGAATTTCCAGATTCCTCTATTGGTTATTGATCGGAGAAGTGTCTCGATCATGTCCGCATAATTCACGAACCGTAGGGAGACACACTTGAGGATTCGACGTTGTTTGAGTAGTTATGGAATGATGAGAAAGAGTCTGAATGTTGTTCGGAGTCTCGAATGGGATTCGGGATATCACGAGGAGATCCGGAATGGTCCGGAGAATAAGATTCATATAAGGAAAGTCCCGTTTCGGAGTTGGAGAATGGTTCCGGTGTTTTCATCGGGAATGTTCTAGAAGGTTCCGGAATGTCCGGCACTCCGGAGGGGAAGGGTACATGAATGTGTTATATCAAGTTGGTATGATTGCATCATGTACTCGGTGTCATCGCTGAACAAAATAGAGGGTTTATTCAAATCCTAGTTTGAAAAGTCAAACGGCTAGTTTGAAAGTCAAACGACTATTTTTGGGAAGTGGGGAAGGAGGAGGAAACCGAGTTGGGGAGGAGTCCCTCCTCCACCGCCGGCCCACCTCCAAGCCGAGTTGGGGAGGGACTCCCCTCCCCTTGGCCGGCCGGCCCCTCCACCTATAAAAGGAGGGGCAGGGCTCCCCTCCTAGACACACAAGTTCCTACCTCTAAACCCTAGTACCAAGCCGCCGCCGCCTCCATAGCCGCCGCCGGCCCTAGGGAAAGCCGCCGCCTAGCTAAACCCTAGCCTCCGGCCTGCCCCTCCTCGGCGTGTCTAAACCCTAGATCGTCGAGGGACTCTCTCATACTCCACCATACTCGCTCCGGCTTAAGTCGAAGCCCTGCGAGATCTCCCCTCTACTTCCGGTACCACGCCGTTGTGCTGCCGGAATCGCGAGGAGAGTGCTACAACCTCCGCTGTCTGCTGGAACAAGGGAGAGGAAGGTCTTCGTCGAGTACCGAACGTGTGACCGACTATGAGAGCGCTGCCGGAACGCAGCACCGGAAGGATTGTCTACGCGATCTTGAGATCGGGAAGAGTACGACTACATAACCCACGAGAATCCGCTCTCGTTAAACACTTTGGAATCTTCGAGGGTGAGTTATTCTATCGACTCGTTGCTACAATCTAGTAGATAGATCTTGGCTTGTTTGTTTGTATGCGGTAGAATTTTTTTGTTTTCCATGCTACGAAACCCTACAGTGGTATCAGAGTCGTGTCTATATGTAGAGCTGTTGCACGAGTAGAACACAATGGTCATTGTGGGCGTTGATGCTTTTATTGTCGATTGCTTCTTGTGTACTTTGCATCTTGCGGTATGTTGGGATGAAGCGGCCCGGGCTAACCTTACATGACATCGTTCATGAGACTTGCTCCACGCTTGACATGCAACTTGTATTGCATAAGTGGCTTTGCGGGTGCCTGTTTCTCCTAGCATAGTTAAGATCCAATTTACAACGGGTGATTAACAATACTAGTATCAATGTTGTGGTTCATGTTCGTAAGTTAGAACGACACTTATTGAAAGCCCCAAACCACGTAAAATATGCAAAGAAAGTAGAGGCGTCTAACTTTGTTTTGCAGGGGTGTGCTGTGATGTGATATGGCCATGATTGTGATTATATTTGATGTATGCAATGTTCCTTATTGTAAGTTGGCAACCAGCAGGACCATATGGTTGTCTTTAATTTATGTTAAGACCCGCGTGTCTATTCAAAGTAGTTGTAATAGTTGAAGCCGGTGGACGACAACCATGGAGAAGCGCCATTGACCTTGATGCAATGCCGGTGATGATGGAGATCATGTTCGTGCTAGAAGATGGAGATCGGAAGCACAAAGAAGAAAGGCCATATCATATCACATATTATGAATTGCATGTGATGTTAATCCTTTATGCATCTTGTATTGCTTAGTAGACGACGGTAGCATTATAAGATGATCCCTCATGCACATGAATTTCAAGTCATAAAGTGGTCACCCTTAGTTAGCACCGTTGCTAAAGCTTGTTGTTTCGAAGCACCACGTGATGATCGGGTGTGTTAGATTCCGCAAGTGTATACAACGTGAGCAAGCCAGATTTGCTCATGCGGAAACTAAGGTTTGATCTTGACGAGCCTAGCATGTACAGATATGGTCTCGGAACACGGATCACCGAAAGGTAAAGCATGAATCCTATAGTAGATATGATGAACATGTCGATTGTTCGCCATTGAAACTATATCAACTCTCGTGATGATCGGTGTTGATGTGGTGGATTTGGTTCGTGTGATCACTAAAACAATGTGAGGGATATTTTTTTCAGTGGGAGTTCACCTAGATTAATTTTATTATTAATTTGAACTCAATTTGTCATAAACTTAGTCTAAACTATTGCAAATATGTTGTAGATCAATGGCAGCCCCTACCATCAATTTTAATGCGTTCCTAGAGAAAGAAAAGTTGAAAAACAATGGAAGCAACTTCGCGGATTGGTTCCGCAATTTGAG
Source organism: Avena atlantica (assembly GCA_910589765.1). Taxonomy (NCBI): domain Eukaryota; kingdom Viridiplantae; phylum Streptophyta; class Magnoliopsida; order Poales; family Poaceae; genus Avena; species Avena atlantica. The sequence goes on from OU342738.1 coordinate 290,242,240, forward strand.
GATTGTCCTCACAGCTGGTAATTTGACCTATGTGCTGGATGCACCGCTGGGTGACCCACCTGCAGCTGATGCTTCCGATGAAGTAAAGAATGTTTACCTCGCTCGGAAGACTCAGTACTCCACAGTTCAGTGTGCTATCTTGTATGGTTTAGAATCGGAGCTTCAGAAAAGGTTTGAGAATTCAGACCCATATGATATTGTCGAGGATCTCAAATTGATCTTTGAGACTCATGCGGCAATTGAAAGCTATGAGGCTTCTGAAAAGTTCTTTAACTGCAAGATGGAAGAGGGCAGCTCCGTCAGTGAGCATGTGCTTAAGATGTCTGGGCACGCAAACAAACTTCAAAGCTTGGGTATAGTGATTCCTAATGCTTTGGGGATTTACCGCGTCCTCCAATCACTACCACCAAGTTACAAGAACTTTGTGATGAACTACAACATGCAAAATATGAACAAGATGTTGCCAGAACTCTTTGCCATGTTGAAATCTGCAGAAGTGGAGATCAAGAAAGAGCACCAAGTGTTGTTGGTCAATAAGACCACCAAATTCAAGAAAGGCAAGTCTAAGCAAAAGGGACACTTCAAGAAGGGTGGTAAGAAAGTTACCACGCCAACGAAGAAGACCAAGGCTGGACCTAAGCCTGATACTGAGTGCTTTTACTGCAAGGGAGAAGGTCACTGGAAGCGGAATTGCCCAAAGTACTTGGCGGATTTGAAGAATGGCAGCATCAAGAAGAAAGGTATATCTGATATACATGTTATTGATGTGTATCTCACTAGTACTCGTAGTAGTGCCTGGGTATTTGATACTGGTTCGGTTGCTCATATTTGTAACTCGAAACAGGTGCTGCAGAATAAACAGAAGCTAGCGAAGAACGAGGTGACGATGCGGGTGGAAACGGATCAAAGGTTGATGTGATCGCGGTCGGCACGCTACCCCTTCATCTACCATCGGGATTAGTTTTATACTTAAATAATTGTTATTTGGTGCCTGCGTTAAGCATGAACATTATATCGGGATCTTGTTTATTGCGAGATGGTTACTTGTTTAAGTCCGAGAATAATGGTTGTTCGATTTATATGAGTAATATGTTTTATGCACATGAACCTTTTATAGATGGTCTATTCTTGTTGAATCTCGATAGTGGAAATACACATATTAATAACATTGAGGCTAAACGTTTGAAATCGAGCGATAACTCGACCTATATGTGGCACTGTCGTCTTGGTCACATTGGAGTGAAGCGTATGAAGAAACTCCATTCAGATGGACTTCTTGAATCACTTGATTTCGAATCACTTGAAAGATGTGAAGCATGTCTGATGGGTAAAATGACTAAGACTCCATTCTCTGGTATGATGGAGCGAGCTACGGACTTATTGGAAATCATACATACCGATGTGTGTGGTCCAATGAGTGTAGCATCGCGCGGTGGTTATCGTTATGTTCTTACCTTCACGGATGATTTGAGTAGATATGGGTATATCTATTTCATGAAACATAAGTCCGAAACTTTCAAGAAGTTTAAGGAATTTCAAAGTGAGGTAGAGAATCAACGTAACAAGAAGATTAAATTTCTACGTTCTGATCGTGGAGGTGAATATCTAAGTTACGAGTTTGGCGAGCATTTGAAGAAATGCGGAATACTTTCACAATTGACACCGCCGGGAACACCACAACGTAATGGTGTATCCGAACGTCGTAATCGAACTCTCTTAGATATGGTTCGTTCTATGATGTCACTTACAGATTTACCGCTATCATTTTGGTGTTATGCATTAGAAACAGCCGCATTCACTTTAAATAGGGCACCATCTAAATCCGTTGAAACGACACCGTATGAATTATGGTTTGGGAAGAAACCTAGATTGTCGTTCCTTAAAGTTTGGGGATGCGAATCCTATGTAAAGAAGTTATAGCCGGACAAGCTTGAACCCAAAGCGGAAAAATGCGTCTTCATAGGATACCCGAAGGAAACTATTGGGTATACCTTCTATCATAGATCCGAAGGCAAAATCTTCGTTGCCAAGAATGGATCCTTTGTAGAGAAGGAATTTCTCTCGAAATAAGTGACTGGAAGGAAAGTAGAACTCGACGACGTTGTCGAACCTTCTCTCGAAATTGCGAGTAGCGCAGCACCGGAAGAAGTTCCTGTGATGCCTGCACCAGTTAGAGAGGAAGCTAATGATGATGATCATGAAACTTCGGTTGAAGTTTCTACAGAGCCTCGCAGGTCAACGAGAACTCGTACCACTCCAGATTGGTATGATCCCGTTATGAGTGTCATGTTGGTGGACAACACCGATGACCCTGAGACATATGAGGAAGCGATGATGAGCCCAGATTCCAATAAATGGCAAGAAGCCATGAAATCCGAGATTGGATCCATGTACGAAAACCAAGTATGGACTTTGGTGTACTTACCAAATGGCCGGAAGGCTGTCGAGAACAAATGGATTTTCAAGAAGAAAACAGATGCTGATGGTAATGTTATTGTCTATAAAGCTCGACTTGTCGCAAAGGGGTTTCGACAAATTCAAGGAGTTGACTACGATGAGACTTTCTCACCAGTAGCGAAGCAAAAGTCTGTGAGGATTATGTTAGCAATCGCTGCATATTATGATTATGAGATATGGCAGATGGATGTCAAAACAGCATTCCTCAATGGAGACATTGATGAAGAGTTGTATATGATGCAACCCAAAGGTTTTGTCGATCCTAAATATGCTAACAAGGTATGCAAACTTCAAAGGTCCATCTATGGATTGAAGCAAGCATCCCGAAGTTGGAATCAACATTTTGATAAGGTGATCAAAAGTTTTGGTTTTATACAAACTTATGGAGAAGCTTGTATTTACAAGAAAGTGAGTGGGAGCTCTGTAGCATTCTTAATACTATATGTAGGTGACATATTGTTGATTGGGAATGATGTAGACCTTCTTAATAGTGTCAAGGAATATTTGAATAATAGTTTTTCAATGAAGGATCTTGGCGAAGCAGCTTACATATTAGGCATAAAGATCTATAGAGATAGATCGAAACGCCAAATATCTTTGTCACAAAGTACATATTTGGACAAAGTTCTAAAGAGGTTTGGAATGGAAGATAGCAAGAAAGGGTTCTTGCCCATGTTGCCCAATACGACCTTGAGTAAAACTCAAAGTCCGACATCGGCAGAAGATAGAGAAAGGATGAGTAAGACTCCCTATGCCTCAGCCATAAGATCTCTAATGTATGCCATGCTATGTACTAGACCCGACATTGCATATGCTGTTAGTTTAACTAGCAGATATCAAAGTGATCCAGGAGTGGATCATTGGACAGCGGTCAAAAACATCCTTAAGTACTTGAGAAGAACTAAGGATATGGTTCTTTCTTATGGAGGTGATGAACAGCTCGTTGTTAATGGTTACACCGATGCTAGTTGGAACACCGATCCAGATGATTCTAAATCACAATCTGGATACGTATTTATTTTGAATGGTGCATCAGTTAGCTGGAGGAGTGCAAAGCAAAGCGTTGTGGCGAGATCTTCAACTGAATCGGAATACATGGCTGCTTCGGAGGCTTCACAAGAAGCGATATGGATGAAAGAGTTCATTACAGAGCTGGGTGTGGTTCCTAGTGCGCTGGACCCAATGTCTATCTACTGTGATAACATGGGTTCCTAGGGATGAGGTGACGATGCGCGTTGGCAACGAATCAAGAGTTGATGTGATGGCCGTCGGCACGCTCTCCTTAGTTTTACCTTCGGGATTAGTTTTAAACCTCAATAAATGTTATTATGTGCCTGCGTTGAGCATGAACATCATATCTGGATCGTGTTTATTGCAAGACGATTATTCATTTAAATCGGAGAATAATGGTTGTTCTATTTATATGAGTAACATCTTTTATGGTCATGCACCTGCTATGAATGGTTTATTTCTTCTGAATCTCGAAAGCAATGAAACACACATCCATAACATTGAGGCTAAGAGATGCAAGGTAGATAGTGATAATACGACTTATTTGTGGCACTGCCGTCTAGGTCATATTGGTGTAAAACGCATGAAGAAACTCCATTCTTATGGACTTTTGGAGTCTCTTGATTTTGAATCATTTGACACGTGCGAGCCATGCCTCATGGGAAAGATGATCAAAACCCCGTTCTCCGGAATAATGGAACGAGCAACAAACTTGTTGGAAATCATACATACCGATGTATGCGGACCAATGAGTGTTTCGACGCGCGGTGGTTATCGCTATTTTCTCACTTTTACTGATGACTTAAGTAGATATGGGTATATCTATTTAATGAAACATAAATCTAAAACATTTTAAAAGTTAAAAGAATTTCAGAACGAAGTGGAAAACCATCGTAACAGTAAAATTAAATTTCTACGATCCGATCGTGGAGGTGAATATTTGAGTTATGATTTTATCACGCATCTTAAAGCAAGCGGATGTTGGAGATATGCCCTAGAGGCAATAATAAATATAGTTATTATTATATCTTTGTGTTTATGATAAATGTTTACATTCATGCTATAATAGTATTAACAAGGAAACATTAATACTTGTGTGATTTGTAAACTTAATTTGAAGTCCCTAGTAAAGCCTCTATATAATACTAGCTTGTTGGTTAATAGATGATTGTGGTTTCCCTATCATGAACATTGAGATGTTATTAACAACAAGATCATATCGTTAGGAGAATGATATGGTGGACATACTCCTATAGATAAGCGTAGCATAAAGATCAAGTCATTTTAATAGTTCAATTGCTATATGCTTTCTGATACATAGTAACCTAATTCCTTCGACCATGAGATCATGCATATCACCTTTACCGGATGGATGCTTTGATGACATCAAACACCACACCGTAACTGGGTGGCTATAAAGGTGGCATTGAGTGTTCGGAAAGTATTGGTTGAAACACATGGATCAAGACTGGGATTTGTGAAGGGTTTCGCGGCATAGTAAATCAAAAATTTCTACGGAGCGAACAGAGGGAAAGCCAAGATCTAATCTAGGAGATGCAAACAACGAGAGAGATTGGATTAGATCTTCATACCCTTGAAGATTCGCACAGCGGAACGTTCGTCGGAACGTGGGTGATGTAGTCGTACTCGCTTCTCCTCCTCGCGATCCGATCCGATCTAGCACCACAAGTGGCGGTGCCTCCGTGAGATGCACACGTGCAGCACCTTGACGTCTCCTCCTTTCTCGGACCAGCGAGTATGGTGGAGAGGTAGATTGGATCTACAGCACGACGGCGTGGTGTATATGGTGGAGAATTTCTGCTGTAGGGCTTCGCCTACAAACAGTCGGGAGGGAGAGAGGAAGGTAGCAAGGCTGCTAGGGCTTGGAGGAAGGTGTGTGTGGGGGGGGAGGGGGCGCACCACCCCTCTATATATAGAGGAGGGGGCGGCCAGCCCTTGCCCCTCCTCCAAGCCTATCTCTAGTTTAAACAATTTAAACTCTCCCTTATCTAGAAATCCTATCTCTAGTTTAAACGATTTAAACTCTCCCTTATCTAGAAATTCTATCCCGAGAATTAAACGAGTCAAATCTCTCTAGAATCGGTTGGGCCCTATGGGGCCTTGTGCCCCTGGCCCAACGCGTCCAGGACACTCCCTCATAGGCCCATGCCCCTCCCGGAAGGTGGGTCCATGTTGGTCCCCTTCCGGAAGGTTCTAGAAGCTTCCGGTACAATACCGATTAACCCGGAACAATTCCGAACTCCAAAAACTGCACTGCCTTATATGAATCTTATTCTCCGGACCATTCCGGAACCTCTCGTGATATCCCGGATCCCATCCGAGACTCCGAACAAAAATTCATAAACCAAATATCCAATCTATCCTAGCGTCGAGACACGTTAAGTGTGTGACCCTGCGGGTTCGAGAATATGCAGACATGATCTTCTATCAATAATCAACAGCGGGGTCTGGGCACCCATATTGACTCCCACACATTCATCGATGATCATATCGGATGAACCACGATGCCAGGATTCAATCAATCCCATATATATATTCCCTTCATCTCGCGATATTTTACTTGCCCGAGATTCGATCGTCGGTACCGTCATACCTAGTTCAATCTCGTTCACAGCAAGTACTTTACTCGTTCTGTAATCCGATATCACTTTGTGATTAACTCCTTAACCACATGCTTGCAAGCGGTGTTGATATCGATTACCGAGTGGGCCCGAAGTATATCTCTCCGACTTGGGAGGGACAAATTCCATCTCGATACATACAACCCAACAGATACTTTCCGATCACCTGAGAGACACCTTTATGATCACCCTCTCATAGGATGACGTTTGATGACCTCAAAGATTTCTTCCGATACCAGGGAGTTGCATTATCTCATGGTCTAAGGAATACAATATTTGACATAGGAAAAGCTTCGCAAAGACGAACACGATGACACGATCTAATTGCTCTGCTTTGTTTGGGTCTATCCACCATATCATTCTCCCAATGATATGATCTCATAATCAATTGACAACTCATGTCTATGGTTAGGAAACCTTAACCATCATTGATCAATGAGCTAGTCCATAGAGGCGTACTAGGGACACGGTGTTGTTTACAAACCACACAAGTATTAAAGTTTCCGCTTAATACAATTCTAGCATGGAACATAAACTTTATCATGAACAAGAATTATAATAATAACATCTTTATTATTGCCTCTAGGGCATAATTCCAACAGTCTCCCACTTGCACTAGAACCAATAATCTAGTTTACATCTGGCAACAATCTCACACCCATGGCACTGAGGTGTTGATCATGTTTTACACGTGGAAGAGGTTTAGTCAATGGATCTGTGACATTCAGATCCGTATGTACTTTGCTAATCTTCAGATCTCCATCTGCTATATAATCTCGGATTATATGAAACTTGCGGTTGATATGCTTGGTCTTTGGATGATATCTTGGTTCCTTAGCGAGTGCTATGGCGCCAGTGTTGTCACACAATATCTCCAGTGGGTCCAATGCACTTGGAACCACGCCAAGCTCAGTGATGAAGTTTCTGATCCAAACTCCTTCACTTGACGCTTCTGCAGCAGCCATGTATTCCGCTTCTACTGTAGATCCCGCGATCACGCTTTGCTTGCAGCTTCTCCAGCTCACAGCTCCTCCATTCAAAATATAAACGTATCCTGTCGGAGATTTAGAATCATCCTTGTCGGTGTCGAAACTAGCATCGACGTAACCTTTTACGACAAGCTGTTCATCACCCCCATAGACTAAGAACATTTCTTTAGTTCTATTTAGGTAATTTAGGATGTTCTTCACGGCTGTCCAGTGTTCCACTCCTGGATCACTTTGATATCTGCTCGTCAAACTAAGAGCATTGGACACATCCGGTCTAGTACACAGCATGGCATACATGATGGAACCAATGGCCGAGGCATAATGCACTTTGCTCATAGCTTCCCTATCATTTACCGTAGCTGGACACTGAGCCTTGCTCAATATCTTACCTGACAACATAGGCACTGAACCTTTCTTTGCCTTATCCATTCTGAACCTTTTCAGAACTTTGTCTAGGTATGTACTCTGGCTTAAAGCTATCAGGCGTCTTTGTCTATCTCTATAGATCTTGATGCCCAATATATAAGTAGCTTCACCTAGGTCTTTCATTGAAAAACACTTGTTCAAATAACTCTTCACATCGTTAAGCATGTTGATGTCATTTCCGATAATCAATATGTCATCCACATACAGTACCAGAAACGTCACCGAGCTCCCACTCACTTTCTTGTAGATGCAAGCTTCGTAGCAATTTGGAACAAATCCAAAGCTCTTGATCACTTGATCAAAACGAAGGTTCCAACTCCGAGATGCTTGCTTCAGCCCATAAATGGAACGCTGAAGTTTGCATACTTTACTAGCATCCTTAGGATCGACAAAACCTTCGGGTTGCATCATATACAACTCTTCATCAATGTTGCCATTGAGGAAAGCAGTCTTGACATCCATCTGCCATATTTCATAATCATGAAACACAGCAATTGCTAATAAAATCCGAATGGACTTAAACATCGCTACGGGAGAGAAAGTCTCATCGTAGTCAACACCTTGAACTTGTCGAAAACCTTTTGCGACAAGCCGTGCTTTATTACCATCCGCGTCCGTTTTCTTCTTGAATATCCATTTACACTCAACGGCCTTTCGGTCGCTAGGAGGATCCACCAAAGTCCATACTTGGTTTTTGCTCATGGATCCCAATTCGGATTTCATGGCTTCCAGCCATTTCTCAGAGTCTGGGCTCATCATCGCTTCCTCATAGTTCGTAGGTTCACTCTCTTCTACCAACAAGACAGTCAAGACAGGGTTGCCGTACCACTCAGGAGGGGCACGCGACCTTGTCGACCTGCGACGTTCAGTAGCAGCATCGTCCGAAGCTTCATGATCCTTGTCATTAGCTTCCTCTATTGTTGGTGCAGGCGGCACTGGAACAATTTCAGGTGCTGCGCTACTCTCCAATTCAAGAGAAGGTTCAATAACCTCGTCTAGCTCTACTTTCCTCCCACTCACTTCTTTCGAGAGAAACTCCTTCTCAAGAAAGGAACTGTTCTTTGCGACAAACACTTTGCCTTCGGTTCTGTGATAGAAGGTATACCCAATAGTTTCCTTAGGGTATCCTATGAAGACGCATTTCTCCGCTTTGGGTTCGAGCTTGTCCGGCATCAACTTCTTGACGTAAGCTTCGCATCCCCAAACTTTAAGAAATGACAACTTAGGTTTAGCACCAAACCACAGTTCATACGGTGTCGTCTCAACGGATTTAGATGGAACCCTATTTAAAGTGAATGCAGCGGTTTCTAATGCATAACCCCAAAATGATAACGGCAAATCAGTAAGAGACATCATCGATCGGACCATATCTAATAGGGTTCGATTCCGGCGTTCAGACACACCATTGCGCTGTGGTGTTCCGGGTGGCGTGAGTTGCGAAACAATTCCGCTTGCTTTAAGATGCGTGAGAAAATCATAACTCAAATATTCGACCCCACGATCGGATCGTAGAAACTTAATCTTTCTGTTACGATGGTTCTCCACTTCATTCTGAAATTCTTTGAACTTTTCAAACGTTTCAGATTTATGTTTCATTAAATAGATATACCCATATCTACTTAAGTCATCAGTAAAAGTGAGGAAATAGCGATATCCACCGCGCGTCGAAACACTCATCGGTCCGCATACATCGGTATGTATGATTTCCAACAAGTCCGTTGCTCGCTCCATCATACCGGAGAACGGGGTTTTGATCATCTTGCCCATGAGGCATGGTTCGCATGTGTCAAATGATTCAAAATCAAGAGACTCTAAAAGTCCATCAAAATGGAGTTTCTTCATGCGCTTTACTCCAATATGACCTAGACGACAGTGCCATAAATAAGTAGTATTATCACTATCTACTTTGCATCTCTTAGCCTCAATGTTATGGATGTGTGTTTCATCCCTTTCGAGATTTAGAAGAAATAAACCATTCACAAGAGGTGCATGACCATAAAAGATGTTACTCATATAAATAGAACAACCATTATTCTCCGATTTAAATGAATAACCCTCTTGCAATAAACACGATTCGGAAATGATGTTCATGCTCAACGCAGGCACATAATAACATTTATTAATGTTTAAAACTAATCCCGAAGGTAAAACTAAGGAGAGCGTGCCGACGGCCATCACATCAACTCTTGATCCGTTGCCAACGCGCATCGTCACCTCATCCCTCGCAAGCTGCCGTCTATTCCGTAGCTCCTGTTTCGAGTTACAAATATTAGCAACTGAACCGGTATCAAATACCCAGGCACTACAACGAGGGCTAGTAAGGAAAACATCAATAACATGTATATCAAATATACCTTTGATCGTGCCAGCCTTCTTGTCCGCTAAGTACTTCGGACAGTTGCGCTTCCAGTGACCCTTGTCCTTGCAATAGAAGCACTCAGTGTCCGGCTTGGGACCAGACCTGAGCTTCTTCTCAGCAGGGGCATTGCGCTTGCCGCCGCCCTTCTTGAAGGGCTTCTTTGCTCCCTTACCTTTCTTAAAGGAGGGCTTGTTGACCATCAACACATGATTATCCTTCTTGATGTCCACTTCCGCAGCCTTCAGCTTTGCGAAGAGCTCGGTGATCGTATCAGTGGAACCAATCTGATTATGAGTCACTACAAAACTTTTGTAGCTGGGAGGGAGTGATTGCAGAACCCTGTCAATCTTGAGCTCCTCTGGAATCGTGCATTCCAGTTGCTCAAGGCGTTGAGTGTAGCCCGACATCTTTATGGCGTGATCACTAACGGAACTCCCTTCCTCCATCTTGCAGTTAAAGAACTTCTCAGAGATCTCATATCTCTCAGAACGGGCTTGAGTCTGAAACATGGTTTTCAGCTCCTCGAGAATCTCAAAGGGCCCGGGATAGGTTTCAAAACGATTTTGAAGCTCCGGTTCCATAGCAAACAACATGGTGCTCTTAATCACACCATAATCATCTTTGCGCGGCTGATAGACAGCTTTCTCATCAGCCGGCGCAGCTGCAGCAGGGGGGTTACCTAACGCTTTCTCAAGGACATAGTCCTTTTGTCCGCCAGACAGAATGATTCTTAGATTGCGAAACCAGTTGGTGAAGTTAGACCCATTGTTTCTAAGCTTTTCTTTCTCAGCAAAAACGTTGAAGTTGAAGTTGGACTTGGCCATTGGATCTACAGTATTTGCAAGTACAATTTAGACTATGTTCATGATAAATAGTTCAACTTAATCAAATTACTAGATGAACTCCCACTAAATTCAACATCCCTCAAGTTGTTTAGTGAACACGATCCAAATTCACCACACCTAATCCGATCATCACGAGAAGAGATGTGGTTTCAATGGTGGACAACGAAGTGTCGATCATATCATTCATATTACTCATGCTTAACCTTTCGGTTCTTGTGTTCCGAGGCCATGTCTGTACATGCTAGGCTCGTCAAGTTAGACCCAAGTATTTCCGCGTGTGCAAAAACTGGCTTGCACCCGTTGTATGTGAGCGTAGAGTCTATAGCACACGATCATCACGTGATGCTTGGACACGACGAACTTTCGCAACGGTGCATACTTGGGGAGAACACAGTTTTTATCTTGATCTTTAAGTGAGGAATCATCTTATAATGCTACCGTCGCGATCTAAGCATGATAAGATACATACAAGGATAAACATCACATGCATATAACTTTATGTGACATGGTATAGCCAATCTTCGTGCAATGATCTCCATCTTGTGCGTTCCGGCATGATCTCCACTCCACCATGATTGCCTCCACCACGAATAGCAACTACAACTATTGCTAACTACTTAGCGATAAAGTAAAGCTATTACATGGCGTATAAGAAGTTGACTCGCAGGTCATACACAATTATAAAGACAACCATATGGCTCCTGCCGGTTGTGTACTCATCGACATGCAAGTCGTGAAACATTACAAAACATGATCATCGCATACAATATACACATCACATCTTGGGCCATACCATATCACAGAAAACACTCCCTGCAAAAACAAGTTAGACGCCTCTACTTTGTTGTTGCATGTTTTACGTGGCTTTATGGGAGTAGATGCTAAGAACGATTCTTACCTACGGAAAGCCACAACGGTGATATTATGGTTGCCAAACTCCGGTGTTAATCCCATGACAACTATAGTGAGAGAAACTGACATCCACTAGCCGCATGTGTGGAACAAGCCACACGTCAAGTGCGGAGCCGGTCTCGCGAACGACGTCGCGTAAGGTTGGCCTGGACCGCTTCAATATCACTATCCCGCGTCATAAGAAGAACACAAACAAGAGGCTTGCAACAGAAAACATCAACGCCCGCAACAACCATGTTGCATTCTACTCGTGAAACACATCTACGCATAGATCTAGCTCTGATACCACTGAAGGGTTTCGCGGCATAGTAAATCAAAATTTTCTACGGAGCGAACAGAGGGAAAGCCAAGATCTAATCTAGGAGATGCAAACAACGAGAGAGATTGGATTAGATCTTCATACCCTTGAAGATTCGCACAGCGGAACGTTCGTCGGAACGTGGGTGATGTAGTCGTACTCGCTTCTCCTCCTCGCGATCCGATCCGATCTAGCACCACAAGTGGCGGTGCCTCCGTGAGATGCACACGTGCAGCACCTTGACGTCTCCTCCTTCCTCGGACCAGTGAGTATGGTGGAGAGATAGATTGGATCTATAGCACGACGGCGTGGTGTATATGGTGGAGAATTTCTGCTGCAGGGCTTCGCCTACAAACAGTCGGGAGGGAGAGAGGAAGGTAGCAAGGCTGCTAGGGCTTGGAGGAAGGTGTGTGTGGGGGGGAGGGGGCGCATCACCCCTCTATATATAGAGGGGGGCGGCCAGCCCTTGCCCCTCCTCCAAGCCTATCTCTAGTTTAAACAATTTAAACTCTCCCTTATCTAGAAATCCTATCTCTAGTTTAAACGATTTAAACTCTTCCTTATCTAGAAATTCTATCCCGAGATTTAAACGAGTCAAATCTCTCTAGAATCGGCTGGGCCCTATGGGGCCTTGTGCCCCTGGCCCAATGCGGCCAGGACACTCCCTCATAGGCCCATGCCCCCTCCCGGAAGGTGGGGCCACGTTGGTCCCCTTCCGGAAGGTTCTAGAAGCTTCCGGTACAATACCGATTAACCCGGAACAATTCCGAACTCCAAAAACTGCACTGCCTTATATGAATCTTATTCTCCGGACCATTCCGGAACCTCTCGTGATATCCCGGATCCCATCCGAGACTCCGAACAAAAATTCATAAACCAATTATCCAATCTATCCTAGCGTCGAGACACGTTAAGTGTGTGACCCTGCGGGTTCGAGAATATGCAGACATGATCTTCTATCAATAATCAACAGCGGGGTCTGGGCACCCATATTGACTCCCACACATTCATCGATGATCATATCGGATGAACCACGATGCCAGGATTCAATCAATCCCATATATATATTCCCTTCGTCTCGCGATATTTTACTTGCCCGAGATTCGATCGTCGGTACCGTCATACCTAGTTCAATCTCGTTCACAGCAAGTACTTTACTCGTTCCGTAATCCGATATCACTTTGTGATTAACTCCTTAACCACATGCTTGCAAGCGGTGTTGATATCGATTACCGAGTGGGCCCGAAGTATATCTCTCCGACTTGGGAGGGACAAATTCCATCTCGATACATACAACCCAACAGATACTTTCCGATCACCTGAGAGACACCTTTATGATCACCCTCTCATAGGATGACGTTTGATGACCTCAAAGCTTTCTTCCGATACCAGGTAGTTGCATTATCTCATGGTCTAAGGAATACAATATTTGACATAGGAAAAGCTTCGCAAAGACGAACACGATGACACGATCTAATTGCTCTGATTTGTTTGGGTCTATCCACCATATCATTCTCCCAATGATATGATCTCATTATCAATTGACAACTCATGTCTATGGTTAGGAAACCTTAACCATCATTGATCAATGAGCTAATCCATAGAGGCGTACTAGGGACACGGTGTTGTTTACAAACCACACAAGTATTAAAGTTTCCGCTTAATACAATTCTAGCATGGAACATAAACTTTATCATGAACAAGAATTATAATAATAACATCTTTATTATTGCCTCTAGGGCATAATTCCAACAATTTGTCCATCCATATGACGGATAGATATACTCTGGGCCCTCTCGGTGAAATGTCATCCAATTGGCTTGCAAGCATGTGACTGGCTCACAAGGGATCACATATCACGGGAACGAGAAAAGAGTACTTATCGGTAACGAGGTTGAACTAGGTATGCAGAGATACCGACGATCATAACCTCGGATAAGTAAACTATCGTGAGACAAAGGGAAATTGGTATCGTATGTAAGTGGTTCATTCGATCGCAAAGTAATCGTAGAAATATGTGGGAGCCATATTAATTTCCAGATTCCTCTATTGGTTATTGATCGGAGAAGTGTCTCGATCATGTCCGCATAATTCACGAACCGTAGGGAGACACACTTAAGGATTCGACGTTGTTTGAGTAGTTATGGAATGATGAGAAAGAGTCTGAATGTTGTTCGGAGTCTCTAATGGGATTCGTGATATCACGAGGAGATCCGGAATGGTTCGGAGAATAAGATTCATATAAGGAAAGTCCCGTTTCGGAGTTGGAGAATGGTTCCGGTGTTTTCATCGGGAATGTTCTAGAAGGTTCCGGAATGTCCGGCACTTCGGAGGGGAAGGGTACATGAATGTGTTATATCAAGTTGGTATGATTGCATCATGTACTCGGTGTCATCGCTGAACAAAATAGAGGGTTTATTCAAATCCTAGTTTGAAAAGTCAAACGGCTAGTTTGAAAGTCAAACGGCTATTTTTGGGAAGTGGGGAAGGAGGAGGAAATCGAGTTGGGGAGGAGTCCCTCCTCCACCGCCGGCCCACCTCCAAGCCGAGTTGGGGAGGGACTCCCTCCCCTTGGCCGGCCGGCCCCTCCACCTATAAAAGGAGGGGCAGGGCTCCCCTCCAAGACACACAAGTTCCTACCTTTAAACCCTAGTACCAAGCCGCCGCCGCCTCCATAGCCGTCGCCGGCCCTAGGGCAAACCGTCGTCGCCGCCTAGCTAAACCCTAGCCGCCGGCCTGCCTCTCCTCGGCGTGTCTAAACCCTAGATCGTCGAGGGACTCTCTCATACTCCACCATACTCGCTCCGGCTTAAGGCGAAGCCCTGCGAGATCTCCCCTCTACTTCCGGTACCACGCCGTTGTGCTGCCGGAATCGCGAGGAGAGTGCTACAACCTCCGCTGCCTGCTGGAACAAGGGAGAGGAAGGTCTTCGTCGAGTACCGAACGTGTGACTGACTGCGGGAGCGCTGCCGGAACGCAGCGCCGGAAGGATCGTCTACGCGATCTTGAGATCGGGAAGAGTACGACTACATCACCCACGATAATCCGCTCTCGTTAAACACTTTGGAATCTTTGAGGGTGAGTTATTCTATCGACTCGTTGCTACAATCTAGTAGATAGATCTTGCCCTTTTTGTTTGTATGCGGTAGGAAATTTTTGTTTTCCATGCTACGAAACCCTACAGCGGAATCGTTTCTCAACTCACGCCACCCGGAACACCACAGCGCAATGCTGTGTCTGAACGCCGGAATCGAACTCTATTAGATATGGTGCGATCGATGATGTCTCTTACAGATTTTCCATTATCATATTGGGGTTATGCATTAGAAACCGATGCATTCACTTTAAATAGGGGACCATCTAAATCCGTTGAGACGACACCGTATGAACTGTGGTTTGGTGCTAAACCTAAGTTGTCGTTTCTTAAAGTTTGGGGATGCGAAGCTTACGTCAAGAAGTTGATGCCAGACAAGCTCGAACCCAAAGCATAGAAATGTGTCTTCATAGGATACCCTAAGGAAACGATTGGGTATACCTTCTATCACATATCCGAAGGCAAAGTGTTTGTCGCAAAGAACGGATCCTTTCTTGAGAAGGAGTTTCTCTCGAAAGAAGTGAGTGGGAGGAAAGTAGAGCTAGATGAGGTTATTGAACCTTCTCTTGAGTTGGAGAGTAGCGCAGCACCTGAAATTGTTCCAGTGCCGTCTGCACCAATAATAGAGGAAGCTAATGACAAGGATAATGAAGCTTCGGACGATGCTACTACTGAACGTCGCAGGTCGACAAGGTCGCGTGCCCCTCCTGAGTGGTACGGCAACCCTGTCTTAACTGTCTTGTTAGTAGACAACAGTGAACCTGCAAACTATGAGGAAGCAATGATGAGCCCAGACTCTGAGAAATGGCTAGAGGCCATGAAATCCGAATTGGGATCCATGAGAGAAAACCAAGTATGGACTTTGGTGGACCCTCCTAGCGACCGAAAGGCCGTTGAGTGCAAATGGATATTCAAGAAGAAAACGGACGCGGATGGTAATGTTACTGTCTATAAAGCACGGCTTGTCGCGAAAGGTTTTCGACAAGTTCAAGGTGTTGACTACGATGAGACTTTCTCTCCCATAGCGATGTTTAAGTCCATTCGGATTTTATTAGCAATTGCTGCGTTTCATGATTATGAAATATGGCAGATGGATGTCAAGACTGCGTTCCTCAAAGGCAACATTGATGAAGAGTTGTATATGATGCAACCCGAAGGTGTTGTCGATCCTAAGGATGCTGATAAAGTGTGCAAACTTCAGCGTTCCATTTATGGACTGAAGCAAGCATCTCGGAGTTGGAACCTTCGTTTTGATCAAGTGATCAAGAGCTTTGTATTTGTTCCAAATTGCTACGAAGCTTGTATCTACAAGAAAGTGAGTGGGAGCTCAGTGACATTTTTGGTACTATATGTGGATGACATATTGATTATAGGAAATGACATTGACATGCTTAACAATGTGAAGAGTTATTTGAACAAATGTTTTTCAATGAAAGACCTAGGGGAAGCTGCTTATATATTGGGCATCAAAATCTATAGAGATAGACAAAGACGCCTGATAGCTTTAAGCCAAAGTACATACCTAGACAAAGATCTGAAAAGGTTCAGAATGGATAAGGCAAAGAAAGGTTCAGTGCCTATGTTATCAGGTAAGATATTGAGCAAGGCTCAGTGTCCATCTACGGTAAACGATAGAGAAGCTATGAGCAAAGTGCCTTATGCCTCGGCCATAGGATCTATCATGTATGCCATGCTATGTACTAGACCGGATGTGTCCAATGCTCTTAGTTTGACGAGCGGATACCAAAGTGATCCAGGAGTGGAACACTAGACATCCGTGAAGAACATCCTAAAGTATTTAAATAGAACTAAAAAATGTTCTTAGTCTATGGAGGTGATGAACAGCTCGTCGTAAAAGGTTACATCGATGCTAGTTTCTACACCCACAAGGATGATTCTAAATCTCAGACAGGATACGTTTATATTTTGAATGGAGGAGCTGTGAGCTGGAGAAGCTGCAAGCAAAGCGTGATCGTGGGATCTACAGTAGAAGTGGAATACATGGCTGCTACAGAAGCGTCAAGTGAAGGAGTTTGGATCAAGAACTTCATCACTGAGCTTGGTGTAGTTCCAAGTGCCTTGGACCCACTGGAGATATTGTGTGACAACACTGGTGCCATAGCACTGGCTAAGGAACCAAGATATCATCCAAAGACCAAGCATATCAACCGCAAGTTTCATATAATTCGATATTATATAACAGATGGAGATCTGAAGATTATCAAAGTACATACGGATCTGAAGGTCGCAGATCCGTTGACTAAACCTCTTCCACGAGCAAAACATGATCAGCACCTTAGTGCCATGGGTGTTAGATTGTTGCCAGATGTAAACAAGATTATTGACTCTAGTGCAAGTGGGAGACTGTTGGAATTATGCCCTAAAGGCAATAATAAAGATGTTATTATTATAATTCTTGTTCATGATAAAGTTTATATTCCATGCTAGAATTGTATTAAGCGGAAACTTTGATACTTGTGTGGTTTATGAACAACACCGTGTCCCTAGTATGCCTCTATGGACTAGCTCATTTATTAATGATGGTTTAAGGTTTCCTAACCATGGACATGAGTTGTCGATTAATAATGAGATCATATCATTGGGAGAATGATATGATGGATAGACCCAAATCAAGCAGAGCAATTAGATCGTGTCATCGTGTTCATCTTTGCGAAGCTTTTTATTATGTCAAATATTGTATTCCTTAGACCATGAGATAATGCAACTCCCTGGTATCGGAAGAAAGCTTTGAGGTCATCAAACGTCATCCTATGAGAGGGTGATCATAAAGGTGTCTCTCAGGTGATCGGAAAGTACTTGTTGGGTTGTATGTATCGAGATGGGATTTGTCCCTCCCAAGTCGAAGAGATATACTTCGGGCCCACTCGGTAATCGATATCAACACCGCTTGCAAGCACGTGGCTAAGGAGTTAATCACAAAGTGATATCGGATTAAGGAACGAGTAAAGTACTTGCTGTGAACGAGATTGAACTAGGTATGCCGATACCGACGACCGAATCTCGGGCAAGTAAAATATCGCGTGACGAAGGGAATATATATGGGATTAATTGAATCCTGGCATCGTGGTTCATCCGATATGATCATCGATGAATGTGTGGGAGTCAATATGGGTTTCTAGACCCCGCTGTTGATTATTTATAGAAGATCATGTCTGCATATTCTTGAACCCGTAGGGTCACACACTTAACGTGTCTCGACGCTAGGATAGAATGGATAATTGGTTTATGAGTTTTTGTTCGGATTCTCGGATGAGATACAGGATGTCACGAGAGGTTCCGGAATGGTCCGGAGAATAAGATTCATATAAGGGAAAGCAGTTTTTGGATTTCGGAATTGTTTCGGATTGTTCGATATTGTACCAGAAGCTTCTAGAACCTTCCGGAGTGGTACCAACGTGGCCCCACTTGTCGGGAGGGGGCGTGGGCCTACAAGGGAGTGCCCTGGCCACATTGGTCCAGGGGCACAAGGCCCCATAGGCCCAGCCGGCCAAGCCCTAGGGGAAACCCTAGGGAGAGCTTCTAGAAGGAGGGGGAAAACTTGCCCCCCACTCCAACCCTTAGGGCCGCCGCCCTAGGTCTTGGAGGAGGGGCCAAGGGGGCCGGTCAGCCCCCTATATATAGAGGGCAGGGGCGCAGCCCTCCCCCCACTCCTTCAACCCTAGCCGACATACTGCTGCCCTCCAGATCGATCTCTCTCCCGACTGCGCGTAGGCGAAGCCCTGCCGCAGAAACTCTCCACCTTTGCACCATGTTGTCGTGTTGTAGATCCAATCTATCTCTCCACCCCACTTACTGGACCAAGGAAGGAGGAGACGTCGAGGTTTCGTACATGTGCATCTCTCGGAGGCATCGCCACTTGCGGTGTTGGATCGGATTGGACCACGAGGAGGAGAAGCTAGTACGACTACATCAACCACGTTCCGCTGAACGTTCCGCTGTGCGAATCTTCAAGGGTATGAAGATATCATCTATTCCCCCTCGTTGTTTGCATCTCCTAGATTAGATCTTGGCTTTCCCGTTCGCATCCGTAGAATTTTTTTTGATTTACTATGCTGCGAAACCCTGTAGAAAAATGGCTCATTTAATACATAGTGTTAACAGAAGAAATATGACATTGATTTCCATGTTGAGATACATATGTGTGCCAAAAATGGCTCAATTAATACATATAGTTAATCTTATGATCGCGTCGGCCGTAACCATGGAGTATCAGCATTTTTTAACATGATGGTTGGGTCAGTCTTCACTCTGAAGGGCGGAATTTCATCAAACTTATTATAATCTTCTGACATGTCTGTCTTGTCCTCCACTCCCACGATGTTTCTTTTCCCTGAAAGAACTATGTGATGCTTTGGCTCATCGTGTGATGTATCTGTTTGCTTATTTTTTTTCTTTTTTTCGGTTTGGTAGACATGTCCTTCACATAGGAAACCTGAGCCACATCATTGGCTAAGACGAATGGTTCGTCTAAGTTCTTGTCTACCTTCATAAGATTGTTGAGATCCACTGTTTTCATTCCGTACTTGTTGTCTACCTCAACCCCTCCTCCTGTTAGCTTGATGTTGGGGATATGCTATATGGGTATCCTCATAGCATGTCTCCTATCCGGATAACCCGGGTGGCCCACAGTTGGTAGCATGGCCCATAGCCTGCTGGGCGGCCCAGTTATATGGATCTAGAAGGGAGGCCCATGCCGGATAAAGGAAGACTACGGTTGGAGTCACCGACGTACCCGGAGCCTTGGAGTGCAAGATACACAAGACTAGTAATAGACGGTGTAGGACTTTGTAACCTATCCGGCTAGGACTTTTCCCTGTAACCCTAGGACATGGCGACTATATAACTCGGGCCTATGGGAGCCTTTAGGGCACAACCTAGTTTGATTCATACAACCTCGCACAGAGAACCTATCTCTGTAACTCGGCGTATTGCCCTTATAGTGATTTATAGCAGGAGTAGGATTCCGCCACCGTCGTGGGATCTGAACCTGGGTAAGCTGTGTTACCTCGTACCCGTCAACCGTCCGCCTTCCCCCACATCTCTAAACACGCACTGTGAGGACCCCTCCATGGCATACTCGTCGGCAATACCACGACAGTTGGCGCCCACCGTGGGGCAAGAGGAGCTTGAGGCTCTTCAGCGGGCGAGGACCAAGATCTTCGCGGCAACCGGCAAAACCATAGCCATCGGTCGTGTTCTCTTCTCCGGCAAGGTTCCGATCGTCCCTCCCGACGAGTTCTGGATCCCGGCGAAGACGAACCCTACGCGGTGTTCGATCGTTCCTATCAGAGACATCCACCTCTTCATCGGCGAAACCGACTCGGGCACTAGTTCCCTGTGAGTCGGAGGAGCATCAAGGCTCGCACGGACCGCCTACGGGCAGGATACGTTCGCAGAAGGATCGATATCGGATCTCTCTTCGGAGCTTGCCGACAAAGATCGGAAAAATTCAAGGCCCGCACGGACCGCCTACGGGCAGGATACGTTCACGGAAGGATCGATGTCGGATCTCTCTTCGGAGTTTGCCGGCAAAGATCGGAAAAATTCAAGGCCCACCCTAACCGCCCCTGTGCAGGATATAAAGGTGGAATTTCGCTGCAAATCTGTCGGCTTCGCCCGTGCGTCTGGACAGCAGAGATCCAAGTTCGTCGGAGTGGTTACCATCTTCGATCTGGCGCGCTGCGTTCAGAGAGAGGGCGAAAACCCCCGCGATTACCTGGCCAGGTGGCTCGATATACGAGCCGATCTGGCCCACTACCCCGATGATAACACTTTGTATTACTTCATGGAAGGACTGGACTATGGCACGCTTCTCCGGCATTCTCTAAGACGTCAGCAGGCGTCAGGACGCCTCACCCTGGAGGAGATGGTGAGCACCGTCAACAACTACGTGGAGGCTGACGCAGCAGCCCACAAAGCGCTTGCGCTCATTGTCGGAGATCCTCCGATTCAGCCACCGCCACCGCCACCACCGCCTCCAGCCGCCATCGTCGCATCTGCGCCGCCACTTCCAGTCATCGCCGCTGCTGTTGCACCTCCACCGCCCGTCATCGAGGAAGTACTGGCACCCTCCGACTCTGCCATTGACGCACTTTACGCTGACTTCAGTGCAGATTCAAAGGAGATAGATTTCAGTCCAGAAGAGCTAGACTTCGCCATGCAGGAGATGGAGGAGGAGTACACACGCGACGAGCAAGCCAACAATGTCGTCACGTCTCGAGGGGTGTTCGTCACCATTGGGATGGCGATGCATGAAGATCAACCCGGACGAGCTCCGCCTATAGCGCTGGAGAAGGGGAAGGGGCCACTTATTGCTGTTGACGATGATCGCGCAAAGGTCATGCCTCCTTCGCCTAACCCAGTGCAGCAGCCGCAGGAACTCGGCACTGGCCCGAGCAACAACAACACCGCAAACTTGCCGCCTCCGGCATCTACGTCTGCAGCAGCCCAACTTAATCCAGCTGATAGAGTGATGTACGACAATCTCCTCGTCGAGCCACTGACCGTCGCTCATATCCGGAACGTGACCCAGCTTGACGAGAAGTGCTAGCAGCTGCTGGAGGAAGCGCAGGCCATCGCGGAGCAAGGAGCTAAGCTAGATCGAGATTTGGTCAACGCGCAGAAGTCCATAGAGAAAGCTAGAGCAATGGCGGCCGAGAACAAGACTTTGCTGCAGCAGTAGAAGGCCAAGAAAGCTCCGGCTCGCGTCATCAACGATCCTGGCGTACGGCGCAATCTAGGATGGCCTCCCTCAAAGCCGGCACAAGCCAAGCCATACATTGACAGTGAAGGCAAGCAGGTGATGCTCACCCCACTCCTTAACCTCGCCGTCACCAAGACCCTTCTGGAGTAGGATAGATCGCCCGAAGCAGTGGAACAGGTTTATGACCTAGTGGCAAGGCGGTGAAGCAGCAGGAAAAGGCCACCTCTCAGAGGCTTGAGTCCGACCCAGCGCTTTACCAGTCTAGCCAGTATAAGCCGCCAAGGGACAAATCTCCTCTTGATGTCGGGTCCCAGACGGGTTCATCAGAACGAAGACGGAGGGATGCGCGCAACGGGAAGGATGCCATCCCCATATCCTCTGACCACGGAGAAAAGGCCCTACCTCGTCGCCCATCGCCACCACCCTGGTCCCCCCGACATCGCGAAGATTACAAGGCTCACCATCGTACGGATATGCCCCCACCAAAGCAGTGAGGCATCGTCATCCGCGACAACACGGAGTAGACCCGTCATGATGGAGAGCGTAACCAAGGACACAGGAGCAGGTCACACCATGACCCTCCACGTCCGACAAGCAACCGTGACAGGCGTGAGGCGTCGCAGGAGGGTAACAGCAAGAAGGCTAACCCACCGCCACCTCCACCTCCGTCACCACCAAGCAGTCACCATGGCGGAGGAGTCCCACGTCGTTCACGCAGCCCATCCCCTGTTGACAAGAAGAAGAAGAACCCGGAGCCGTACGATGCACGTTCATGGATCGATAAGATCCATGAGGCCCGGGAAGGACCATACATGGGACCACGTTGCTTTGGACGTGCAAACGGTCCGCAACTTACCCCAAAGGTTTCCGGATTGACAAGACCATCAAGCCCTATGATGGCACCGCCAAGCCAGCCACATGGTTGCAGGACTATGGCAACGCGGTGGAGATTGCCGGAGGCAACCCCAACGTTGTCGTCAAGTACCTCCCATTAATGTTGGCGGGCACGGCCCGTCAATGGATCGATGACTTGCCGGAGAAATCTATCTACAACTGGTTGGACGTGCAAGAAGCGTTCACCAAGAACTTTGAGGGTACATACAAGCGTCCCTGCACTGTGGGCGATCTACAGCGGTGCATGCAAGAGAAAGACGATACATCTCGCGCCTACCTCTCCCGCTGGCTGGACATGAAGAATTCCTGCGCAGGAGTGCACGCTCAGACCTCCATGGCCGCCTTCATCGATGGGTTGGAAAGAGGCGCGTTGCTCTGACATAAGCTCAAGCGCTTGCAGGACAATCACCAGCTTGACTTAAATCAGATGATCCAGTTGGTCAGTGAGTTCGCAGCTACCGCCGACGATGCTCACGGCTCCTTGCCGGCAACGGCCTTTCCAACTCAAGCTCGGAGGAACAGCAGTACAAAGCAGAAAACCGCTCCAGAAGAAAAGCAATATACTGACATGGTCGCCATGACTTTTGCAGGACGAGGTGATGGCGGACAACGTGGCCGAGGAAGGGGAGCTGGTCGTGGGCAGCAACGAGGAAGTGAAACTACCTAGGCGCCGCTCCGTGTTCCCCAAACCTACGAGGAGTACCGCGATATGTCGTGCCTCATACACCTCGACGTCAACGGCAAATCCACCCAGCCCAATCGACACTGCAAGTTCATCAATGACCTCAAGGAAGACCCAAAATTCGGCTACAAGCGAAGTCGGAAGAACAGACTGCGAGGCAAGGGCAAGGGGAAGAAGAAGGAGGAGGAGTCCAAGGATTCAAGTGACATGGACGAGGACGTTGACCCCAAGCACGCCGCCGAGAACGACGACAAGGGCAAGAACCCCTTCGCGAAGAAGGCTCCAGTAAACCACACTATCCTTGGCACCCCTACCGTCCAACAACAGAAGACCTCTCTGAGGATCCTGATGGCTACTCTCCCCCCAGTTCCCCAGTACCTGCGCTGGTCGGAGGTTCCAATTACTTGGGACAGGACGGACCACCCAGACCTTATACCTACGGAGAACCAGTACGCCATGGTCATCAACCCCTTGATTGACGGCGTGTAGTTCACCAAGTGTATGGTGGATAGTGGAAGCAGCATCAACATCATGTACCTGGATACACTGCAGAAGATGAACTTGACGGAGGCAAACCTAAAGGGGACCAACACCATCTTCCACGGCGTAGTTCCTGGTCGGGAGGCTCGGTCCCTTGGGTTCATTACACTTCAGGTTGCCTTTGACGATGTTAACAATTACCGCCAAGAGCGCATGACCTTTGAGGTGGTCCCCTTCAAGAGTGTGTACCGCGACATATTCCACACGTTCATGGCCAAGCCATGCTTCGTCTACAACAAACTCAAGATACCCGGACCAAACGGTGTCATCACCGTATCTGGAAGCTTTACCAAGGGAAGGGACTACGAAATCAATGAAGCAGCCGTTGCGGAAGCTGTCCTCTATAGCGAATAATTCAAAGAGATCCAGAGCAAGGTCAATGACTCAGAGATGCGCGCATCGAAGAAGCAGATCTCCGACTCCGCTCCTGCGTTCAAGGCCGCCATCGAGACCAAGCCGGTGGAACTTGTGGTAGGCGATGCCTCCAAGGTCACCGCCATTGGGACGAACCTGGATCCCAAATAGGAAAGCGCACTCGTCGAGTTCCTCCGTGATAATAGGGACATCTTTGCCTGGCAACCTGCCGACATGAAAGGTGTACCTAGGGAACTTGCCGAGAATAGCCTAAACATTGATCCAAAATCCAAACCAGTGAAACAACCTCTACGACGCTTTGGAGATGAGAAGAGACGCGTCATTGGCAAAGAGATAGCTAGGTTACTTAAGGCTAGATTTATCCGAGAAGTCCTTCACACCCAATGGGTGGCCAATCCTGTACTTGTCCCCAAAAAGGGAACCAATGAATTAAGAATGTGCGTTGATTACACTGGCTTGAACAAAGCATGTCCCAAAGATCCGTTTGCCTTGCCTCACATTGACTAAGTCATTGACTCGACGGCTGGCTCGGAACTTTTGTGTTTTATCGATGCATACTCAGGATACCACCAGATCAAGATGAGGAAGTCGGACCAATTGGCCACTTCGTTCACTACTCCATACGGCACGTTTTGCTATGTTACGATGCCCTTTGGGCTGAAAAATGTAGGTGCTACGTACCAGCGGACAATGCAACGTTGCCTTCATGACCAAATTGGTCGGAACGTTCACGCCTATGTGGACGATATCGCGGTGATGTCCAAAAAGTCAAACGACTTAATCTCCGACTTAAAAGAAACCTTTGATAATCTCCGGAAATACAACATGATGCTTAACCCTAAGAAGTGTGTCTTCGGGGTTCCAACCGGCAAATTGTTGGGTTTCATCGTTTCCCAGCGTGGAATCGAGGTCAACCTGGAGAAAATCAAGGCCATATTAAACATAAACCGTCTGACATGCCTAAAGGACATTCAACGACTAATAAGTTGTGTTGCAGTAGTTAGTCGGTTCATTAGCCGACTTGGAGAGAAGGATCTGCTGCTGTACAAGTTGTTGAAGAAGGCGGACAAATTCACATGGACGGACGAAGCAGATACAGCATTGAAGCAGCTCAAGGAGATTCTTTCCTCAACACCTATCCTTGCAGAACCCGAGCCTGGAGAGCCCCTGTTAATCTACATGGAGGCAACCAATCAGGTAATCAGCATCGTCATCGTGGTAGAGCGGAAGGAACCAAGCTATGAGCACGGAGTTCAACGAATAGTTTACTATGTGAGCGAGGTTTTGACGGAGTCCAAGCAGCGTAACCCGCACTACCAGAAGATAGCTTATGGATTTTTCCTTGCTTCTCGGAAGCTGAGGCATTACTTTCAGGAACACCCAATCACAGTGGTGAGCAAGACTCCACTGTCCGACATAATCAACAACAGTGACGCTACAGGAAGGGTCGCGAAGTAGGGCATTGAACTTGCTGCCTTCGAGATCACTTACAAGAGACGCGACGCTATCAAGTCACAAGCCTTGGCGGATTTTGTTGCAGATTGGACGGAGATGCCAGACGCTACTCCGTTGCCAGGACCAGAGTACTGGGTGATGCACTTTGACGGATCAAAGCTGCTCAACGGCTCGGGGGATGGTGTATTTCTACAATCACCAACAGGAGACAAGCTACACTACGTTCTACAGATCCACTTCGAGGCTACAAACAACATGGCGGAGTATGAAGCACTCATTCACGGACTACGTGTAGCCAAGGATATTGGCATCAAGCGCATAGTTTGCTGTGGAGATTCCGACTTGGTTGCCCAGCAGGTGGCTGGCACCTGGAATGCGCGGAACCCTATGATGGTGGCATATCGAGACAAAGTGGACGAGATAGCCAAGAGCTTCTTGGGCTATGAAGTCAAGTATGTGCCTAGGGAGCAAAACGAGGCGGCTGACCTGCTGTCTAAGCTAGGGTCAGGGTGCAAGCAAATTCCGCCAGGAGTTTTCCTAGAGCACCTACGCACACCATCCGTGAAGGAAGCCGACATCGACAACCCGGATAGAGCTGACTCTTTCGTCAACATGGTGACCAAGGTCCCTCCGGCTTGGACAAAACCGTTCATGGAATATCTCAAACACGGAACTTTGCCCGACGACGAAGTCAAAAGATGGCAAATAGTACGACGAGCAAAGGGTTATACCATAATCAATGGGCAACTCTAAAAAAGGAGAACTACTGGTGTATACCTAAAGTGTGTTTCCCAGCTAGAAGGTATGGAGATCATACGCGAAATCCATCTCGGAGATTGCGGGCATCACGCCGCTCCTCGATCGTTGGTCGCGAAAGCCTCCCGGCAAGGATTCTACCGGCTGACTGCGAAGGTGGACGCCGACAAGCTGGTTGAGACATGCATGGGATGCCAGTATTATGCCCGACAACCACATGTTCCCGCTGAAGAATTGTGAACAATACCAATAACTTGGCCGTTTGCA
The DNA here is from genome assembly GCA_910589765.1 of Avena atlantica. Taxonomy (NCBI): domain Eukaryota; kingdom Viridiplantae; phylum Streptophyta; class Magnoliopsida; order Poales; family Poaceae; genus Avena; species Avena atlantica. The sequence continues at coordinate 290,268,966 of OU342738.1, forward strand.
GTCTGGGGGCTAGACATGGTGGGACCGTTATAGACGGCACCTTGTGGGTTTACGCATCTGCTTGTAGCAGTTGATAAATTCACTAAATGGATAGAAGCTAAACCCATTGATGGGGCAACTGCCCTCAGGTTTGTCTGGGGTCTAGTGGTGAGATTTGGTCTCCCACATAGCATTATCACCGACAAAGGCAGCAATTTGTCACTCGGGGAAGTGGAGGATTATTGTTGGGAGAAAGGCATCCGACTTGACCTTGCATCTGTGGCACACCCACAGTCCAATGTTCAGGTTGAGCGAGCTAATGGATTAATTCTGCAGGGAATCAAGCCACTTCTTGAGGCACTGCTACATACAGCAGCTGGAGCCTGGGCGGAATAATTGCCATCTGTGCTGTGGAGTTTACGAACTACACCCAACAGATCCACCGGCTATACCCCTTTAGTTCATAGTATATGGAGCAGAAGCCATCCTACCTTCCGACATCCTTCACGATGCACCAAGAGTTGCCGCCTACAACGAAGATGATGTTGACGAATCCAGACCCCTAGATGTGTCCCTTCTCGAGGAGGAGCGCGTTTTGGCATGCCAAAGATCCTCCATCTACCAGTAGAATCTATGCAGCTACCATAGTCGCCGTGTTCGGCATCGCTCGTTTAAAGAGGGGGATTTGGTGCTCCGACTTAAGCAGAAGAAGTCACACAAATTATCCCCGCCATGGGAAGGACCGTTCATCATAAGCAAGGCGCTACTCAATGAGTCTTACTACCTTGTTGACAATCGTGAACTGAAGGATAGACCCAACGAGGATCATAAGCGTAAGCGACGTGACCCGAATGATGACTACCCGGAGCTTGATCGGCCATGGAACATAGCACAACTACGTCATTTTTACACTTAGCATTTTTTTATCTAGATCAATGAAATAAAGCTCTCTGGTTCACTCATATTTCTGAGTCTTTTACCTCCTTTAGTGTTCATTTTTGGATCATGTAAAACCTTTATGCACAAGCTTTGCGATTGCACTTGTGAAAACGGGCGTTAGATTAAGTTTTCTGGTCTACACGTTCTTTTTCGTTTTTATGTGGATTCTGGAGTAGTGACTTTTGGCACTTATTGTCGGCGATTTTGAGCTAAGGTTATTGATGGTGCCATTGGGCATCATCACCTGAGCGCATCGTTCCGACAACGAGTCTTCCGACTCACGAAAAGTCAAGCATAAGAACCAAAGTAATGGATAAACCAGCACTTGCTTAAAACAATATATACATGCTGGAAACTAGTTCTTGAGCAGCAGGAAATAACAACCATTGTTTTCCGCCTTAAGTTACATAAACAAGTTTTTCCGCATATGCACGAAAGGTGAAACAAATATTACAAAGTTGTTCTTCATTCCTTTGGCGCAGGTGACTTGGAAGCAGCATCATCACCAGCCGGAGAACCACCCTCGAAGTCGGCGCTGTGGTGGGACTCAGAGGAACCTTGGTTTCCGATGTCGATGGTGTTCATTGGCACAAAGACGTTGACGTCTACCAACTCGGCAACTCTCATGTCATAGCCTGCGAGCGACGACAAGATGGATTCATGGTTGATCTCTTTGCCATCGTCGTCTACGTCGAGAATGCCAGAGGTCACCGAGTCGATGTCGGCATCTTCGTAGTGTGCCTTCACCATTGATAGCGTCATCCTTGCGCCAGCCCATGCACATGAAGCTTTCCAGCTTGTGATACGCTCGGGGGCTCGGCGCAGAATCTCTGAGTACTTCACCACGGATTCCGATGCCTTGATATTTATCTGGAGAGGCTTGGCGATCTCCTTGTCTTGCGTGATGGCGGTGTTGATAAAGTTGCCGGCAAGAACCATGCATTCCTTGGCTGGAGGAGGCGATCGGGTTAAACCCATAGGAGCTGCAAATTCCGACAAGGAGCGCATGAGTTCAACAATTCGAAGTACCCAGACTACAGAAATCCAAGACGGAGCAAACTTACTGAAGATGCTGGCCTCAGCTTGCCAGAGGGTGTCCGCCAAGGATTCTTTCTCTTGTTGGAGGAGCTTATACGCCTCGCTATGGCGTTGATTCTGCTCATCGGCAGCTTGCTTCTGATCATTTAAGATCGCAATCTCCTCCTCCAAGCGATTGATTTCCTCGATGGCGGAGTCCTGCAGGGCCTTCATCGACTCCTCATGCATTTTCAGCATGTCCTTCCTCTCCTGCTTAAGAATTTTGTTCTCGCTATCCATCTCTTGAATGTGCTTGGATTGCTTGACAATATTCTTGGCCTTGGTGATGGTTTCTGCAAGTCGGAGAAAGCAAAGTACACAGTGAGTACTCGGATAATATGGGTACAATACCAAGGCGGAATGTGAAAAAGAAAACAGACGCTTGCTCTTGGTGATTTGTTCCTTCAAGAAGGCAGTTTTACCCTTTTCAGCTTCCAGGTCTGCACGCATCTTCTGGTACTTGTCATTGGCCATGCCCCTCCGAGCACTCTCGTTCTGTGGAAAAAAGGTCAAAGTTAAAACGTTGTTTGGTCTTCTTGGAGCATCTAGCCGGAAATTTTCCACCTAGATGCTCGGGGGCTACAGCGAGAGTTTTTGACTTAGCATTATGCTTAGCTTTTCTTTAAGCATCTAGTCGGAACTAATTCAGTTTTCGATTAGAGGCTTGGGCGCTACAGTATAAAGTTTTTAACTCGGATATATGCTTAGCTTTTCTTTAAGCATCTAGTCGGAACTAATTTAGTTACAACTAGAGGCTTGGGGGCTAGAGTATGGAAATTTATAAACACTGCGTATGCTACTCTTAAAGTATCTAGTCGGAACATTGCATTCCACCTACATGCTTGGGGGCTATAGTGAGAGTTTTTCTAACTTAGTCACTCTTAGAGCATATAGATGCAAAAACCTATGGTTTTTCCGTCTACATCCTCGGGGGCTACAGTGGGATACTCATATGAAATACAAAAGGCAAATAAAACTTACAAGGATTCGTTGTTTCCTTGCAAGATTTCTGCTTGTCGGCGGAGCTCCTCTAGACCGCACGTCAGAGATGTCCGTGCCGCACCAGGGACCAAAGCAGTGCTACCCGGAGTAAGTACCGGATAGACTATCTTTGGATAGTATATGGTTTTCTTGGGTGCGGGGGCGCCGCCAACGACAGAGGTACCTGCTTCCACCACCGCCTTACCACCACCGATGGCATCCTTAGCCGGAGCTTCAGCCATTTGGTGGGCGACACTTTCCTACGTCGCCTGCTCGCCGACGACAGCAACCTCGGTAGAGGCACCTGAGTCCACTTCGATGGCGGAAGGGCCAGATGCCTCCTTAGCTTGTGAGCTTGTCGGGGCAGACGAAGGCTTGCTGGAGGGAGTGGTAGGGGCGATGGCGGGAGATGCGTCGTGATGCAGCATGTCCTTGATGGTTCTAGAAGCCCCCAATTTGGAGGTCTTCTTGAGGCTGGTCATGGCTTTCTTCCTGAAACGTGCAAAATGCATCAGTATAGGAGCAAGACAGATAAATAGACAATGTCGGAGGAAGAGAAGCTTACACAAGTGGGGGTGCTTTGGCGAAGAGGATCCCGGTAACTTTTCTCTTTTCCGCCTCCAAGGCGGCGGTAGTCTTCTTGGAGGCTCCACCCTCCGTCTTCTTCTTCTTGCCTCCGTCGGCAGCGTCAGAGGTGGAGCTATTCCGCTTTCGCGCCAAAGGAGCATTGTCGCCGGACACGCCCGTGACTTCCTTCATCTTTGGATCGTAGATTTGGGCAGCCAGATTGTCCTCCTCTAGATCGCTAAGCTGTTAAGTGAGAAGTCACTGTGTTAGATGAGATAACATTTGCAAGACGGAAGAACTAGAGTATATGTCATACACATAAAATAAATACGTACCTTTGGGAACTTGCCGTCTACGAACATGTTGTAGGTGATGGTGAAGCCACGCTTCTTATCCTTCACCTTGACGATGTCCTTAAGGCGAAGCTTGACGGAGTCGCTCGAGAAGTTGTCCACGGAGATGCGGAGGCTATCCCTTCTATCGCTGGTATACTCGTGCATGAGCTTCGCGTGATGCTGCAGAGGTTGGATTCGCCTGATGAACCAGCACATGGCTAGGTCCAAGCCGGTCAAACCCGTCTCTACGAATCATTCTATCCGCCTTATGGAGCGGGAAGCATCGAGGTCGGAGGGAAGGGAGGCCTGGGATCTCCATGACGAGGCTTCAGCGGCGGCTCCGTCAACGAAGTCCGGGTACGTTACTTGTCGGCCAGCCAGATGAACGTCTGGGCCGTAGAAGTATGTCCGTTGTAAATTTTTGCAGGACTCGTGGCCGACGATGTCGGGGAACCGCCGTCCAGGTCGGATCTTGAAGCTTATGGTGCCGCAATTCCTAAGTTCTTCCTTACTAGCTCTGGCTTCACATTTGACGGTGAAGAAGTACACGAAGAGGTCTAGCCTAGGCTTTATCCCTAAGTAACCCTCGCAGAGCGCCGCGTAGTTGCTAAGCGCTAGGATACTGTTGGGAGAAAGATTCTGGGGCTGGACTCTGTAGTGGTTTAAGATGGAGAGGAAGAAGTTGGAGATGGGCAGGGAGATGCCGCGTACCAGTTGGGCTTTGAGGTACACCTTTTCTCCGGCTTGGGGAGAAGGTGTCACCTCGCTGGCCGGCGCCGCCCGCCAGGCGAGCCCCTCCGTAGGTAGCCCTCGGCGATCAGCTCTTGGATGTCATGGTCGGTGATATCTGAGCCGCGCCAGTCGCCCTTGTGCGAATCTAGCTCCTCTTACAATGGCTCCAGCGCCGCTAGATTATGGTCGCCGCCGGTGGACTCAATCACCGCCGAGGCGGGGATGACTAAGCCCTCTGGGGGAACGATGATAGAGCTCGCCGACTTCACCGCGGCTTCGCTCGATGCCGCCATGGAAGTAGAGGTGCTGCTGCTGGCCATGGAGAGAGGTTGGATGTGACTGGTGCGGATTGAGGCTAGGGTTTTTCGTGAATTTGGCGCGGAGAGCTCGAGGAGGCACGCGCTGGAGGAAGAAGACAACGCGAGGAGAGAATGAGGTAAAAGGTAGAAATTCCACCATGGTTATTATTTATCATCTCCAGCGTCAAGATTCGTGCAGCTTGATCGGACGGTTGCCGCGTAGACGATGTGTTCGCGAACGTGCGCGGAAATTTCGCCACGTCTCCAACCGTCGCCGCCAACGGTTCGTATCGCTCGCGCGGGAAAATCGGACATGATTGCGTTCTCTACATGTGTGAGTTACGAGGCGTCACTGACCTAAGCCTACGTCGTCCTAGCTCACATAGGCAGATGAGCCATCACATCAGAAGATTTCGGCATGGATGGATCCAGTCCGGCTACGGAACAGTACGATGGAAGATTCAGCATTTCTCCGACTTACATATTGAAGACGGAGAAAGCCTTGCAGGGTTCTTTGGGAGGACTACAAGATATTGCTTGACGATTTGCCGACATCCACCTAGACGGAGCATTCCACACGAAGAGGCAAGACGGCGCAAGATCTCGGAGTTCTCCGGGGGCTACTGTTGGGGATATGCTATATGCGTATCCTCATAGCATGTCTCCTATCTGGATAACCCGGGTGGCCCACAGTTGGTAGCATGGCCCATGGACTGCTGGGCGGCCCAGTTAGATGGATCCTGAAGGGAGGCCCATGCCGGATAAAGGAAGACTACGGTTGGAGTCACCGACGTACCCGGAGCCTTGGAGTGCGAGATACACAAGACTAGTAATAGACGGTGTAGGACTCTGTAACCTGTCCGGCTAGGACTTTTCCCTGTAACCCTAGGACCTGGCGACTATATAAGTCGGGCCTGTGGGAGCCTTTAGGGCACAACCTAGTACCGATTCATACAACCTTGCACAGCGAACCTATCTCTGTAACTCGGCGTATTGCCCTTAAGGTGATTTATAGCAGGAGTAGGATTCCGCCACCATCGTGGGATCTAAACCTGGGTAAGCCGTGTTACCTCGTACCCGTCAACCGTCCGCCTTCCCCCACATCTCTAAACACGCACTGTGAGGACCCCTCCATGGCGTACTCATCGGCAATACCACGACACTTGACCCATTTGCACCGAAACAAGGGGACCTTAAAATTAGGTCCATAGTCAAGTTCCCATATCTCCTCTATGAACCCATAATACATGGTCTTTTTCCCATTGTCTTCTGCTGCATCGAAGCGGACACCACTATTTTGGTTGGTGCTCTTTTTATGTTGGCCTATCGTGTAAAATGTATTCCCATTTATCTCGTACCCTTGGAAAGTACATACAGTCAAAGATGGTGTCCTGGACAACAAGTACAGCTGATCTCCAACAGTGGTATTATTTGTGAGAAGTCTTTGCAGCCAGCCGCCAAAACTCGCCATGTGTTCACTATAATCCATTCATCAGACTGCCCCGGGTGTTTGAGGCGTATAAAATTCTTGTGTTCATTGATATACGGGGCAACCAAGATAGATCTTTGTAAAATCGTGTAGTGTTCTTGATTGAGAGAATGCCCGTCCCTACATATCATTGCTTTACATCCTAGGGTGCCTTTTCCACGCAGTCTCCCCTCATGTCGTGATTCTGGAACACTAATCGCCTTAAGGTCAGGAATAAAATCAACACAGAACTCAATGACCTCCTCTGTTACATAGCCCTTGGAGATGCTTCCTTATGGCCTAGCACGGCTATGAACATATTTCTTTAAGACTCCCATGTACCTCTCAAAGGGAAACATATTGTGTAGAAATAGAGGACCGAGAATGGCAATCTCTTCTACTAGGTGAACCAGGAGATGCGTCATAATATTGAAGAAGGATGGTCGGAACACCAACTCAAAGCTGACAAGACATTGGGCCACATCTGTTTGTAACCCTGGTAGGCTTTCTGGATCGCTGAGATATTGCATTGAGGAATGCACATAGCTTCATAATGGGTACTCGAACATTTTCAGGTAGAAGCCCCCTCAATGCAATCAGAAGCAATTGCGTCATAATCACGTGGTAGTCATGAGACTTCAGGTTTTGGAATTTTTTCTCTGCCATATTTATTATTCCCTTTATATTCGACGAGAAGCCAAACGGGACCTTGATACTGCTCAGGCATTCAAAAAAGATTTCCTTCTCTGCTTTGGTAAGAGCGTAGCTGGCAGAAGTTAAGTGGCATCGTTTACCCTTCTCGTTCTTAGGATGCATAGGCTCTTCAGTGTCTTTCATACGTTGCGGGTCCTGCCGTGCTTCCGGTGTATCTTTTGTCTTCCCATACACTCCTAGGAAGCCTAGCAGGTTCACGAAAACATTCTTCGTCACGTGCATCACGTCGATTGAAGAGCGGACCTCTAGGACTTCCAATTGGGTAGGTCCCAAAATATAGATTGCTTCTTCCACATGGGCGCGTGTCCGACATCGTCATTCGGAACAGATAGACTGCCAGGACCTTTTCTAAAGATTAATTCTAGGTCCTTGACCATACCAAATACCTCCTCACCGGTACGGAGGACAGGCTTCCTCCGGGGTTCTGCGAGACGTTTGAAATGCTTGCCTTTCTTTCTTACGGGATGCAGGTTCGGAAGAAATCGACGATACCCTAGGTACACAACCTTCTTACATTTATCCAAATATACACTTTCAGTCTCATGTAAACAGTGTGTGCATGCATTGTATCCCTTGTTTGTCTGCCCTAAAATGTTACTAAGAGCAGGCCAATCATTGATGAATACGAAAAGCAACACTCGTAGGTCAAATGGCTCCCCTTTGTTCTCATCCCACATACGTACACCTGGTTTGGCCCATAGCTGTAAAAGTTCTTCAAGTAATGGCCTTAGGTACACATCAATGTCGTTGCCGGGTTGCCTCAGGCCTTGGATGAGCACTGGCATCATAATGAACTTCCTCTTCATGCACAACCAAGGAGGAAGGTTATAGATACATAGAGTCACATGCCAGGTGTTGTGACTGCAGCTCTGCTCACCAAAAGGATTCATGCCATTTGTACTTAGACCAAACCTTAAATTCCTTGCGTCACGTGCGAAGTCCGGGTACTCTCGCTCAACTTTTCTCCATTGTGACCCATCAGCGGGGTGTCTCAACATCTCGTCTTTCTTACGGTCTTCCATGTGCCATCACAACAACTTGGCATGCTCTTTATTTCTGAAGAGACGTTTTAACCGTGGTATTATAGGAGCATACACATAACCTTGGCAGGAACCTTCTTCATAGGGGCCTCTCCCTCAACATCTTCAGGATCGTCTCATCTGATCTTATACCGCAGTGCAGTGCATACCGGGCATGCATCCAAATTCTCGTACTTCTCACCGCGGTAGAGGATGCAGTCATTAATGCAGGCATGTATCTTCTGCACGTCTAATCCTAGAGGGCAGACAACCTTCTTTGCTTGGTATGTACTGTCGGGCAACTCATTATTTCTTGGAAGAAGATTCTTCATTTTTACCAACAACTTTGAAAATGCATTGTCAGTCACACCCTTCTCTGCCTTCCATTGCAGCAAATCCAGTGTGGTACCTAGGTTTGTGTGGCCATCTTCGCAAGTTGGGTATAACAATGTTTTGTGATCCTTTAACATCTGCTCCAGCTTCTTCTTATTTTCAGTTTTACATTCTTCCTTTGCATCATTAATGGCCCGACCAAGATCGTCATTAGCGGGCCCATCTGCTGCCTCTTGATCTTCATTATCTACCCCCGTTGCAGTATCATCGTATTTAGGATACATATTATAATAGTTGTCATCATCCACTTCTTCTTCGTTGTCTTCCATCACGCTTTTTCTCCGTGCTTGGTCCAACAATTATAGCTGGGCATGAAACCGGATCGAAGTAGGTGGGCGTGAATGGTTCTGGTATTTGAGTAGTCTTTCTTGTTCTGATAGTGAACACACGAACAACACATAAAACCATTGTGACCATGGTTTGCATTAGCCACAATGATGAAATTTTGGAGGCCCGTAATGTACTCGGAAGTGCGTCGGTCACCGTACATCCATTGCCGGTTCATCTGCATTAATATATAGTATATCAAAAATTAATAGGGAGATGACCATTTATATAGTACATCAATGACACATGAAAGGATAAAGTTGCCGACCTCGACCGAGAAGGAAAGAGCAACAAAAAAACTTATTTCGAGCCCTCGGACATTTTACCGAACACCTCTTGTGCATAGGAAAAAAACACAAACTAGCACACCTCTCACCCTCTTGCGATGCTCCAAAATGAGAGAGTGAAAAAATGAGAGAGAGGGGTGTGGACAAGCCATGAACCAGTGTTAAAGGGGGGTTGCGCGGGCCACTGGTGCAGGGCCTTTAACACCGGTTTGTGGCTCGAACCGGTGTTAAATGGGGGCTCCTTTTTGCTTTCTGGACCACGCTGGTACGGGCGCCCCCTTTAACACCGGTTCGTAGGTGTTAAAACCCATTTTCGATCTCAACCAAAGGCCTCATTTCCACTAGTGCATCCCTTATTATGCTCGCATTTACTTGGAACAAACGGAATGCGAGATTTTTTCAGCATGTATCTACTATGCCTCTCGAAGTTGTAGAAAAATTAAGCTTGTGGAGTGTGGAGGGGCTAAGCACTAGGGGTCAATCATGTCGAGAGTGTAGACATTGTGTATTGGAGCTTTTGGATTGGTTGTACTTCATCCGTCTCAAAATAAATGTTTTAAATTTGTCAAAATTTGGAATCTAGTCACTATTTAATATATATATATTTATTCAAATTTTAAAAAGCCCATCTATTTTGAGACGGAGGGAGTAATATAATCTATGTAGTTTTTGTCTCTGTTTAAAAAAAGTCAGAAAGGTCATTTTTGTGTAGTAAAAAATACAAAAATAGTCGTGTTGAGGTTTGTCATGTTTATTGCATAATGTCATTGCTATGTGAAAAATTATTTTCATATTATTTTGAAACTTATAAATATGATTTTTTTTATTTCTTTGTTTGAACAAAGAAGGGTACAGAAGGACCCAGAGCCACCGCTTCATAGGGATAATATATAGAGAGAGAATTCCTTATTTGACACTACTCTTAAATATGATTCCTTATATGACACTGAATTTTTTTTGACTTCCTTATTTGACACCTTGTGTAAATTTTATGCCCTACATGACACTCTAGTGCATTTTTAGGAACTAACAGTGTTAATTGTGACTTAAAAAGACATCTTTGGCCCTGGGGCATAATGTGACCAAATTAGAGAGCATTAGGAATCTGCTACGGGTATTTTTTTTTGTTGGGTAGTAGGATGGTGTCCCGCTAAATGGACGCGGCTTGCCTGTGCCCGTTCCGTGCGACCATCTGTGCGGCTTTGACAAATGAAACCAATCGAACGGATGTGGCTCCCGTACCATCCGGTCATGCCTTCTTCTCTCTAAAAAAAATAGGAATACAACTGATATATGATTCCCTTCCGTAAGAGACCAAACAATACTCCCTCCGTTTGGGAGTACTGTTGCACGCTCGGGCAAGCACCGCATTAAACCGCATCGCCGCCGGAAACCATGAGAGCTCAGGCAAGACTGGTGGAACCGGCATACGCTGACCATCGCCCTCAATCCCAAGAAGCTTGATGAAATCCGAAACCGAGGAGAAGCGGTAGCGTCTAGAGCGCTGGGATTTGACTCACCGCCATATTAATTTGTCCTGTATTGCTAGCAGAAGGTACTGGATCCAACCAACAAATATTGTACACGCAGGGCATTGCTGCATGATTTGGCAGTGGTAAGAAAGGGAGGGAAGAGTCGAAGAGAGATAGGAAGTGTAGTCGTGAGGAAGAAAAGGAATGGTAGACAAGATTATGGGAGTTTTTTGAGAGAGATTGGGAGGAGGCAGAGGGAGATTGAGATACCAGCTGGGTGCGCAGGCGAGTTGGTCGTAGGCAACGGCGGCTCCGTTGGCCAGGAACGGCCGGTGGCGCAGAAACAGAGTCACGGCACCGGCGAGGTTGGCAGGAAGGTCTGCAACGGAGAAATGGAGGTACGGCCGCGCTCGTCCAGGTCTGGAAGCTGCTTGTATATTCCACTTCGATTTCAGACAGGGAAAGAAGAAGTATACGGACGGAATTGTACTGTGTTTTTTTTCCTAGAAAAAACGGCACGAGCGGGAGTTCGGGAGGCGCAAACCGTTGGATTGGTTCCACCCGGCTAGGCCGCACGGATGGTCGCACGGAACGGGCACAGGCAAGCCGCGTCCGATCGGGCAGGCTATTTTTTATTTGGACTGCTGACATGTAGGGAATATGTTAGGGTATTTTGGTCCACGGGAAACAAAACTGATGGAACAATGTAACGGAACGAACGGCAGTGTTATTTGAGGCATCAAAATTTACATCATGTGTCAAATAAGGAAGTCAAAAAAGTTTGGTGTCATATAAAGAATCATTTTTAATATCATTGTCAAATAAAGAATTATATAAGGTGAACCTTACAACAAACGAAAGGGACCAAAATAAAAAGAAAAATTACAGCATGGTCTAGAAACTTTACAGGAAGGATCCCAAACATAAAAAGTAAATTGCAATCTGGTCCTTCTCTCTAACGACTGCAGAGAAGCGAACGCTTGGTGGGGGGGGGGGGGGGGGGCATTTCAGCCCCGGGCACGATGATTTCTAATTTGTTCAAAATGAATAGATCATGGGAACTCCATTTCCCGCCTCTGTATATGAATAATACCATGGTTCCTTAATTGGTAGTAGTACAGTATTTCATTTTCAGCCGACTCGAAGCACAGGGCGGCCTCTTGGGCTATGTCCGGCTGCTCTGCCCGCGCGCTGTAGTATCGGTCAAGTCGGTACCTCGCAGTTTTACAAAACCCTACTCTCCCGGGGTTACATAACCTACAAATTTAGCACCGGCTAAGCTCCACGCTCTAGCCTCATCTTTTATTTTGGCGATAACCATGATAAGTGATGCCGAAAAACTATTGCATTGCGCTCCTTTCAAATCTTCCACAAAATAAGCATTATTAAGGAACCCAAAGCTTTTCTCGAAGCACGCTGGGCCTGGCCAAGCGGGCGCCGAATCTTGCACGCGGCTGCATGTGGGCTAAAGGTCCGGCTGCTCTGCCCACGCGTCGTAGTATTGGTCAAGTCGGCACCTCCTAATTTGTCAAGCTCCCAGTATTTGGTCTCTATCCGGCGACGACTCGATCAGCGCGCCTGCAGCAAAGGCCGGCAGCCACTAAACTGCCACTACGTGCCATGAATATAGGTTCAGGGTGCATGTGGAACTGTCAGCGGAGGTCCTCACATTCCAGCAACAGTTAAGTGGGTGTTTCACGATGATTCCGTTAAATTTATGCGGTGCCTACCATTCCACTTATGGTCACATATGTCCGCAAATATTAAATTATATACTCTCTTAGGGCTTGTTTGATTCATAGGATAGGAAAAATATAGGAATAGGAAAAACATAGGATTGAGATGTCATGCCAACTTGAATTCTATGGGAAGATGAATTTTGTTTGATGTAGCAAAGGAATTTTTCCATGAGGTATGATCTAATGTTTCTTTCCTATAGGAATTGCACTACAAGATTCCTATAGGATTAATTCCTATAGGATGTGTTCCTATGAATCAAACAATAACATAGGAAAAATTTCCATATGATTTAAATTCTATACAATTCCTATGCAATTCCTATGAATCAAACAAGCCCTTAGTCTTAAAATATATGTCGAAAGTTTGTCTAAATTTAAATATATCTATATACTAAATACTGTGTAGATACGTCAAAATTTAGACAAATTTTCGACATCTATTTCAAATATAAAAATACTTTTATGGAAAACAAAATGGACTAAATTTAGACAACTCGTACACCACACCACCTAGCAGTCGCTGGCCAACCTCAATGGAACGAGCCAGATGCCAGCGTCAAACTAAGTCGTAGAGTAAATTACATATTCATACCACATTTGGGGCAGCGGTGACGAGTTGGTGCATACTTTGGTAATTTTAACAAGTAAGTGCAATGTTTGGGGCAGCCAACGACAGATTGCTCAAAAACTGGTTTGATAGCGTTTTAACATCGCGGGCCCGCTGTCAGATGCTGACTAGGCCTAAACGGTCGTCGGCCACCGTTAGAGAGCGACCGCTTGAGCACCTGGTCCGGCCCGACCCCGACCTGGAAACCTAGCCACTCTATTCCCCCAGTTCTTGCTCGAGATGGAGGAGGGCGATGGCGGCGGAAGTGGCGACGATGGTGGCGGCGGGAAGGGTTTCTTCGACAACTGGAGTGCTGGAGATGGAGGTGTCTTCGACGACGGCCTCGATGAGCTGTGGCCGTCCCGTCCATCTGCGGCGACACAGATGCTCGCCCAGAGCTCCTAGATGTGGCAGCAGAACCTAGCGGCGAGTGCATAAGCTGGCGGATTTGGGTAAGTTCTTCTCCTCTGTCTCCTAGGAGTAGATTAGTCAATGTTACCATTTTGGTAAATTAGATTTAGGGAAGCCTTGATTGAGATCATGATAGTTGATCCTCACTATTTTTACTATTTCAGTGAACAGTCTGTGTTTACCGTGGATGATGATGGTCAGGTGTTTACTAGTCAAGTAGCTAGTAACAATCTAGTAGTGGATAGCCAAGACATAGTGAATATTCAGGAAGGGAAAGAAATAGCACTGTGGGACAGTGATGAGGATGTAGATATGAGCTCAGATGATGCAGAGTTTGACATGGGAGACTTTCCTAATACTGAAGAAATGAGGAAGAAGGATCAGTCTAAAGTGGATGAGATCTTGGAGGATATGAGACAACAGAAAGATGATCCAATGACACACTGTCAAGGTGATACTGACATTGAAGATTTGTTTGTAAGTGCAGATCAAACAAGTGCTGAACCAGCTAGTGAAGCACATGATGAACCTGTGCTTGTTAAGAGGAAAGGACCCACTGCACCTCAGAGGCCAAAGAAGCTGCCTGTTAAGAGGAAAGGACCCACTGAAAGGTCCCATTCAGCTGTGGTAATTGTTGATGAACCATAATTTATACCATATGATGATGAAGAGAAATGCTCTGGTTTTCTGCCAGAGTATGATGATGATGAGTTTGAACCATTGTCAATGGTTCCACCTAAGGGTAGAAAGAGTAGAGCAAAGAAAAGGCCACCTAGGGTATGGTATGATGACAAAAGACTACAAGCACATGAGCAACTTGCAGTGTTCATGTGTTTTACAAATGCAGAGCAGCTCAGAGATGCATTGGTTAATTTGCATATAGCACAAAGTAGGAATTATGAGTATCACAGAAACTCCAATGTTAGTATTATTGTGGATTGCCCAAAAAAGCCATGTCCTTTCTACATGACAGCATCAGTGATAAAAGGAGAGAAGACAATGGTTATTAGGAAGATGCATAATGTGCATACATGTGAGACTTCAAGTGAAAGGAAAAATTCAAGGGTTAGTGCAAAATGGCTAGCCAAGAGGTATGAGGGTCTCTTCAGATCAGATCCTAATACATGCATTCAAACATTGATTGATAAAGCAAAGTTGGAGTATGGTGCTGTGGTGCCTACGATGATGGCATATAGGGCTAAGAATCATGCGCTGGATGCTGTTTTGGGTGATCACAGAGAGCAGTACTTCAGACTTAGAGATTGGGTACAAACAGTGATTGATACAAACCCTGGAAGTAGGGTAATTGTGCAAACAGTTACCCCTCCTCCTTCTGAAGAAAATCCCCATCCAGGTCCCACTTTTCATGGTCTTTTCTTCTGCTTAAATGGAACCAAAGAGGGATTTCTGAAAGGTTGCAAGCCATTCATAGGTACTCTTCATTTACTTACTAATTGTGTATGTTGGTGTTGTTTTATGTTTATTTCCCTAAAGTGTGATTTGTAATGCAGGTTTGGATGGATGCTTCATCAAACTGTGCACTGGTGCTCAAATTTTAGCTGCAACAGGGCGAGATGGGAATAACAACATGTTCCCTATAGACTTTGCAGTCGTTCCAAAAAAGGACACAACCAATTGGTGTTAGTTTTTGACTCAGTTGAAGTATGCTTTAGGTGGTGAACAAGGAGAGTTTGGACCCTACACAATTATGTCTGACAGGCAAAAGGTTTGTCTTGTAAAAATGCTTGTCTTATTTAATTGCTAGTCATATATAAATGGTAGTCATATTTAAATGCTTGTCATATTTAAATGCAGGGACTTCTCAAAGCAGTGACACAAGTCTTTCCTTATGCCCATCAAATATATTGTTTAAGACACATTTATGCAAATTTTCAAACAGCTGGTTTCAGAGGAGAAGACTTGAAGAAATGCATGGACAGATCTAGCTATGCCTACCATAGGTCTCAGTTTGAGGTTGCAATGGAAACTTTAAAGCTTGAGAGTGAAGATGCATGGAAATGGTTGAGTAAGATCCCACCACACACATGGGCAAGGCATGCATTTGACACCAATTGTAAGACAGACCTGGTTGTTAACAACCTCAGTGAGGTGTTCAACAGATATATCTTGGATGTGAGAAAGAAGCCCATAAGAACAATGCTTACTGGAATAAAAAACAAGTTAATGGTTAGGAATCATGGAAAGAGAGTTGGTGGCCAATCTTCTAGGTGGGAGATCACACCTCACTTCACTGAACAGTTAGAGCTTGCAAAGACATACTCCAGACCTTGCACACCAAGAATTTCAGGCACTGATCTGTGGGAAGTGACAAATGGAAAAGGTGACCAGATACATGCTGTGGACTTGGTGGCTAGAACTTGTGGATGCAGGAGATGGGATGTCACACGGCTTCCTAGCAATCATGCTTGCTCTGCTATAATCAAGGCCAAGCAAAAAACCTGAAGACTATGTGAGCAGTTTCTTCAAGAAAACAATGTACATTGAAGCATTCAAGCCTATGATCTTTCCAGTGCCTGGGCAACATGATTGGACAAAGACTAACACTCCTGACATTGTACCTCCTGACTTCAAGATTAGTAAAGGAAGAAACCAAGAGAAGAGAAGGAAGGGGAAATTTGAGAAGCCCAAAGCTAAAGATACCTCAAGGATGGGAACAATTACCTGCTCAAACTGCAATTTGCAAATCCATAGGTACACAAGTTGCACTAAAGATCTGAGGGCAGATCTACTTGCTAGAAAGAACAAACATGTGGTTAGTAACCCGCATTGCTGTCATTTGTTTTAACTTGTGGTAATTGTTTAAACTTGCATTGCTGCTGACTGACTGGTTTATCTTATAAGCAGAATATAGATGAAGATGCTCCTCCTAGAGCTCCTCCAAGTGCTCCTCCAAGAGCTCCTCCTAGAGCTCCTCCAAGTGATCCTCCAAGAGCTCCTGGTCCAAGTTCTTCAACAAGCTGGAGCACTGCTGCAACAAGAGGTCAAGGACTAGCTCCACCAAGATCTACTATAATAGCCACAGAGTTAGAGTATGAAGCAGGATATCCAGCATACAAGAGGTCAAGGACTAGCTCCACCAAGATCTACTATAAGAGCCACAGAGTCAGAGTATGAAGCAGGATATCCAGCATACAAGAGGTCAAGGACATGGGCTTACATGAATTGTGGTTATGTTCCACCAGATCAGGAAGATGGCCCTTCAAACTGAATCATGTTGGTTCATTTTATCAGTTAACTATGTTGTAAATGACATGTTTTGAGTTAATGTTTTGAGAGTGAAATGGACATGATGTAATCCATGCCCATTTGAACTTTAAATTAGCTGCATTTGGTCCATTTATGCAGTGTTGTTATGTA
Source organism: Avena atlantica (assembly GCA_910589765.1). NCBI lineage: Eukaryota > Viridiplantae > Streptophyta > Magnoliopsida > Poales > Poaceae > Avena > Avena atlantica. The sequence continues at coordinate 290,285,690 of OU342738.1, forward strand.
GTGCTGCATTTGAACTGTTATGTAGTGCTGCATTTGAACATGATGTAATCCATGTCCATTTGAACTGTTATGTAGTGCTGCATTTGGTCTATTTATGCATCTATGAGAATCAAATTATGCAAATGCCATAAATGGGCGGCGCCGCCATAGAGGTAACTACTCCGGTGACCACAAATGGGCGGCGCCACCGTGCTCATCATAGAAAATATTAATAATCCATCATACACAGATAGAAACTACTAGAGGAATAATCCATTAGACACAGATAGCAAATATTTATAAAAGCTAAAAATCCATTACATAACATGATTTAGAATCCACTTCAACACAGATAGAAACTACTAGAGGAATAATCCATTACAAACTACTAATTCATTACAAGAACATGCAAACAACTCATTCACCACAGATCTGGACTATCTTCTTCATCTTGTCCTTCTGATCATGGGAGAGCTTGAGAAGATCTGCAACATAGTGCTCCAGCTTCTTCTTTTCTTCCTTCAAAGCAGCATAATCTTCATTTGCCTTGGGCCTCTTTGCCAGCTGAGTATGCAGCTTCTTGTTTTCTTCCTCGAGTGAGGCAACCAGTTGCTCTGCCTTCTCCCTCTTGGACACTTCAAGCTCATAGTCATGGTTAGACAAGTCTGCAAGATACTCCAAAGCCTTCCCCAGTTGCTTGTGCAGCTCCATGTTCTTCCTCTCTAACTCCCTTTTCTCCGAGACCAGCTGAAAATTCTTAGTGGCATACTCCACGTTACCATGCATTCTACTCTCACTCTCAAGCTCATACATACCCCATAGCTTGAGCAGACTATTTTTGAGTGTAGCTAGCCACGACCGATCTATCCAATCCACTTTGTCACACATAGCCTCATCCTACACAAAGAATCAACAAGAGCCAAAAATAACTTAAAACAATTTTGGGGTCACAGCAACTAAATTATCTATAGCTAAATGATATATGTAGCTAAAAACAAGAGCTAAATTATCTATGTAGCTAAAAACAAGAGCTAAATTATCTATGTAGCTAAATTACACAAAGAACCAACAAGCCATGCTATTTAATTAACTATGTAGCTTAATTATAAAGGCAGAGGCAAGGAAAACTTAAAACAATTTACTGGTCATATACTAGTATCTAATTTACTGGTCATATACTATAATCTACTTTCCACCTAATTTACAGGTCTTATTCAAATGGTGGCCAGGTCATATTAAAATGTTTCTGTACATAAATAATGGTCAGGTCAAAATGGTGGTCATTGTACATACCTTGTTTCCACAGGCCAGAAACCTCCTCCCTGTGTTCTCTCTGTCATTGTACTGATCAAAGCAAACATAGCGGTACATGGGCATGTCATGCTTGCACCTCAAATCGCAATCATCATAGCCGGTGTACTCTTGGTCGAAAATGGTTTCTGGGATCTAAACAAAGGCAGAGGGAGCAAAGATTAAACCCTAGCCCTAACATTTCAGGCCAAATCAAGGAAAAATTCCCAAATTTGACAAACCCTAACCCTAACTGTATGGACTTACCGGCTTGCGAGGACTGAGGCCGTGCTGCTCGGCGAAGTCAGAGAGCAGGCTGTCCTGGCTGCTCTCGGAATGATTGCTGGAGGGCATGGTGACGGCGGGGTGCGGTGGCGGGGCGCGGCGATGCGACGGCGACGGACGAGCTTGGGGAGCGACAGGTGCTGGGAGTGGCTAGGTTTTTTTCGGTCGAGGTCGGGCCGGACCAGGTGCTCAAGCGGTCGCTCTCTAATGGTGGCCGACGGCCGTTTAGGCCTAGTCAGCATCTGACAGCGGGCTCGCGGCGTTAAAACGCTATCAAACCAGTTTTTGAGCAATCTGTCGTTGGCTGCCCCAAACATTGCACTTACTTGTTAAAATTACCAAAATATGCACCAACTCATCACCGCTGCCCCAAATATGGTATGAATATGTAATTTACTTTAAGTAGTAGTAACATGAGGACAATGCGGAATGGATGTAGGATATCCCACTTTTTTTTTAACCATGGGATGCCCGCTTAACCGTTTATGCGGGCTTGGAAGTGGGTCCCGTGGATAGCCCACATCCACCTGCAGCCTGAATATAGGACCTATTCGTCGACGTTGGCGCCTTGCTGTGGGCGTCTCCGCCTGCCACACGCAGCACGCGCGCCGTGGACGTTCCTGCCTCTCTCCACGTATCCTGTTGGCGGTTGCAAGTGGTACGGCCGACCTGACGTATCTATCTATCTATCCCGAACTTCTGAGATCAACCACTGCAACCTCTCCCCATCGGCCACTCGCCGTGGCCCGGATGGTTCTGCATGTTTTGCTTGCGCGTGAAGCTGCAGGAACGACAGGTTCCAGAAGGCCACAGAAAAAGTATAACAGTGAGCATCATCTACTAATCAAGGAGAAAAGTACCGAGGAAGAGTCATTGCACAGCATATCAGGTGTCACTGTCAGTCGTGGTGCTTTCGGCGATCTCGACCGATACTACGACGGCGCGCGGCGTGTGGACAGTGATTCGGGCGCGTGGAAATTAAAGGTGATCGTAGCTAGTACGTAGTAGGCAGCAGTGTCCTTCTTCACGTACGTACTCCTGTACCATTTGTAGGTTGTGATTTCAAACTAGTGCGTCTAGTGCTGGATGTCCGAGCGGGGTCCTTTCTCCTTTTTGCGCAGTGAATGAATGATGGACGATCTGTGAACTGTGATTAATCATGGGACTCCCTTAATCATGCTACGGCGGGCAGGGGAGTCAAAAAAGGGATCGAGGTACGACGAAGACCACCAATGCGATGATCGCTGCTCCCGTTCGTGGAGTGATTAGCCAGAGTCTGCTGGTAGATCTTACTACACTGTAGTAGTAGTGGTAGTTTGTGCATGCTGCTGGGTCCTTCCCTTTTGGATAGACGTACACCTTTCCAGCTAGCGAGCTGCGACGAATTTGGCGGCAGCTAGTGGTGTGGAGGGGCTAGCTTGATGATTCCATCGAGGGGAACAGATGCATGCGCTGACCCACCAAAGTTGGAGTGCTTTCTTTTTTGGTGCCAACAGGATCCATGCTTAGTTAAGAGCAGACATGGAATGCTTGCTTGGGGCCTAAACTTAGAATACCTACTACTACACTGTCAGCAGGACCAACAACCAGATCTAGAATTTTTGTGTGTACTAGCAGAATGCACTACAGTATTACTCCCTCCGTTTCAAAATATAAGATGTTTTAGGTTTGTGAAGAGAATGTATCTAGACTTGTTTTAGTATGTAGGTTCACTCATGTTTGGAGTGAATCTAGACACTAAAACAAGTCTAGATACATTTGCTTCACAAAGCTAAAACATCTTATATTTTAAAACGGAGGGAGTAGATGTCAAGCTGGCGTATCCAAGCTGAGCACGCACACAGGGCAAGAGACCGATCGTGCCGGATCAGCAAGCCGCACGCACTGCCGTTTAGTACTACCGCATTTCTAGTCTGTCATAGTACATGCCCGGTGTACTATGTAGGTCGTCGTCCTGGCGACAGCGATTAGCTGACTACTCTCCGCCTGCCACATGCGCGCGCGCCCTGGTCATTCGTTCCTGCCTCTCCACGTACCGGCTCGCTGTTGGCGGTCGCAAGTGCCAATACGGCCGGCCTGACCGATCGATCTATCCTTTTTTTGAGAGACTGACTGCATATCTGGTTGAATAACGTTTACAACATTTCAGCGAAGTTGCTCGCAAGTCCGCTGCAGGCTTGATCGGGCACTCGCCATCGCCCGACTCGGACGCCTCTGCATGCTTGCGCGTGAAGCTGCAGAAACAGGAAATTCTAGAAGGCTGACGACAAGAACAGCGAGGAATAATCTACTTACGAAAGGAGAAGAATACCCATGCCGTGCGTGTCGCTGTCGATGGAGCTTTCAGCGATCTCTCGACCGATGCTACGGCGCGCGCGCGTGTCGGGACAAAGATTTGGGGCACGTGGAAAGGGGTTTTATTGTCCCTAGGTAATGGCTTGATTAAGCAGCGTAGGTGCCGTAGACCGTAGGCGGTAAGATCATGAACAGTACTGTCTGCTTTTCGTCTGCACTGAATAATGCAGGATCTGAAATTAATCATCTATATGTACGAGGTCAAAAATATGGAGGTACGATGAAGATCACCAATGCGATGATCGCTAGCTCTAGGTGGTGGAGTGATTAGTTGGAGTCAGGTGGATCCCGTATATAGCTTATAGTCCTGTCCTTGGGGGTCTTGGCTTTAGTCCCACGACTAACGTGCTACACCTTTCCAGCTAGCAGCCACGAGTTTGGCCACGGTCTGGAGGGGCCTGATCCATGATCGAGCAAGCAATATGATGAGTTGTTTGATGTGCGTCTAAAGTTTATGAGGAGACACCACAACAGTTGCTTCATTTTTGGGGGCGAAAACAGAATCCCTGATTAGATAAGAGCAAACTTAGAACCCTTGCTTGGGGTCTAAACTTAGAATACCAACCAGATCTCGATGTTCATCTAAAAAAAAATCTTCATGTTATTTTCTACTACAGCAGAATGCACTAGTAGATGTCAAGCTGGCGTATCCAAACCCGAGCACGCACACAAGCCATTAAGCCAAGAGACAGATTTGTGCCCTGTTTCAATCTGGCGAATCCTTTTACCATGTTTAAAAAAAGAGAGACACAGATCGTGCCGTCCAAATTAAATCGGGAAGCCGCCCGGCGATGTGCTGCGTTTCTGTTCGCGGGCCACGCTCGACGTAGGGGCGCTGCTATCGTGGTCAGTCAGGTCGTCGGCGGCAGCAACAAATGCACACGCGGGCGCTCATCCACATGGGTTGGGTCTCTCCGTATTAGCTGACTTTGTAGTGGTTGACTTTGAGTCACTGACATGTTGACCCTGCATATGATCGGTCAATCTGTCAGTGACTCAGAGTCAACTGACTTGAAGTCCCGTAGAATTAGCCAATCTGTGTCCAGGTTGGGTAGCGGTTGCGCAGCACGAGGGCACCATGAAAAGGATTTGTTTCTTTGTCCTTTTTTTTTTTGGCATACCAACCCGGCAACGACCATTCTCGGTGGGTCGCTGCATCCGCCGCACGCCGGGTGACAACAGTGAGAGTGGCGACGGGTTCAGGTACATCCATCCATCCGTCCAGCTGGCTCAGCTGCACAGGCCCGGCCGGCACGGCGTGGCGTCGTAGGTTGTACGTGGGCGGGTTGATGGTGGCACGGCACAACGGCTTTAGTACCGTGAGCAACGTGAGAGGATGGAAGCAAATTGCGTAAGTGTCCACCACCAATCCAGATGGCAGATCGTACGAGATAGGCACGTCATCTTGTACACACCGGGACCCGGTAATTTGCATTAATTCTCCGTCTAACACGAAAGTTGCAGCTAGCGGAAGTTGCCCGTTCGTGATGACTGATGATGCAGCGGAAGTTGCCCGTTTAACACGAAAAACAAAACAAGTGGAGGGGCTTAATGATCCACCAGGAGGCAATCAGGGTCGACCTGATTAAACTTTCTCTCCTAGGCATAAAATTTGAAGTTGGTACTGAGAGTTCACCCCTCTCGTCAACAACTATATGTGTATAGGACAGATTATCTTGCATATTGTACTCCCCTCGTTTTTAAAATATAAGATGTTTTAGGTTTGTGAAGAAGGTGAATCTGGACTTGTTTTAGTATGTAGACTCACTCTAAACATGAGTGAACCTATATACTAAAAGTAGTCTAGGTACATTTGCTTAAGCTAAAACATCTTATATTTTAAAACGGAGGGAGTAGTAGGAAGGAAGAAATTTTCTTACTCCAACACCATAAAAGACCTCATCTAGTGTTTTTTTAACAATCTTTTTCTTCGTATATACCCATAGTTATCGTTTCAAAATTAGAGAGATCGCTACGAATCTTGCATTGGCCCTCCCGCTGACATTTCAGCTGCTCCAGCGCGTCGTCAGTAACAATATCGGTCACATGAAAGATGAAACCGGTGCTCTTTCGAATAGATCCCCATCAGTTGCAGAGTTATTCGAGGATGCCATAGGGCAAAAAAGAAAATATGTATGCTTGCCCAGGGGAAGAGAGGGGCCCACAAAATTGTAGTACTCCCTCCGACCCATATTAGTTGACTCCAATTTGAATGTATCTATCATAAAAACATGTCTAGATACATTTAAATTAAAGTCAACTAATATGGATCGGAGGGAGTGTCATTTTTTCCATCCAGGTGTCTAACGTCTAGTGACCCTTCCAAGTTGTGAGGGGGTGGGGGTGGGGGTATTCATACCTCTTGATGAATGTGTACCAACATTTGTGGGTTGTTCTAAAAAAAAGTGCATCCATACAGACTTAAGCGGGGTGAGTTTTTTTGCAAAAAATATGATTTGTTTTTTTTTACTGCTCCTGTCTAATTTTCTATGGTGACAGTGTCATCTTTCAGAACTAATCTCAACTCTCTTTACCCCTACACCACTCTCAATGCGCAGACATATGGATGCTTAGGATGTCGAGTAGGATATAGAAAATCTCACCCGACTTAGGTAGTATGATAAAAGAAAAACCATAAACCGATTTTTCTATATAAATACTCATATGTTACGTACACCATTGTTTGAATCATCCGGTAGTCCCCCATCATTTCCAAACTAGTCGACCAGATAGTTAGATAGTTGAGTAGATATAAATTTTCGTATACTTCTGTTCTGAAAGTACTTCCTCCGTTTCAAAATATAAGATGTTTTAGTTTTATGAAGCAAATGTATCTAGACTTGTTTTAGTATGTAGGTTCACTCAAGTTTGGTGTGAATCTACACACTAAATCAAGTTTAGTTATATTTTTTTCACAAAACTAAAACATCTTATATTTTGAAACGGAGGGAGTAGATGTAAATTTCTTCCCGTCGACTCGCAGCAAGCGCCACAGATACGTTCAGCGCGGAATGCAGACTATGCAGTAGCCGCGAAGCTGGTATTAGCTGCATGACACATGAGGTTTTTGGATTAGAGACATGTGCTACACGCTATATCTGGAGCTGGGCGCACAAGGCCATACTACCTAAGGCCGATCGTGGCTGGTTCCGTTCTGACGGTCCAGTTCAGGAAGCTAGCCCGGCCGCGTCCTCGTTCTTATCATCATCGGCACGGCACGCTTTGTGGCCTGCGAGAAGATAGATGCACATGCGCCGGCCGGGAAGTCCCTGCCGCACATGGATGATGGGGTAGGGTATAGTGGCAGCGATTCTACAGGCGCCGCCTCATCCGGCGCCTCATCCACCGTACCCTAGCTAGCTGCTTTCAGATTGGTGAGTTTTTCTATTTATCTAATATATTAAAATATAAGTGAAACTTTGGGAAATACATTTGTAATTGTATGAAAAACATGGTATATTGTGAAACTATTTTTTTTAAAAAAAAGTGAAACTTGTGAAACAAGATTGAAAAGTTTCACAAAAGTTTCACAAAAATTATCATCTCAATTATGTCTTAGTTTTATTTCACAAATTGTCAACGGAATTGAGTTAGCACTCTAGCGATGCTCGGCGCCATGCCATGAATGGAAGTGGCAGTGGACTTCAAGTAGAAATCCACTCAAAGTCGGTGCATATCAGTTTCTTTAGAGTCTCAAAGGCCTTTTCAGCCAACTTGCTTGTCATCCGGCCCATGAACTGCTCGATCTTCCCTCCCTCCATGTGTTTTTCAGCTTGCTAAGCCAATCAAATACATATATGTTCTTCCAATTCAATAAGATTGTCCAGATCTAGATGAATTGAATTGGTATAGAAAATGTGCATCCAATTCACAAGCCAATTTCTATCTCCCAAAACGACATTTCTTCAAAAAAAATTGATACTTTAGTCAATTGTGGCCTCAGGCAGCACTTGGACCTCATGGAGGGGCATTTTACGTAGGGGACTAGATGGCGCTCGGGTCCTACGAGCCGCATATTTTTCATGTAGAGCTTGTGTCAAATCGAAGCACTGTTTTGTAGATTAGAAAGGGTTAGATAAGTCGATTAGAGAGGCAGAGGTTACTTGCAAAACTTGCTCCCGTGGAACCAGAAGGAAACTTGTTCTTCTCTCAAGAGCCTACATGCAGAGGAACTGTTACTTTGGGTGTTTCCATGAGTGTCTATTTTTCCTGCTTTTAGAGTCGTGCTATGTGACGAGGGTTCGACTCGTCAATGCCCATTGTTATGGACTTGGGATATGGAGAAAATGAGGATGCTGGAGATCGCGAGACGGTTAACAGACACGCAACAAGGGGACACGAGGTTTACCCAGGTTCAGGCCCCCGGAGGGAACACCCTACTCATGTTTGTCTGTTCTTGATTGACGGTGGAACCGAAAGTTACAGGGGTGCGCAAATGCAATCTGGCATGAGGTGTGTGTATGAGTTGGAGAGATCATCCTCACCGTGTCCTCCTGACCTTTATATAGATAGGCCAGGTCCCGGGAATGATTTTTTTCACGGATGAGCAAATTAGAATTACTGAGCCAAATATTTGTCTATAGTCACTGCCACCACTTCAACAAATCCCAGTGAAAAAGATGCAACGAGATAATAAAAACCGGGATTAAAAGTTAGGGGTGTTGATTTCAGCAGAGTTGTGGGTCGGATTTCGACCACCTCTATAAACTCAAGGGTTTGAAACACACTTTACTCACCTGGACTAACGATGTCAACGCAGGGTATTGGTAAGGGTGAAGCCACCCATATCCTTACATGTCCCCTCTGATCTTACCCATCATCCGTATCGGTACCCATATCCGTTAACGGGTATACTTTTTTTTCCATATACATCTATCACCCGATAGAGTAAAAGGGTACCCGCTGGTAAAAATAGCAGCGTTTACAACACATCAAATTAAGTAAATAGTAGCACACTATAAACATCCACGCATTATAAAACAATAGCCAAATCTAAAATAGAGCCGACAGTGTAGCGCTAGCCTTGTTGGTGACTCACGAAGTTGAGATGGAGATGAGAAATACAAGATCAATACCGATCGCATAAGAATCATGACGTGATCACTTAAAGAAGACAGGGATGACGCCACTGGCGTGACATGAGGTGAAACGATCATAATAACTAACCTATGAGCCATCGTGGAACTGGAAAGTCTAGGATTCGTCCTAGCTAATGTCAACACGGGAAAATTAAGTACTTATATAAGAGTAGTATGTAGGCTCCAGTTGTCAATTTTTAGACGGGTAGATGGTACATATGGGTATGAGTTCTGCGATCTCATACTCATACGTGATCTATCTCATGGGTATGCTATTTTCTCATTTACACACCAGGAACAATATTTCGTCTCATACCAAGCACTCCTAATGAGTTTTTACCCGGTAGATATCAGGTAATGGATACCCATTATCATCTCAAACCCAGACCCAGCTAGACAACTGCCGCTGCAGAGGTAGCCATTGCCGGCACGACATGGCGTGGCGGGCGAATTTGCCTGAGCCTGGCGACGATGGCACGGCACAGGGCAATTTCGACCGTAGCAGTACCAGGCTGGCAAACTGGGAGGGGGAGCCTGCGTCGCGAAAGAAAGAAGGAAAGGCGCGTCCGCCAGCACAGTCGTCGTTTGATCTGCGTAATTACCTTTCTCCCCGTGTCCACAAACCGCGTAGTACTGTAATGTTTGATTTGATTTGATTTGATTCACACACAAAAAAGAAAGTAACGGAGAATTTGATTTATTTTTACAATGCAATCGCGTCTCACGGGAAAGTCCACCTCTTCTGTTCATTTTTTAATCAGAGTTTTCTATCTTATACTCATTTCTTCCAGCTCCCGCACACCGACTTTTGTATACTCTCGCGCGTCGTGCAGGTCCCGTACACTGACACCACTTACTCGATGGTCAATTCTCTCTCAGCGCCCATACACTTACACTGGCACCACTCACGAATTCAGTTGGAAGATCGCCGTCACGCGTCAAACATTACCGTCACGCGGCAGATTCAATTGAATGGAGCCAGTGCCATCGCATTCACACCCCCCGACCCGACGACGCGCAAAAATTAACAGCCGCGTGGCGACGCGCAAAAACAACCCGTGCCCGGTAAAAACTCCGCGGGGGCCCCAGAATAAATAGCGCCACCAGGCACTATTCACATTCGTCCGTCCATCCGCCCGTGAGGTGAAGAGAAGGGAATCCCCCCAACATCCTCCGCCGCGCGAGCCCAAAAATAGCCGCAGAATCCGCCCCTAGCCCCTATCGGCTATCGCCACCACCGCCGGCAGCGGCAGCGGCAGCTCCTCCACCGCGTCGCTTTCCCCTATTTATACCCGGACCCCCTCCGCCCCGTCCTCCCCTAGGCAGGCGCTCGCACATCCAGCCCCTGCCCCCTCTCCTCTCCTTTTCTTTTCTTTCCCCCAATAAAATCAATCTCCCGATTCCCATCTCACCGAGGGAAGCAAGGAAGGAAGGAAAGGACGGGAAGGGATTACTACTACATATACGCGAGCCGAGGATCACACGGAACCCACCGCGCCGATTCTTGCCTTGTCTGTTCCTTGATCCTCCCATCCGGAGTCGGTTGCGTTGCGTCGTCCGGGAGGAGAGGAAGCAGCAGCAGCAGTAGCGAGATTGGATTCTTCAGCTTAGCAAAGAAGAAGATGCGGGCGCTGGAGGACGACCTGTTCCCGTCCACTCCCGGCAAGGTGAAGATCGAGCGGGCGGGGGGCGCCATGAACCGGCAGCTGCACCGCTGCTTCGCCTCCACCAGCACCATGTTCCTCTGGGCGCTCTTCCTCGTCGCCATGACCGCCTCCTACCTCAGCTTCCAGTCCTTCGTCGACACCTCCTCCAAGTACTTCGCCGCCTCCTGGGGCGGCCTGCACTGGGAGCGCCAGATCCGGGCCTCCGCCGCGCCGCGCCGCCCGCCAGGCTCCGCCGCCGGCGCCGGCATGTCGGTGCTCGTCACCGGCGCCTCCGGCTTCGTCGGCGCGCACTGCTCGCTCGCGCTCCGCAAGCGCGGGGACGGCGTCGTCGGCATCGACAACTTCAACGCATACTACGACCCGTCCCTCAAGAAGGCGCGCAAGGCCCTCCTCGCCTCGCACGGGGTCTACGTCGTCGAGGGCGACATCAACGACGGCCGGCTCCTCGCCAAGCTCTTCGACGTCGTCCCCTTCACCCACGTGCTCCACCTCGCGGCGCAGGCCGGGGTGCGCTACGCCATGGAGAACCCGGCCTCCTACGTGCACTCCAACGTCGCGGGGCTCGTCACGCTCCTCGAGTCCTGCAAGAACGCAGACCCGCAGCCGGCCGTCGTCTGGGCCTCCTCCTCATCCGTATACGGCCTCAACGACAAGGTGCCCTTCTCCGAGTCGCACCGCACCGACCAGCCGGCGTCCCTCTACGCCGCCACCAAGAAGGCCGGCGAGGAGATCACCCACTCGTACAACCACATCTACGGCCTCTCCATCACCGGCCTCCGCTTCTTCACCGTCTACGGGCCATGGGGCCGCCCCGACATGGCATACTTCTCCTTCACGCGCAACATCCTGCAGGGGAAGCCCATCACGGTGTACCGGGGCAAGAACCACGTCGACCTCGCGCGCGACTTCACATACATCGACGACATCGTCAAGGGCTGCCTGGGCTCCCTCGACACGGCCGGCAGGAGCACGGGCACCGGCGGCAAGAAGCGCGGACCGGCGCCGTACAGGATCTTCAACCTCGGCAACACCTCCCCGGTCACGGTGCCCACCCTCGTGTCCATCCTCGAGAAGCACCTCCGCGTCAAGGCCAAGAAGCACGTCGTCGAGATGCCAGGCAACGGCGACGTGCCATTCACACACGCCAACATCTCCCTCGCCAGGCAGCAGCTCGGGTACAAGCCCACCACCAACCTCGACGCCGGCCTCAAGAAGTTCGTCAAATGGTACCTCTCATACTACGGCTACAGCAGAGGATCCAAGAACTTGTGACCGCTGCTGCCGTGCTGCGACACACCACCGTCCCAATTCTTCCCTCCTCCCCCCTTCCCGTTCTTGCTGCTAATTCTTTATTCCCTCCTCGGCCCGACCCTCGCGGCGGCCGGCCACTCCAGGATCGAACATTTTTAGACTCAATGGCATATACCCGGATGGATGGATGGATCATCGACCATTAACATTCCTGTCGCGATTCTTTTGGATGGGGGAAATTGTTTTTTTAGGGCGTTCGTTCTCCGATGAACAAAGAAAGAAATATTCCGTTACGAAATTCTTTTCTTGGTGCCGAGACGATGGTGAAAGAAGAAAGCAATGGCGGATAGATAGCTTTTCTTTAATCCCATTTTCTTTTCTTTTTTTTGTTACTTCTCCTCAATCCCCACCTTGTTCATCTGTAAAGTTGCTCTTCTATCAAACTTTTTTCAGTTAATTTATATCAATGTAAATCTCGAGCTCAGAGGAAAATCGAAGCTGGCCGATTAGCTTATCTGATGGCCTGTTTAAGTTTCGACGAATCGGGCGGTTTGTTTTTTTGCCGTTCCGATTGCTGCTCCGGGAAGAAATCGCGGGGTCGCTGTAAATCGACTGCAGAACCGTGGGCGGAGGTTCCGCTTCCGGCGCCGGCGCGATAGAGATAAGCTGTGACGGGAGGGCCTCGACCTCGAAGCGCGCGAAGTGGTCGCCAGCTGGGCTCCCGCGTCGCTCGGGTGGCTGGCGCTGCCGGTGGACCCGTCGTGGCTTTGATTGCTCCGGTGGGCCCACGTTGGCCGTCGCTGGCAGTGGGACGCGGCTGTCGATTGGTCGGTGGCTGGGCCTGCCCACGTGGGCAACATGGGTGGGCCCGTCAACGCGGAGTGCAGGGGGTGGACTCGCGGCTTCCTTCCTGGGGCTGAGCTGTATCCGAACGGCCTTTTCTTTATTTGTGGAACAAAAATGCTGTGTTTGTTAGGAAGAGATATCTTTTATTTCTTTGTTGCTGCCACGGAGATTTGTTCGTCCAGATCTAGCATCAGGTCGGGAGATAATTGTTAGGCCGAATTTTCTGGGATTTGGATCTGAATTAAGCAAGAAACTAATCGACAAAAACAGATGAGGTGCCGATTTGTTTGCAGCGTCACCGATGATTTTGTCGTCAGATGTTGGTCTGCGAATTGCGATGCTTCTCGTTTGTTGTTGGTACTACACGAGTCGGACCCCGTGAATTTCAGAACGGACGCACGGTCGTCTGGCCGGTGGTCTCTCAAAGGGAGGCCCATCCAAGTGACCAAGTCAAGCTTATTTGAGACTCAGATGTTTAATTTTTTGTAATTTTTCTTACCGTGATGCTATTTGCAAACTGCTATGCTATATCGCGCTAAAACATCATTCAATTAGCGCTATTTGTAAGATATGCTATATCCAGTGTAGAGTAAGAGAACATATGATGAGGGTGTGGAACAAGCACATATGATACAAATATTGATTGTTAAACATATGATACAATGTGCTTTTGGACGGTGCAGCATTCTCTTGCCTGGAGTCCCTCGCCGGTGCCGTCGTCGCAAATTTGCTCGTAGGAACCACACCGCACTCCTCAAGTGTTCAACGGACCTTCCCCGACTACTAGAATATTTCGGGCGGGCTCGTGGCGTGATCAGGCCGTGGCACCGTGGCGCTTTACCTTGTTCCTATCAGCCGCCGCGGTGGCCACCTTGGCGTTGCTGCTGCTGCTCTTTTGGGCCTCCCTACACAGGCTCTCGCCTACTCCCACCCATGGATCCTGCTAACCGTGTCGTCGCTCATGGCGTGGAGCTTCAGGAGCCGCCCTCCTTCGGATACTGGTGTTGCGGTTGAAGGTGCTATTGGCGGCGGGACTTCATGTGGATGCGTGGCAAAAGGAGCTGGTAGTTCGATGGGCACATCTTCGACTGCAGGCGTGGCAGGGGATGAGGTTCGTTCGATAGACATGGCAGGTGAGGCGGATTGCAACCCAGTGCCGGTGTGGTTCAGTTGTGATTTGGGGATGGAATAGGAGAGAGATAGAGAAATTGAGATGAATTATAATAACCCACATAAAAGTGTTTGCCTAATGAGCTACACTTTTGTCTCAGAGTGAAGAAAAAAAAAGTACGACCCACATTGTTCCGAGTTCTCACTTGACGTTGTTTTGTATGTAACTGAACTCGTTCACTTGATATAGTTTTTTAAGTCAATATAATAGTCGATGATCGGACGACAAAGTTTAGGGTTCAGGCGGGGGGGACCTCTAGAGTCGCCTCGTGCGAGGCGGCTAGGGACGGAGGAGAGGGGAGGAAAGCTGTGGCATTGGAGAAAGGGAGACGACACTAGGGAAGGGACGACTCCAGGAAATGAGTCATGTTAGATCGTGTCGCGTCACCCGGGGACGTTGGGTAGGAGAGGTGGAGGCGAGCTGCAGCAGTGGGAGGACCTTGCTGCGGCGGTAGGGAAGGGGCGGCGCTAGGGAGTCTAGGTGTTGCAACCAAGGTAAGATCAAGCAAGAAACTAATCGACAGAAAACAGATGGGGCGTCACCGATGGTTTGTGGTCGGAGGTTGGTCTCTGCGATGCCACACGTGTGTAAAAGTGACTAAGGTAGACACGCTGGGCTCTGCGGAGCAACGGCTACGATTAGTCTGGCTGGTCTCGTTCGTTGCTACTACTACACGAGCCGGACCGTGAGTTTGAGAATGGACGAATGGTCGTGTGGCCGGTGGTCTCTCACATGCACGGAGGCCCAGGCAAGCACCAGACACGCGTTTCGACTGTCGTGTGTATCGTCGATAAGTACACAAAATAATAATACGCTGGAAACGATGCAGATCACGGCGCTGCTGCCACTGGTAGCAGGCAGAGCGGATCTTGGTTCACACCAGTATCTATCCGGCGATGCATGCCTGTTCTGGCATGCTGCATCTGCTGCTTCAGATGCAATTTTCTATGCAGCGACTCGTGGTGGCTTCGTCTGGCTCGGCGGGCGGGGTCAGCCCTGTGACAGTGCGACATGATTCGTTGGCATGGCACTGATGCTGGGCGGGCCAGTCCCCTCTGGTTAAAAAACATTTGTTAACGAAAATACACCAAACTGCAGACTTGGGAGAGGTGGTGCTCATGTGGGAGTGGCCCCCAGCACAGGAAGAAAGCAACCAAAACTCATCGTGGTGAGTGTGAAGAATAGAAAATAGACAGCGAGAAATAGAATGAATCCTTGTTCTTTATTGATGCTGAATGTACAAATATATACAGTCTGCAGTTGCTAATATGTCGGCTTCAGGAGTCAGTTTCTCTGGAGGCGACGCTCCGGAAACGTTGCCGACGGTTCCCCGTTGTGGCAACTTCCTGTGCGGTTAATACGGAGATTATCTCTTAATTAACGTGTGTTAATTATTCTTAACACTCCCCCTAATCACCGCGTGACTGCACAAGAATTCATCATCTTGACTAAATCTCCTCCAAAAACCATGTGGGAAAAATGTGAGGAATTGAGTAGGATATGCTGTTAAAACTCCTTCAAACCCAGTGGGAAAATAAGGAGAAAATGACACAGCATATAATGATTATCGCCTCTGTTAACTCAATATGAAATAAATCCATAGAATCTAGAAGTCAATAAATATGTCGTTTATACCATCTTAAAAACCCCGATGGGGAAAATGAATAGTATGACATATGATCTTATGTTGATATTACCTCATTAAAAACCTCAATGAGAACCTGTAAAGTAAACTCATTTAAGGGAAAAAGAGTGTAATATGATGCTTTGAACAGGAATAGTTCAGGAAGATACTCCCCCTGATACATGCAAATCTCGAAGCCGTCGCATACCAATTCCATGAATATAGTTCTGGAATGTTGAAGTTGGTAGAGACTTCGTAAACAGGTCGGCGAGATTATCGCATGATTTAACTTGCAAGATGTTTATTTCCCCACTCTTTTGGAGTTCATGAGGATAAAATAACTTTGGGGCAATATGCTTAGTGATATTGCTCTTGATATATCCTGTTTGCATCTGTGCAACACAAGCCACATTATCCTCATAGATAATGGTAGGTGATTCGATAGAACCAATTCCACATGACTGTTGTATGTGGTTTATCATTCTGCGAAGCCACACACATTCGCGTGATGCCTCATATAATGCAATTATTTCAGAATGATTGGTAGAAGTGGCAACCAGAGTCTGTTTCGAAAACTTCCATGATATAGCAGTTCCACCATGTAGGAACACAAAGCCGGTCTGTGATCTGGCATTATGGGGATCAGATAAGTAGCCAGCATCAGTGTATCCAATCATACTGGAGTCCAGATTTCTCTGAAACTGAAAGTATAGGCCAAGATCCTTTGTGCCTTGGAGATATCGAAAGACATTCTTGACTCCCGACCAATGGCGTTTGGTGGGAGCTGCGCTGTGTCTAGCAAGTAGATTCACTGCTAATGCGAGGTCATGTCTCGTACAATTTGCAAGATACATGAGCGCACCAATGGCACAGAGATATGGAACCTCGGGTCCCAACGTCTCTTCTCCATCATCCCTTGGCCTGAACGGATCTTTCCCTACGTCTAGAGAACGAACCACCATGGGAGTTTTAGATGGATAGGATTTGTCCATATTGAATTTCTCCAATATTTTCTGGATATAGGCAGCTTGGTGTACCATTATTCCTGAGGGAAGGTGCTCTAGTTGAAGACCCAAGCAAAATTTGGTTTGACCCAAATCCTTCATCTCAAATTCTGTCTTTAGATGATTGCGTGCTTCATCAATATCTTGTGCGTTTCCAATGATGTTGAGATCATCGACATACACTGAAATGATGCAAAATCCTGAAGAGGACTTCTTGATGAAGACACATGGACAGTCATCATTGTTGGAGTAACCCTTCTGAAGAAGGAACTCACTAAGTCGGTTGTACCACATCCGTCCCGACTGTTTCAAGCCGTATAAAGACTTGTTCGGTTTTACACAGTACATGTTGCGTTTAGCGCTTGCATTCGGGACAGAGACTCCATCAGGAACCTTCATGTATATGTCCGAATCTAGTGACCCGTAAAGATATGCGGTCACGACATCCATCAACTGCATAGATAGACGATTTTGCACTGCCAAAGATATAAGATATCGGAAAGTGATACCACTCATTACTGGAGAATATGTCTCATTGAAATCAATGCCGGGTCTCTGCGTGAAACCTTGTGCTACGAGCCTCGCTTTGTATCTCACCACCTCATTGTTCTCATTCCGTTTCCGGAGGAAAACCC
This sequence comes from Avena atlantica, assembly GCA_910589765.1. Classification (NCBI taxonomy): domain Eukaryota; kingdom Viridiplantae; phylum Streptophyta; class Magnoliopsida; order Poales; family Poaceae; genus Avena; species Avena atlantica. The sequence continues at coordinate 290,302,875 of OU342738.1, forward strand.
ATTTGAATCCCACAGGGAAAACATTGGGAGGTGTTGGTATTGCTTCTGTGAATACCTTCCTTTTATTGAGCGAAGCAAGTTCTGCTTGTATTGCTTCCTTCCATTTAGGCCAGTCGGAGCATTTCTCACACTCAACAATAGTCCTTGGATCATGATTATTGAGAAGGGTATCAGCAATTGTAGCAGAAAAATAAGTGTCGACAATCGTAGACTTACGGTTGAATGATTCTCCAGAATCGATATAGTTGGTGGATATCTCATGCACCCTTGATGACTCTTCGTGATTTCCCAATACGCGTGAGTCTAGGTGTCCCGATGTCCCAGCCAGTGTGTGCAAGCTGGAGCTGGGTTGTGGAGGTTGCCCTTCCACTGGGTGTATACTATCCATAAGGTGTTCGTCAACGTTGAGCTGACTTGCATTTACTGATTTGGAGGATTTTCTCCTCTCTCTCCTTTGTTGCTTGCGAGAAGCAGGTTCCGGGTCAGTGGCCGTACTACTCCCCCTCTTTTTAGGATCAGGGAGTTGAGTGGTTTTTGTTGGTACCTCCACTCTTTCGGGCGCATTTCTGGCCAGTTTCTAGGATTTAGTAACACCTTTTAGATCAGTAAATGAATCTGGCAGATTATTTGCAAGATGTTGCAAATTGATAATTTTCCGTACTTGGAGTTCGGTCTCTTGGGTACGTGGATCAGAGGTTGAAATGGCGATAGCATTCCAATCAATTTCCGGGCATTCTTTCTCGTACTTGAAATCTCCCCCTAATGCCGGAAAATGTTCCTCATCAAATATGCAATCAGCGTGACGGGCTGTGAATAGATCCCCAGTAAGGGGTTCCAGGTACTTAATAACCGACGACGATTTGTACCCCACATAGATCCCTAGATTTCTGTGTGTGCCCATGGATGTCCGCTGTGGTGGTGAGATCGGGATGTATGTAGCACATCCGAACTTACGCAGATGGGAAATGCTGGAAGGATTTCCACGTACCAATTGCAGAGGGGAAGTACTGTGATATGCAGTACGTCGCAATTGGATTAGGTCAACACCGTGTAAAACCGCGTGACCCCAACACGAAGTTGGCAAGCTGCAATTCATTAACAAAGGTCTTGCAATGAGTTTGATCCTCTTTATTAGGGACTCAGCCAAACCATTTTGAGTGTGGACATATGAAACAGAGTGCTGAACTTCAATCCCCAAGGCCATGCAATAGTCATTGAAGGCGCGTGAAGAGAATTCTGCAGCATTGTCCATGCGAATTGATTTAATTCGACTTTCTGGATAATGGGCCTGTAACTTAATTACTTCCCTCATTATCTTGGCAAATGCATGGTTTCGTGTGGAAAGAAGACACACATGTGACCATCGTGTAGATGCGTCAATCAAAACCATAAAATACCTAAATGGTCCAGATAATGGTTGGATAGGACCACAAATATCACCTTGAATTCTCTCAAGGAACTGAAGTGGTTCAACTTGTATTTTGAGGTGCGAAGGCCTCATAATTAGCTTCCCTGTGGCACATGATGTACACACAAAGTCTGATGACTGAGGGAATTTGGACTCATGCAAATTATGACCAATGGAATTGCTAGTAATGTTCCTCATCATTCCGATACTGGGATGTCCTAGGCGATCATGCCAAGTTTGAAATGCATCAACATTCTGGAAGATTACCTTGTAAGCAACATGTTCTACGGGCTTGATGTACGTATAGTATAGTCCGGACGACAGAGAAGGAATTTTTTCAAGTACTTGCTTGCCATATCCGTTATCTTTTGTGAAGAGCAGATACTCTTCTTTGTTGTCTTTGTGGGTTTCAATATGAAAACCATTCTGACGGATATCTCGATAACTGATTAAGGTACGTGACGAATCGGGATACAACAAGGCATCCTCAATTGTCACTTGTGTACCGTTTGGGAGGGTAAATATGGCACGTCCAGTGCCAACAATTACCGTATCGCGTCCAACGATAGTCAAAATATCTCCATTCATCTTTTTCAGAGTCTGAAAATATTTCAACTCCCTCAGTATGGAGTTTGTGGTAGCACTGTCCACAAGGCATAATTCCTCTTCCATCGGATTGTCCCCGTAGAGAGCTATATATAAAAATGAAGAATTTTCAATAAGAAAACCTTATTTAGATACATAGAATACAATCTTTATTATATCAAAGTGCTGATACAATATACATGACAACAACAATACTTATGTCCTTATTACAACATCACAAATGGACATAAAATAAAGTGACCACTAAGGAGATAGTGGGACTAGTCGAAGTCTCCAAACATGTCGTTTGAGGCGTACTCAATCATCATGTTCTCCGTGCTCATAGGGTCCTCGGGCTGCTGGAGAGTCATGGTGTTGCTAGGTCCAGGAGGAGCATCTTGCGAACAACCAGCTCCATTGGTGCCATCTGGATGAAGGTTGAAGTTGGCTTCAAACCTTTTCCCTTGAGGTGCCTTGCGTCCTTGGGATTGCTGGTAGAGGATTGCCAGATGCTTTGGGGTCTTGCACTTGTTAGTAGGATGCGTGTAGCATCCACACTTGTCACAAAGCCTAGTTTTGTCATACTTTGGCTTTGCGGTGCCTTTCCCACGGTCCGAGTTTCGAGGCTTCCTGTTCCGGTTGCGCTTACGCTTACCCTTGAAGTTCGATTGGTTGCCGTTGAAGGCGCCACCGAACTTTCTTCCGTTCGCGACATTCATATGAACTTCCGGCAAAGGTTGGGAACCAACCGGGCGCTGAGAGCCATTCTTAGCAAGAAGCTCATCATGCTTTTCAGCCTGAAGTAGGATATGAATAAGGTCTGAATAGACCTGGTAGTCGCGAGCGCGGTATTGCTGCTGGAGGAGCCTTTCAGATGGGAGCATAGTGGATAGAGTTTTTTCTATCTTTTCCGCATCTGTGGGTTCCTTCTCGCAAAAGCGCAGCTTGGAACTTATCTTATGAACCTCATGATTGTAATCCCCGACGGACTTAAAGTCCTGGAATCGAAGATGAGTCCAATCATGAAGTGCTTCGGGCAGGACAACTGCCTTCTGCTTTTCATACCTCGTCTTGAGGGCCTGAAACAAAGTAAATGGGGATTCCTCCTCCAAATACTCGGACTTAAGATCCGGGTGAATATGGTGCCTTATAATGTACAAGGCAGCATATTTCTGCTCTTCTCTCAGCGGTGCTGCTCCAGCCGGAAGAGGGTCGTCCGGGTTCTGGATGGCACGCACTATCCCACGGGACGCAAGAGCGATCTTGATGTCCATGGCCCATGTAGGGTAGTTGTGGCCGCTAAGCTCGAGGGAATCGAACTCTTTTCCAGCCATCGGTTACCTATATGGTAAACCAGAGAATATTAATCTACGTTCGGTAAATTAAAATCCATCATGGTCATGTTGTAATGAACTATGCAAAATTAAATGATGACTTCAAGAAGTGGGCTCAAAATCATTAGTGTGAACTTCAAATTGTTAAGTATGACACATTGTAGATAATCTCCGAAGAATATTTGGAGTCCGTCTCGCAGCACTAGAGAGTATAATCTGATGAAATCAGTAGATACTCATACTTCTAATGCCTTATGTCATGACTTAATAAAATGTTTGGGAGAGCACATTGTTAAGCAATCATAGTGTCAAAAATGACAGAATGTAGGCTTTAAACAGTAGTGGTGATAATCTGTATTGCAGTAGATCTGGCCACTACCTTGTGTTCTCAAAACATCAATTTAAAGAAATCACTTTGAATTTTGCATACCAATTCGTGTTTGTATCAAGTCAAAATGACTCAATTAAGACGATGAATTAATCTATTGCAAGAAATTGAAAATTTCAATTGCAGACGTTGAATGTAATAAATCTCAACACGTGCACACACACGGAAATATATTACATCAAATATTTTGGAATACACATAGTACTCGACAAATAAACAGTATAATGTACTGATTTTAACATAATTTACAATAGACAAATTTACTACTAAGATAGTTGTTAAAAGGAAACTATACTTAGAGTAGCAAACAGACAAATACTAGACAAAACCAGAAGCTGCTAGTACTGCGGCGCTGCACTTCACATGTGATGTACTTGACCGCATGCAAAGCAGGAAATTGGTTTTTTCTTTTATTCACTCGAAGGGATAAACCAAACTGGAGCCACGCAGTCCACACGCAAGCCACGCGCTGCGTAACTTTCCCCAACGCGTGTCTTCCTCCTTGCTCCTGCAGTACGACGAGAGATGCCACCAGGAGCCGCCGCCGCGCGGGCAGATTTCACCTGCGGCCGGAGCTGCTCCCGCCGCGGGCCTCCTCGTCGGAGGAGTCATCGGGGAGGCAGTATTCTGGCGCGACGCCGTTGGCGAGGCCCAGCATGGCTGGGCTCCAAGTTCCGGCGCGGCGCCCGCGGCCGCTCAACGGCGGGCTGGGGGCCGGGAAGCCAAAGGGCATCAGGCGGCGGCGGAAACTCGGGCGCGGTGAAGGAGGAGAGGCCGGTGTCGGGGACGGAAGCCTCGGGGGCACGACCGCGTCGCCATGGGCGGCGCTCGTGAAGCTGCGCACGCCGGAGTCGGTGGCGAAGGGCGTTGCTCCGGTCGGCGCCGAGACGAAGGCGAACGCATCGCCCTCGCGCTCCTGCAAGCGAGGCGGCTCCGACGGCGGCATCTGGAGCGGCACACCAGTGCCAGTCTCAACGACCATGGGGGTCGGAGACGGCTGGCGCGGCTCGATGGCGTCGGACGGGCCTCCGAAGTCGAAGACGGAGGTGGGCGACAGGCCAGCCGCGCCCATGCCGGCAGGAGCCATTGGGGGCTGCAGCGCGGCGGCGCTCGCGACGTCGTCATCTGGGGCTTGTCCCGTGCCGTGTCCGTACACGTGAAGTGGGCAAACTACCCACCCGTGTGCCTGGCACCAGAATGGCGGCGGCGGTGGCGCGAGTACAGGGTCGACGTTGTCGGCCCCCAGCATCGGCGCGGCCGGACCGGCGAGAAGCCAGTCCGGGATTGGCGGCGCAAAGGGGCGCACCGCCGGCGCAGCGCCGGCACCACGGGGAACGCGCAGACTATGGCGGCGCTCACGGTAGCCTCCTGCACCGTGGCGGCGGCCGAAGTACTGCCCATCACCGTAGCGGCGGTCGTCAAGGCGAAGGGCGTGGTGGCGAACCCCAATTCCGCGACGGCGTCGAGCGACGAAGCGCGAGCGACGGAGGAACAGGGGCATCGGACGAGGCATGTTTCTTACCTCTTTTCTCTAATTCCGGTGATCGCCGGAATCCTCGCCGGAGCAGTGCTGATAACGTGTGAAGAATAGAAAATAGACAGCGAGAAATAGAATGAATCCTTGTTCTTTATTGATGATGAATGTACAAATATATACAGTCTGCAGTTGCTAATATGTCGGTTTCAGGAGTCAGTTTCCCTGGAGGCGACGCTCCGGAAACGTTGCCGACGGTTTCCCGTTGTGGCAACTTCATGTGCGGTTAATACGGAGATTATCTCTTAATTAACGTGGGTTAATTATTCTTAACAGTGAGAGGACGAATTATAAAAACCCGACGAATTATAAAAATCCGTGGAAAAGTGTCCACCTATGGCGCGGCAAAAGCTTATTAGTTTTGTCTAGAGTCAAGAAAAAAATATGTACTACAACGCACATTGTCCCTATTGAATTTGTTCGCTTGATGTTTTCTATGGTCAGTATAGTACGAGCCGTTTCGGCATCACCTGCGCTCGACGCCACGCACTGCTACAGTGATACTCGTACGTTGAGGAATCTCTGTGATGTACTACTAGTACCGATATCCATTTCCCAGCTACACATATCCTACGTACTTGTGTGGTCACTAGGGGAGGTGTTCCGTTTCCACGTCTGGATTTAGGGTCGCCTGTAGTATCTTGGATTCTTGGTTCGTGCTGCTGGGTTTTGCCTTTCCAGCTCAGGTAGATCATCGCACGAACATTGGTGGGTAGGCCGGAATAGGTACGCGCGCGGCTAGGCTAACCCCCATCAACCACTTCAATCTGCATCCATGGGCAGTGTATCTGTCTAGTGCAGTGTTGTTCCCTGCGCTCGTCCTTCGGGTGAGCACTAATGATACCAGAAAATGGCTTTGGCACCCGAGCTAGATACTGTAGATGACTTTATTTAGAAAAATCGAAAACTTGATTTCAAGTTTTAGAAAATTCAAGAAGAAAATTACATGGATGTACGATAGTAAACTGTGTATACTATGAGGGTGCAAAATTTTAAGGTGAAATGCTTTGTAATTTAAGCTTAGCAAAAAGACAAATTGGACAACTTTTTGAAGATTCAAAAGGTGCACCGTTCACGGCTTTCAGATGTGCTTTTTTTTTGTCATTTTTACCAAGGATAGAATATTTGATATTCCGTACTGAAGTTTTACACACGGGTACAATAAATCATGACTGCAGGTTGATATTTTTCTATGAATTTTTTGAAGCTCCAAATTTGAATTTTTCAAAGATTTAGTAAAGGTCCTGCATGGAGCTCGGGTGCCAAAACGACACACTACCTGTGATACACGCTTTTGCCTCTCCCCCCACGGCTGCTACGAGCCCACAGAAAATGGAATTTGCTATTGCGCATCGGGAGTCGGGACCCCACAACTGGAGATGACTGAGCTAGTGTCCACGCAATATAATTACGCTAATAAATCCCTATATCCACAACTCAAATCGGCGAATCACAAAGATCATCTCACGACGACACTGCCCCGATGCAATCTATTGCTGTGTCCCGGCCGTGCAGACACACGCATGCAGATCAACTCCCCACGCAAGGGGCTCCAAGTTCGCATGCATGATTTTCCTACAGACGCACCACACACTCCAAGATCCATGCCAACACCACTTTGCTTATGAGGACTAGGCAATCTGCTTCAACTTTCCCAAGCCAGCTACACCGACATCGACATCAAGATCTATACCGCTTCGGACGTGTACACTGCTTCAAGACACTACTACATAGATACTAAAATCTACACTGCATCAAGCCGGACTACATCAAACCAAATCACGACAACAAGCTGTACGACTACACCAAGATCTTTGTTGAGTTCTACATCGTCAACGAAAATCATCGTCAAGGTCTACGTAACGTGGTCTAAATCGCTGTCGCAACCCGGAGCTCCGCTAGGGCGATCACACAATCACATCGCCCGCCTGGTCAAAAACCCGTCGCTGCCTCCGATCATGTGCAATCTGCCATCGCCGCCATAAAAACCTTATCGCTGACGCTTGCCTTGTGCCCCGGCCACCGCCTTCAAAACCCTACAACCAAAAATCTGCCGCCGTCATAGATCTCTGTAGCCGACGCACAAAAACCCACTGCCGCCGCATAATACTGCCGTTGTCGCACTATGACCAAGAAACCCGTCGCTGCCGCACAAAATCCTAAAAGCCGACGACACAAACCGCACAATTTTTTGCACCTTCAACCCTATCAGCTACAATGACCACGTCAACCTCAACCACAGCTATATCACGACCGGCTACCTCGACATCGACATCAAGAACAACGTCTACAGCAACTCAAGAACTCTAGTCAACAGCGTCTGCGCCATCATTTGCGTCCGTACCACCCACGCTGTGACTGCGGGAGGGAAGAGAGGCACGGGAAGGGAACATAGTCACCGTCCTAGATGCTAGCCACGATCGTGTCCACGTAGATAATGATGGCAAGGAGGTGAAGATGACGGAAGTGCAAGACTTCAAATCTAGTCGTAAACGTCCGCTTCACTCCTGCCACAAGAGAGGATGTTAGAATATGTATACGTATATGGATTAGAGATAGATTAGGACTCTATATTTTTGTACTCCAAGTCTTCACTACCCCGTGTACCTCTCTATATATATTCCCACGAGGGTGAGATCAATACACAACAAAATATTATATTTTCCACGAAAGGAACACGGAACTACACAAATATTCTTCAGTCTTTAAGAACTTGCTGAAAATTATATCAAGATGGTTCTACTCAGACGCAAAAACGCCCAAAACAACTAAATCAAAAACACTTAGGCACGGACGAGAGACGGCGGGGGACAAGACTGGCGCCATTACCATTACTGCTCAAAACAAGAAGAAAATAAAATGGCTGCTTATCAGCCGTACGTAGGATCTAATTTCAAACTACACCCACCAGCTTGTTGTAGAAGTCGCTAATCTGGACGACCACCCAGACACATGCACCGCACCCGATGAGCGCGATCACAACACCTTCCACCACGAGCACGACACCGCCGGCGAGGCCCTTTGGCTGTATTTCTTCGGGGTGGTGAAGAGCCCAGCGACCAAAGATTTTTTTTTTTTTAAACGGGGAAGGGACCCGAAGGTCCCAGAAGCTGTATTACTCAAAAGGCAGTTTTACAAACAGGACCCTTGCAAACACAAAGGGATAAAAGCAGTCCTGAAATTTTACACGAAGGACCCTAATGAAAAAACAGAGAAAGCAATCCGGTCCTTCACTGCCATTGCTCGAAAGAGATCTCGAAGAACGGCCGCCGCCGCCGGCACCGGGGACTACGCCACTTGGCCCGTCGTCGTCGATGAGCGCCGCCTTGAGATCAGAAGACCTCCAAACCTGGAGGAAGAAGAAACTGTGGTGCCAGCCCCACACCACAGCGCGGAGAGGCCTCTGCTGGCCAAGGATCACGTTGGCACCTTTGCCTTCGTGGATGAGCTCCGCCGATGAGCTTCTGTCGCCATCCCCGGGCCACGCTCCCTTCGCAACTTCCTGCACTTGACGCCTCCATGACTCCAAGCCAGAGAAGAAGCAGAGAACCAGGCCCAAACACAAGACTCCAACTGCCGCCACTGCGAAGGAAAGGCGGTGCGGTGTTCTTCCTCCTCGCCACCACGGCCGGCCAGGAAGAACAAGCCACAACACCCTGCGCCTCTTCGCCTCTCCCCCCCGCTTCCACAGCCGGCCAGGACAGGAGGAGAAACGCAGCTCCACCGCACCACGACGAACACCGGCTTTTTTAACGGAGACCGCAAGCCCTTCCTCGCCGCCGCGCTTCAACCGTTGAAGCCACGACCAGACGTTGAAGAACTCGACGCCCTGGATCTTGCCGCAAAGATCCAGATTCCAGCTCCAAGACTCCACTACGGGAAAACACCTACACCTACAGCTACAACTATCGCCGGCACCTCCCCTCAGCCATCCCTCGCCGGCGTCGCCGGCGAGAGAGGCCTCGGTTCGGGCCGGATCTGCTGCGAGAGATGCCAACGGCTACCATGAGCCCTACAAGCAAGAAAAGAAAGGCAGCAACCGCGCTGTGGGAGAAGCCGATAGTAATCCTGGAGTCCGGCGCGGCACAATGGTCACCGCCGTCGTCCGCCCGAGCGTCCTTGGGGTCTTCGAGATCCATCTGGCTGACTTGCTTCTCCTCTGGTTTCGATTCTCGGACTAACTAGCTTTTGGGGACGGAACGGCGGCGTGAGGTTGGTGAGGAAAGAGGGCGTCGGGTCGGCAGCAGCAGGACCGTCCGTCAGGGTTTGGTTTTAGGGACCTTTTTTTTCTCTCCTAAGCGTACTAGTTATTTTGTGGCATCCCGCAAAACCACTACTAGGAAATCGCGTTAAATTTGTGCATTGCATCGTCATCATCATGAATTGTTTGTCAAAAACTAATTTCGAAAACCTATTTTTGTTTTCCAAACGCCTCGTCTTCGTTCAACACGCAAACCCCGGGCCTCCGGATTGTTTTTGTTTGTCTACTATCGGTTTGCAAACGGTGTTATTAAAACAAATAAAATTTATATTATTTTTTAGCGGGGGCAGTCAAACGGGCCGTTTCGACCCGAACGACCACCCCTATTTTTAAATCGGTCCACCTCTAATCCTATTCCTACCAGACTACCTACCCCAACCCTCCTCTCCACATCACCCCCTCCAATCCGCTTCTGCCACCTCACCCCTCTCTCTCCCTCACCCAATCCCCCTGCCACATCACCACCCCACTCCCCCTCCCTCACACGCACACACACACCCTGGGCCACACACACGCACACCACACAGCAACACACGCCTCCCACCACGCACGCTGGCCCCACCGGTCCCACCCCTTCCCTCAGCCACGCGCGAGCCGCCCCAGGCCCTGCTCATCTTCCTCCCCAGCTCTCCCTGGCCCCGACGCTGCCCTCTCCCTCTCTCGCCTCCGCCGCCGCGCGTGCTTCTCCCTGACCCGCGGCGCCGCCCTCGCCAGCCCGCCTCCGCCGCCCTTCCCACCGCACCACCGCGACCACCCCACGCCGCCACCGGCCACCTCAAGCTCGCCCGAGCCACCCCCTCCGCCGCGGCCTCTTCCCCGCCTCGCCAGTCCCGCCCCAGCGCCGGCCCGGCCGCGCCGCAGTACCGCGAGCGCGCCGCTCCAACCCCGCGGCCGCCAAGTTCCGCTCCGCCTCCGCCGGTCCTGCTCTGACGCGCCGCCTCCGGCTCGAGCCCCGCCGGCCGCGGCCCTTCTCCGGCGCGTCCTCCGGCCTCCGCCGCGCATGAGTCTCCCGCCTCCGCCGCGTCTGAGCGCCGGCCCGACCTCGCCCCCGACCTCTGCGGCCACGCCACCGCCTCCCCGTCGACCCCCTGGCCGCCTCAACGCGCTGGCCGCCTCGCCCTCCCTCCGTCGTCCGCCAGCGACCCCTTCCGCCGGCGTCGCCGCTCCGCCAGGCTCCTTCCCCCGTGGCCGCCCGAGCCGCAACTGCCGCCTGACCGTGCACGCCCCGTCGCAGCGTCCGCCCGCCTCTGCTCGCCGCCGGCCCGCGCGTCCGCCTCGCCAGCGAGCCGCTCCCCGAGCCCTCGCCCCTTCCGCACGCAGCAGACGGCCCCACCTGGACCCGCCTCCCCCGCGGGGCCCACATCGTCGACGCCTTGCCATCTGCCTCCAACCGTGCACGTGCTGTGTAGTACCAAGTGGTGCTAAGTGTTGGGAGTGGAGACGACAAGTTCGACACCGGTAATCGGACCCCGCAAACCCCAAGTACCCCCCTCGCCAAGATCTTCATCGGACCCAGCGAACCCCCAGACGACGAGCTCTTTTACATAGACCCGAAGACCACCGACAAGACCTCCGACCTGGACTCCAAGATCTGCCTCCCGGACATCGAGCGCCAAGATCGCCTCTTGGTTTCCGAAATGGTTCCCGGACCCAAAGGCGCGCTAAGTTCCCCGACCCGAAGACCCTGGGGCGCCGAGTACTTCTTTCCGAACGCCATGATCGTCGACATGACCCGAAGACCCCGGATGCGCCAAGACCTACCCCGCTAGCCGAGAACGTTCCCGCGAGACCGCTCCGTCGAACCCTGGAAACCCCGAGACCGACCCCGACCCCGAACCCCGGAACCCCAAGATCTGCCGACCCCTCGATGTGTGAACCCCTTTCCAAAAACCCTATTTTATGATATATACAAATTGTTGCATATTCAATTGACTTCTCGCATGCATATCATTGGTTTGGGGGGCCTTATGTCGATTCACCTAATAATTAAATATGGGGTCCATATGCGGGCAAATCTAGTCTCATATTGGTCTCATTTAATCTGTATAGCGAACCCGGTACTATCTTCTGCCTTGTTAAACCACATTTAAATTGCGGGGGTTCTAATTAACTTGAACCGTTTAATTAATTGTCGGGACCCCGGTTCCGCTTAATATGACCTAATCGCATCGCACCTTTGCCATGTCATACATCATACATGCATCATGCCGATCTTCTGCCGTGTATTAAATATTGCATCCGGTGTTTCTTCTAGCGTTTTGCTTCTTCGTGGATAAGGCCGTTGAGTTGATGTGAGCGTCGCCCCGATCTTCGGTTGAACCTTCGACAATGTTTTCAGGCGAGCATCTCCCCCTTTCTACCTATCTTACTTTTATAGTATTTACTTCCCTCCTGTTGATCTATTGCTATCTGTGTTGCGATGTTTTAGTTTCCGTACCTATGATATACCGTGCAGCCCTATATTGCCTTGGACACATCCTATTACCTGTTGTTTGGTAAATAGTTGGACTTGTGCGTCGTAGTCGCTTGCTCACGTGCTGTTGCGTTTCGTCCAGTACCACAGTTGTTGATGTATTGCCGCATGTTGCTGTTGGAGATGATTCTAGTTTTACTTACCGTTCATTTTAATTCCTGTTTAACAACTAAAATGGAAGTAAGCAGAGGCATCGGTGGGTGATAGAGAATATTTGGTTTCCGAACGCCCACTTGTGTCCCGTAGGACCCCGAGTACTTGATACATGTTCCTTGATTTATCGCGCTATCCACATCCGGGAGGTATATGGGACCCCCCTGAGCCAGAGCTTGATTCAGTCTTATTTTCTTGGGGCCACAAACTAGTTTGAGGTTTTATTTACTATCCTGTACTTATGCCATGCTACTTATGTATTTACGATTGTGCGAGGAGCACACTGTACTGTTTAGGATCGTGGCACGATTCCGCGGTGTCGACAAGCCCAGCCACACTTTCGGGTTCCCAGTCGTTCACAGCCGTCCCCACAACCTTAAGTCCGTCTCGGAGCCGGCCGGCTTCGTTGCGGGTTCTACTTTAAGGGGTGGCCCCCTGAAATATTTCTGAATCCTGTGATTGTTCAGTCGTAAAAGCCTCGTTGGGTTTTGATTTGGTTTTTCCGAGGTTGATCGAGCGTGTGTTGCTATTGGTGCACCCCGGCCGGGTAAAACTTTCTGAAAGCCGTGTCCCCGGATATGGACGACTTGGAGCACAGTATCTCGATCATAGACAAGCATAACTAAAGTTTATTGCTATAAATTTGACTTTATAATGACTAGTAATCAGCTTCACTACAATGGAATGGCTAAATAATACTGCCCACAATTGCTTGTTTGGAGCGTCGCTTGCGACCATTGTACCTGACTAGTAAGTATTGCAACTACAACGGAATGGCTGAATAAAAGTACCAACAACTGTTGGGTTTTGGATTTATCGCATGCTATCTGTATCTGATTAGTAATTGTTGCAACTATAACGGAAGGGTTAACTAAAAGTGCCCACTGCTTACTTTCTCAGGATGATTATCTAAACCTGACTAGTAATTGCTGCAACAATAACTGAATAAATAAAGCTGCCAACTGTGTGAGTTCCTCGGTTGACTTCCTCGTTTGGTCTCGAGGGGGAAACACCAGGATGGGTTTGTTTGGTGATAGCTTCAGGTTGGATCCGGTTAGGTCATTCTTATCCCTCTCTGATATCCGCCAGTTGTATCGAGTCTCTATAGGTTGTTTAGTGCATGCTGCCGCTGCCGCTTCAGTCCACCATACCTATGTAGGCGAGGACCGCTGTCGTGGGAATGACCACGGCAGATGCTGCAATCGGCAGCGAGTAGTAGAACGAGGGGCAAGGGCGGCCAGCCATCTGCGGTGCGAGATGAGGGCAAAGACACAGGGATTTACCCAGGTTCGGCCCCCCGGAGGGTAAAGACCTACTCCTGCTAGATTGGATTATGGAGGTGATTACAATGGGCGAACTCGGCGACTAGGCGGCGAGTTGCTTGGGTGTATGAGGGAACCCGTCTCTACTCACCCCTTAGGGAGGTTTTTATAGGCTCACCTCCCCTAGGGTTTACATATCTCAACCGATTCGGTTACAACTTTGGCAATCGTATAACCTAGACCGACTGGGCCTATCTACTCGCCTGGGCCTTCAACTTCCAGTCGCCTGGTACCTTGCTGGGCTTTGATCCACTCGCCGTTCTGCAGGCCCACTCGCCAGTCCTTGGGCTAGTCGGAAACGTCCTTCTGAGTATACCCCAGTAGGCGTATCCCCATCAGTAGTCCCCGAGGCCGTCGTTGATTAGGCGTGGGTGGCTGCTGGCAGTCGGAGTATACGGCTTCAAGTTGGCATCCAGTCGAATCATCGGCGGGCTCCTGCATGAAGGAATAAATCCAGCGAACCGAGTTGCGTCTTGGGCGAGTCGAGCCAACGGGACGCGGTCTCGGCGAATGACTTAGCGAGCCGAGTGGCAGGAGGTGGACCGTCGGGCGTGGTCAAACTAGCCGTTAAGGTAACTCAACGGTAATTTTTGGCGTAATCATTGCGCGGTAACGGCCCCCTAATTTGGCGGGCAACTCCCGCTATATAAGAGGAATGGTAGGCTATCGCAAAGCCAACCGCCCACCGTTTCTTCCGAGCGCACACATCTTCCTTCCTTCAATTCCGCGATCCAATCGACCCGCGATCCTCCGACCTCCAAACAAATCCTCAGCCATGGCCCTCTCCACTGAAATTTGGGGTAGATCCAAGTGCACCAGGGCGCAGCTGGCCTCCTTCGAGGAGGCCGGAATCCTGCGGGCCGGCTGCTGGCGTATCCCCGCAGCCGGAGAAACGACCCCAAACCCGCGAGAGAGAGAGTTCATCTGTTTCACCAGTCACCTCGAGCGGGGGTTAGGGTTTCCCACATCCTTGTTCTTCCGGCGTTTCTGCGCCTACTACGGGATCCAGCCCTCAGATCTGGGTCCCCATAGCATCGAGCAGCTCGCCATCTTCGTGGCGTTCTGCGAGTGCTACTTGGGCTGCCGGCCTTACTTTCCCTTGTGGCAAGATTTGTTCCACGGACGGATCAGCCGCGAGGAGGCGGGCGGCCCAATGCTAGCCGCGGGCGGCTTAACCTTCCAACTCAAATCCAAAGCTTCCTTCTTCGACCTGATGCTGCCGGCCAAAGCAGCGAGCGACTGGAAAAAGTCATGGTTCTACGTGACCGAGGCGACTCCGGAGGACGAGGCGGCGATCCCGCGGTACTCGGCCAACTGTTCCGAGCCACGCCATCTCCAGGTCGGCAAGCTCCCCGACGACCAGCGGATGGTCGTCGATGAGATGCTCCAGACCATCCGTGGTCTGAAGAAGAAGGGGCTCCAGACGGTGAACTTGTACAACTGTTGGCTTGGGCGGCGGCTCGTTCCGCTCGCCCAACGCGAGCACTACATGTACCAGTACACGGGCCGAGGAGACTCGACGAAGGCCTGCCTCGCCGAGTGGAAGCTGGAGGACTACCTCTCGGCGCTGAAGAAGATCACCCAGGCAGCATACACGGATGCGCAGGCCGGGGTCCCTCCTTACACCGCGAAGCGTCCGGCTCCGACGGTAATCCTTTTATCTTGTTCGCAGTCGCAGCATGTGCAGTCGCGGCAATTCTAACTTTGTTTCGTGTTTAACGCAGCTGTTCCAAGTGGTGGAAGGGTGGCTACCACCCGCCGATGACGAGAGCCCCGGGCCATCCGCCCAGGACACAAGCGAGTCGCCACCCGCCAAGGGTAACGAGGACGACGAAGACGAGTCCGAAGAGGAGATTGCCCCACTGGTCCGAAAGACCCGCGGGCAACGTCAGCGCGATATCGAAGCGAGCAGGAGCCTCGAGCGTCATGACGATGACGAGGAACTCCCAGAAACCACCTCGCGCCGTCAGGCCACTCCCGCGAAGAAGAAGAAGGAAGCGAGGGCCCCCCTGAGGAGGAAGACGAAGCCGCCGAAGATGGCCTCACCGCCGCATTCAGCGAGCAGCTCCGATGCTCATAGCTCGTCCGGTGACGATGCGGCCCCGTTGACAACCGCGCTAGATGCGCCATCCGTGGAGGCACCGCTGGCTTCAATGCCTCCGCCCTTTGCGCCGGTCTCCGGGCTAGGGAAGGCTCCGGCTGTGGCGACTTCGCCTCGCAAGGAGGTCCCGAGCGTGGCGGTCTCGCCTCGCAAGGAGGCTCCGGCCGCGGCAGCTCCACTTCGCGAAGAGGCCTCTGCCGAAGGCGTCCCGGAGGCGCCAACCGCTACCTCAACTTCAAAGAGGCCATCCGTATCCTGGGCCCCTGACGTCCTGGAACTGGGGCTTAGGCGCCGATTGGGCCCTGAGCTGGAGAAACCGGCCAGCCTTCGTACAGGGCTGCGTTTCATTCCAGTCGCCAAGTGAGTGCATTTGGCCTTCTCTTTTTCCTTTTAGTACTTTGATTGCCTTTTATTGACTTGACTCGACGTGCAGGACCGGAGTGAAAAAGATGGGCCACCCGACGGTGGCCAAGGTGCCCTCCGCCACTAGCGAGGAGGATCCTTCCCGTAAGAGGAAGGTGGACGAGGTCGCCACCTCCACGGAAGGCAGCAAGAAAGCCAAGGGCGACGACATCGTCGCTGTTTCTGATGACGCGGCGACCGCGCCGGCTAGACCCGCAATGGAAGCAACCGCGTCCACGAAGGAGGGCATTTCCTTGCCTAGACCGGAGGAAGCGAGTTCCTTTGGGGCGGGTGCCTCGATAGCGACTTTCCCCCGCTTCGTGACCAAGGCGGCCATGGCAAGCGGGGCTGCGCTTCCGAGCCTCGCTCCAGGGACTGCCGACGCTGAAACCGACCAGCGTCGCGGGCACACGCCGGCGCTGCTCACGTCTGTGGACGCAGTACAGCTTCATGGCATGCTTGGTGCGGCCATCCAGGTACCTCCAGTCCCCGAGGATCAGGTCGGTGCTTAGCAGCGGCTTGATCCTTATAATTTGTCGTTTTGTACTTTCGAATCCAGTCCCCGAGTGCATATGCGCTAAATTTTAGCGGGTATGCACTGAGGAATTTTCGTGGTTGCCAGTCCCCGAGTGCGCACTCGCTAAATTTTAGCGGGTGGGCACTGAGTAATTTTTATGTGTACTGACTTTGAAGGTGTACAGGGTCTGCAGCTGGAGTCGGCAGAGCGATTGGCTGCGAAGCAGCGTGCTGAGAAGGAGCTGGCCACTCTCCAGGAAGCAAACAAGGAACTCCAGGCTGCTGCTGCACAGGCGGAGGTAGCTCGCCGGGAGCTTATTCCTGCTGGGGAGCTGGTGGTGGTGCGATCTGCGTTAAGTGCTGCTGAGCAGAGGGTCGCCGACCTCGAGCGCGAATTGCGGGAAGCAAAAGAAGAAGCGAATTCGGCGAATGGGCGAGCTAAGGCTGCCATTGCGGCCGCCGACAAAGACCGCAAGGTGTCGGAAGCCCTCATTGTTGGGCTTCAGGACGATCATACGTCGCTTCAAAGCTTCATCACGGGACTCGCCCGCCCGTTACTTGGTGAGTGCGTCTTCCCTGTCTTGCAATTGTATTGTTTGTGGTTTCTGTGGTACTCATAACTGTCTCCTTCTAGCAGGTCGTGTGATTGGTAGCCACGAAGAAGCGAGTTCTCTTGACGCGAAGCAGTGCGTAAGCATGCTCGTCGACTCGGCGACGTTGTCGGCGACGTGCATGCGCGCCTACCTTCAAGAGATGTCGCCCACGGAGGTTATTCCCAGTGACCTCGTTGAGGTGTGGGAGTACTTGGAGAAGGCGCCCGCGGTCGTAGAGTTCATGACGCGGTCGGCGTTTTGGCGCGGAGCGTCGACAGCGCTAAGCCTTGGGCTCGCCCACTTCCCCGAGGACTTCGACCTCGACGATGTGACAAGTGGGTACCCTTCATCGACTGGCGCGGTAGATCTGTCCGAAGTTCTGACGTTGCAGGAACGTGCCGCCGCGTACTCGGAACGCGTCTGGGCGATGGGCGACCTCCTCCCCTACCAGGAAACGGTCGTCGCGCCAAACGACCCCGAGCCGCCGCATCGTGACTTCAAGGTTGAACAACCTTTCCGCGCGGCGATGGCGGGTGAGCTGACGATGTATCCGTCGAACCCGTACACCGCGTTCATCCGGAAGCGCCGGGATTCTGGTGCGTCGTCGTCAAAGCCTGCAGAATAGTGTAGTGTTCCTAGATAAGTTAGCAGCAGTTCTGCCGAACAGGCATAATTTTTAATGTAAGACAATGCGATGTGCGATTGAATTGGATGTTTGTGTCCATTTTGCTAATAATTTGCGTGTTTTGGATTGATTTTCGATGAGTCCCCGAGCGCGTCCGCCCTTTTGTGGGGTTCACCTTGTATATGATGTTTGTTCTTATCATGTGTTTTGTTAGTTTAGTCGACTCGCCCGAGCTCGGAGAGCCAGTCGCAAGGCGACTCCCTTGAGCGCTCTGTACTTTACCGTTTTCCCGTACGCGAACGGGGTCGGGTGGCCGAGTCCCCGAGCGTGGTACTTGGTAGTTCGAGGCGCGACTCGAGGGTGGTTGAGGACTGAGCGCGTTGGTGTGAGCGCGTCACTCCTGCCTGGCCCGGGGGGTCAGTCGCGTGGCGAGTCCTGGGCGTGCTCTCTTACTTGACGTTTTCCCTGACCGATCGCGACGAACTGGTATTCAGTCCCCGAGCGTGGTACTTAGCCGTTCGAGTCGCTACGCCGAGGAAGCGGAGGACCAAGGCCGCTGTGAGAAGCGAGGGCAGTTGTCTTGGTTTGCAAAACCAGTCGAGCTAGGCGACTCCAATGGGGCTCCGGATTGGCGTTTTTCGTGGACGACGCAGGACCTGAGATGACTCAGTGCTCTTACATCGCACTACTTGGCCGTGCCGGTCGCTGTACCAAAGGTTGACTTCTGCATGTTAGCATGACGCTGTTGTTACGAGTGCGAGTGGCACAAGGCATGGAGAGTAGACGCAATTTGCGGTAACTGTTTCTTTTATTTCATAGCGACTGGAGAGTACATATGTGGGGTTCTAGGAGTAGAACTTCCGGAGGAGATTTACATTCCATGGTCGCTTGACATCGAGTTCGCCGTCCCCGCGGACGTCGATGAGGTAGTAGGCGTCGTTGCCGAGTACGCGCCCGATAGCGAACGGGCCTTCCCACGGAGGGGAGAGCTTGTGCATGCCCTTCTTGTCCTGGATGAGGCGTAACACCAGGTCGCCTTCCTGGAAGGTGCGGGTTTTCACCCGTCGGCTGTGGTAGCGGCGGAGCCCTTGCTGATAAATGGCGGTGCGCGATCGGGCGAGGTCGCGTGCTTCGTCGAGTTGGTCGAGCCCATCTTGGCGGGCCAGCTCGTTTGCGGCCTCCGTATAGTGGACGACCCGCGGCGAGTCGTGTTCTAGGTCGGTGGGCATGACCGCTTCGGCGCCGTAGACCATGAAGAAGGGGGTGAATCCCGTCGACCTGTTGACCGAGGTGCGGATTCCCCAGATGACGGAGGGTAGCTCTTCGACCCAGCATCCAGCGGTGCGCTCAAGTGGTACTTGGAGTCGCGGCTTCAGACCGTGGAGGATGCTTTGGTTGGCTCGTTCCGCCTGACCGTTGGATTCCGGATGTGCGACTGACGCGAGGTCGAGCCGGATGTGGTGCTCTTCGCAGAATTCGGCCATTGCTCCCTTGGCAAAGTTCGTGCCATTGTCCGTGATGATGCTGTTGGGGAACCCGTAGCGGTATATGAGCTCGCGTAGGAACTTAGTGGCGGTCTTCCCGTCGCATTTCCGGACTGGCTTGGCCTCAACCCACTTCGTGAATTTGTCGACGGCGACCAGCAGGTGGGTGTAACCGGAGGGGGCCTTCTTGAAGGGGCCTACCATGTCCATGCCCCACACAGCGAATGGCCAGGTGATGGGGATTGTTTTGAGCGCCGAACTTGGTACGTGCGTCTGGTTGGCGTACTTCTGGCACCCGGCGCATCGCTGGACGATATCGACAGCGTCGGCGTGTGCGGTGGGCCAGTAGAAGCCGTGTCGCATAGCCTTGGCGACCAGGGAGCACGCGGCAGCGTGGTGGCCGCAGTCGCCCGAGTGGATGTCGTGTAGGATTTTGCGTCCTTCAGCCGGTTGGACGCAACGTTGGAACACGCCGGTGACGCTGCGCTTGTGTAGCTCGCCGTCGATGATGGCGTAGGACTTACATCGGCGAGCAATCATTCGAGCGCTTGTCTCGTCTGTGGGCAGGGTGCCGGTCTCCAGGTAGGCGATGTAGGGCTTGGTCCAGTCGTCGGGCTCGGTGACGAGTGCGACCAAGACTGCCTCTGGTTGGAGAGGGACTCCGATGTCTATCTCCCTCGGGGGAGAGACTGATGGTTTGGAGATTGTGTCGAGGAACACGCCGGCGGGTGGTGCGAGTCGAGCCGACCCGATGCGAGAGAGGGCGTCGGCCTCTTCGTTTTTCCGCCTGTCGATCCACTCGACAGAGTAGCCGGTGAAGTGGCCGCCCAACTTGTCCACCTCTTGGCGATACGCCGCCATGGTAGGGGAGATGGCGTCGCAGGTGCCGGCGACCTGTCCCGCAACGAGGTCGGAGTCTCCGTAGCATCGAAGGCGATTGACACTCATCTCCTTTGCGGCTCTCATGCCGTGGAGTAGGGCCTCGTATTCAGCCATGTTGTTGGTGCAGGGCGTGAATTCGAGGCGGAGGATGTAGCGGAGCTTGTCGCCCTTTGGTGAAGTCAGCACTATCCCCGCGCCTGCACCGTCCGCGTTCTTGGACCCGTCGAAGTGCAGGTTCCAGTAATGGAGGTACGGCGGTTTTTCAGGCTGCTGGGCCTCCTCCCAGTCGGCGATGAAGTCTGCCAGTGCCTGGGACTTGATCGCCCTTCGTGGCTCGTATTTAATGTTGTGGACGCCGATCTCGACGGCCCACTTGGCGACCCGCCCGGTCGCCTCGCGATTGCGGATGATGTCTTGTAGTGGTGCTGAGGAGACGACCGTGATCGGGTGCTCCTGAAAGTAATGCGGCAGGCGCCGCTGAGCCCTGAAGACCGCGTATACTAGCTTCTGGTACTGCGGGTATCGCTGGCGCGACTCGGTGAGGACCTCGCTGATGTAGTACACCGGCCGCTGGACCGGGCGCTCCTTTCCTTCCTCTGGTCGTTCGACGACCATTACGGCACTGACGACGCGTTCGGACGCCGCGACGTAAACCAGCATGGGCTCTTTGTCAGCGGGTGCGGCGAGTAGTGGTGCGGCGAGTAGCACCTTTTTGAGGTCGCGGAGCGCGTCGTCCGCCTCCTTGTCCCACTGGAAGGTGGGATTCTTGCGCATCAGGCGGTATAGGGGCATCGCCTTTTCGCCCAGGCGGGGGATGAAGCGACTGAGAGCCGCTACGCGCCCGGCCAGCTTCTGGACGACGCGCAAGCACTCGGGTTTGCCGAGCCGGGCGATCGTGTCGATCTTCGTTGGGTTTGCCTCAATTCCTCGTTTGGAGACGACGTACCCTAGTAATTGCCCGACGGGTACACCGAAGGTGCACTTGCCTGGGTTAAGCTTTATCTTGTACCTCCGCAGGTTGGCGAAGGTCTCCGCTAGGTCGGCGAGTAGGTCTCCCTGGCGAGCGGATTTCACGACCACGTCGTCGATGTAGACGTGGATGTTGCGGCCAATTTGGCTCGCGAGGCATTCTTGCATGCACCGCTGGTAGGTCGCCCCGGCGTTCTTGAGGCCGAAGGTCATGGCGGTGCAACAGAATGCTCCGAATGGCGTGATGAACGCCGTCTTCTCCTCGTCCTCGACGGCCATTTTGATCTGGTTGTACCCGGAGTAGGCGTCGAGGAAACACAGCGACTCCGAGCCCGCGGTTGAATCGATTATCTGATCGATCCGCGGGAGGACGAACTGCTCCTTTGGGCAGGCGCTGTTCAGGTTTGTGTAGTCGATACACATTCTCCAGGTCCCGTTTTTCTTCTCGACCAGGACTGGGTTTGCCAGCCACTTGGAGTATTTGATTGGCCGGATGAAGCCGGCAGCGAGCAGGCGCTGCACTTCCTCGGCGATTGCTCGACGGCGCTCTTCATTGAAGGGCCGTAGCGACTGCTTGACTGGTCGCACTTTGGGGTCGGCGTTTAGTTTGTGCTCAGCGAGCTCCCTAGGGACACCAGGCATGTCGGAGGGTTTCCATGCGAAGACGTCCCTATTCTCACGAAGGAACTCGATGAGCGCGCCTTCCTATGCTGGGCTCAAGCCTGTCCCGATCGTCACCGTCTGGCTGGGGTCGCCTAGGACCAGCTCGACGGTGCGAGTGTGCGTCGTGGCCTCAAAGGTTGAGGTGTTTGTGCCCTCGGAGTTGGGCTTCTTGAGTATTGTGGGGTCGTCATTGTTGACCCCGCTCGCGTATTTGGCGAGCTCGTCGGCGTGATTAGCTTCTGCCGCGATGACGGCGTCGGCGAGTTCGGCTCCTTTGGCCTCGCATTCGGCGGCCATGTCGGGGTCGCCGCTGATGGTGATGACGCCGCACGGCCCGGGGAGCTTCATCGCGTTGTACGCGTAGTGGGGCGCCGCCATGAATTTGGCGAACGCCTGGCGCCCCAGTACGCAGTGGTAAGGACTGTCGAAGGGCACCAGCTCGAAGACGATCCGCTCGGTGCGGAAGTTTGCCGGAGTGCCGAACGTGACTGGCAGCGTGACTTTGCCGATCGGGTACGCCTTCCGACCGGGGACGATGCCGTGGAACGTAGTTTGGGTTGTCTCGATCATCGACTGCGGGAGCCGCAGCCGCCTGAAGGTGTCGAGGTAGAGGATGTTGATGGAGCTGCCGCCGTCCATCAGTGTCTTGGGGAGCCAGTAGTCGCCAACCTTGGGCTTGACCACCAGGGCGACTCGTCCTGGGTACTCGATGCGTGGCGAGTGGTCTTGCCGGCTCCAGGTGATGGGTTGTTCCGACCAGTTTAGGAACTGGGGGACGTCTGTTTGGGCCACCGCGTTGACGGCGACGGCGCGGGCGATGACTTTCTTCTCACGCTTCGTGTTGAAGCCCGTGAAGGTGTGGAGCGAGCCGGCTACTTTGCCGAATTTTCCGCCATTCGGCGGGTCGTTGTCGGTGTCCTCCCGCGCGTGCCGTGCCTTCTCGATTTCCCTGAGGGTGTGGCACTCGGCGGTGGTGTGCGTTGCGGGCTTTCCTTCCCTGCTGTGGAACGCACATGGTTGGTTAAGGAGTGCCGCGGGATCGAACCTTGGCTTGTTCTTGTGATTGCCGCCGTCGCGCCGTTGCCCTCCGTCGCGGCGGTAGCTTTTGGGCTCGCGTTGCGCGTGCCCAGCGTTGGCGACGAAGTCGACTCGCCCGTCGTTGCGGCGCTTGCCTGTGAGGCGGGTGCCGCTGTAGCGCAGGTCGGTTCGTCGTCCGCCGTCGTTGCCGCTCGTGCGGCGTTGCCCCCCTGACTCGTCGTCAATGTCTTGGTTGGGATCCTCCTCGGCGTACCGTTTGGCGATCTCGAGGAGGTCGGGGATGTTGTCGAGCGTGCGGGCGTGTCGCTTGAGCTTGGCGACTAGAGGCTCGTAGCGGCACGAGGTCTTGAAGCAATGGATCGCGGTGTCCGGATGGATGCCGACCGCGTTGTACCAGAGCTCTTTCCACCGTTGGACCCAGTTGCGGGTCGACTCGCGGGGTCCCTGGACGCATCGTTCCAGGTCCTCGATGGTGGTGGCGCGGGTGTAGGAGCACTCGAAGTGCCTGACGAAGGCGTCTCGCATTTCCTCCCAGGAGTCGATACTGTCCTGGGGAAGCGTGTTGATCCATTGCCTGCACGTTCCCTCCATCATCAGTGGGAGGTAACGGGCGGCGAGTAGGTCAGTGTGACCCGCGATCCCCATTGCCATGAGGTATGTATCGAGCCAGACTGCGGGGTCGTACGAGGAATCGTACTTTTCTATCTCCTTTGGCGCCTTGAAGTTTGGCGGGTACTTTTCGCCTCGGATCATTGGTCCGAAGCACTTAGGCCCTAGTCGACTGAGCGACCCCATAGGCTCGCCATCACGGCGATTAGCTAGGGTGTGCCGCAAGTCGTCGGGCTGGCGTGCGCGCCAGTTTTGGTTGTTGATGATGTGAGTGCGGGCGTCGATGGGTTCTCCGTTAGCGGCGACGAAGTTGGTCGCCGGCCTGGGATCATTGGTGGAGAGTGCCGCGTTCGCGGGTCGGCGTTGGAGCTGCAGTGGCTCTGGCGGCGGGCAATTGAGGGTATTTGCCGCCGCTGGGCGGCCGCCCTGCTTCCTGAGGAGCGTGAGTATACTCGCCCTTGCGAGTCGGCGCCCGCTTTTTGCTGCTCCACGGCCTTTGCGAGCAGGGCCCTAACGTACTGGATTTGCAAGGCGCCGTCGCCGGTGGCCGTGATGCTATCGGCTGCTGCTCGGCCTGCCACGAGGTTGTCCATCGGGGTGGAGAACAGTGGTAGGCCGTTCGCGTCTCGCTCCCGTGAGGAGAAGACTATGCGCGGCTGGTCCCTGGGAGGTGTGCGGTTGGGTGGTGGTGGGGCGCCCATCGCCGTTGATCCTGGCGGGGGCCGAGCGCTTCCTCCTGGTGGCGCGTTCTCGCAGATCGCGCGCTCGGCTATGCGAGCCGGGTCGTTCTCGTCGTCGAAGTTCAGGGCGCGCCCCTGAACGGTGGGGTTCAGGCGTGACCTGATCCGCTGCTGGTGGTAGCGTGACAGTTCCTGCGCTGTCACTTGCTCGAGGCGAAATTTTTCGCGCTCGGCCTGCTCCTTGCGTACTGCCTCCGCTAATTTCAGGCGGAGTTCCTCGACCTCCGTTGCCGTGGCGTTGGGAGGGATTGGGGTGGAGAAAGGATCCTCCGGCGGATCGGCGCCGGTGGCCATGTAGGTCGCGGCGTGGCGACCGGTTCCGTCGTGGAGGTCGGCGGAGTTTTCCGACCCGGAGTCGAAGTCGAAGATCCCGAGGATGGAGGGGTCCTCGAAATCTCCCGCGTTGGAGACCTGAGCGATGGAGCCCGCGGAGGAGGCCGCGGTGATGGATCCGGCGAGTGACGCCGGGGTCGCCGAGTCGGCGTCGTCGGTGAGGGCCGCATCTTCCGCGGCCGCTGAGTTCTCGGCCACATTGCTGTGGGCTGAGTTGTACTCGGAGGCGAGGCGGTGGATCGTACGGACCTGGCTCTCGGAGAGCCGATCGCGTGGTGGCGACTCGCGGATGCGAGCCGAATCCTCCGAGGTGGTGACGTCGGTGAGGCCGACGAAGAGGCTGATCGTGCCGATCGGCAGGATCATGCTGTGCGTGACGGGTCGTGCCGCCGGGACGTAGCTGCTCGGCAAGATCTGGAGCATCTCGCCGATCGCTATCATGCGGCCGGTGGCGACCGTCTCGTTGACGGGCAGATTGGATCTCGCCGCAGAACACCGGCCAGACCGGCCAGGCCCCACGGTGGGCGCCACTGTCGTGGGAATGACCACGGCAGATGCTGCAATCGGCAGCGAGTAGTAGAACGAGGGGCAAGAGCGGCCAGCCATCTGCGGTGCGAGATGAGGGCAAAGACACAGGGATTTACCCAGGTTCGGCCCCCCGGAGGGTAAAGACCTACTCCTGCTAGATTGGATTATGGAGGTGATTACAATGGGCGAACTCGGCGACTAGGCGGCGAGTTGCTTGGGTGTATGAGGGAACCCGTCTCTACTCACCCCTTAGGGAGGTTTTTATAGGCTCACCTCCCCTAGGGTTTACATATCTCAACCGATTCGGTTACAACTTTGGCAATCGTATAACCTAGACCGACTGGGCCTATCTACTCGCCTGGGCCTTCAACTTCCAGTCGCCTGGTACCTTGCTGGGCTTTGATCCACTCGCCGTTCTGCAGGCCCACTCGCCAGTCCTTGGGCCAGTCGGAAACGTCCTGCTGAGTATACCCCAGTAGGCGTATCCCCATCAACCGCCGAATTCTAGCCTCGCCGTGTACTGGCCTCAGTACTGACGCTCCTCTTTTTCCTTTGCCCTTTGTCGGCATCCCTTTTGTTTAAGCAGGTTTGAGATCGACGTCGTTAGCAGGGTTACCCTTCCGGCTTGGCCTGGGCAGGGTTATGGACGCCATTGGTTATTCTTCAGGGCTCTTAGCCCCATTTGCATCTTGTCCGTAGTCGGACGCTCTATCGATTTCAAGGTGATTTGGATCTTTGTATCTTATATTTGTATTCTTGACTCATGGAGTCGCTGTTATATATATCTGTTCTGTGGGTCCCATCGAGGACTGTTGTGTAATGTTATTACTTCGTTTTCCACCCGCACGAAAGTGCCTGGTGGGCACCTTTGAATCGTTTCTATGCGGGTTTGGCGGGTTTCGCTAAAACTTGCATAGGTCCGATTCTGAGGGTGTTACAGAGTGGTATCAGAGCTCAGCAGTTGTGATACCCCACAAGTCCAGCCTGTAGGATAACCTAGCTAACGGCCGCAGTAGAGTGTCAAAACTATTTTGCAAAATCGGTTGGATAGTTCTGATTAGGTCTGATTTTACTCCTTACCCCTCTGCTATTCTCCTCTTACCTCTACGCGTTTTGAATCCACTCTCTTACCTTTCTTCAAGTCTAGAATTTCTCGTGGTTAGGTTTCCGTCGTACCTTCAGGGTTTCACTTCCTCCTTGTGTAACGGTGTTGCTACATCTGGTCTTCATGCTATCTGAGTGATCCGTCTGCTGTGGTATCCGTCTTGTTCCTTGTTTGTGCCTGCCGGTGTTTTCCGACGCGACGACATCCTCTACGCCCGGTCCGATGCAGAGTCTGCATCACCCCTTTGTTCCGACCCTCGCTTGTCGAGATCTTCAGTCTGATTCCGAGAGTTGGTCGCATAATCCGCCTATTCGTGTGCAGAGTAATGGTTTGAGTGCGGGATGGAGTAGCTACCATACCACTACTCTTATCATTCGCTCTTGTACATTGAATCAGTGGATCCAGCGGTCTTACTCTGTTCACGGAAGTTAGGGGTGGCTTTATTTGTTGATGCCTCTACCTTCGATCTTTTGTTTCCGGAGTGTTCTCCCGACGATCACGGACAACGACCTCTTGTTAGTGGTGTCGCGAGGATCTACACGAAGCGAGAAGGATCAGATCGCCGATCTTCTTTCCGGTACCATGAGGCGGATCTCGAGGGCGAGATCCATTGTTAGTGGTGTCGAATTGTGGCATCCCGCAAAACCACTACTTGAAAATCGCGTTAAATTTGTGCATTGCATCGTCATCATCATGAATTGTTTGTCAAAAACTAATTTCGAAAACCTATTTTTGTTTTCCAAACGCCTCGTCTTCGTTCAACACGCAAACCCCGGGCCTCCGGATTGTTTTTGTTTGTCTACTATCGGTTTGCAAACGGTGTTATTAAAACAAATAAAATTTATATTATTTTTTAGCGGGGGCAGTCGAACGGGCCGTTTCGACCCGAACGACCACCCCCATTTTTAAATCGGTCCACCTCTAATCCTATTCCTACCAGACTACCTACCCCAACCCTCCTCTCCACATCACCCCCTCCAATCCGCTTCTGCCACCTCACCCCTCTCTCTCCCTCACCCAATCCCCCCTGCCACATCACCACCCCACTCCCCCTCCCTCACACGCACACACACACCCTGGGCCACACACACGCACACCACACAGCAACACACGCCTCCCACCACGCACGCTGGCCCCACCGGTCCCACCCCTTCCCTCAGCCACGCGCGAGCCGCCCCAGGCCCTGCTCATCTTCCTCCCTAGCTCTCCCTGGCCCCGACGCTGCCCTCTCCCTCTCTCGCCTCCGCCGCCGCGCGTGCTTCTCCCTGACCCGCGGCGCCGCCCTCGCCAGCCCGCCTCCGCCGCCCTTCCCACCGCACCACCGCGACCACCCCACGCCGCCGCCGGCCACCTCAAGCTCGCCCGAGCCACCCCCTCCGCCGCGGCCTCTTCCCCGCCTCGCCAGTCCCGCCCCAGCGCCGGCCCGGCCGCGCCGCAGCACCGCGCCGCAGCACCGCGAGCGCGCCGCTCCAACCCCGCGGCCGCCAAGTTCCGCTCCGCCTCCGCCGGTCCTGCTCCGACGCGCCGCCTCCGGCTCGAGCCCCGCCGGCCGCGGCCCTTCTCCGGCGCGTCCTCCAACCTCCGCCGCGCACGAGTCTCCCGCCTCCGCCGCGTCTGAGCGCCGGCCCGACCTCGCCCCCGACCTCTGCGGCCACGCCACCGCCTCCCCGTCGACCCCCTGGCCGCCTCAACGCGCTGGCCGCCTCGCCCTCCCTCCGTCGTCCGCCAGCGACCCCTTCCGTCGGCGTCGCCGCTCCGCCAGGCTCCTTCCCCCGTGGCCGCCCGAGCCGCAACCGCCGCCTGACCGTGCACGCCCCGTCGCAGCGTCCGCCCGCCTCTGCTCGCCGCCGGCCCGCGCGTCCGCCTCGCCAGCGAGCCGCATCCCGAGCCCTCGCCCCTTCCGCGCGCAGCAGACGGCCCCACCTGGACCCGCCTCCCCCGCGGGGCCCACATCGTCGACGCCTTGCCATCTGCCTCCAACCGTGCACGTGCTGTGTAGTACCAAGTGGTGCTAAGTGTTGGGAGTGGAGACGACAAGTTCGACACCGGTAATCGGACCCCGCAAACCCCAAGTACCCCCCTCGCCAAGATCTTCATCGGACCCAGCGAACCCCCAGACGACGAGCTCTTTTACCTAGACCCGAAGACCACCGACAAGACCTCCGACCTGGACTCCAAGATCTGCCTCCCGGACATCGAGCGCCAAGATCGCCTCTTGGTTTCCGAAACGGTTCCCGGACCCAAAGGCGCGCTAAGTTCCCCGACCCGAAGACCCCGGGGCGCCGAGTACTTCTTTCCGAACGCCATGATCGTCGACATGACCCGAAGACCCCGGATGCGCCAAGACCTACCCCGCTAGCCGAGAACGTTCCCGCGAGACCGCTCCGTCGAACCCTGGAAACCCCGAGACCGACCCCGACCCCGAACCCCGGAACCCCAAGATCTGCCGACCCCTCGATGTGTGAACCCCTTTCCAAAAACCCTATTTTATGATATATACAAATTGTTGCATATTCAATTGACTTCTCGCATGCATATCATTGGTTTGGGGGCCTTATGCCGATTCACCTAATAATTAAATATGGGGCCCATATGCGGGCAAATCTAGTCTCATATTGGCCTCATTTAATCTGTATAGCGAACCCGGTACTATCTTCTGCCTTGTTAAACCACATTTAAATTGTGGGGGTTCTAATTAACTTGAACCGTTTAATTAATTGTCGGGACCCCGGTTCCGCTTAATATGACCTAATCGCATCGCACCTTTGCCATGTCATACATCATACATGCATCATGCCGATCTTCTGCCGTGTATTAAATATTGCATCCGGTGTTTCTTCTAGCGTTTTGTTTCTTCGCGGATAAGGCCGTTGAGTTGATGTGAGCGTCGCCCCGATCTTCGGTTGAACCTTCGACAATGTTTTCAGGCGAGCATCTCCCCCTTTCTACCTATCTTACTTTTATAGTATTTACTTCCCTCCTGTTGATCTATTGCTATCTGTGTTGCGATGTTTTAGTTTCCGTACCTATGATATACCGTGCAGCCCTATATTGCCTTGGACACATCCTATTACCTGTTGTTTGGTAAATAGTTGGACTTGCGCGTCGTAGTCGCTTGCTCACGTGCTGTTGCGTTTCGTCCAGTACCACAGTTGTTGATGTATTGCCGCATGTTGCTGTTGGAGATGATTCTAGTTTTACTTACCGTTCATTTTAATTCCTGTTTAACAACTAAAATGGAAGTAAGCAGAGGCATCGGTGGGTGATAGAGAATATTTGGTTTCCGAACGCCCACTTGTGTCCCGTAGGACCCCGAGTACTTGATACCTGTTCCTTGATTTATCGCGCTATCCACATCCGGGAGGTATATGGGACCCCCTGAGCCAGAGCTTGATTCAGTCTTATTTCTTGGGGCCACAAACTAGTTTGAGGTTTTATTTACTATCCTGTACTTATGCCATGCTACTTATGTATTTACGATTGTGCGAGGAGCACACTGTACTGTTTAGGATCGTGGCACGATTCCGCGGTGTCGACAAGCCCAGCCACACTTTCGGGTTCCCAGTCGTTCACAGCCGTCCCCACAACCTTAAGTCCGTCTCGGAGCCGGCTGGCTTCGTTGCGGGTTCTACTTTAAGGGGTGGCCCCCTGAAATATTTCTGAATCCTGTGATTATTCAGTCGTAAAAGCCTCGTTGGGTTTTGATTTGATTTTTCCGAGGTTGATCGAGCGTGTGTTGCTATTGGTGCACCCCGGCCGGGTAAAACTTTCTGAAAGCCGTGTCCGCGGATATGGACGACTTGGAGCACAGTATCTCGATCATAGACAAGCATAACTAAAGTTTATTGCTATAAATTTGACTTTATAATGACTAGTAATCAGCTTCACTACAATGGAATGGCTAAATAATACTGCCCACAATTGCTTGTTTGGAGCGTCGCTTGCGACCATTGTACCTGACTAGTAAGTATTGCAACTACAACGGAATGGCTGAATAAAAGTACCAACAACTGTTGGGTTTTGGGTTTATCGCATGCTATCTGTATCTGATTAGTAATTGTTGCAACTATAACGGAAAGGTTAACTAAAAGTGCCCACTGCTTACTTTCTCAGGATGATTATCTAAACCTGACTAGTAATTGCTGCAACAATAACTGAATAAATAAAGCTGCCAACTGTGTGAGTTCCTCGGTTGACTTCCTCGTTTGGTCTCGAGGGGGAAACACCAGGATGGGTTTGTTTGGTGATAGCTTCAGGTTGGATCCGGTTAGGTCATTCTTATCCCTCTCTGATATCCGCCAGTTGTATCGAGTCTCTATAGGTTGTTTAGTGCATGCTGCCGCTGCCGCTTCAGTCCACCATACCTATGTAGGCGAGGACCGCCGAATTCTAGCCTCGCCGTGTACTGGCCTCAGTACTGACGCTCCTCTTTTTCCTTTGCCCTTTGTCGGCATCCCTTTTGTTTAAGCAGGTTTGAGATCGACGTCGTTAGCAGGGTTACCCTTCCGGCTTGGCCTGGGCAGGGTTATGGACGCCATTGGTTATTCTTCAGGGCTCTTAGCCCCATTTGCATCTTGTCCGTAGTCGGACGCTCTATCGATTTCAAGGTGATTTGGATCTTTGTATCTTATATCTGTATTCTTGACTCATGGAGTCGCTGTTATATATATATCTGTTCTGTGGGTCCCATCGAGGACTGTTGTGTAATGTTATTACTTCGTTTTCCACCCGCACGAAAGTGCCTGGTGGGCACCTTTGAATCGTTTCTATGCGGGTTTGGCGGGTTTCGCTAAAACTTGCATAGGTCCGATTCTGAGGGTGTTACATATTTGGGCTCAATAAAGTTCATGGGCTAGAAAAAAGTCCAATAAATCCGATCCAGACACTCCAACTCGCTGCTTGGATCCGAAGTTATGCCTAAACCTTTTATTTTACTCCATCGGTCTTAAAATAGATGTCTATTAAAATTTGAATGTCTATGTGCTAAATAGTGAATAAATTCATCCAAATTTTAAAAAATTTAAGACATCTATTTTAAGACGAAGGGAGTATTTTAGACAATATCTGACTTTGCACAAGAACCTGAGTCGATATGAAATGCTTGGCGTCAATCTGATCTCATAGATTGTTTCATAGCTAGCCTCACAATAATGAGTACTAGTATATCTCAACGTGACACGGTTAGGTTTATTCATTCGTTTGTAGGAGTGGTTCATTTTTAATGTGATTGATGTATTCCTTTCCCACAAAAAAAGATCGATGTATTCCTAAATCTATCATTGCAAATTTTATTGCCCTATAATGTTCATGTGTTATTCATATTGGTTTGTCTTGGACAGAAAGAAGATACAATAAAGAAAAAATAGAAATAAAAAGCGATACAGTACGCTGAAAGTGGAAGAAGGAAGCAAAGGAAGTCAACGAACCAATTCGAAAAAAAAAATCAACAAACCAAACCACATACATGCAGGCTCCACATCACATCGACGCGGCGCAAGCTAGACTCGCGTTCAACTCTGCCTCCTCCCGAACAACCTGCGCTACATAGTCATGAACGAACTAATCAATGGGCTTCATTTCCCTCCCAAAAAATAATTAATGGGCTGAGCCCGCAAAGGAAACCGTTAATACTGGTCCTAATACTAGTATCATAAGGTGTATCATGCATGCCAACTTGGCAAAAATCTGATGTGGCGCCATAATTAATAAAGAGAGAGGTGGTTAGTGTATCATAGGTAGATACTGTATCATAGCACGTAAAGCTAGAAATCATAATGGCAAGTAAATCGTGTACACACGTTTACATAAAGATTCTACAAATCAATAAATATACTACTACTATAATACTACTATATGATACAATGCACTAAAGACATAGTATCATATACTAGTATCATATACATGATAATAGTAGTATGATACTACCACTGGGACCAGCCTAAGCCAATCGGGAGCACCACGATGCCCACGCGATAGTGAGTCGTTTCCTCTAAGAGCCCGTGTTGGACATAGCCTTAAGTTGGGCCCGTGCGGTGGATACTTTGCCTATATCTACATGGACCGAGAATCGAGATGGCAGAAAACCAACCAGTGGGATGGCGGGGCTAGTCAAACCAGGAAAATGCTATTTGCCACTCAAAGCGGCACGCTCGCGCCGCATACCCTCGCTCGCGTACGGGTCATCCATGGGCCTAGCTGAATTGAAACTCAACGCGTCTATTCCATTCAGTTACACGAGTACACATACCCAGAGTACAAATCGTGGGCAGAAGTGTCGCATGTACACGAATCAGATCCTAAGACTAAGGGACTGACTATTAACTAGGGAGAGGGAGGTTACAACGTGACAGAAAATAAACATACAGTATTTTTAACCCCCCGGAAGACGGAACTATGCTTGGCGCGATATTCAGGCTGGATCGAAACTCTTCAAAAACCGTTGTAGGTAATCCTTTTGTAAATATATCTAAAAATTGTGAGCTGGTTGGAACATGCAGGACTCGAACCTCTCCAAGAGCAACTCGGTCATGGACAAAACGAAGATCAATCTCTATATGTTTCGTTCGTTGATGATGAACCGGATTAGATGCCATGTACATTGCTGAAACATTATCACAATAGACCACTGTGGATCGTGTAGGAGGACGGTGAAGCTCGTGAATAGGTTGGCCAAGCCAGCAGGAATCAGCGATGCAATTTGCAACTGCACGATATTCGTCCTCCGCACTAGACTATTATATAGTGGCTTGGCGTCGAGAAGACCACGAGACCAAGTTGTTCCCAATGAACACACAGAACCCAGAGGTGGACTTGCGAGTGTCGAGGCATCCTGCCCAATCTGCATCGGATTACGCAATCAAATCCATGGAAGATGACTAGTGAATCTTCAGCCCATAGTGAGAAGTACCTTTGATATACCGCAGAATACACTTGATCAGCTGGTAATGAGAATCCCGGGGAGTATGCATGAATAAGCACACCTACTGAACTACATATGAAAGATTCGGCCTCGTAAGTGTGAGATATCGAAGAGCCCCTGCAAGACTCCTGTAGAGGCTACGGTCAAAAAACATGGCACCATCGGTGGCTGACACCATGGAACGAGTATCAATAGGAGCGGAGAGAGGATGACAATTGAGAATCTTAGTCTGGTCCAAAGTCTCCAATGCATATTGTTGTTGTGAGAGAAAGATCCCTTCACATGTGCGGTGAACATTGATTCCAAGGAAGTGATGAATATCACCAATGTTGGTCATTGAAAACTCATGGTTAAGAGAAGAAATAATTTGGCGGAGAAGGTGGGTGGTGTTGGCGGTGAGTATGATGTCATCGACATACAAGAGTAAATATGTAGTCGAACCCCCTTGGTTGAGGATGAAAAGGGAGGAATCACGCTTGGAGACAGAAAAGCCAATGGAGGTAATGAAGGTGGTAAAACGATGAAACCAAGTGGGGGGGGGGGGGGGGGGGGCTTGTTTAAGACCACTAGTAAGCCTACATGTGCAACACATGTCTTATAATTCATAATTAAAACATGTATTTTAAATTTTATTTCTCTTTTAGCTAGCTTTCTATCGAGACACTCTGGTGCTAAACGATGTGATCGTGCGTGTAACACATGATCCACACACATGTCTTCACATAAAACTCATGATCACATAAATATTATATAATATTTACTTACAAAATACTTAAGAAACAACATCCTCTACTATTTATTTATTCTCTGGTGATGTTTTGTTCTTGAAGGTACATCTACTTATGCGCTATATGATGGTTCCCTCCATATCTGGGATATTCTTTAAAGCCTCATTCCTATAATACTTTAAAATATGAACCAAAAATCGTCTCATCGGTTCAATATCACCCTATATATGCATTACACATCATTATTTCAAAAAAGCATGTATATCACATATATAAATAAACATGGTATAAATACTCACCTCGAGTATTGGAAAAATGTAGCCCTCCATTCTTCCATAAGTGCATGAGATTAAAAACATATAACCTAGAGGACTGCATGTACGAAATGTTGAATTATGCGTCAAATGAATCAATTAAGATTGTAATGCATTGACAACCTTTATCCCGTATGAGTTTGTCGGAACAAATAGAATATCTCTAACAAGCAGGATGTTATGGCATGCTAGTATCCGCATATCAACATTGAAGTAATTAACATTCCATGTATTCATCATTCTTTCATATATTTTTTCTCTCAAATTTTAATTAATAGGGTATGTATTAGAAATTTTCACTCATTGCCTTCTGTGAAATTGGAGTTATATTAACTAGTGAAATTTTAGAACGGAAAAGGAACTAAAAAATATGGCTTAGTCTAGCGAAGAGACATCATTAGCCATGCTAATAATGCACAAGCAAAGTTCATCTATTAATTCATCGTCAGTTGGATTTGCTGACAACGAAAGGACAAATGATTGTGATATGAGCTCAACTTCTGACGATGTGTTTGATGTTTTTAGAGGGTCTATCCACAATCATACAATCTTTGAGATCTGCGCTTATTTTCTCACTTTCATCAGTTTTGAAGTCTCGAAATTCTACACTATCATAATTCAATTCCGAATCCACCAAAATGACATCTAATTTGCTTCTAAAATGTGTTATATGAGCCTACACAGTAGTAAACATAAACGATACACCATATAATAAGTATCAAGATATATAGAAAAATATACATGTTCAAGAGTGTCGGATAAAATACTCCATAAAATTTAACATCCAGACCACACGATGACCTTATCAATAAAACACAATGACCATAATTGATTTTTTTTAGATCGACACGTCCCAAGACTGATACTTGTAATAAGGGCAATCATTTTTCGATAAAAGGAACTTTAGAATCATAAAAAAAAACACGGAAACTGAATCTCCTTTTTTTTGCCAATGACTAACTGAATCTCCTTGCTTATTAGGGGATTGGTCATGGTTGTGATCGTGTATTGTTGCTCCTAGGTACATTACCTGACAGGTTGACAACGGATGTGAGACTGTGAAAACGTACGTGACCACCTTCCTGAGTCCTGACCGCACCCCCTCACTCTCGAAAGCACACTAATCCCCACCTGCTTCCACCCTGTTGTCTCCCCCAACCGCCGGCGACAGCCCACCGCTGGCGTCGAACCCTGCAGTTCCAGCATGATCCCCGTCCAATCCGCACGTGCGCGCCCATGTTCCAGCCCGAGGTCCCATGCCCCGCGTCCGCCTCCTCCCACCTAGCGTCTACAGAGGTGGAGGTGGAGGTCCCATGCTCCAGCATGTTTCAATGTGTTGTCTATTTTGCTAGGCTTGTTCGGATGGGTGAAAATTCAGGAGGGTTTCTGAACCTTCGGCTAATCTTCCATCAATCATGAAACTTTCATGTAGCAAGGTCGTCCATGGCTTGCACACCAGCGTCCTGGACTGTGTGGGCTTCAGCACCCTCGATGATGTGCATGCCTTTTTCTTCTATCCTACGCGT
This sequence comes from Avena atlantica, assembly GCA_910589765.1. Taxonomy (NCBI): domain Eukaryota; kingdom Viridiplantae; phylum Streptophyta; class Magnoliopsida; order Poales; family Poaceae; genus Avena; species Avena atlantica. Next base: position 290,338,408 of record OU342738.1, read on the forward strand.
GCACAACCGGCGTCTTCCAAGGTATGCATGATGGCGGCCTGCATAACGTGCGTGGAGAGGTCTCCCGGGCGTGCACGACAGAGCCTTGTCGTTGGCCCATTAAGCCCCTACTACTATCTTTAGCTCTTTTCGATAGGCACAGACACTATATTGAGGAAATCCATATTAACCTTGGGTGTACACATTTGCAAATTGGTCAATGCACCATTTCTTGATCATGGTCGTTGCTGCATGTTACAATTTTTAAACAGGAGCGGGAATTTTGGATTGATCAAGTGTGATGAGAGTTCTGAGAACTTATTGGTAATTCAATCTGCTGTAGCTATATGCTGCCACGTCTTTGATCTTGAGATTTGTTAGATGTATATTTGTATATTGTATATCCCCACTTGTTAGGGGGTCTTGCTGCATATTTCCACATGTACATGTACTATATATTGTGGCATTTGGCCTTCAGAGGAATACAAGTTGCATATTCCTAACATGGTATCAGAGCCAAGTTAGCCTCCTCGTACTCGCAACTTCGTCGCTGTAGCCGCCACTGTCCCTGTCGCCGACGGCCTTGCCGTCATTGTCGCCGCCGGTTGCCACTGTCTCGGTGTCCTCCAGATCGGTCTCCTCTCCAGATTGGTCGCCGCCCGTTCAGTTTCTCTCTAGATCGGTCTCCTCCAGATCGATCTCCCCAGATCGATATCCAGATCGATCCCGTCTTGCTGCTTCATCCGACGGGACTCCTTCTGCTTCATCGGACGGGACACCAGATCGATCGATATGCACCTGACGAGCTGCACCCGCCACCCGCCACCCCTCTGCAGATCGATCGATCGGATCGAGCTGAGCCACCCCCGAGCTCCACCCGAGCTGGGCCCCGCCACCCTCCTGCACCGCCTCATCGGCCCGCCCGCCACCCTCCTGCACCGCCTCGTCGGCCTGCATCCGCCGCCCCTGGAGCGTCTACACGCGCCCGCCCCGCCACAGGAGCCTCTGCACGCGCCTGCCACTCTCCAGATCTCCTCCAGATCGCCGGATCTCCGCTGTCGGCCGTCATCACTGTCGGGAATCGATCCCCGGCGGCTTGAATTGCTCTTTCCCGCCCCTTAGGCGCCGCCTTTCCTCCCGGCTGGCCGGAATTTGGCTGGCATCTACCTGCAGCTGCTGTTTACCAGATTTGCTTCCAAAAAAAGAGAGAGAGATGTCTTCTGCATCGGGTTATGTTGCGATTCCTCGCTACCCGGTGATCTTCGATGGCGCGAATTACCCTGATTTCGCTGCCTTTATGCGCGTTCACATGCGCGGTCTCCGTCTTTGGGGTGTGCTCTCCGGCGAGGTCTCCTGTCCGACGTGCCCCCTGCTCCTGTGGCTCCTCTTCCGCCGACGTCGATTGTTCTCGGCGCTGATGCTTCTCAGGAGGCCAAGGATGCTGCTCAGAGTGCCGATGATAGTGCTGTTGCTGCTTATGACCTGAAGTTCAAACAGTACTCTGCTGATCTCGAGACCTATCGCCACGATTTGACTGCCTACACTCAGTGGGTCGATGAGGATGCTCGTGCTGCTGTTGTTCTCACCTCCAGTGTTCTGCCCTAGTTTGCTACTGAGTTCATGAGTCTCCCTACTGTTGCCGCTCAGTGGGCACATCTTCGTCAGCGCTATCAGCCGTCTGGGGATGCTCTTTACATGTCCGTGGTTCACCAGGAGCATGCTCTTCAGCAGGGTGATTCCACTATTGATGAGTTCTATACTTAGAGTGCTGCTATCTGGCGTCAGCTTGATTCTCTTCATACTGTTGTTTGTGGCACATGTCTGTGCTGTCAGATTGTGCGCTCGGATTTGGAATTTCACCGCATCTATGAGTTTCTGTCTCGACTTCACCAGGAGTTCGAGCCTCGCCGTGCTCAGTTGAATGCTCGTGGTCGTGTTCCGCTCTCTGAGGTGTTGTTTGAGCTTCGGGCTGAGGAGACTCGTCTCTGTGGTGCTCGTCTTCTTGCGGTTCTGTCTGTGCTTGCTACTCGTGGTCCTCCTCTGCCGCCTGCTCCCTTGACTCAGCCGCGGTCCTCTGTGCCGCCGCCGATACTACCCACTCCTCCAGGTCAGGGTCAGAGTTAGCACCAGCAGGCTCGTGGTCAGGGTCGCCGTGGTTCTATTCGTCACTGCTCTTACTGTAACAGGGATGGTCACACTTGGGCCACCTGTTATACACGGGATCCCAGTTTATGTTAGCACCACCAGGCTCGTGGAAGTCGGCTCTTTCCGGATCTTCAGCCGCTGCTCTCTCTGATCAGGACATTATCAGGAGTCTTCGCGGTCTGCTTGCTGCTACAGGCTTTTCTTCGACGGGGATTGCTGGTTCTGTGACTGATTCTTCAGGCAATGCGCGACCACCACCTTCTACACAGTCAGGTACGTCTCTGGAGCTTCTTTTTATATGACCTCTGAGTCTTCTTTTCTGTCCGCTCTTCGTTCTTTCCCTTCTATTGTCCGTGTTCTCACGGCCGATGGTACCTCTCTTCCTGCTTCTAGTCGGGGCACCCTTTCTACTTCTTCTTTTTCTGTTCCTGATATTTCTCATGTTCCTCGTCTTAATATGAATCCGTTCTCTGCTAGCCAGCTTACTGACTCTGGTTGTCGCGTCATTCTTGATGCTGATTCTTGTGTTGTCCAGGATCGTCGTACACAGGCCCTGGTTGGAGCTGGCCCTCGCAACTGTGACTCTTCCGGACTTACAGGCTTCGTGTTCCTTCCGCTGCCACTTCATCTGCCAGTTCTTCTCCGGTCGCCGCCTCTGCTACCAGCTCCTTTCAGCAATGGCATCATCGTCTTGGTCACCTTTGTGACTCTCGCCTGTCGTCATTAGTTCATCGTGGTCTTCTCGGGTCTGTCTCAGGAGATGTGTCTTTACATTGTCAAGGCTGTAGGTTGGGCAAACAGATTCAACTTCCCTATCCTACTAGCGCGTCTGTATCTCAGCGACCTTTTGATTTAGTTCATTCCGATGTTTGGGGTCCGCCTCCTTTCGCTTCGAAAGGGGGCCATCGCTACTATATTATATTCATCGATGATTTTTCTTGGTACACTTGGTTGTATTTTATGCGCTCTCACAGTGAAGTGATCTCCATATATTAGCGTTTTGTGGACATGGTTCGTACTCAATATTCTACACCCATTCGTGTGTTTCGTGCTGATTCTGCTGGTGAGTATATCTCCCAAATGTTGCGAGGTGTTCTTGCTGAGCAGGGTACTCTTGCTCAGTTCTCCTGTCCTGGCGCCCATGCCCAGAATGGCGTTGCTGAGCGTAAGCATCGTCATCTTCTTGAGATCACTCGTGTCATGATGATTGCTTCTTTCCTTCCTCCGCATTTCTGGGCTGAGGCTGTCACTACGTCGACTTACCTCATCAATATCCAGCCTTCTGCCGCTTTGCAGGGTGGTATTCCTCTTGAGCGTCTATCTGAACATTCTCCAGACTACTCCATGCTTCGCTTGTTTGGTTGTGTTTGCTATGTTCTCCTTGCTCCTCACGAACGCACCAAACTGACCGCTCAGTCTGTTGAGTGTGTCTTCCTTGGATACAGTGATGAGCATAAGGGCTATCGCTGTTGGGACCCCGTTGGTCATCGGATGCGTATCTCTCGTGATGTTACTTTTGATGAGACGCGTCCTTTCTATCCTCGTCCCACCGCTGGTACCTACCCGGTGGAAGATATCTCTTTTCTTCTTTTTCCTCACACACCTCCTTCTACTCCTATTGTGTCTTCTTCAGGACCCCCTCTCCCTGATGTCTCTTCTTAGACACCATCCTCCTCTGCTCCGTCTAGTTCTCCTAGTTCTCCTCGTTCTCTGGAGACTTCCTCTGCTATTCCTTCTTCTTCATCGTCGTCTCATGAGTTGTCTTCCTCTGATGAGCTTCCCTCTACTCGTCCTGTCCGTCAGCGTCGTGTCCCCAACCGTTACTCTCCTAGTCAGTTGGTCTTTCTGTTGCCTCCGAGCCGACTTCTTATCGGGATGTTGAGCATCATCCTGAATGGCAGCTGACCATGGCTGAGGAGATTGCTGCGCTTGAGCGCACTGGCACCTGGGATCTTGTTTCTCCCCCTCCCGGTTTTCGTCCTATCACGTGTAAGTGGGTCTATAAGATTAACACCCGCTCTGATGGATCTCTTGAGCGCTATAAAGCACGTCTTGTGGCTCGTGGTTTTCAGCAGTAGCATGGTCGTGACTATGATGAGACCTTTGCTCATGTGGCTCATATGACCACTGTGCGTACTCTTCTGGCTGTTGCTTCTGTTCGTCACTGGTCTGTGTCCCATCTTGATGTTCAGAACGCCTTCCTCAATGGTGAGTTGAGTGAGGAGGTTTATATGCAGCCTCCTCCTGGGTATTCTGTTTCCGCAGGGATGGTTTGTCGTCTTCGACGTTCTCTTTATGGCCTCAAACAGGCCCCTCGTGCCTGGTTTGAGCACTTTGCCTCTGTAGTGACTGTTGCTGGTTTCTCTCCTAGTGCTCATGATCCAGAGCTGTTTGTTCACACTTCTCCTCGTGGACGCACTCTTCTTCTTCTCTATGTTGATGATATGATCATTACTGGTGATGATTTTGAGTATATCGCCTTTGTTAAGGCTCGTCTTCGTGATCAGTTTCTTATGACTGATCTTGGTCCTCTTTGATACTTTCTTGGGATTGAGGTTTCCTCCACTTCTGATGGCTTTTACATCTCCCAGGAAAAGTATATTCATGATCTTCTTACTCGTGCTGCTCTTGGGAATGAGCGCACTATTGAGACCCCTATGGAGCTTAATGTTAAGCTTCACCCTACTGATGGTGATCCTCTTTCTGATCCGACGCATTATCGTCATCTTGTTTATCTTGTTGTCACTCGTCCTGACATCTCTTATCCTGTTCATATTCTGAGTCAGTTTGTTTCCGCTCCTACCACTGTTCACTATAGTCATCTTCTCTGTGTTCTTCGTTACATTCGTGGTACGATCACTCGTCACCTTTTCTTTCCTCGTTCCAGCTCCAGTGCTATTCGGACGCTACGTGGGCGAGTGATCCTTCAGATTGCTGTTCACTTTCTGCTTACTGTGTGTTTCTTGGTGGTTCGCTCATTGCTTGGAAGACGAAGAAACAGACAACGGTTTTCCGTTCGAGTGTTGAGGCTGAGTTGCGTGCTATGGCCTTATTGACTGCTGAGGTGACCTGGTTACGGTGGTTACTTGCGGATTTTGGGGTCTCTATTACTACACCCATTCTGGTTTTGTCTAACAGTACAGGTGCTATTAGTATTGCACGTGATCCGGTCAAGCATGAGCTTAACAAGCATATTGGTGTTGATGCTTTCTATACACGTGCTCAGTTGCAGGGTCAGGTTGTTGCGCTTCAGTGTGCCTTCAGAGTTATAATTGGCGAATTTCTTTACGAAGGTACAGACCATTGCGCAGTATAAATTCTTTCTATCCAAACTCAGTGTTGTGGAACCACCATGAGTTTGAGGGGGTGTGTGTGTTAGATGTATATTTGTATATTGTATGTCGGGGTCTTCCTGCATATTTTCACCTGTACATGTACTATATATTGTGGCCTTTAGCCCCCAGAGGAATATAAGTTGCCTATTCCTAACCAGATCATCAAAATCCATGTCTCTACACTATTATATCATATTTCATTCATGGGCAGTTTTTTGGTATAGGCAATTTTATTACACTGAGTTCACTGTATTTTTTGGGTATAGGCAATTAGGATCTCCACCTGAATTTACAATCTGCAAGACCTTACATGATTATGTAGGTTAAGTCTTAGACTGTGCACAGTTATTCCAAAAGTAGTAGACAAATTTTTATCTTAAGACATGACTAAAGTTTATCTCAAAAAAAAAAGACATGACTGAAGTTAAGCCTGCTAGGTTATTGAGTGTTCACCGGTAGGTTTGTACTGTGTACAAATTGTTTCCATATAGTTGTCAAACAATCTGAGGACCACATAATTTTCATATTCAAAGTTAAAAGATTCTTCTTTGAAATAATAACACTTGAAATAGCATCTTTATCGCAGGAATAAACATATGCGAGCTCGACCGGTTTTAATTCCTCTATTGTTGATCTTCTGTTGTTCACTGGTTCCTTGTTTCGAGCAGGGGTATAAAGATGCAATAATAGAGGCCCAGGCTTTAAGAGTGAACTGCAGTTGTGAATCTAAGAAGCCTGAAACTCTTGAGTCACATATCACAGATCTCGGGTGAGGTTTAAACTGAAATTTCAGCTTTATTTTTCTGCAATTCGGATTCAGTTTGTTGCTTTCATATTAAATCGTGCAACATGTGATAATTTTTATTGCTTTTTGTGGTTGGAAGAAGAATCAAGTTAGATTTTTTGTGTTGTGCAGATAATGAGCGATTAAGATTTAAGAAAGCTGTACACTGAAACTTTATTCAAGTTCACCAACCAGGTAGGTTGCTACTTGCTGTATAATACTATGTGAAGTTACATGAAGGCCGCCGAATGTCTAATACTAAGATGATTACATAAATGAACTGGTTGTCGGCGTCAAAAATCAGTTGTTGACGGTCTTGAGTTACATGTCCTCAAATTACAGTGCAGGATGGAGCTAAAATATGATGATAATAGTTAACTCCTCGGAGATGTTGTTAGCTATACAACAGTACCTAAGGTGATTCAGTGATTGCCTTATATAGGCTCACGGCTTGTTTAGTTGCTCTATCACAATTAAATGTTTTTCAATTGTGCAAGTTATTGAAGCATGTTGCAAGTTATTGTGGTGGTCTGGTGGAGATGAAATCATCACTCTCTCAATTGATAGGACTGCAGCAACGCCACCATTGCTTGGCGCAAGATTAAGGTCATAGGCACATGGTTTTTAAGGCGACCTAAGGCGATCTAGGGGCGCTCTGACGCCTAGACGGACGCTTTGGACAGCTAGGCTCCTAAAGAGGATATTTTTTCAAAGCGGGGGAGGGGCGCCTGGACGCCTAGACGATGCCTTTAAAACCATGCATAGGCATACTTCTGGACCATGCTCGATGGTACCAACTGGGATCTAGGATGTTTTTCTTAGGATGGCATCAACCTGCTGTTAAAAATGCAGCCTTTGAAAGTAATAGACTTATTGAACAGTCGATAGATAGAATACGCATTGACTGTTCACACTATTTGTTGGTCTGGCCATGATCCTGAGTGCTAATTTATACCCAAAATTTATTACCTACAGGATGTACCACTTGCAAAAGGCAAATATGAGATGTGCTAATTCAATACTGTACAACAGGCTTGGCTAGAATCGGTGCTGCTAGATCATCAGCTGATTTAGAACAGTGAGAAAATAAGGCTTCAAGTAATGGTGCAACAAACGCAGCTGAGATGGTTCTCTCCAGCAAGGAGGTCACTGAAAAATATTGAGTTTCTGAAGTATTATTATGCTAGCATATCTCTAATATTCATTATATGATGGCAAGGTAAGAGAATGTTTTTCATGTGTGTCCTTTTTTCTGTCACCTGCAGGTAAATAGAGATGTGGATGATGGCTTTATCATCATTGTTTTTTACATTTCATGCTTACTCTTATAGAGCATACATAGACATGGTGGTACTTGTTATAGTCCCTCTGATGAACCCAGTTTAGATTTCCCAAATAGCAAACAAAATCGGGTGATATTAATGTCTAATAATCAACGTATGAATAATTGTAGTGGCCTATAGAAAAATCAGTACATTATTTGGATGTCTGGTAACTATTCCAATCTGGGAGAAGGACACTTGCATGGTATGTCTGACCATGCTTCTTTTATTTACCATTTTTTTTGTTCTATACCTGATAAGGGAGATGTTAGAGGGGGTAGCATGCATGTATGCGTTCCTTATGATAGAAATGCCGCTTTCAGTTTTGCATAGTAGTCTGATTCATTTAGTAAGTGCATAGAACATTTATCATGTCCAAGTTTCTGAAACTGCAACCACATTGAATTTATGGTGTTATATACCTGATAGCATTGGCGCCATGCAGGAACTCCGCGGGGAGGTCGTCGTCTAGGTTCTCGGCACAATGCGGGCGAGGTTGAGGGCATCGTCCAGGTTGTCGACGCCGGCGAGGGAGAGAGCATCGTCCAGGGTGTCAACGCTGCGTGACGGCAAGAGTGTCATCTAGGAACGCTGCGGCGAGGGTGTCATCCAGGTTCTCAGCGCGATGCGGGCAACGACGAGGGCGTCATAAATGAACGCCGCAGCGAGGGCGTCGAGATAACACGATCTAGGCGAGGTCGTTTTACAAGGTCGCCGTTGCAAGGGACGTTATGGCGGTTGCCGCACCATGCAGGGCGGCACGGGTGTCGCATGGCGGCGTGCAGGGTGCGGACCTCGTGTACAGGCTCGCACGGGGCGGGGGTGGCCGGCGGCAGGCTGGTGCGTCGGTGGTGGGGCATGAGGCACGAGGCATTGCTTTGGAAGGGTGTGGGCATGGGGACGGTTGAGATTCGGATTGCACAAAGACTGTGAGGGATTCGTCTCGATTCGTTTCTGTTTCCGGAGTCAGACTGCACGGCGGGATGCGGGATAATTTTCCTATCCAACGCGATAAATCGCTAAATGCATCCGAGATCTGATTAGTGGGCCTGGTAGTGTGGTTTTGGTTCGGCTGTGTATGGTTAGCGGGGTGGTTTTAGCAAAATTCTTATATGCACCTTTATAAGTAGTAGAGATAGAGAAGTAGAGATAGAGGGATTTATGCAAGTGACACACATGAGAGGAGCGAGTGGAATCAATGAATCCTGAGGGTTGTTCACAATATACCATTTCCTCGAGATGACCATGCAAGAAGGCATTTGTAACATCCATTTGATGAATAGGCCAAGATTGAGTGGTGGCAATGCTCAAAACGGTGTGAATGGTGGCAGGTTTAACCACTGAGCTGAAAATTTCTTCATAATCCACTCCATGCTGTTGAGTAAATTCACGGACCACCCATCTTGCCTTGTACCAAGCGAGACTACCATAGGAGTTGAGCTTATAACGAAAGATCCACACGTTAACACCTGCAGAACGAGCAACTAAAGACCACGTGTCATTTTGCATTAGGGCATTAAATTCATCAAGCATAGCAGCATGCCAGTTAGGGTCTATAAGAGCAGAGCGGTAGGTGGAAGAAAGTGGAGAAATTTCGGAAGGAGAGGAAGTGAGCAGGGAAAATTGTCGCTTGGGCATGAAATAACCCGATTTGCCCCGGGTGCGCATTGTGGAGGGTGGCTGGGCGGCAGAGCGTTGTGCGCGGGCAAGGCACGATTGGTGGAGGGTGGCTGTGGACCAGGTGATGGCGACGGGGGATTCTCCACGCGGCGCGACGCGGGGGCAAGTGGGCTTTGCGGGGTTGGCTTGGCGGCGTGCGGTTGGTGTGGAGGGGTGTACGGGATCGCATGAGCAGGTCGCCTGTGGGCACGGCAGGCGAGGGCGATCCGGTCGGGGAAGGTGGCGTGTGCAAACAGGGTCGCTGGTACGAGGTAGGTACCACACACGATCAGTTGTGGATTGGGTTGATTTCGTTCGGATTTTCTGCAGAGTCCTGATCTGTGGCAACAGAAAAATAGGGGAATGTGGACTCATCAAAAAATATGTGCTGTGACACAATGACGCTCCTAGTTTCCAAGTCGAGACATCGATAGCCCTTGTGCTCTCGAGGATACCCAAGAAAAAGGCAGCGAACGGATTGAGGAGCCAATTTGTGTGGGGGTGGTGGCGTATATGTTAGGAAAGCATAGGCACCCAAAAACTCGTAGATGATCATAGGACGGGTGGACACCGTACATGCGATAGTGGGGTGTAGAAAAGTCGATGGATCATGAGGGGCGGCGATTGAGGAGGTGGGTGGCGGTGTGCAAGGCTTCTACCCAAAACGGAGGTGGCAAGTTGGCTTGAATGAGGAGTGTGCGTATGATGTCATTGGTGGTGCGTAGGAGACGTTCAACTTTTCCATTTTGAGAGGAAGTATGAGGACATAAGAGGCGAAAGGAGACACCATGATTAGCAAAGTATTCACGGAAAGAACTAGTGAGAAATTCCCCTCCATTATCACATTGGAGGCAACATATGGTAGTATGAAATTGCTTATGGACAAACTGAAAGAAACGCTGTAAAGTAGCACAAGTGTCGAATTTATTTTTCAGAGGAAAAGTCCAAGAATAATGTGAAAAATCATCTAAAACAACAAGGCAATACTTGTATCCTAATTTATTTTTCAGAGGAAAAGTCCAAGAATAATGTGAAAAATCATCTAAAACAACAAGGCAATACTTGTATCCTAAAAAACTATCAACCGGAGAGGTCCACAAGTCACAATGAATAAGTTGGAATACAGCGAAAGTGCGAGATGAGGATGTGGAAAAAGGTAGGCGAGATTGGCGTCCAAGTTGACACGCCTCACAAATGGGTGATGAACGAGTGGGAGCCTCGGTGTCATTATTACATGATGAAAGAAAATCGAGGGGAAAACTATACAAAGATGCATTGCTAGGGTGTCCAAGTCTTTGATGCCACAAATCACCGGCGCTAGTGGTGAGAGCCGTGGGGATGGAGTTCTTGTTTCCAAAGAAGGGATACATGCTATCATTACTATTGGAGCAAAGAAGAAGAAGGATCTTGGTGGCAAGGTCCTTCACGGAAAACTAAGCGGGTCAAATTCAATGGAAACATGATTATCACGAGTGAATTGATGAACGGAGTTGAGATTTTTAACTATGTCAGGTGAGACTAAAACATTTTGTAGAGTAAAAGAGAGACTAGATATTTGGACGGATCGGATTCTACCGCGAGAATTGGAATTTTAGACCCATCACCAACAGTGATATACTGACAGTTTGAATGACCTAAGGAGGAGTGGGAGGTAGTCAAGTTACCTGTCTTACCGGTGACGTGGGAGGAAGCGTCGGATTCCATGACCCATTCCAGGTGAGATGGCTGGAACCCGGAGTTGCTAGTGGCGTCGTGGATCATTGTAGTGTAGTCGAAGGAGTAGGGCGGGGTAGACTGCTGCTGCTGGTACGACTAATGGTACGTCTGCGGGTAGGGCTTCGGGTACGGTGGCGGTGCAGCTGTTGGAGATATGCCCAAGAGGCAATAATAAAGTGGTTATTATCATATCTTCATACTTATGATAAATGTTTATATACCATGCTATAATTATATTAACCGGAAACATTAATACTTGTGTGATTTTTAAACATAAAAGAGTCCTAGTAAAGCCTCTTGTTAAACTAGCTTGTTGGTTAATATATGATCATGGTTTACTGATCATGAACATAGAGATGTTATTAACAACAGGGTCATATCATTAGGAGAATGATATGATGGACATACTCCTATAGTTAAGCATAGCATAAAGATCAAGTCATTTAATATAGTTCATTTGCTATAATCTTTCTGATACATAGTAACCTAATTCCTTCGACCATGAGATCATGTTAATCACCATCACCGGAAGGATGCTTTGATGATATCAAACACCACACCGTAACTGTGTGGCTATAAAGGTGGCATTGAGTGTTCGGAAAGTATGGGTGGAGGCACATGGATCAAGAGTGGGATTTGTCCATCCATATGACAGATAGATATACTCTGGGCCCTCTCGGTGGAATATCATCCAATTAGCTTGCAAGCATGTGACTGGTTCACAAGGGATCACATACCACGGGAACGAGAAAAGAGTACTTATCAGTATCGAGGTTGAACTAGGTATGCAGAGATACCGACGATCAAAACCTCGGATAAGTAAATTATCGTGAGACAAAGGGAAATTGGTATCGTATGTAAGTGGTTCATTCGATTGCAAAGTAATCGTAGAAATATGTGGGAGCCATATGAATTTCCAGATTCCTCTATTGGTTATTGATCGGAGAAGTGTCTCGGTCATGTCCGCATAATTCACGAACCGTAGGGAGACACACTTAAGGATTCGATGTTGTTGAGTAGTTATGGAATGATGAGTAAGAGACCGAATGTTGTTCGGAGTCTCAGATGGGATCCGAGATATCACGAGGAGATACGGAATGGTCCGGAGAATAAGATTAATATAAGGAAAGTCTTGTTTCGGAGTTGGAGAATGATTCCGGTGTTTTCATCGGGAATGTTCTAGAAGGGTCCGGAAGGTCCGGCACTCCGGAGGGGAAGGGTACATGAATGTGTCATAACAAGTTGAAATGGTTGCATCATGTACTAGGTGTCATCTCTGAGCAAAATAAAGGGATAAATCAAATCCTAGTTTGAAAAGTCAAACGCCAATTTGAAAAGGCAAACGACAAGTTTGCTTGATGGAGGGAGAGTAGGAAACCTACTTAGGGAGGAAGTCCTACTCCCTCCACCCGCCGTCCAAGGAGGAGGAGTTGGAGGAGGACTCCCTCCTCCCAACCGCGCCTCCCTCCCACCTATAAAAGAAGGGGCAGGGGTGCCCCCTCTTCCCGACACCTCTCACACCCCAAACCCTAGCCTTGAGTCGTCGGCCACCTCCAGTGCAGCCGCCGCCTAGGGCATCCTCTAAGTCGTCGAGTTAGGGTTTCCCCAAACCCTAGACACCGGCCAAGCTCTCCCCTTGGTGCCTCTAAACCCTAGATCGCCAAGGCCCTCTCTCATACTCCACCATACTCGCTCCGGCTTAAGGCGAAGCCCTGCGAGATCTCCCCTCTACTTCCGGTACCATGTCGTCGTGCTGCCGGAATCACGAGGAGAGTGCTACAACCTCCGCTGCCTGCTGGAACAAGGGAGAGGAAGGTCTTCATCGAGTATCGAACGTGTGACCGACTGGGGAAGCGCTGCCGGAACGCAGCGCCGGAAGGATCGTCTACGCGATCTTGAGATCGGAAGTGTACGACTACATCACCCACGAGAATCTGCTCTTGTTAACCGCTTTGGATCTTCGAGGGTTAGTATTCTATCGACTCGTTGCTACAATCTAGTAGATAGATCTTGACTTGATCATAGATTAGATCTTGATTGTGTGTTCATGCGGTAGAAATTTTTTGTTTTCCATGCTACGAACCCCTTCAGTGGTATCAGAGCCGTGTCTATATGTAGATCTATTGCACGAGTAGAACACAATGGTCATTGTGGGCGGTGGTGCTTTTATTATCAATTGCTTCTTGTGTACCTTGCATCTTGCGGTATGATGGGATGAAGCGGCCCGGGCTAACCTTACATGACATCGTTCATGAGACTTGCTCCACGCTCAACATGCAACTTGTATTGCATAAGTGGCTTTGCGGGTGTCTGTATCTCCCATCATAGTATAGATCCAATTTACAACGGGCACTTGATAGTTCAAGCATCAACGTTGTGGTTCCTGTTCGTAAGTTAGAGCGACACTTATTGAAAGCCCCAAACCACGTAAAATATGCAAAGAAAATTAGATGCGTCTAACTTTGTTTTGCAGGGGTGTGCTGTGATGTGATATGGCCATGATTGTGATTATATTTGATGTATGCAATGTTCCTTATTGTAAGTTGGCAACCGGCAGGAGCCATATGGTTGTCTTTAAATTCTGTTAAGACCCGCGTGTCTATTCAAAGTAGTTGTAATAGTTGAAGCTGGTGGACGACAACCATGGAGCAGCGTCATTGACCTTGATGCAATGCCAGTGATGATGGAGATCATGTTCGTGCTTGAAGATGGAGATCAGAAGCACAAAGAAGAAAGGCCATATCATATCACATATTATGAATTGCATGTGATGTTAATCCTTTTATGCATCTTGTATTGCTTAGTTCACGACGGTAGCATTATAAGATGATCCCTCAAGCACACAATTTCAAGTTTTAAAGTGTTCATCCTTAGTAAGCACCGTTGCTAAAGCTCGTTGTTTCAAAGCACCACGTGATGATCGGGTGTGTTAGATTCTGTGAGTGTATACAACGTGAGCAAGCCAGATTTGGTCATGCGGAAGCTAAGGTTTGATCTTGACGAGCCTAGCATGTACAGACATGGTCTCGGAACACGGATCACCGAAAGGTAAAGCATGAGTCATATAGTAGATATGATGAACATGTTGATTGTTCGCCATTGAAGCTACCTCAACTCTCGTGATGATCGTTTTTGATGTGGTGGATTTGGTTCATGTGATCACTAAAACAATGTGAGGGATATTGTTTTGAGTGGGAGTTCAATGGCAATATGATTAAAAGTTGAACACTATTTATCATAAATTAAATCAAAGTGAATTTACATAGTTGTTGTAGTCATTGGCATCCGTTTACCGCCTTGCGCTTAGTTTTAATTGAGATGATAGAACTATAGAATTCTGGATAGTTACTTTACGAACTGGTATCGTATTGTTTTGAAGTGTTAATCTAAAGTTTAAAAGTCCTATTGCAAACTTTCAGTAAGTTCCGGTTACTCCATGAAGTTTAATAATTGGTATTAAATCAAGAGTGACAATTCCAAGTGTTAGTGTATGAGTATCATGTTTGTCTCCATGATTCTTGATATTCAAAGGATTGTCTTAATATCAAGGTTATCTAGGATCTGAAAGAGTTGTTTCAAAAACCATGATGTGTGGAAAATATTGTGATATCTGAAACAAAGTTTTGGTTGCAACATGATAGAGTATAATATGGCAAAAGTCATGTTCTCATATTTGATGAGAATTTGCAAAAGGTTGGAGACACTAGTTGTCCTAATCCTCCAAAAGGTTTTGGAGAGCAACATTATACTCGCGATTCACCGTTATAAGCTAAAAGTATCTTGATCATGGATAATTCCATGATAAGGGTGAATATTTGATATAGGTAAAATGTTTACTACACCAAGAGATTACTAAAGAAAGGAATTTGAAAGAACACCAAACATTTGATGATGGTGATCTACTTCAAAGTGCAAGTCCAGAGACATTGGTATTTTACTATACATGCTTTGGACTATGTGTCATGCATATGGCTCCACTATTGATGTTGATAGATTCTTTCAAACAGAAAAGGAAATACTGAAAGAGAATCTCATAAATATATGGCAGAAAAGAAAATACTAGAATTGTTCAGCTTAAGTATATAGATGATATACATGTTATGGATCTATTCTTTGCTTATTAAACAATGTGGTTCTTAAGTATTTGATACTGAATTTGTTAGTGTGAATTGTCATACGAAACAACACAATTCATGAACTACAATGGCCTAAGTAACTAGCAAAAGAATATGTGATGATGTTCATCGAGAACAAATAAATGGTTATTGTGTTAAACATCAAAGCTTGCCTTCAAGATTTGTTTTATCAGGTGTTATGAGAACAAAAGGGTTGTTCAAATAATTTCCGTAATCCATAAAAGATGGATGATTTACAAATCTCGTTGGAGAAATCACATCCATAAAACTAGTGCTAAAAATGTCGAAAGACAAATTGATTGAAAGATCACTTAGGAAGTGACATCGTCGTTTAAATTATATTGGAAAGAAAACATGAAGAAACTCCATGTGGATGGAATTTTGGAGTCTTTTTTATTTTGATCAAATAACGCTTGTGAAAATTTCCTAGAGATAATTAAAACTTTGTTCATAGGCCAAAAGGGAACGAATGACTAGCTTATTGGAACTTGTACATATTGTTGTATGAAGTCCATTATGTGTAGTCAAGAGCGATGGATTTCAACTTCATATGCTTTCTCCGAAAATTTGAGTGAATATATGAATATTTACTTAATAAGGATGAAGTATGAAACATTTGAAAAGTTCAAAGATTTTCAAGATGAAGTGCAAAAATCATTGAAACAAGAATATAAATAGTTTATGATAAGATCATAAAGGAAGATATTTGAGTTACAAGTTTAGCATAAAACCTAAGATTTAAGGAATCGTACCGTGGATTTGCATTTCCCGAAACACCATAAGAGTATGAAGCGTTCGAGATATGTAATTAAACCTTGTTTGACATGGTAAGATCAAAGGTGTAATTCATAAAACTGTCATTATATTTTAAAGATTAAAAGCTTTAGAGACTACCGTTTTTCCACTGAAAAGAGCTCCATCATAATCCGTTGAATTGACACCATATAAAGTTATGGTTTGGGATAAAATCCAGGTTGTCCTTTCTTAAAAAATTTGGTATGCCATGCATAAGAAAGATGTTTGCAACCAAAATCGGATGAACATATCTTTGTATGTTATTTTGAATGATAGTTAAGTATTCCTCCATAACACCAAAGAGAAAAGTGTTTGTCGCTTAGAACGTCAAGTTTCTTTGAGAAGGAATTTTTCATGAAAAGTTAAGTGGGAGGACAATAGAATTTTGATAAGGTTAAAAGAACCTTAGCTATATGTGCAGAGTTGCGCAGCACTGAAAAGTGTTCCAGAGGCAGCAACAATGCTCATGGCTCACGTGCCTCAAAGGTTATGGTCACGGAGGACTAAGTTCCTATTGAAACAAGAAGGTCGGGTAAACAATCAAATACCAAGATTTGAGAGTTAAATCATTATTAGACGATAATGATCCGACTACATGCAAAGAAGCAATGATGGGCCCTGACTCTGTCAAAATGGCTTGAAGCCATAAAATCCGTGATAGTTCCATATACAAGAGATCAATCTTTGAACTTGAAAGACCCTCTAGAAAGGTACAAGACCTTACAGTCATATTTGGATCTATAAAGAAATAAACATGGATGTTTGACATCTATGAAATTATCGACATATTGGGAAAGAGTTCACGACAATGTTCAAAGAATTGACTTTGACAAGATATGATTTTTCATTAAGCGATATTTCTAGACGGATTAATATAGCAACCACGACATATAATTTTGTTATGTGTTGAATAAACAAAACAAGTTCTTCTAATAGAATGGTTACCTAGGATGTGTGCATGACACAGTCCAAAGAGTTTTGTTAATTCAAAGGATGCTAAAAGCATATGCAAACTTCAATGGTTGAAGTAAGCATCGCGGAGTTGGAATCTTCACTATGATGAAACTGTTAAAATAGTTTAATTTCATCAGAGACGATGAAGATGCTTGCATTTGCAAGAAATTAAGTGGGAGCGCTAAGACATGTTTCTAATATATTATGTGGAAGACATATTGTTGATTGGAAATGATGTATCTTTTATTAAAATATATTAAGAATTTCATCCTGATGAAAGACTTAGGCAAAACCCAAATATTTGGCATCAATAGACGCTAATATGGTTGTGCCGAAAGTACATAGATGATGTATTGAATGAGTTCAATATAGAAACTACAAGAAAGGTTCTTGTCGCACAGAACGGATTGAATGAGTTCAATATTGATGATATATTCAAGTGTATTGACACTTGGTAAGTGAAACAAAGATTCAAGTGTAGATTGATACTTGATGTATGAAATCACAAAGAGTATTTATATCAATCATACTGTGATATGTACAAATCCAGATATGTCCTATGCTCTAAATGTTATGAGCATATACCAAGAATGATTCATAAGACAATCATTGGACGATAGTAAAGATATTCTTATGATCTTGTAAAAGAACTAAGAATATATTATTTTGTAGAAGTGACAAATAGATGGTTAGTTCATTGTAAATGAATTACATTGATACTAGTTTTGTCACAAAGTACAAATTAAGTTTATCTCAATCTAAACTAAGGGTGGCACAATATAATGGAAAGTAAGTTCCATAATGAATTTGGATGAGTTCCAAAGTTAAGATATTATGAAAGATACTACAACAAAAGGTTAAGTATATAACTGCTATTATAGCAGCAAAAGAGGGCATTTGTGTCAAGTAGTTTGTTATCAAACTAGGTGTAGTTTAAAGTAGGGATAATACTATGAAGATATATTGTACGACAATATTATCAACATGTTTTAACCCCAAAGAACTAAAGGTCACACCAAAGGACCAAATTTGTACGAAGCCATCTCATTAGAGAATGAGTGATGCGTAGAGACGCAAAGACATGCAATTACACACGGACCTGAAAGTGTCAGATCCGGAGATCAGTTGACCACTAGCAATCGTGTACATACGACACCATAAAGCCATAGATGTTGAATACACAAAGGTTTGAAACTAGATTATTGACTCTAGTGCAAGTGGGAGACTGTTGGAGATATGCCCAAGAGGCAATAATAAAGTGGTTATTATCATATCTTCATACTTATGATAAATGTTTACATGCCATGCTATAATTGTATTAATCGGAAACATTAATACTTGTGTGATTTGTAAACATAAAAGAGTCCCTAGTAAAGCCTCTTGTTAAACTAGCTTGTTGGTTAATATATGATCATGGTTTCCTGATCATGAACATAGAGATGTTATTAACAACAGGGTCATATCATTAGGAGAATTATGTGATGGACATACTCCTATAGTTAAGCATAGCATAAAGATCAAGTCATTTAATATAGTTCATTTGCTATAAGCTTTCTAATACATAGTAACCTAATTCCTTCGACCATGAGATCATGTTAATCACCATCACCGGAAGGATGCTTTGATGACATCAAACACCACACCGTAACTGGGTGGCTATAAAGGTGGCATTGAGTGTTCGGAAAGTATGGGTTGAGGCACATGGATCAAGAGTGAGATTTGTCCATCCATATGACGGATAGATATACTCTGGGCCCTCTCGGTGGAATGTCATCCAATTAGTTTGCAAGCATGTGACTGGTTCAAAAGGGATCACATACCACGGGAACGATAAAAGATTACTTATCAGTATTGAGGTTGAACTAGGTATGCAGAGATACCGACGTTCAAAACCTCGGATAAGTAAATTATCGTGAGACAAAGGGAAATTGGTATCGTATGTAAGTGGTTCATTCGATCGCAAAGTAATCATAGAAATATGTGGGAGCCATATGAATTTCCAGATTCCTCTATTGGTTATTGATCGGAGAAGTGTCTCGGTCATGTCCGCATAATTCACGAACCGTAGGGAGACACACCTAAGGATTCAATGTTGTTGAGTAGTTATGGAATGATGAGTAAGAGACCGAATGTTGTTCGGAGTCTCGGATGAGATCCGAGATATCACGAGGAGATCCGGAATGGTCCGGAGAATAAGATTCATATAAGGAAAGTCTTGTTTCGGAGTTGGAGAATGAATCCGGTGTTTTCATCGGGAATGTTATAGAAGGGTCCGGAAGGTCCGGCACTCCGGAGGGGAAGTGTACATGAATGTGTCATAACAAGTTGGAATGGTTGCATCATGTACTAGGTGTCATCGCTGAGCAAAATAAAGGGATAAATCAAATCCTAGTTTGAAAAGTCAAACGACAAGTTTGCTTGGTGGAGGGAGAGTAGGAAACCTACTTAGGGAGGAAGTCCTACTCCCTCCTCCCGCCGGCCAAGGAGGAGGAGTTGGAGGAGGACTCCCTCCTCCCAATCGCGCCTCCCTCCCACCTATAAAAGAAGGGGCAGGGGTGCCCCCTCTTCCCGACACCTCTCACACCCCAAACCCTAGCCTTGAGTCGCCGGCCACCTCCAGTGCAGCCGCCGCCTAGGGCATCCTCTAAGTCGCCGAGTTAGGGTTTCCCCAAACCCTAGCCGCCGGCCAAGCTATCCCCTTGGTGCCTCTAAACCCTAGATCGCCAAGGCCCTCTCTCATACTCCACCATATTCGCTTCGGCTTAAGGCGAAGCCCTGCAAGATCTCCCCTCTACTTTCGGTACCATGCCATCATGCTGTCGGAATCACGAGGAGAGTGCTACAACCTCCGCTGCCTGCTGGAATAAGGGAGAGGAAGGTCTTCATCGAGTACCGAACGTGTGACCGACTGCGGAAGCGCTGCCGAAACACAGCTCCGGAAGGATCGTCTACGCGATCTTGAGATCGGAAGTATACGACTACATCACCCACGAGAATCTGCTCTCATTAACCGCTTTGGATCTTCGAGGGTTAGTATTCTATCGACTCGTTGGTACAATCTAGTAGATAGATCTTGGCTTGATCATAGATTAGATCTTGATTGTGTGTTCATGCAGTAGATTTTTTTTCCATGCTACGAACCCCTTCAGCAGCGGCATAGTACGTGACCGGGTAGGCGCTGGAGGGAGCACCGGGTCGAGCGCCGAGCATGATGAAGGCATTGGGAGGCACCCAGGGAGCCCGAGTGGGCCCCAGCAGGGGCGCCCACCGGTGCAAAGTACCCATACCACGGAGTTGGAGACGAGCTACCTTGATAGTCGCGGGAGCCGCCACCGAAGATCTGCTGCGGCTGCTGGCCGCCCCCGCGCCCAGCGTGCCCGGTGTTTCCCTGGTCGCGCTGGCCGTAGCCATTGTACCCAAGGATGGGGTTCTTTTCCCGGTAGTTAGGGCTAACACCCGGGATGCGCGGTTGCCTGCCCCCGGACTGACCACCGCTTGGGTGCGGGCCACGGTCACCACCACCATGAGCGACGAAGGCGGTGGAGCCATGGGACTTCTGTTGGGAGGCACCGTCGGCCTCGGCGAGCTGGATCCACGAGAGACAGTCCGCGATCGAGGGCAGGGGTCCATGCCCTTTGAGGATCTCGGCTTGGAGTTTGAACGCAATGCCTAGCCCGTCAACGAACTAGTGAGCCAGATCGCGATCATCGACGAGCCGCCTGATAGCGGCCAGGTCATCTGCGAGGGATTGAAGATTGCTGGCGTAGGCCGCGACAGACATGTCGACGCGGGGTGTGCAGCGGAAGGCTTTGCTGAGAAACATGTACCACGAGGATTCGTTGTCGAGGAAGAAGCGATGCAGCCGAGTCTAGGTGGTCAGGGTGAGACCATCAGCGCTCTTGACAAGACGATGAAGATCATCAGAGAGGGTCGCCATGAAGCAAAGGCTCATATGGATGTCGACGACGCACCAGGTGTCGTCGGGATCGTGAGGCGCGGACCCCTCAGTAATATGGCCCATGACTCTATACATGGTCGGGAGAAAAACAAGGATCTGTTTCCATCCAAAAAAAATTGGCCCCAGAAGAATTCACCTGAAATTTGATGTAATCGGAGATGTGCACGCCGAGAATTGGGTGGGAGGGGAAGTAGTTGGGGTTTTGAATGGGAAGAACTGCGATGGTCTGCACGTTGGCGAAAGACATGACCGACAGCGACTCGGAGAACCCACCGAAGTTGAGAGGATCGGCGGTTGTGGGAGTTGGTGGGGCTCGGGGCATTAGTTGGCGGTGTTGCATAGGGGTTGAGGGATCTGAATCAAGAGGATTGAGGGGAGGAGCTTGGGCGCTGGTGGTGGAAGGCATGGTGGCCGGAGAGGAGAAAGAAGACATGGAGGAGCAGAAGGCTATGATACCAAGTTGAATTGAAACTCAACGCATCTATTCCATTCAGTTACAGGAGTATATATACTCAGAGTACAAATCATGGGCAGGAGTGCCACGCGATACAGGGATCAGATCCTAAAACTAAAGGACTGACTAGGGAGGTTATAACGTGACAGAAAATAAACGTACAACATTATTCAACAGGCTTAGCCCAATTTTAATTTTCGTCTTTTCAAGGTTTTTCAGGTGTTTCCTTGCTGTTTTTTTCATTTCGTTTTTTCTACTGATTTCTGGTTCATGTTTTCTGTTTGTTTTTATTTTTTGTTTCTTATTTTCCTTTCCTTCTTTGTTTATTTTATTAAACTAGTTTTATTTAGTTTTAAAAAAATTCACCAATTTTTTTAAAAAATCATTACTTTGAATATTATATTCATGAAACTAAATTTTTTGTTCGCGGTTTTTAAAAATTTGGATTATGATTTTGAAAAATTCTTCATGACATTAAAAGATTGTTCACAACTTTTTAACATTTGATTTTAAAAAATTGTTCATGAAATTAATAATTGTTCATGACATCAAAATTTTGTTCATGCCTTTTAAAAAATTGTTCATGAATTTTGAAATTTGGTTAATGAATTTAAAAAATTGGTTCATGATTTTTAGAAATATTCATGATTTCTTGAAACTTGATCATGGGTTTTAAATATTGAATGCTAACAATTTTTGAATCTACCAAGCTTTCTTACGTTGTTCAACTGATTAGGACTAGGAACTGAAAGATGCGGCGGGAACATCAGCTAGCTGAGTCTAGCACTAAGCAGTAAGCAGCACTAGATTGTTTTTTTTTTAGAACCTTAAGCAGCACTAGATCGATCTAAAAACTAACTAGAAACCAACGAAGTTCCACTGATGGGCCGGCCCATACTGAGGCTCTGCAGGCGGCGCGAGTCCCGGGCGCCGCAAGGAGCGGCGTGTAGCACCTCCTGTCCAACCAGGTCCGTCCCCAATTCCCCATCCTCTGATCGTCCTCAGATTTCCCCACCGCCCACCATGCTTGTGAGTGATCTCTCGGAGGGGCTCTTGGAGGAGATCCTCCGCCGCCTCCCGCCGGGCGAACCCGGGTGCCTCTTCCGCGCCTCCGTCGTCTGCAAGCCATGGCGCAGCCTCGTCACCAGCTCCGGCTTCGGCTCCCGCTACCGCGAGTTACACGGGACGCCGCCCTTGCTTGGCTTCTTCGAGATCGATGACGTCTTCGGCTGCTGGTTCGCTCCCTCGACCCCCATCTCCCCCTTCCCTCCGATCCATCCCGACCCCCGTGATTTCTTTGTGCTCGACTCCCGCCACGGCCTCGTCCTCCTAAGAACTCCTGGCTGGAAGAACGAGGAGCCCGTGGCGAGATTCATCGTCTGGGACCCCGTCAGCCGCCGCCAGTGGGAGTTTCCACCTCCGGAGTTCGCCGCCAACATCCTCTACGACAACGCCGTGGTGCTTTGCTCCGCCGACCGCCTCAGCTGCCCTGGTTGTCCCTTCACCGTGGTCTACGTGGGTACAGATGGACCCGGGATCCCCCACGCCTCCGTCTTCTCTTCAGAGACTCGTGCCTGGAGCTCCGTTGCCACTATCCCTGATGTGCCCCCTAACACCGAAATCAGGAGATGTGGGTCCAAAGCCCTCGTCGGAAATGTGCTCTACTTCTCCTGCTATCACGATATAATTCTGCGATACGATTTGTCCAGCCGCGAACTATCAGTGATGGACTGGCCGCCCATGGGCCCGCGCCATGATTCTGTCCTCATGAAAACAGATGAAGGTGTGCTTGGATGCACAATGATACAGGAATCTGAGTTTTGCTTTCGCTCCATGGAGACTGGTCCTGACGGAGCTGTGGCATGGTCACAACCCAGATTCGTCGAGCTTGAGGAGCAGCTGCCCTCCTCTCGTCCCTTTGATGTGATTGGCTTTGTGGATGGACCTGATGTCTTTTACCTCAGGGCAGGCAATTGCATCTTCACTGCTGAGCTTAAGTCAGGCCGAGTCAAGAAGATACCAGTCAACCGTTTCAGTGTCACTTCCGATTTCACTCTCATTCCCTACATGAGCTTCTACATTCCAGGTGCTTCCATTCTCAGACCTGTCTAAGCTTGCATACTATTTTCTTTGATGCATTTTGTGAATCATTTAGCGACACTGTCAGTATAATTGTTAGCAACATGAGAGTGTGGGCGATGGTGCATTCTTTCTCAAGAAGACATTTCAGAATTTGGAGATAGTAATCCCATGCATCCTGTTACCCTTTTTTTTTCAGATCAAGCTGGGCCCAGAACGCTGCCATCAACCATGGCTTCCTCCTCTGATAATGTCGAGCCAGACCCAGATAAGTATCATGAGTCTCTGTTGCTGCACTCAAGCGGGCAGGTGGGCGATGAGCAGGGGAATGGGGAGGAGGGGGACGGATGGGAGGAAGTGAGTGCTGAGAAGGAGTGCGATAAGGAGGAGGAGAAAGCTGCGCAGGAACTGTTCGACATGGGGTCCAAAGCCATTGACGAGTTGGACTTTGTCTGTGCTGTAGACTGCCTCCGGCGTGCCCTCAAGATCAGGTGAAGGTTCTTCCCTCCACCTGACGCTCTTACTCCAAAGGCTTGCTGATTGTTGGTTACAAACCTCCAATTAGTTAATTTTCTCAAAGTATATGATCAGTTGCTTTTCGATTTTGACTTACGTCATTTGGGAGATGAGTTTAGGATGTTATACATGTCAGGGCAAGGTGGTTATGTCGGATCTAGGACTTGGCCTTCCTATGTTATCATGTGTTCATTGTGATAAGCATTAAACCAAACTATATTTACTTCAGGGATATGTGTTAATCTTTTTGAGAAATGTCCATATGTTTCTCTGGTTGTGAATATTTCATTGTACTGCAGCTTATTTATACGCCACTTGACATGACACTTCATGATCTGTAAGAACTAGTGCTGTTACAACTTACAAAAGTTAATTAATAGTGGACATAGTTAGCACCTTCTTCCTGAAATATTGTGGCAGTTACTTCTGATTGTCATATCCTATCACAGATTACGTTACCTTTCATGACCTTATGCCTTTCTTATCACCTAGGGTGTCACATCATGGTAAACTTTCTCCAAAGTGTGTCAGCACATATTTCCATTATGGACGTGCTTTGGGATGCAAAACTCTACTCAATACTACATACTCATCAAAAGGTATGTCTACCCGATAGTCCCATACAGTCCAATATGTAGTTAATACTCCCTCCGTTTCAAAATATAAGATGTTTTAGATTTGTCAAAGGAGTGTATCTAGACGCCTTTAGTGCGTAGGTTCGTAGGTTTGGAGTGAACCTATACACTAAAAGGGGTCTAGATACACTTCTTTTACAAAACTAAAATAACTTATATTTTGAGACGGAGGAAGTACTTGTTAAGATCACTGATCATGATTCACGACCTCGTCTCTTCATCTGTTCATGGCTGCTGACGATGTGCATTTCTTCCTGTCATACTAAATGCTGATACAGCCATTGGTTAGAGCAAAACTCAAATGGAAAGATGATTGTGATTTTTTGGTAACATATTTTGTCAGATTTGCATCTGCCGTGGAGGATGTTCCATGTTGCAAGGTCAATACTTGAGAACAACCTTGGCAGCATTATGGATAAAGTTGACACCTTTTTTGCTCTTGTTCATGTCTCTATGCAAGGAGGTAGTCTCAGTTATCTTAGTTATGCCAGCAATTTAATGGTTACTTATCTTGATGCTCATGGCAACCATTTTCTTTGCAGAAGACATAGACTACTCTCTCATTGTCTGCTTCAAAGCTTTAGCCATCTTGGAGCATTTGGTTGAGCCAGACCATCGTCTTATTTTCGATTTGTATCCTCCTTATGGTAGGAACAGTATGAATTGTGTGCCATATAGTAGTACTGCTTATAGGAGTATAAAACATCATATTTGCAACCCAAGTTCTGCTGTGCTTATGTCCTCCAGGTTTTAGGGGTACATCTTAGTCAGTTGACTTGACAGTTTAGTTGGCTAAAGCCTTCCCTTTACGTTTTATCATCCATCTATGCTTCAATTAATTTGAACTGACTAAAATCTTGCACATGTATCTTCACGTACGTGGATACACAAGGTGATGACTGGGGATCGACTTTGATTACCAAAGAATAATTCATATCTTGCAGATTTTGATTGTTCTTTCTTTGTTGATTTCCTCAATTCGGTCCTAGAAACTTACAGATTCGTTTTGCCTTCGAGTTGGAATCCAAGATTGGAGATGCACATGCTATTTCATTGTGCAAGTCACGTATAGAGAACCTGAAAAGGGCCAATGAAGATTTCTTGTCTGATAAAGCTTATGATGCATCTGCTACTGAGCTTGGCTCATTCTCTCTACCTAAGTATATAGAGTTTTTTACTGGCAAGTTATTGAGTGCAATGGAGAAGAAGGTAAAAAGATAGATTTCGTCCGTGTTACCTACTTGTTTTTTTTTTTCTTATGAACCAAGTACAGTAGTACTGTGTGAAGAACTCATTAGGAACAATGAGATCTTTGCATTTTTTTTGGATTCAGCTTGAGGACCTGGAGCTAGCAATATCAAGCCCAGTCTCAGAGGCCAGTGGTGATCAGAATGTTGACGGCGATGTGCCAAGAACTGTATCTTTGACTTCACAGTTTTCTGGAGCAAGCAATGCTATGTCAACGGCAGCAACAATCGGGACTACTGGTAGTACCAGAGAGGACCTTGAGACTGCAGGGCGAGGCATCAAACGAGCTAATGTCAAGCAGATCTCTTCTGAGCCTAGTCCCAAGAAGTTTGCAGAGGGCTCTCCATCTGTAGAAGTTGACAGCAGCAACAGCTCAGATGCAGAAAGTGATGGCTCTGTATCAGAGTAGACTAGAGTACAACTCCCTTAACCCTACCTCTTGTCAGTAACTCACACTCGTGGTACCTCTTTGGTCCCATTTTACTTACTGCCACATGTGCATTTTCTCAGAGCTGTTAGTTAGCTTCATTTTGGCATGTATGAAGTATGAACTGGTTTCAGCCCCTTGTTTAGCTGTAGCCATATTTCGTTTGGTTTGGTTGAAGGCAGATACGGAGTACAATTGAAATGTGAGAAGATGCGGCAACGATCATCAATCATTCAACTGATGTTACCTTGTCATGAAACTGATAGTTTGAATTTCCTTTAGTTTTTTGAATGTTAGTTTTGTTGTTGTTGAATGTTGTCGACATGCCACCAGCAGTTTACACACTAGTGGCGTATTGAGATATATAGCCTCATCAGTAACGTGATTTCGAAAATATAGAATACTCGTATATAATGAAATTGACAACAAACTGAAATACCAAAATCTCAGCTGAAATAAAATATTAACACAGTCAACAACAAAAACAACCAAGTATCTAAAGAAACAAGTAGCTAGCTAGCACCCGACCTATGGTCGTCGCTACATCAAGGTCTCCAACTTACGCCAAGTCGTCATGGACTTCTAGGTGAATCCGTTCCTCTATGCGAGTCCACTTTCTACCCTATTGAATGGTATGCTGCTTCATACTCCGTCACATATGCACGATAGGTTCACACCGACCAGTACGGAGGCAGGGAGGAAGCCCGGAACATCAAGCCCGACAAGACGGGGGCTTGGAAGAGGAGACAGAAGAAGACAGGTCGGCAGCTGCCAGGTCCAAGCGGTAGTACCGGTCATCACCGGTAGTACCGCTTGCGGTCAACTCAAGAAGAAAGCAAGATAGTATCCGAGTACGAACAAGATCCAAATGGGACTAAGAGTCCTGAAGAATAACCAAGCGGTGTCCATAAACCTGCCCAGGCCAAGCCGGGAGGGTAACCTTACTAACTTCGTCGATCACATACCTGTCAAGACAAAAGGGTGCCAATGAAGGGCAAAGGAAAACAGAAAGAGAGCGGTCAGTACTGAGGCCAGTACACAGCGAGACTACAATTCGGCGCCTACATAGGTATGGTGGGCTCAGCGGCAGCAAAGCTTGCACTATCTAACTTATGGAGACACACTACAACTTCGGCTATTAGAGCGAGATAAGAGAGCACTATACGATAACTATATATAACACCAAACATAACCCATCCGAAGATTTCCCCCTCGAAGACCAGTCGAGGAAGTCCCCTTGTGGAACACACACAGTGGCAATTTTAGTTAAGCAGGTGTTTAGTTGATAAGGCTAATTACTAATCATATTATTAAAGAGGCAAAACAATAGCTCCTGAGACGTCCATAACTGTGGACACACGGCTTCTCGAAAAGATTTACCCTGCAGGGGTGCACTACTGTACCCAAACGCATGCTCAACCCATTAGGCAACATATTACGCGTGCCATCCGAATCTCACAACAAGAACTGTCCCTTAACTACGCGCATATCCAGAGGCATCACCTACTGTGTGGAACCAACCAAGAGGTACGACGATTCTCAAGGAAGGCACAACGTTTGCGCCTACTGGTGGATCGGGTCCTGCGGGATAACTTGTACACACCGTGGGTGCCGCCACCGTGTACCGTGATTTATGTATGCAAGCCATGGCAGTCCACCAAAACATCAAGTCCGAAGACATATCAACTCACCCATGTCTGAGGACATATTATGCGTATGCACCAAATGGAAAACCAATTTTGTAACCCTTTGGATATACGAATAGCGCCGGTAGTTTATGGGGGGATCTCAGAGGCCCCACGTTTAGTTAGCGCGATCAACTCAGAACTGGTATCGTAGAACGAACGGGTCCTAGGTCGGCTCAAGCAGTTCCCAAAGATGGTCCCTGTCGGGGCCTTATCATTAGGTGAAACCATAACCATAACCAACATCATCAATTTAATTATCTTATCACCATCAGTATCCAAGTATCATGTTCCACCTGTACGAGAGCAATACTAAGCATGCATACGACTCGCAAGGACATACTAGCTACTCAAACAAGGCAATAGGATAACCAAGGCAATATAGTGGAGTAGGTAAATAAAGAGACGGTACTATAGCATCGATAATAAGGATAGCAATATATCAAAGGAAGGAAGTAAAGACTATAAATGCAAAATAGGTAGAAGGGGGAGAATGCTCGCCTGTGAGACAAAGTCGGTGACCGAAGGCTTGTCGTATCTCACATCGACTCATCGTCCTATCCGGTGAAGAACCAAACACTAGAAAGAGCAACCGATGCAGTATTTAATAATACGGCGGAAGATCGATCATGTTTATGATATGATGCATGGCATGGCAAAATGCGGTTCAACTTAGCAATATTAAACGGAATCGGGATCCCGACATTTAAATAAAAGGTTCAAGTTATTTAACTACCCCGCATATTAAATGTTGAATTAATAAGGCAAAGCATGGCATCAGTTTGCTACACAAATTTAAATAGAGCCAATATTAGACTAGATTCGCTCGCATATGGGCTCCATATTTAATTATGAGGTGAATCTACAATATACCCCCAAACAAATAAATATGTATTCAAGCATGAATAATTTAATATGCAACATGTTTAATATAGCAATTAATAAAATAGGGGATCGGATAGGGGTCACACATTGGGGTATCAACGATCTTGGGTGGCTTGGATAGGTTCGACTCTAGGGGTTTGGCTTGACGGGATCGGCCTTCGGATCGGGGCGTCAGGGATCTTCGGTGTTCCATGATGGCGATCTTGGCGTGGTTCCTGGGGTTTGTCCGGGTGGATGTCGATCTTGTCGTCCCGAAGATCTTGACGGTTTCAGGTACACGGATGCGACAACTATTGCCAGGATCTTGAGTCTTGGACAGTGCCCGGCTCCAAGTGGCAGTAAACATTCCACCAAAAGGCCACAAGGTCACGACGCTGCAGGCTCGCACATGGGCAGCACCACATGCCCATCAACCACCTCACCATTCCTTCATCCTCAAAGGACAACACTTCCCAAGCAGAAACGAACCAACACCAGAAAGAGGGTTTCATCATCCTGTGCCGCCGCAGGACGCGGATCACACCAGAACAAGGAGGCCGATGAGGAGCACAGCAGCACTACAGAGGGTCCCGCGGCCGACATCGGGCACGGGGTCGGCTGCCGGAGGCGAGGAAGGTCGGGGACGGGCGTGGTTCCGGCAGAATACTCGCGGGGCAGAGGGGGCGCTGAGCTTGGGGAAGGGCACTCGGGCGGCGACACGGTGATTCTGGGTCGGCGGCGGCGGCAGAGCGGAGAGGAGAGAGAGGCAGGAGGCGCTGAGGCTAACGACGACGATGGACGAGCTTGGCGGCGCTACAGGCCGAGTCGCGGGAGAGGTGAGGGCGAGGTGCAGGGCCAGACTCCGGCAGCGGCGGAGCTCACGCGGGCCGCGGGGAAGCTGCTGCGCCTGGGGAGGGCGTCCTGAGAAGAGAGGAAGGGGCGAAGCGGAGAACCGGGGAGGCGGCGGCGCTCGGGAGTTGGTGTAGAGAAGGAGATGAGGCGCGGTCTGGTGGAGCCCGCGGGCGGCGGCGCGGTGCTCCGAGCTCGGGCGGAAGAAGGAGATCGAGGAGGAGGTCTTTGGCGGCGCTCGGGGATGGAGGCGACGGGAACATGCGAAAGGGGTGGTTCCCGAGCGGCGATGTGGGAGAGGGACGCGGGCCAGCGAGGCGGGTGTCGTGCGTTTCCTGTGTGCGTCATGCGTGACTGGGTCGTGTGTAGACGTGGTGGTGTGTGAGAGTGTTGAGTCTAGGTGTTGGGTGAGTGCATAAATGCTGGTGTGTGTCTGTGCAGGTGTGTGGCGTGTGTGCACAGCGGCAGCGGCGGGGCATGTGGTGTGTGGGACTAGGGTTAGGGGATTTGGGTAGGATTTCTAGGGTTTGGTATTAGAGCTAGGTTTAGGTTTTGAAACGGGCTGGGCTTGACGGGTAGTAGGCGGCCTGGCCTAAACGGCTGGCTGCCTCCCCAAAACTCTAGAATTAGGCGTTCCCAAGTACAAATCCTATTCCATTGATGCTAATGGCACTCTCAGATTCAAAGGGCGCATTGTTGTACCAAAAGTGCAAGCACTCAAGAATCTAATTCTCAAAGAAGCTCATGAAACTTTGCTTGCTATTCATCCTGGTAGCTCAAAGATGTACCATGATCTCAAGGCTTACTATTGGTGGATGCGCATGAAGCATGAAATTGCCAAGTATATTGTCGAGTGTGATGTTTGCAGAAGAGTGAAAGCAGAACATCAGAGAGCCGCTGGTATCCTTCAACCTCTCCAGATTCCTGAGTGGAAGTGGGATAAAATTGAGATGGATTTTATCATCGGGTTTCCGAAATCTCAGAAGGGCAACAATGCCATCTTTGTGGTGATTGATCGCTTCTCCAAAGTGGCCCACTTCTTGCCTGTCAAAGAGACTATTACAGCTAGTCAAGTGGCAGAACTCTATGTTGCGAGGATTGTAAGCCTCCATGGTGTTCCTCAAGAAATCACATCTGATCGTGGAAGCTTGTTTACTTCCAGATTCTAGGAATCCTTTCAGCAGTACATGGGAACTAATATCAAGTTTAGCACTGCGTATCACCCTCAGTCTCAAGGCCAAGTGGAAAGAGTAAATCAAATTCTTGAAGATATGCTCAGACCTTGTGTCATCTTGTTTGGCATGAAATGGGAAGAATGCCTTCCTTTTGCTAAATTCTCTTATAACAACAGTCATCAATCAAGTCTGCACATGTCACCATTTGAAGTTATATATGGCCGCAAGTGCCGTACTCCTCTCTACTGGTCAGAAACTGGTGAAAGAAAAATCTTGAGAGATAAAGATCCTCTCGATCCTGAAATGTGTCCGGATATCATCAAAGAGGCATAAGAAAAGTGCCAGATTGTTCACGACAACTTGAAAATTGCTCAAAATCGACAGAAAGCCTACTATGATGGAAAGCATCGTGATATGGTGTACAAAGTGGGTGATCTTGCTTACCTCCGTGTGACCCCGATGAGAGGCACACACCGCTTTGGTATCAAAGGGAAGCTTGCCCTGCGATACATCGGTTCCTTTAAGGTTCTCTCAAGATCAGGTCCCCTTGCTTATGTCTTGGAGTTGCCTGAGAACCTCAAAAATGTTCACCCCACCTTTCATGTCTCTCAGTTGAGGCAATGCTTCAAGGATCCTGGCCGAGCCGTGGATCATTCCTCTATTGAGCTCAAGGAAGACCTCTCTTACCATGAGCATCCTATTCACATTCTTGATGAGGCCGAACGAAAGACAAGAAACAAAACCATCAAGTTCTTCAAAGTTCAATAGTCACATCACTCCGAAAAAGAAGCAACTTGGGAGAGCGAAGATATCTTGAGATCCGAGTACCCCGCTCTATTCTCCTCTTCTTAGAATCCCGGGACGCAATTCCTTCAAATAGGGATGAGTTGTAACATCCCAAAGTTCCAAGCTCCTACCAATGTCATGATTTGTGCATTTCAATTTCGTTATCATGCATAGTATGCCATGTCATGTCATCATGTTGCACCCATATAAACTTGTCCATGCATCATATCGTCTTGTTTATGCATCATATTCTTTTTGTTCTTGTATCATGTGTAGCCCTTTTAACTCGCACATGCATCATGTCCTCTCTCTCTCTCTCTCTCTCTCTCTCTCTCTCTCTCCCTTGTCGCAATTCTTTCAATCTTGTTTAGTTGGTACCTTCCTTGCTTTATAAATTCTATTAAACTGGAATACAATATTTAGCAAACTTGAATAATCCCCATTTGATTTTCTTTTCATTTGATCCATCTTTTCAGATAACTACGTACAATGGAATATATATAATAATCAAACCTTATTTTTGCTTTTCTACAAACCTTCTGTAGGTGTTTCAGGTGTTTCGTATTTTTTTTCCTTCTTTAGTTTTTTTATACAAACTCATAAGATAATAAACAAAAAATTAAAATAAAAAAAGAAACCTGACTTTAGTTCTGGGCCGCTAGGCACACGGCAGCCTGCTCCCGTTGTCTTCTCGCCATAGAGAGCACGAGTAGCTCCAGCCAGCCCTTTCCCCTTTTGTTCCCATCTGAGACTTCTACCTAACCCTAGTCCTCCCTATTCCTTCTCCCCGCCGCCAAGTTCACTGTGTCAGGAGCACCGCGCAGGTTGTCTACGTTGACTGCTACCCGGAGCGAGGAGGAGAAGAACAAGGCCCGTCAGAATCCGCCGATGATGCCACGCGTCCGATTTGTTGGAATTTGATGAGTTTTGGGTTGTTTGCCCATTAGACAAATTCTGAAATTCTCTTTGGCCCACTTATGTATGGCAGCATATGGCTGTGCTAGTGGTGCTAAAGTTTAGTCCCACATTGCTAGTTGAAGGGAAGTTGGACCACCTTATATAGTAGAGTGTTGCACCACTCACTAAGGTGTGACAAGAAGAGTAGCCCTCGCGCACTCCTCTTCCGACGCTGCCTCGCATCGCCTCGCCTCGTCACGATGCGCATGCGCCGCGGGTTGCGGGAATCTCGCCGAGCCGAGCGTTATTTTGCTTGCTAGGAAAATTGATTATGAGTCATTAATAGACGCGTTAATTATAGTCGTTTCCAGTTTTTATAGACGTGGCTGTTACCGAGTCGGACGTGGGCTGAGCCCACGATCTTCCTAACATGCACTATATAAGAGTTCGGGCTAAACCTAATCGGCACCGAATCAATCGACACACGCGCCTACCTCCAGAACCTTGCGCTGCCGCTTTCGTCTTCCCCATCCCGTCTTGCGGCGTGCACCGCAGATCGGGACAGTAGGCCTCCGGAACCCCGCCTCTCGTGAACCTGTACGGGTGAGGGGCGATCAGGTTTTTGGAGAGCGCTCAAGCGCGACTACTGGCAACCACAACGTCGTCCGACGATGAGTTCTCGAACGACGACTTCTTTCCGGACGTCAGCGACCTCTTCGACAACCTTAACATGGGCGAAGTTGTTGCGACCACTGCGGCTGCTATTCAGCCTACACTGTACGTGATCCTTAATTGTCTTTTTCGTATTATGCTAGAGTTCTTTGTTCTAGCACTTGGTGTAGATGTGATAGGTTTGTCTTCTATAGATGTAATCTGTTCATCTACTTTGTTAATCTGCATAATTGGTTTTAGTACCGTTTGTATGATCATGCTTTATTAATTTATTATTCGGATTAAATTATATGGATTATTGCTTATATTTCCAACAATCCAAAAATCTGATTATAGGCAACTGAATTTCACTGGTATAGCCGCGACTACTAGGCCGCCTCCTTTTGATGGCATGCACTATAAGAGATGGCGCAAGAGAGCAGTTCTCTGGTTTGAAAACCTAAACTGATATAGGCTATAGCGCCACCCTTGACAAGTCTGAAGGAGATCTTTCTGCTGAGCAGGAAGCGAACTTTAAGAAAGCCGATATCATGTTTATGGCAGCTTTGTTCAGTGTTCTTGGGGACAACATTGTTGACCCTTATATGTCATTTGATAATGGCAAGGACGCGTGGGAAGCGCTCGAGGCCAAGTTTGGGGTCTCGGACGCTGGCACTGAGTTGTATGTCATGGAGCAATTCTATGATTACAGGATGGTTGATGAGCGCTCCGTCGTTGAGCAAGCTCATGAGATACAATCACTTGCCAAAGAACTTGAGCAGTTCAAGTGTTCCTTACCAGACAAATTTATGGCTGGTGGCATTATTGCCAAGCTTCCTCCTTCGTGGAGGAACTTTGCTACTTCTCTAAAACATAAGAGACAAGAGTTTTCCGTTACGGATCTCATTGGGTCTCTTCATGTGGAAGAGAAGGCGAGAGCAAAGAACAAAACTGCTCGAGGACTTGAGGGAGGTTCTACTGCCAATTTAGTGCAGAGGAAAAACTTCCAATCCCACAAGTTCAAGAATAAGAACAAAACTGAAGGAAAGGGAAAGTTCGATGGCAAGAACAAGGCCACGCACTCAACCAACTTCAAGAAGAAAAATGATAAGAGGAAATGCTCTTGCCATGTCTGTGGTGATCCTGGTCATTGGGCTCCTAGCTGCCCTAATCGCTTTGACAAGCGTCAACATGGGAACAACGGCAATGCCGCTAATGTTGTTATTAGCGATACTGAGATGAAGGATGCTGGGTACGGTATTTTACCTACTATCCTTTCAGTATGTCATTCTCCTGATTGGTGAATAGACACGAGTGCTAATACACATGTATGTTCTGATATTTCCATGTTTTCCTCTTATTAGGTCTCAAGGACCTCTTCCGTGCTGATGGGAAACGGCTCACGTGCTTCTGTTCATGGTGTTGGTACGGTAAATCTGAAGTTTACTTCGGGGAAGACCGTACAGCTGAAGAATGTGCAGCACGTTCCCTCCATCAATAAGAATCTCATCAGCGGGTCGCTTTTATGTCGAGATGGCTTTAAGTTGGTTTTTGAGTCCAATAAAGTTGTAATTTCCAAGTATGTACAATTTGTTGGAAAGGGTTATGAGTGCGGAGGTCTGTTCCGCTTGTCTTTATCAGACTCATGTACTAAAGTTATTAATCATGTTTGCAATGATAATGAGTCCAATGTTTGGCATTCACGACTCTGTCATATTAACTTTGGTTGCATGACGCGGCTAGCCAATATGAGTTTAATTCCGAAATTTACCACTGTCAAAGGTTCTAAGTGCCAAGTTTGTGTGCAAGCAAAGCAACCCCGCAAGTCTCATACGGCCGCGAAACCGAGAAACTTAGCACCTCTAGAACTTATACATTCAGATCTTTGTGAGATGAATGGTGTGTTGACAAAAGGCGGGAAAAGATACTTTATGACGTTGATTGATGACTCCACTAGATACTGCTATGTTTATCTTCTGAAATCTAAAGATGAAGCTTTGAACTACTTTAAAATCTATAAAGCTGAGGCACAAAACCAACTTGATCTTAAAATCAAGCGGCTAAGGTCAGATCATGGTGGAGAGTACTTTTCAAATGAATTTGATTTATTCTGTATGGAACACGGTATTATACATGAGAGGACGCCTCCCTACCCACCTCAGTCAAATGGGGTGGCCGAAATAAAGAACCGCACTCTAACTGATTTGGTTAACGCCATGTTAGATACATCGGGTCTTTCCAAGGAATGGTGGGGGGAGGCGCTAATGACTGCGTGTCATGTCCTAAACCGTGTTCCTGTAAAGGATAAAACCATGACTCCATTTGAGTAATGGGAAAAGAAAAGGCTTAAACTCTCTTACTTACGAACTTGGGGTCGTTTGGCGAAATTCAATATTCCAATACCCAAGAAGCGAAAGCTTGGACAAAAAACCGTTGATTGTGTTTTTCTGGGATATGCTTTTCATAGCATTGGCTATAGATTTTTGATAGTAAAATCTGAGGTATTCGACATGCATGTTGGTACAATTATGGAGTCGAATGATGCGACTTTCTTTGAGGACATCTTTACTATGAAAGGCATGTCTAGCTCATCAAATCAGGAGATGACTAGTTCATCTAGTCAGGAATTTTCTATAATTCCTGAACTCACTATGCTGATAGAACACTGATGATCTTGTGGAGGATGAAAATGAAGCTCTCAAAAGGAGCAAGAGACAAAGGACTGCAAAGTCATTTGGTGATGATTTCATTGTGTACCTTGTGGATGATACTCTCACTTCTATTTCAGAAGCCTATGCATCTCAAGATGCTGACTACTGGAAGGAAGCTGTCCGAAGCGAGATGGAATGCATCTTAGCTAATGGTACTTGGGAAATCACTGATTTTCCTTATGGGTGTAAACCTGTAGGATGTAAATGGGTGTTTAAGAAAAAGCTTAGACCTGATGGTACTATTGAAAAGTACAAGGCCCATCTTGTGGCTAAGGGTTATACCGAAAAGAAAGGTGAAGACTTCTTCGATACCTACTCACTTGTAGCCAGATTGACCACTATTCGAGTACTACTTTCCTTGGCTGCCTCACATGGTCTTCTCGTTCATCAAATGGACGTTAAGACAACTTTTCTAAATGGAGAGCTAGATGAGGAAATTTATATGGAGCAGCCTGATGGATTTGTAGTAGATGGTCATGAAGGAAAGGTGTGTAAGTTAGTGAAGTCTTTATATGGTCTTAAGCAAGCTCCTAAACAGTGGCACGAGAAGTTTGAAAGAACTTTAACTGCTGAAGGCTTTGTTGTAAACGAAGTTGAGAAATGTGTGTACTATCGCCATGGTGGGGGCGAAGGAGTTATTATGTGTCTCTATGTCGATGAAATATTGATATTTGGGACCAACCTCACTGTTATCGAGGAGGTCAAAGAGTTCCTATCTCGCTGCTTTGAGATGAAGGACTTGGGAGTGGCTGATGTAATATTAAACATCAAGCTACTAAAGAATGACAATGGTGGGATTACACTGCTTCAATCTTACTATGTGGAAAAGATATTGAGTCGCTTCGGGTATAGTGACTGCAATTCTTATCCAACGCCTTACGATCTGAGTGTGCTACTTCGAAAGAATCAAAGGTTTGCTAAAGATCGATTGAGATATTCTCAAATTATTGGCTCGCTCATGTATTTAGCCAGCGCTACTAGACCTGACATCTCCTTTGCTGTAAGCAAACTGAGTCGATTTGTGTCAAATCCTGGAGATGATCATTGGCATGCTCTTGAAAGAGTTTTGCGCTATTTGAAAGGCACTGCGAGTTATGGTATTCACTATACTGGGTATCCTCGAGTACTTGAAGGTTATAGTGATTCAAACTGGATATCTGATGCTGATGAGATTAAGGCCACAAGTGGTTATTTGTTTACACTTGGTGGTGGCGCTGTTTCCTGGAAGTCTTGCAAGTAGACCATCTTAACGAGGTCAACAATGGAAGCAGAACTCACAGTATTAGACACAGCCATTGTTGAAGCAGAGTGGCTTCGTGAGCTCTTGATGGACTTACCTGTGGTTGAAAAACCAATACCCGCCATCCCGATGAACTGTGATAATCAAACTGTGATTGTCAAAGTAAACAGTTCTAAGGATAATATGAAGTCATAAAGGCATGTGAAGAGGAGATTGAAATCTGTCAGGAAACTGAGAAACTCCGGAGTTATTGCTTTGGATTATATCCAAACATCTAAGAATCTGGCAGATCCCTTCACAAAGGGTTTATCATGCAATGTGATAGATAATGCATCGAGGGAGATGAGTTTGAGACCCACGCTATGAGTTGATCCCAGTGGCAACCCACTCTATGTGATCGGAGATCCCATGAATTAGAGCTGGGAGACAAGTTGTTGGTCAGCTGAGAGGAGAGTATCCCCATATTATATTTACATCTCCATTAAGATTCAATACTCTCTTAATCTGCATGGCAGGTTGATATTTATATTAATATGTTCCAAGTGGCTTTTTATAAGCGGAGATGTTGTCCTGCAGAACATCTCTTGAGGAACACACCTATATGAGCCTGACTGTCAAACGTCGCAGTCCGTGAGAGTTGGGTGCTCTCTAATAAACTCATGAAAGGCCCTGGAGTATGACGCATAAGCTCCAAACCAGGGGGAAGGCGACGGTAGCCCTGTACCGGTCTAGATTTTGTGTGAAACTAGAACGCAGAAAACTTATAGTTCAAGGCATAGTCCACTATTCAAGTTGTTAGCTAGTGTAGCATGAAGTTTAACATGGAAGTTCAACTTAACAGTCTCCACTACATACTGGTATATAAAACAATGTTCTGGAAGGAAAATGACGTGATGTGCCAATGAGACTTTGTGGGGGATTGTTGGAATTTGATGAGTTTTGGGCTGTTGGCCCATTAGACAAATTCTGAAATTCTCTTTGGCCCACTTGTGTATGGCAGCATATGGCTGTGCTAGTGGTGCTAAAGTTTAGTCCCACATTGCTAGTTGAAGGGAAGTTGGACCATCTTATATAGTAGAGTGTTGCACCACTCACTAAGGTGTGACAAGAAGAATAGCCCTCGCGCACTCCTCCTCCGATGCCGCCTCGCCACGCCTCACCTCGTCACGTCACGTCACGACGCGCGCGCGCCGCGAGTTGCGGGAATCTCGCCGAGCCGAGCTTTATTTTGCTTGTTGGAAAAACTGATTATGAGTCATTAACGGACGCGTTAATTACAGCCGTTTCCAGTTTTTATGGATGTAGCTGTTACCGACTCGGACGTGGGCTGAGCCCACGATCTTCCTAACCTGCACTATATAAGCATCCGAGCTAAACCTAATCAGCACCGAATCAATCCACACATGCGCCTACCTTCAGAACCTTGCGCCGCCGCTTTCGTCTTCCCCATCCCGGCTTGCGGCGTGCACCGCAGATCAGGACAGTAGGCCTCCGGAACCCCATCTCTCGTGAACCTGTACGGGTGAGGGGCGATCAGGTTTTTGGGGAGCGCTCAAGCGCGACTACTGGCAACCACAACGTCGTCCGACGACGAGTTCCCGAACGACGACTTCTTTCCGGACGTCAGCGAGCTCTTCGACAACTTCAACATGGGCGACGCTGCTGCGACCCCTGCGGCTGCTATTCAGCCTACACTGTACGTGATCCTTAATTGTCTTTTTAGGATTATGCTAGAGTTCTTTGTTCTAGCGTTTGGTGTAGATGTGATCGATTTGTCTCCTATAGATGTAATCTGTTTATCTACTTTGTTGATCTGCATAATTGGTTTTAGTACCGTTTGTATGATCATGCTTTATCAATTTATTATTCGGATTAAATCATATGGATTATTGCTTATATTTCCAACACGATTCAGTCGTCGTGGCTAAATTCGAGTTCCCCATCGTCATCTCTGACTCCGAGCATCCATCGTCACGCCAACAGCCCACAGTGAGCCTCTCTTCCTTCCCGGGCTCTCTGTGGTACCTATCCAGTTCTGGAGCACTGATGCCCCTTCCGGCCACGTGCGTACGCCACCATGGCAAGCACCTGCGTGAGCCCCTGATGCTCATGTCCTCTTGTCCATTTTTTTTACGCTCGAGCATGGATTTGATGCGCCACTCGCCCAGTTCCGGTCGATTCAGCTAGGTGTATTTTGTTTAACCTGCTGTTTTGATTTAGCTGTTGGACACGGTCAGAAGGAATTGTCTGTATGTAAATCAGCTAGCCCGTTTTGCATCCTCTTTTGATTCGCATGTGTGCTTGCTTGCCTAGCTGGCCACACCCGATGTTATATATTCCTATGTTTTGACCCCTTTTTCTCTTCAAAGTCTGAAGCATGCGCTCGGTTGATTGATTGATCCTTCAAGCCTGGGTTCCTAAATCTAAAATTCAGAAACCTGTCCCGACGTCTTCTGTTGTGAGTTAACTGAACCCCTCAACTTTTGTTCAGAAGAAGTCCGTCACTTTCCAAACACAAACCGTAAGCTGGCTTTTTGGTTAGGTCTTGTAACCTTGCATCCTACCTATTTCGTTTGATGAACTCTAGTCTTTCTTTAAATCTGAAACATAGACTGAACACTCTAATTTAGATAGGCTAATAACAAGAACATCCTTGGGTTTTTGTACTGTTAGACACCAAATGTAGTCCTTGGCCATTGGAAAATTGTAGAAAAGCCCCACATTTTTCAAACGACTGATTTTAAAGTTGAAAAAGCTTTGTTTAAATAATTTGACTATAAATTTAAATTACTGTTTGGATAATCCTATTTGTGCAAGCAATTAACTGTTTTCACACTAAAATACAACAATCATATCTTTTAACATACAAGCCCAAATTCGACAAATGACATGTCTAATCCGATCAGAGAAATACGAGGAGTCCGATTCTGCCATCCACTTGTTCTTTTTCTTGTCGCATCATGAAACACTAATTGATTATGCAATCGGACCCCTAAACAATGTGTGGCCAAATTACTTTAATGTTATGCTCTCGTCCACCGGCCACTTAAACTTGACTCATTAAACATATCGCATCATATACTACCAGGCTACATTGTTGATTGCATTGCATCGATCATATGTTGATTGCGTTAATTCTTTCTATGTATGGCATTTGGTTCTTATCGGTAGAAGGCGAGCCCGACGAGTACCAGCAGGAGTTTGAGCAGTGCGAGTACCCTCTCGAGTTTGTACCGACTCCTTCCTTTGATCAGTCAGGCGAGCACCTCACCCCCTTCTACCTATTTTGCATTTATAGTCTTTACTTCCTTCTGTTGATCTATTGCTATCCTTATTGTCTATGCTTTAGTACCGTACCTTTATTTTACCTCCTCTACTATATTGCCTTGGTTATCCTACTGCCTTATTTGTTTAGCTAGCTTTGACCTTGCGAGTCATAGGCTTGCTTAGATTTGCTCTCATACAGGTGGAACTTAAATTCTAGATAATGTTGTTATAAATATTAATCTGATGTTGTTGGTAAATGGCTTCACCTAATAATAAGGCCCCGACAGCGACCACCTTTGGGAACTGCTTGAGCCGACCTAGGACCGGTTCGTTCTACGATACCAATTCTGAGTTGATCGTGCTAATCAAACGTGGGGCCTCTGGGATCCCCCCTCAACTACCGGCGCTATTCGTATATCTAGAGGGTTACAAAATTGGTTTTCCATTTGGTGCATACGCATAATATGTCCTCGGACATGGGTGGGTTGATATGTCTTCGGACTTGATGTTTTGGTGGATTGCCATGGCTTGCATACATAAATCACGGTACACGGTGGCGGCACCCACAGTGTGTACAAGTTACCCCGCAGGGCCCGATCCACTAGTGGGCGCAAATGTTGTGCCGTCCTTGATAATCGTCGTACCTCTTGGTTGGTTCCCCACAGTAGGTGATGCCTCTGGATATGCGCGTAGTTATAGGACAGTTCTTGTTGTGAGATTCGGATGGCACGCGTAATATGTTGCCTGATGGGTTGAGCATGCGTTTGGGTACAGTAGTGCATCTTTGCAGGGTAAATCTTTTCGAGAAGTCGTGTGTCCATGGTTATGGGCGCTTCAGGAGTACAGTGTCATGATCATAGACAACGCCACTAATGATTTGCCTCTATAATAATATGACCAGTAATTAGCCTTATCAACTAAACACCTGCTTAAATAAAATTGCCACCGTGTGTGTTCTGCAAGGGGACTTCCTCGACTGGTCTTCGAGAGGGAAATCTTCGGATGGGTTATGTTTGGTGTTATATACAGTTATCGTATAGTGCTCTCTTATCTCGCTCTAATAGCCGAAGTTGTAGCGTGTCTCTATAAGTTAGATAGTGCAAGCTTTGCTGTCGCTGAGCCCACCATACCTATGTAGGCGAGGACCGCCGAATTCTAGTCTCGCCGTCTACTGGCCTCAGTACTGACCGCTCTCTTTCTGTTTTCCTTTGCCCTTTGTCGGCATTCTTTTGGCTTGTCAGGTATGTGATTGACGATGTTAGCAAGGTTACCCTTCCGGCTTGGCCTGGGCAGGGTTGGACACCGCTTGGTTATTCTTCAGGACTCTTAGTCCCATTTGGATCTTGTCCGTACTCGGATACTATCTTGCTTTCTTCTTGAGTTGTATCTTTGTGTTGTAACTTTTGTATTCTTGACTCATTGAGTCGTTGTTGTATATATAAGTTCTTGTGGACTCTGTTGTAAACTAATGTGATGTAACTACTTGTAATCAAATCCCACCCACACGAAAGTGTCTGGTGGGCGTCTTTGAATCGCTTCTATGCGGATTTTGGCAAGAAATGCTGAGATCTGCATAGACCCGATTCGGGGGCGTTACAAGGGTTGTCTGACCGATAGTACCACTTGTACCTGGTAGCTGCCGACCTGTCTTCTTTCGTCTCCTCTTCCAAGCCTCCGTCTTGTCGGGCTTGATGTTCCGGGCTTCCTCCCTTTCCTCCGTACTGGTCGGTGTGAACCTATCATGCATATGTGACGGAGTATGAAGTAGCATACCATTCAATAGGATAGGAAGTGGGCTCGCATAGAGGAACAGATTCACCTTTAGAGTCCATGACGACTTGGCGTAAGTTGGAGACCTTGATGTAGTAACGACCGTAGGTCGGGCTGCATCACCCCCCCCTTCAAAAAGAGTTGTCCTCGACTCTCCATGTTCATCACGAAGTAGAAGTGGTCGAAGGAAATCCTTGATCCTGGGGTTCACCATATAGTCGTCTTCGGGAAGATTGAATTGACAACACTTCAATGTTCCTTCAACTTCCATGAAGCCTACAAAGCTCACGACAAAAGCGAAGCAACACTCAAAGCGTAGCCAATTCATGAACATTATAGAATGAGTCCTCAAGTAGAAGGAAGTCACCTTAGCGTGTAGAGATGTCTCGATGAAGGGTAGCCATAGGTAACTCTCTTTGGTTCTTCTTGTCAACACGTGGTTGGTAGAGGTTGACGTGTATGCACTTGTACCTTCACACAACAAAGACCAAGCAAAATATTTCCGTGCGTGATAGAGGAGCATGTCAAATCTGGCATGTCCATTATTGTTCACAACGCTATTAGCATAATGCATGTATAGGAAATGGGATGCATATGCAAGGTCAAAGTGCATGGAAATCGTTTGAACATCATCCAAATGTGGGAACTCAAAAATTCCATACAATGTTTTAGTGTGGCACTCAAGGCAATTGACTAGAATTTTGATCAACGTCCTTGATGCGATAATAGGAGAAGTCGAAAAAACATGCAAGGAATGATGTCCAAAGCAACATCATTATGTGTGCAAACCAACCATTGGAAAGAGAAATTGTTCGACATGTTGGATGTCACACACAAACCATCGAAAGCAAATATCATGGGAATATGAGTATCCCAAGAGGAAGCAAAAATAACACGTTTGCAAACAAACCAAATGAAAGAGCAAGTGGTCCTTATGTTTGTTGCAACAACAAGACGAGATACTTGAAAGCTCTCATGACAATACATGCTCTTAATGGCATTATGGTTGTACACAAAACATCGGAAAGAGAAATTGTTCAAATTTTTTGTTGCAACACACAAAGCATCAATATCCAATAGCAAAGAAACATGAATGTCACAAGGTGAGATAATACCATCAACATGCTTGCAATCAAACCATAGGAAAGACAAATTTGCCAACATGAAAGATGCAAAGCCTGCAAAAGGTATCAGAGTTGGGTTCGATCTTGAACTCACTTGTGGGATACTCTTAAGAGCTCTTTTTGTCAACTCGTGCTTAACCGA
Organism: Avena atlantica; assembly: GCA_910589765.1. Lineage (NCBI taxonomy): Eukaryota > Viridiplantae > Streptophyta > Magnoliopsida > Poales > Poaceae > Avena > Avena atlantica. The sequence continues at coordinate 290,381,711 of OU342738.1, forward strand.
GGTTGACATTATAGTGCGGGTACCTACACACATCATACACAAAAGGGAGAACGTGTGTGCATGGTAGAGATACACATCATCCATCATGATGTATCTCTTCTTGTGCACATCACCATTAATGTCAATCAAGTATGAAATAGATGCATGGTGAGTATGCAAGTGGGGAACATGTTTATCATGGCAATCATCAAAATCTCCAAAAATTGAGAAAGCTATGGGGGCCATCTCATTATAACGCATGTGATCAATATTGTTGCAAGAAAAACAAGTGAAATAGCAAGCATTCATCTTATTGCAAGCAACGGGAGAAATTGAATGACTAGTATGACAATGCATGTCCGAAGCAATTGGAGGATACACACAATATGCATAGCATGGCATGTTTATTGCAATGTTATCGCACTCAAACAATTCCACATGATCAATATTATGCAAAGGCAAAGCATCACATGGGAATATGAGTGAAGCATATGTAATGTCACAAGTGTCATCCATAACATGCATATCCTCACAATTCATCATGTCCACTAGTGGGATCATGGCATCATCAACACCCTTATTGTTACCTTGTTCATACCTCTCATACGAAGTGGGTGTTGTGGAAGTAGTGGCCTCCTTGTGGACGACTTCGTCTTCTTGATGTAGCCATGGCATAACATCCTCTTCATCCACCATGTACATCTTCTCCATTCGAGGAATCATTGCTTCATGGCTTGGAGCGTATTCATTCATGGAACCTAGCACAACATAAGAGAACACACTAGAGGTAGAGGGTAAGTCGTTAGAAATCGAAATGTTCCCACTTGACCTATCAACTACCACTCTCAACTCACTCGGTGTATCACTCATGCCCTCAAAGTGGGAGAACTCAATCTCACATAAGGTGGAGTCACTAATATCACTCTTGTTCTCACTCAAGTGGGCTAAGTGGCTCTCATACTCACATGGGATTGATACCACATCATCACTCAAGCATATAGGGATAGGCTCAGATTCCTCAACTCCTTGCGCCTCCTTTGGTGAAGGGAAAATCCCATGCTCACCATTCGTGACCTTGTCGCCTTCAAGGTTGGATGCCATAAGATGGGCGTCATTGCTCGCCTCCATGGTCGAAGGGAAAATCCCATGCTCGACCGTCCTGTGGCCATCTTGTAGTAGTGGTGGAGGTAGGCTCATGCTATCCAACTTGGCGAAGTAGAGGTCTTCATTTTCCTCGTTCATGAGGTCTTCGAATGCAAGCGTAGTCGTTGAAGCTTGATGGCGTGGACGAAGGCTTGCTCTTGGTGTCATTTTGGTGGTGGCACTAATAGTTGAAGGTGCCTTGTGACGGTGTCGACGAAGGTCATTGGCGTGCCTTGCCGATGGTTGATGTAGGCGGCGCACTTTGTCATCCACATGACGCTTGCGACGATGACCCTTGTCCTTGGCACTCTTCTCGGTGAGTTGTTGTAATGAGTGCAAAGCATCATTAATCTTGGCGACCCTACTCATGGTTTTGTCGAAGTCGTTGTCCATGTCCTTCTTGAAGTTGTGGAGGTTGCTCTCCAACTTGTCCATTTGATGGTGCACCTTGGTGCACTCTAGGTGTAGGCTCCGTCTTAGCCAGTGCGACTTGAGGAGCTTGTTGTTGTCGTTCTTGAAGTCACCCATGCTTGGGGAGTCGTTGTTGTTGTAGCACTCCATGTCACCCAATCATGTGGAGCCATTGTTGGTGTGGTGCTCCATCATGTTATCCATGCTTGTGGAGACATAGGCATGGTGGCTCATCGTGGATTCTTCATAGAAATCATCCTCGGTCTCGGAGTCGCTAGACATGCTTCACAAGACCAAGTGTTGTATATGGAAGTGGTAGAGGGTGTTAGGGATACAATGTCGAACCTTACTTTACCTTGGAAGATCGTATCGTGCAAGTGGCCACACTTGAGAGCGATAAACCAAGCAAAGTGAAGTTCACGCGGAACACCAAAACCAACTACCAACAAAAAACACACAAGGCCTATGGTGGATAGGTATGTAAAATGGCATGTCAAGAACCAATCCGAAATCAAGATGTTGTAATGGCAAGTAAAGAACCACAATGATCACAAAGAAAAACAAGTCAATCCACAAGATAGGAAATATGTACAAGGAAACACACACGGTGGGATAAATGGGACTTGTGCGACGGAGAAAGTGAGCTAAGAACCAAATGATTACCTAGCGAAGACTATAAGCTCATGTCACACAATTACAAGGAGAGATGCTAGTTCGATTGCACAAAATTGGTGGTCTACAAGATATACACAATAAGTACCACCTATATGATGTTCATCGAGCTTGTGCTTCCTATTCTATGAGGCACATGTATATTTCTTTCTATTTCTTTTTCTTTTTCTATATATATATATATATATTCACTCTTTTTTCTTTCTTTTTCTTTTCACTTGCCTCTTCCGTGTGCCAACAACTATACAAGATAACTATATGAGATAGCGCTCACAATGTTTGCTCGGAATTCTACAAGGTATCAAATGTGCATAGCCCAAGCAATCATCAGAGGAACTAGTCTCAATAGGTGTTTGTTGCTCACAAAGAAAGTGGGGTTCACAAAGGAATGCAAGTGGGGAGAAGTCGGGAAATGTTTATAACTTTCGTCGACGATCTTCACCATTTATTTTTGGATTCCGCCTTGCTCACAGAATTTGTATGGAGTATATAGCATGAACAACGTGGATGATGATGTAGATCTCCTTCTCCTCTTCGAAACGAGCGGTTGTCTGAGAGGTAGTACTGGTGACGAGCGGTAGTACCGGATTTTGGGACCGGTAGTACCGCTTGGTCCTGGGACGCCCAGATTTGACGCGTTTTCGCGATTTTGGGGCGATTTGGGGGGAAAATCTTCAAGAAGAACACCAAATTGAAGGGGGAAATCAAGGAATTAGGCTATGGGAACACAAAGGAAGGTAGATCAACAAGTTTTGCAAGTAATCCACGGATCAAAACCTACCAAAACGCACTCAAATGACAGATCGATCCAAAACACGAATTGGGGCTATTTTTGGTGGAATTTTCGAATTTATGGGGAAAAGACCAAATCGATGAGAAATCTGTGGCAACCAAAAGCTGCTGATAGCAGATGATAAAAGGGGGTTAACCTCTTGGGTGGCCCGATCTTCACGGATCTCGTGGTCAAATCGATGGGAAAGCGAGGGGAAAGGGAGAAGGTAGCGGAAGCGAATACACACCTCGCGAAGAACACGATGAACACATGCAAAACTCACACGATACAATGCCGATTGCTCCCGAACAGCGGCCACCGGTCCGATAGAATCCTCGCAAGGAAATATCGGTCAACGTGCTCCCTCAAATCCACATCGGAGAGGGAAGAAAACCTTGGGGAGGGTCTTGACAACTTGGAGACGAGACACTGAACTCCAAGGCCTTGTTCAATAATGGATGCGTGATGCAAAGTTCAATCAAGGTTGGTGATGATAGTCGGTCCCCTTGTATGGGGGTGAGGCAAAACTAGAGATTCCACAATGGGGGTTGTCTTTAGTCTATCATCTATGCCTAAGGGATACATGAGGGGTGGGGGCTCTATTTATAGGCCAGCCACATAAACAGGGGTAGTTTGGGAACGAAACGGGAAAGTATAGGTAAGTAAAGGGGAATACATGGGCTGTGGTGCGCAGGCACAGACATGACTGGTAGTACTGGACTCAGAACCGGTAGTACCGCTTGCGGTCCTGGAGCATCAGTTGGAGCCGTCAGTAGCGAGCGGCAGCAGGGGGAGGTAGTACCGCTGACCGGTAGTACCGGTTCCGACGACCGGTAGTACCGCTTGGACCTGGCAGCTGCCGACCTGTCTTCTTCCGCCTCCTCTTCCAAGCCTCCGTCTTGTCGGGCTTGATGTTCCGGGCTTCCTCCCTTGCCTCTGTACTGGTCGGTGTGAATCTATCATGCATATGTGACGGAGTATGAAGTAGCATACCATTCAATAGGGTAGGAAGTGGGCTCGCATAGAGGAACGGATTCACCTTTGGAGTCCATGACGACTTGGCGTAAGTTGGATACCTTGATGTAGTAACGACCGTAGGTCGGGCTGCATCACACCGCTTAACTACTAGATGATGTATACTATCAACTAGCATGCACTGCTTAACTACCGCTCTCTCTGTTCAGAAATATAAAACAATTTAGCTTTGTGAAATGAATATATCTATATATCTAGATGTCTAAAGACAAAAGTCGTCTAGATACATCTAAAATGTCTTATATTTCTAGACGGAGATGTATATGACAAACAATATGCTCAAGTTCCTGCGTGTGATGGTCCTAGCAGTGATGATCGAACCTTGTTCAACTTGTAGATCATCTCCGTCCCTACAATACTCCTTTGATACTCCTTCCAACCTTCTTCTGAATAATAGGCGTCCATCCGTATCCTTTTAGGGCATGTTCAATGCTCTGATGTCAGCCTTCCCTTAACGACGCCACGTAGGACATCCGCTGACTTGGCGAGGAGAGAGAGCGACGAAAGGCGTGAGCCTTCCCTTCCGTAAGGGATCGTATCTTGCTAAGCAGGAGAAGGCAAATATCTGCGTTGAACAAGTTGCTCTCCCTTATCCACACGTTCTCCAAATCCCATGCTCCGAGCGGCTAATTTTTGTCACCTGGCGCGAAATTGTTTGCCTCCTCGTGCCAAATCCTTCTTTCTCCCCGCGCGCTGAACCATGCTCCCTCTCGGTGCCATATATTCACATTCAATCGACCATGGAGGAACCAAAACCTACAGCCGCCGCTACCATCAGCGGAAAAAATCCATCCTAGGCACCACGGCCCCACCCATGTCTCGTCGGCCAGCACGCACTAGAGCTTCCTCGCCCACCCGCGGACATGCTTCACACCCAATGCCCGCGTATGCTCCCCCATCGTCGGACTATGCCGAATCTGAAGCCGATGCTGCTCAAGTTTGGTTGGACGGGGCTGCCGGTGGTAGCCCCAATCTTTCTTCTCCAACAGATTGGTTAGTCTCGTCCTTCTGCTGGTACATCATGTGTAGATCGTGTGTTCTTAATCTTGCTTATCTTGGTGGATTTGGTGATGCACTGCCATGATAATTTTATTACTCCCTCTGACCCATATTAGTTGACTTGGATTTGTCAAATCATCTAAATCTAGACAAATCCAAGTCAACTAATATGGATCGGAGGGAGTACTAGGATCTGCAAATTGTAATAGTTTTTCTTAGTTTTTGTATAGGTAGCTTTCTCGCATATGTACTTGAGATTGTAGATGGAACGGATTACCTTTGCACCTGTACAATCCACTAGACAATTACTCATACTAAACCCGATTGGAAAGGAACAACAAAACACTGTCATTTTTAGTTAGCATATGTACTTTAATCTGAAGCATCATGTGCAGACTAGCTGCGGGTAATTATTTATGTTCAAGTCTAGACAAGGCTGATTGGATTTTCACAGGTTCTTAATGTGTTATTTTAACATTTGAATATTTATTGTTATGTAGGGTAAACGATGTTCACCCACCTGGAGGTTATGTAATTTTTTTACAAAATCCTGCTAGTTTTCCATTTCCGCAACAAATTAGCCGTCCAGACATGCCACATAGTTACCATTTTGTTGGTAGTTGTTCACACAATACTCCATTACCAGTAGCACAGCCATCCGCTACAAAAAAAAAGGCAAAAGGAAGCATCTAATAAACATACACGTTCACGTACTATTAATCTTGAAAATGGTGATGATGGAGAACCTGGCAATAAAAAGCGAATGGCATGGACAACAAAGGAAGATGAGAGATTGGTAAGTTTTTATATTATTGCATTCCTTTGTCCATATGGCTGGCTTGTATATGGCAATGCTTAACAAAGGTTGCATTCTGCAATGTAGATGGGTGCTTGGCTGAATAACTCAAATGATGCTATAAGTGGAAACTACAAGAAGAATGAACAATATTGGGATGCTGCGACTGTTGAGTACAATAGCAACACCCCTAACAACAATCGTAAAAGGCAAATGAAGCAATGCATGAGCCGTTGGCATCGAGTGAACAAAATTGTAAATGATTTCCATGCTGCTTATACAGAGATAAGCCAAGTATACTCTAGTGGACAGAATGATGTTGATTTGATGGAAAAAGTAAAAAAAAGTATGAGAAGGACCATGGGCCGTTTCTGCATATGGATACTTGGGAGGCGTGCAAAAAAATTACAAAGTGGCTCTCTTACAATGCAGCAATGCATGGATTGAAGAAATGGGATGTGGCTGATTTGGGAGATGTGGGGGTCAAGTCATCTCCTGCAGGAATTGATGACATTCCACGTCCTCCTATGGGGGTCAAAAAGGCCAAAGCTGAAAGAGATGGCAAAGGAAAGAATAAGCAGGTGTTAAAGGATATGGAAGAGCTCAATAAATACATTGAAGCTCAGGAAGAAGCTAACAAAAATCGCACTGCGGTGCTAGAAGTATAGAAACGTATTTCACAGGAGAAGGTTGAGGCATCACGGCTCGCTATGGAAGCAGCAAAGGAGAACAAGGAAGCCAACACAAAATCAAAAGTGCTAGAGCAGTACACTAAGCTCCTCACACATGACACTAGCGGGATGCCTGATGATATGAAAGCATAGCATTTGAAGGCAATTTCATTAATGCGGGAAACATTGTGGGGAAGACTCATCAAAGCTGAAAGGTAAGCATGATACATAGTATTACGTTACAGGGTATAATTCATGTAACTAGCTAGTAATGAGTTAGCATAAATATTTTGTTTTTCATCCCTGGCAGTCGACTTCAAGGCCTTTGGAAACTTGGGCGCAATATCGAGTGGTTGGTGTCAGACTACCTACCTTGTGTCACATGAGTTTGAATTGATTCATGCATGGAACTTGTAATAGTGTTTGTCTCAGAGTTTAAAGAAAGCATAGGAATAATCCATATTTGTGTTGGTCTTAGACTAAGTATCAATTTTTAGGAGTACTTATCTGAATTTGTCAAGTTTTGTTCTATCGATCAGTATGCACTTCTACTTCATATATGTGTGTATTGGATCTTGTTTCTGTTACCTTTCACGGTATCATCGTTAACTTGTTTTGGTTCCAAATTAGGAATACACGTGCGTGTGTCTCAAGGAAATTAAGAGAGTTTATATGATTTTAAATTGTGATTCACGAGTTGTATTTGTCTTGGTACTTGGGATACAATTGTGTCGAGCTTGGCAAGGACTTCATGTCCGATCTATATACTTCCTCTATGCTTGCTTTCCACGTCAACAGTGCGTGCGTGCGTGCGTGCGTGCGTGCGTGCGTGCGCGCGCGCGCGCGCGTGCGTGCGATTTTGATGCAGCCGATGATGTAGACCTAGCTGATGTGTACTACACAATTCTTATGTATACCTTTTACTATATAAGAGTGATGATATGATATATGCCATGGCGTGTTGGTTGACCCTTTTATTATTATTTTAATAGCAAGTACTATTTCAGCCACATAGATTTTTTAATTCTTACATACGACCTCTTGAACCTACAAATCCATTTGTATTTGGTGGACTAAACCTATTTGCTACTATATCACGTAACACAAAAGGGTCTACAGGGATACTACTCATTCTCGATCCCTACGTTTGTGCTAGCATTTGAAGTACTAGAGATAACTCTAAGCAACAAGGCATTGTACCGTATATTTTTCTTGCCTTCTCTTGCCGACGTGGTAGGCACAAGGTAAGACTGTTATCCCTTGCATTGAACATGCCCTTACGCAAAGGTGCTCAACATGGACACTGAATAGTCATCTCTAACAAACAGTCTAGTCAAGCCTTCAAAAGGAATGCCAAGGCATGGAACCATCTTTTTAGGAAATTTCTGGCATGAAACCAAATGAGTAATGCATGATGCAAGATGAATACTATAATGCAAGGAGAAAATACAAGTAACTTGAAACAATATACCATGGTGTGCTTAGTAAGATTGGTGTTTGTAAACGGGACTGCAACAAAGGTATGGGCTGTCGGTAGGATATGTAAGAGGCGCTCGTGATGTGCTCGTCGCCACTTAGGTTGCATATTTGGGAGCATGATGGTAGAGTCATATGTGTCTACTTAGCCATAGCAATACTGATCCGTGACACTTGTCCTCTTAAGGAAAAAATAATCGTTTGATCTCCCTGGCCAGATGGTTCATTTTAGCAAACTTCTATCCATTACCTCTCATGCAGGTAACATTCTCCTCTTTCACCACATCAATATCATATACACGCTCAAGGGTTTGAAAGCGCATACTCTCTCCTATCGATTCATTGAGCATCAATCTTGCATCGTAGAGAACAATCTATGCTCCATGAATAAAAAATAAATATTAATTAACAGAAAAAGGCTACCAATGGTTAGAAAGTAGTATAAAAAGGAAAAGTTTGTTACCACTGAATCTTCAAACTCACCACACATATACTCCCTCCGTTTCGAAATATAAGATGTTTTAGCTTTGTGAATGGAATGTATGTAGACTTCTTTTAGTGTGTAGATTCTACACTAAAAAAGTCTAAATACATTTTATTCACAAATCTAAAACATCTTATATTTTAAAACAGAGGGAGTATACACTAAATAGTAATACTGACATCAAGCAAGTACCACACTCGCTCTTGCATTTTTTTGGCAAGGTGCCATATCTCCTAATTGATTAAGAACAATCATTTAAATCAACTTAGAACACTAAGATGTTATAGTACACAAATTATCTGCACAATTCAACTACATAAATCATATACATAATTCCACATAAATAAATAATTCATCCACACATAGAAAAAAGAGGAAAGATAGGGTTCACCGTGAAGGAGTTAGTGCCCTAGAGGCAATAATAATAATGATTATTATATAACTCCATGTTCATTATTTATGTTTACAATTCCATGCTACATGAATGGTACTTTGTGTTTTTTAACAAAACATGATTAAATTGAATGGTAGAAAAATACAACTTAGGTAATTGAATGAAAAACTTAGTTAGCAGATAAGAAGTAACTTAACTAAATTCAGTATACAACTTCGGGCCATTTTGTTTCAACTCAAGCAAAAAAAGGATGGTGGACGTCAAACTATAAAAGCATGATGTTTATGGCCAAAACTTTGGCATACTCAGTATACAACTTATAGCAAGTTAAAAAACAAACATCTCAATGAAGTCAGTATGCACTTAAAATATTGTTTCTAAACATGAACCTAAACTATAAGATAAAACCAAGTAAATCCTGCTGACAAAAACCAACTTAGTTTAATTTAAAGCAATAACCAAACTTAAGCATGATGTGGAGACAACTTAACTAAAAAAACTTAACCATATTGTAAAAAAGAGCAGTAACAAGCGACATGAAAACATATATCACACTTAGTAACTTACCTCTGGCATTTTACCTATAGGACATAACAAAACAACCTAGTGATTGACCATGAGGTGAAACTACTTGTAAGGCTCCGAGTAGTATTGAACACTATTATTCTTGGATCTCTATTCCTCCTTCAATATACATAAACCTAGAAAAACATATTCCATTCGCTAACCCTACAAAAACATGTGAATCTGCCCATGGGGATAGGCATCATGAGGATATACATGCCATAGGTTGCAAATTCCTACGAAAAAATCAGCGGGAGGAAAAATGGCCATTGATTGAGGATGGAACTGCCGATATGAATCCCCACATCCTTAGTAACGAGGGTACTACCTCAGTTTATTAGCTGAAGACAAAATCCATCGCGGATCTCCCTCTTAGTCGTTGCGCTCGCCACACCACCGCACGGCTTCCTCTCGTCACCGCGCTCGCCCCACCACCGGGCGAATGAGCTCGCCACTCTCGCCGCATGGATGAACTCCGTCTCGTGGCCTGGTCAGGGCCCAGGCGGGAATCGGACGAGAGAACCCCCGCTCGATCAACCGGTACAGAGTGATCCAATGGCCAGGAACCGGAGGCCCGGGAGTGCAATATGGCCCCCGAGCACTATTTAGCATTTGAGTTAGTTTTTATTGTGCATCATCATCTTTGAATGTGTTTCAGAATTTAAATTTTGATTTTCATCAAAATGATCCCTTTGCAGTCTTGTTTAAAAGATAACATGGAAATGAATACACATATTTTAAAACAAGGTCACACAAAGTGTTAGAACTCTCACATGGTGATGCCACCACCCTAGATACTCTAGGGGGAAACGGATCGTGCAGTTATTCTTTGGAGAAAAAAGGGGGACGTGGACGCTAGGATTCATGGAAAGCATTTAGTACGGTGCTATAAATTAGGATTATTTAAGACTCCGGACTAAAAAGGGGGACGTGGACGCTAGGATTCATGGAAAGCATTTAGTACGGTGCTATAAATTAGGATTATTTAAGACTCCGGACTAATAATTCAGAAATATTTGAAAAACCTCTCCAGCCTAATAATCCCAAACAGAGGTAGTATATGGATAAGCACTAAAATGGCGGAACGACAATGCATCAATAGCCCAATAATGCTGTCCGTACGGAAGATTACGTGGAGCTACGTGCTTGGTGCTAATTTTTTTCTTCCTAAAATTGCGTACCAGGTTCTCAAACTGTTGTGTCTGGGTTGTTAGTCTGTAAGATTATTTTGTAGAATCTGTCCGTAGATGTAGATGTCCGCAGAATCTTGTAATGTCATCACACGCGCCACAGCCTTGAAGGAACTTGTCGATACTTGGTGAATTTTTTTTTATAAACAATTTGTTTCACTCTTAGATAGAAAATATTTGGCAATTATCTTAAAGACATAGATACATTCGAATCTAGATAAATCTTCGACATCTTTTTTCTGGACGGAGAGAGTCTAACGTCACACAAAGTGTTAGAACTCTCACATATATTATGTATACGTAGTATCAAGCCTAAGCACCAGATTAAAGAAACAAAGCCTAAGCACGGGAACGGGAACGGGAACGGGAACGGAGACGGAAACGGCGGTACGCCCGTGCTAGCATCAACAGCCCAATCAAAGGATCCGCCAGTTCCGGCCCAGCCGCCATGGCCACCTCATCTAACGTCATCATACGCGCCACAGCCTTGCCCTGATTCGCACTCACATGATCTGCTGCAACCTCCTCCTCCTCCTTCTTCTTCTTCTTCTCTTGTTGCACCGCCTTGGCCGATGCCCGCCGCCTCTTCGTCTTAGGTACCGGCGGCGCACGCATAGGCAGGGGCTGCATCGTCTCTGCTTCGTCAGCGGGTTGGACGTTTCTTCTCTCCCTGTCGTCCACGTAAGGTAGGAGGAGTAGCCCAAGTGAGCCGTCGGGATGACCCTCGAGTCCATCGACAAACAGCTGCTCGTCTTCCCCCAGCAAGGGCTGCTCGGGCAGTACCGGCGACCGGAACGCCCAAACCTCCACGTCGACACGGCGACCATCGTCCACCGGCCCAAACAATCCGTTCGTGCACACGAAGGAGTTCCACCCGGCGATGAAGCGGTACCCGCCGTTGGAGTCGAGGTACCTGAGCTTGAGCTCGTACTCTGTGCCGTCGTGGTCGAAGGCGATGACGCGCAGCCCGTGCTCGTACTGGTAGACGAAGTATTCCTCCTTGTCGGCCAAGAGGGCGGTGATGGGGTGGCTCTCGATGAACTCGCGCTTGCACGAGATCAGTAGCCGGTTCTGGTTGCTGTTGACGTCGCTCATACAGAGCGTCTTCTTGCAGACGAACCGCGCGGCCGTGGCGCCGAGCGGCTCCAGGTGGTGGCTTAGCCCCGGCGGCAGCGGCCTGTGGACACCGTCCTCCCGCGCCGGCGCCGGCCTCTTCTTCTTCTTCTTACTATTCTTCTTCGCTCGTGCCGCTCCGGCCGCGGACGTCTCGGCCTCCTCCTCCATGCCCCCGTTGCAGTAGTACGCGTGCAGAGCTTCGTCGTCGGACCGGCGCCGGCCGACGACGACTTCGCTCCGTATTATTCCATCGTGCCGCCTGCGTTTCTTCTGCTCCAACGGTTCGATCATGGTGGTGGAACGGGACAGTTTGGGCGAAGCGGCCGTAGTTGTTACCAGCATGTCGACTTGGTGGTGGATAATCCCGTAGGTGCCCTCGCTCCGGCCGGTATCCACCGGCCGTATCTTCTTCGGTGGAATAATCCCGTAGGAGTCGTCGTCGGCGCTGCTGAGCTCATGGCTCGTCGCCCTCTTCTTCAGCGGCAAGAGCGATTTCTCGTTGCGGCCGCCGCAGATCGGGGCCTGCCCAAGCCGTGGACGCGAGGACGTATCCATGGTTTTACGTTCACCGGCGAGGCGATGATCCGCCGGGATTGGCTTCGATTGCACGGCAACGTCGATGTCGTAGCACGCGGCGCCTTCGTGTTCGTGTCTTGCGCTGCCCATGGGTGCCCCGGAGGCAAGTATATAATGTCCAAAATAGGAAGAGATGGATCCGGATTACAGTCCCGCTTCAGATACAGTGCCGTGCTGTACAGGGATTGATTTGCTGCATCCGTCAAGGAATAGGCCGGCCTGGGAGTCCGTGCGCCATGCGAACTGAATTATACCGCCTCTAGCCCTTAAAAAAAAGAATTATACCGCCTCTATAGTCGGTTTCTCTCGGCCCATATGCGTCTGCAGTTCCGGGCATCTCACATCGTCCATGTGTAAGCCCAGATATAACTCATTTTCTCTTCTCCAACTCGAATCCGTTAAGGCCTTGTTTACTTCTTTTGTTAGTGTATTCGTGGCCATTGGAGGAGATTATTCCAATTCCTCCAAAATCCTCCTAGTTCGTTTACCACGCCGGGTTTGGCTAGATAATCCAGAAATATCCTCATAAATTATTCATGTTTTCGTCTAGATTAAAAACCCTCCTCTATGGTAGGGTATTTTTGAGGACGAGTATTGTAGGAGATTGGAAAATATTGGATGAACAAATCTACGCATATCCCCATAACTCTAGTGGATAAAAATACGAGAAAAATGCACTAGGCATAAATAGGTAGTACTACACGTCCCGGGGATTTATCCCCCGGGTTCCGTGTCGACACATGTTCGTAAAAAGTCTTATATTCAGCTTTTGCTATAAAAAGTCCCGCTTTTGTTACATGTAGCAAAAAAAAGTTCTATCCAGAAAATAGAACAAAAATACTAGACCTTGTCGGAGACTTTGTAGCAAAAAAAAGTCCCAGTATAGCAAAATCGACTTCGCCAAAGATATCGCCGGGAGACCTTACTGGAGACTTTATAGCAAAAACTTTATACTGTTGTAGCAAAATCATAAAACATGTGTACAAAAAAATTAACAATTGTAGCAAAAAGGCACTATCGGCGGAGAACACCATGGCGTCGGAGAAGACGTTGTCGTGTCTTTGTAGCAAGGCCGTTGTGCCCCTATAGCAGGACTTCGCACCGTTTGTAGCAAAAAAGCCTTCGTCGGAGAAGATGATGTTGTACCTATATAGCAAGGTTGCCATCGTCGCCGGAGAAGATGATGCCATACCTCGGTAGCAAGGTGGCCATGCCTTTGTAGCAAAGATGTCGTGACTTTGTAGCAGGGCCTCACATCACTTGTAGAAAAAGGCGCCTCCGCCATGCCTCTCCCCCGTCATGCCAAGTCTGGTGCCCGCTTGTAGCAGAAGTCTGTCATGGGAGGAGGCGCGAAGCAGGCGGGCGCCATGGGGGAGATGACATCATCCCACTAGGCACGGCGGAGGCTGCAGGGGAGCACCGGCAGGGAGTTGGGAAGTGGTTCGTCGTCGATGACGTTGGGAGAGAGAAGCAACAGAAGCAGAAGGTTGGCCTCCTCCTCTCGGATGGATGGTCGTTGGAGTGGGGTCTCGCCCGAGCATGCCACCGACGTGCCACCGAAGATGGAGAAGGGCATCATCGCGTGGCGGAGGAAGCCTATGGGACACGAGCAGGGCGCCAGGGGCATGTGTTAATTGTTGTAGTTTCCTTTCCGGTGTTCCTGTTTTAGGGTTTGCAACCCTCGTACCCTATTTAATAAGGACAAGCATGCCTTAGGGTTTAATTTTAGTGCCATTTAACTTTTCATATCATCATTCTTGCTTGAACATTGCATCGATGCCATGTATTGATTGTTTCCCTTTTTTCCGGTGTTTTATCTTTCTTATGGATTAGTTAAGATATGGATGACTGCAGTAGAGACGAAGAAGATATATTGTTCGACCTTATAGCCGTTGGGCAAGATGATGTCTCACATTATCTTAATTACTCTGGTGAGGGAATGGAGCTAGAACCAAGAGACGAAGGGAAGACAATAAATGATGGCAAAGAAAATGTTGGACCCTTAACAATGTCCGGTGAGCTATATTTAGCCTCTGGTGATCACTAGATGCATTAATTGATTTGTATATACATATTAACAAATCTTTCTATTATTTTAGCCATCCGGATCGAGCCAATCTGCTAGAAGGCAACGAGACCGGACCAAAAAGTTGGTCAATCATCAAAGGTTCACGATCGACGCTAAGGATGGTGAACCGATTGCTCCCAAAGCGAACGTACATTTATCTATAAATCAATGTGAAGTTATTATTAGGGATAACATCTTGATCACCACTCGAGAATGGAATAAGCCAAAGGTAGATGAATTTAGTTATATTTCAACCTACCGCTAGATCTCACATAGTGCAATCTATCGAAAGTCAATGAGTGAGCTCTTAAGAAGATGGTCATGGAATTCCAGACCTTGAAGAAAAGATTAAACAATGACTATATCAAGAAAAATAGAACTCCAACATTCACTTGACCACTAGAGAAGATAAAAAATCTGTGGGACGCATTTGTGGAGTTCAAGACATCGTATGAAGATGTGCAAAGGTCGGAAAAAATAAGGCAAATGCTGCGAAAAAGAAATATCACCATGTTATAGGGACATGTGGCTACAAGAGTATCGTGCCTAAGCGCGAAAAACTTGAGGCCACCCTGACTGCTAAAGGGATCACTCCAGCTATAGCGGAATGGACTAAGAGGCCTAAGCATCGATTTTACGTGCATGGGGGGTCGTTAGACCCACTAATATGGAAGTGTGTTGTTGGAAAGAAAGAAATTGTAAAACCCTCCAAATATCTTTTTAAAGCAATAACCGAAGATAAAAAGGAACGTTCCAGCCCGAGGGAGAGAACGATGAGTGACACGCACCCTCGGGAATCCTGAACACGCGGGACTAACACAAGGCAAAGGCAACATTTCGCGGAGAACTGGGTTTTCCAAGTGGAATGACAGTTATAGAAGCCGTCAGAGAAAAAAGAAACATGAGACATACCGGTTCCAAGAGATAGAAAGCAAGAACGAGGAATTGGAACAAATATCAATGCGAAAGTAGGAGCAACTTGACACAAATAGCCAGCAAGGGGCATCTCAACGTCAGCAAGATCCTGCATCCGATAGTAGCAACCCATCTCAGCAAAAAATCAACGTGGCTTCCACGGAGGTCCAGGCTGATGATGCACTGATGGATGATGCACCGATGGATCGCTACCCCGTGGATGATATCACAATGAGGGAAAATTGTGAGCTACATTAGTCAATGAAGAACATATCCATGGAGGTGGCGGTCGGCTTTGATTTACCTTATGAACCTGGAGCATGCTTCCATGGCCGTCAGATTCCAGCTCTCTATGCTCATGTCGGGTTGGATATGAAGTTCTGAAGGGGTATAAGACACTAGAGCTTGACATCCCTGCAGGTGAAGGGGAGACGACACTGGGAGAAGTCGCGCATGGTATCATGCTATGGAAAAAAAGGAAAACATTGCGTTTCCAGACTTGGCGCCAAGGCCACCGACTCCTCCGAGTAGCAATCCACCTATATCTCCACCCCTCCCCAAGAGGGACCCCAACAAGAGTCCATCTCAATCTCCGACGTGTCAGCCGACTCCGCCCACTAAGTCCTAGGTGCAAAAGCGGAGGACCACCACTCCGTCGACTAGTACTACTCAGAATAAAGCATGTATAACAAAGAAAGCCAAGGAGGCTCCTTCTAAGTTAGCTTACCATATGACTGATGAGGAATGCAAACTAGCCGTGGATGCGCAAGTGAAAATACATTTTGCACCGGTACAGCCCCAGCCAAAGGAGAAAATACCGACGTAAACCTTGCAACACTTTGTGGACATGCTTGAGCGACCATCGTCACATCTGGCTAATATGCCATCAGACTATGACCATTGTATTAAGCAGTCATATAAGGAACAAATGCAGCAGACAAGAAGTCGTGCAAGAAGGGAAAAAGTTCCCCAACTCGGAGAACAGGACAAACAAACGATCCCCCAACTCAAGGTGTTTCCAAATAAGTACTTATACGATGACATTGCAAGAGACATTGATATAAGTGTTGCTCAATTGTTAGGCGATGCAGACATCCCCAAGGCTAATTTAGCATGGAAATTTTTCCCCGGACAGCCTCTGGTCAGACCAGCGCAGGTCCGGCATCTACCAACACAAATGCGAAGATTGCATGAGTGGTACGTAGAAGTCATAAAGGAAGGGTAAAACATACTCATGGTGGAAGTTAACAAAGAGCATGATACGCCAAAAATGTATCTATAATTTTTGATTCTCCATGCTTGTTTTGTATCTACTTTGCTTTGCTTTGTCTATACTTTGAGGTGTTTTTATATCTTTTCTAGAACTAACCTATTAACAAGTTGCCACAGCATCAGTTGCCTATTTTATTTTGTTTTTGGTTCCAGAAAGGCAGAAAATCAATATTCTCGGAATTGGACGGGACAAAAGCCAAAGTCAATAACTTTCCGTGAGGGGCACGAATCCAGAAGGAGGGACGGAGAGGCACCATAGGGTGGCCAGATCCCCTGGGCGTGGCCAAGCCTGGCCCGTGCCTAGGAAGGGTGTCGGCCCTCTGGCCGCCTCCCAGGCTCGCCCTTTCGTCTATAAGAAGCCCCCGAGGAGAAAACCCTAAAACAATCCAGAAGAAATCCACGAAAACCTCCATAGCGCCACCGGCACCGAAAGGGAGATTCGGGGGACAGAAAGTGTCTATTCCGGCACCCTGTCGGGATGGATAAGTGCCCCCGGAGCCATCTCCATCGATCTTCATCGCCATCTTCATCACCATTGCTGATTCCCATGATGAGGAGGGAGTAGTTCTTCCTCAGGGCTAAGGGCTCTACCGGTAGCTATGTGTTCATCTCTCTCTCTATGCATGATCTTGTGGTCATGAGCTTTGTAATCAAGTAGATCTACCTTGCTACTCAAGTGCTTCATTAGATCTCTGCTCTCTCCATGTGTGTGAAAGTGATAGCGTGTACGCCATGGTGGCACTTAGGTTTGAGTCTACATAAATACTCTTTGTGCTTTAATAGATCTATGCTTTTCCCCACGTGTGTGTGAAAGTGACAGCGTGCATACCGTGTGTGGCACTTTGGATATATTGAATATTTGTTATGAGTTATATTTGGAGTTGAATGTCTATATGGAATTGTGGTGTTTGTTGGAACCATCTAGCGCTTAAGGTGACAGTGTGGGGTTATCTAGATTGGGGAAGGCAGACTTTGAGGTGTGCTGTTATTATCCTACCATGGATTAGAGTGTCCAACCGGAGAGTAGTTAAGAGTAGTATCATGAAGAGAGGATATTTATATGAGAGAGTGTTCACTAGTGAAAGTATGATCCCTAGGCCTTGTTTATAAGCATTGAAACACCGTTTGCATCTAGATCTGTTGCATGTTTGCTTGTTGTAAGTCTTTACCTCACCGTCAAGCTCTTTTCTGGCACCGTTACCACTTGTATTTCACTATATCTTCATCGAACTAGTGCACATATACACCTGACAAGTGTATTAGGTGTGTTGGGGACACAAGAGACTTCTTGTATCTTGATTGCAGGGTTGCTTGAGAGGGAATACCTTTGACCACTTCCTCCCTGAGTTCGATAAACCTTGGGTGATCCACTTAAGGGAAACTTGTTGTTGTTCTACAAACCTGTGCACTTAGAGGCCCAACAACTGTCTACAAGAATAGAAGTGCGTAGACATCAAGCTCTTCTCTAGCGTCATTGCCGGAGAGGTAAGGTAAAAGGTACTC
The DNA here is from genome assembly GCA_910589765.1 of Avena atlantica. Lineage (NCBI taxonomy): Eukaryota > Viridiplantae > Streptophyta > Magnoliopsida > Poales > Poaceae > Avena > Avena atlantica. Next base: position 290,399,747 of record OU342738.1, read on the forward strand.
ACATCCTCCGGTGTGAGTGCTCGAAGTTATTTCCTTTAGATTCTATAGTTTTGTCTTTTTGTTTCTTGTTTTCACTAGTTAGGCTTAATGGAAAACAACAACAAAATTAGAGAGATTTATAGTATTTATCTTGAGTTAGGACATGAAGTGTTTGAATATAAAATTAAAAAACCTATGGAGCTTTATTTGCATGCTAATAGCAATGTTATTAGTATGAACTTTTTGAACACCATTGTTACTAATGCTATGGAAAAGTCTAAGCTTGGGGAAGCTAGTTTTTATGAAAATGATCTTTTTAGTCCCCTATCTTTGGAAGATAGGTATTCTATTGCTTATGATGATACCAAACCTCCAATATATGATGATTACAATGATGAGTATGATATTTTCAGTCCACCTACTATTGAAAAGGAAATTAATTGTGATTACAATATGCCTCCTATATTTGATGATTATGGTGATGAGAATAACAATGATATCTATTTTGTTGAATTTTCTCCCACTACAATTAATAAGAATGACTATGCTTATGTGGAGAGTAATAATCATTTTATGAATGTGGCTCATGATAAGAATGTTTTATGTGATAGATATATTGTTATTTTTATTCATGTTGCTACTGAAAGTTATTATGAGAGAGGGAAACATGGTCTTATGCATCTCAATAATATTAAGTTTCCCCTCTTTATGTTGAGAGTCTTGAAGTTGCACTTGTTTTGCTTTCCTATGCTTGGTGCTTTGTGCTCTCATGACTTGTTTCTTTACAAGATTCCTATGCATAGGAAGTGGGTTAGACTTAAATGTGTTTTGAATTTGGTTCTTGATGCTCTCTTTTACTTCAATTCATATTTCTTATGTGAGCATCTTCTCAAACTATCAAGCCTAACTTAAAGGCATTAAAGAAAAGTACTTGTTGGGAGATAACCCAAGGGTTTTCTTGAGTCTTGAAAGTTATTACTTCTGTAATGACCTCTCCTTATCCTTTTTGTTTGCTTTTTATGCCAAGAATGACCTCTAATGAGAGGGAACTAAGATTTTGGGAGTTGCAGTCCCGAAACAGATTTATGTTCTTCATCATAAAAATTCATTAGAAGTCTCTGTAACTCGGATTGAGCTAAAATTTACGAATAAATCCCCCAGTATGTTAGATAACTTTCATTAGTTCAACACTTTTTTATTTGAGCAACATAAGGTCTTCGAATAAATCGGTTTCTACCTGCTGGTCTGTTTTGTCAGATTTCTGCCATTATTTGCATTTGCTTCTTATTGATTCCTTTTTGAGTTCTTTTTTGGGGATTTGAGCTTTTTGAATGAGTTGCTACAGTAGCTTGTGTTTTTTGTGAAAAGTTTTATTGTTACAAAGCTTTGCCTAAGGGTCTAATATCTTTTGAATACACTAATGTTGCTAATGAAGATTGTGTGAAGTTTTGTATGAAGGAAAAATTTCACGTGTAAAGAGGGAATTATGTAATGAGATGAAGAATGGACAAAAGCTCAAGCTTGGGGATGCCGCCTCGGTATCACCCCAAGAAATATTCAAGAGGTACAAGCTTCAAAGCTTGGGGATGCCCAAGGCATCCCCTTCTTCATCAATAAAAATCTCAGGTCTTTCTAGACACTTCGTTTTTATTGTTTCATGCATTGTTGTGTTGTTCTTGGAGCGTCTTAGTTTTCATTTTTAGTTTTCGTTTGCTTAGTTTGCTTGAGTAAGTTGGTTGGTTACACCATACTTGTTTTGGAGAGAGACACACTCTGTTTCCATTGCCTAGAACACTCTAGTTTTCACTCTTATTGTTTTGTGAGTGTTCACTTTTCCTAGCACTGCGTTCAACATTAGTTTTCTTGTTCTTTCAGCTTAGAACTTTTTAGTTCTTCTTTGTGGATTTGTGAGACAAGCTCACTGATCTTTATTGATTATTATCTTTGTGAGTTGTTTCAAATAAGTTGTCTGGTGTTGGAAAAGAGTAGGAAGCTTCATGCTTAAGTGGTACAAAAGGTAGTTTGTTCTGACTGTGTCTTAGACTTTATCATGTCATGCTAGGTGTTGTTTTACCTTATGCTTAGTGATTATTGTTGTAGCATGACTTGTTCCAAACAATTAGGATTGCTTAATGTGCCTTGAAGGAATCATGCGTTGTTTTAGCATACAAAAGCATAGTATTGTGGTATTCTCCTTTGATGCTTTGTTTGGGTTGACTTGGCACATGCACACACCATGTTATGACTTTGAACTAGTCACCTTAGCCTCTATGATCATTTAGTCCTTGAATTGTAGTACCACTCAATTCCTTGATTAGTAATGCTTTGTTGCTCTGCATGATTATGGCCATTATGCTCTCTTATTTGGTTGCTCCCAGTCTTTTGCTAGCCTTCACTTGTATGAGTAAGCTCTACTCATGCTTCCAACTCTCAAGAAACCAAGTTATTCCAAAGTGTCCACTATAAACTCCTATGCATGGTGTGTTACACCATTCCAAGTATATTCTTGTTTTCAACTATCTTCCAATTAAAAACTATTTTGTTATGTGGAAACTTAGTGATTAAAGCCCTCACAAACTTGATGGCACACTTTATATTCTTTGCCCCTAATAAACTTGAACCATTGTGTCATCTATGTTGTATGTGCTTACACTTATACGTTGGAATTAGCATTACCGTGCTGTCACGGGGAACATTTTCAGCATTGCACTTGTACTTTGTACTCAGTTGATATCATGCTCTTTTGTCTATGGATGTCACCGGTGTGACATAAAGAGGGAACTTGTAAGTAAGTCCATGGAGTTTGTATCCTGTGTTAGAGAAACGCATGGGCCGCTAGCCTAAGCCATGCCTAATCATGGTGGAAACTTGCAGCATCACCATAGTGACATCTATGAAGCATTCTTCTTATAAAAAAATGAGACACATTGAGAAAAGAGGAAAGAGAGAAAAAAGCACCATGTTCCAATGGTAAATAAGAAGATTGCTGAGATGCTCATTGTCTGCTTGCCTTGTCATTTTGGTTATGGGATAGCTCCTGTACCATGTGCAAGGGATACCCCGTTGGCGGTTCTCAATGATATGCAAATACTTACAATGACAAGAACTTACAGGTGACTAAAGTTGAGTAGCATGAGGTGTGGCCCTCGTATTCAAGGGACTTGAGATTGCCAACTTATACTTCGTCAAGCATATACTCCATCTTTGTTCACTTTAACCTTAACCACTTCAAGATGCTTATGATAGGAGCAATGAGGGCTGAAAGCTAACAAGTACCATAATTTTTGGAAGCTCTTTTTGAAACTTGAAATCCCTGCTTCCTTTATAAAAAGGCCTTTCTTCCACCATTATTGAGTCTCCACCTTCTACTTTTAGGCACCATTAAGAGGGCATAGTTGTCATTCTGTGTGCAGTGTCCCAAAGCTTATTGATTGATGCATATTGTGATATTACGTGTTCTTGTGCTATTTGTTTCTAGTCACCCTTGTGAACTTTGAAGGTGTCCTATGCATCTATATTGCTACTCTATGAGGGACAAGCTGAATGTCACTATGCCATGTTTTCTGTATGTGAAACAAACAAATGTTTTTTCAATGCATGTTATTCATGATCTTTGTTTGAGCCTTTCATGTTGCATGCATAGTTACTATGTCCTATTGATAGAACTCCATCTTTCATGCATATGTTTAGAGTACTTTGATCCCAGCTTTCAATGCTTGCAAATGGTTTGATCTTGGTTTTGATGGTGCATGTCACCTCAAAAATTATTCTTTTATCACTTACCTACTCGAGGACGAGCAGGAGTTAAGCTTGGGGGTGCTTGATACGTCGGAAACGTATCTATAATTTTTGATGCTTCATGCTTGTTTTGTATCTACTTTGCTTTGCTTTGTCTATACTTTGAGGTGTTTTTATATCTTTTCTGGAACTAACCTATTAACAAGTTGCCATGTTGCCAGTTGTCTATTTTATTCTGTTTTTGGTTGCAGAAAGGCAGAAAATCAATATTCTCGGAATTGGATGGGACAAAAGCCAGAGACAATAACTTTCCGTGAGGGACACGAATCCAGAAGGAAGGAGGGAGAGGCACCAGAGGGTGGCCAGACCCCCTGGGCGCGGCCAAGCCTTGCCCGCGCCTGGGGATGGTGTGGGCCCTCTGGCCGCCTCCCAGGCTCGCTCCTTCGTCTATAAGAAGCCCCAGGGGAGAAAACCCTAAAACAATCGAGAATAAATCCACGAAAACCTTCGTAGCGCCGCCGCCACCGAAAGGGAGATTCGAGGGACAGGAAGTCTCTGTTCCGGCACCCTGCCGGGACGAGGAAGTGCCCCCGGAGCCATCTCCATCGATCTCCATCGCCATCTTCATCACCATTGCTGATTCGCATGATGAGGAGGGAGTAGTTCTTCCTCAGGGCTAAGGGCTCTACCGGTAGCTATGTGTTCATCTCTCTCTATGCATGATCTTGTGGTCATGAGCTTTGTAATCAAGTAGATCTACCTTGCTACTCAGGTGCTTCATTAGATCTCTGCTCTCCCCATGTGTGTAAAAGTGACAGCGTGCATGCCATGGTGGCACTTAGGTTTGAGTCTACATAAATACTCTTTGTGCTTTAATAGATCTATACTTTTCCCCACGTGTGTGAAAGTGACAGCGTGCATACCGTGTGTGGCACTTTGGCTAGATTGAATATTGTTTATGAGTTATATTTGGAGTTGGATGTCTCTATAAAATTATGGTGTTTGTTGGAACCATCTAGCGCTCAAGGTGACAGTATGGGGTTATCTAGATTGGGGAAGGCGGACTTTGAGGTGTGCTGTTATAGCCCTACCATGGATTAGAGTGCCCAACCGGAGAGTAGTTAAGAGTAGTATCATGAATAGAGGATATTTATATGAGAGAGTGTTCACCAGTGAAAGTATGATCCCTAGGCCTTGTTTCTAAGCATTGAAATATTGTTTGTATCTATATATGTTGCATGTTTGCTTGCTGTAGTCTTTACCTCACCGTCAAGCTCTTTTCTAGAACCGTTACCACTTGTATTTCACTATCTCTTCACCGAACTAGTGCACCTATACACCTGACAAGTGTATTAGGTGTGTTGGGGACACAAGAGACTTCTTGTATCTTGATTGCAGAGTTGTTTGAGAGGGAATAAATTTGACCACTGCCTCTCCGAGTTCGATAAACCTTGGGTGATCCACTTAAGGGAAACTTGCTGCTGTTCTACAAACCTCTGCACTTGGAGGCCCAACAACTGTCTACAAGAATAGAAGTGCGTAGACATCAGAGCATTACTTCCTTGAATACCATACATGTATTGAGCTTGAAGAATTGTTTTAGTTATACAATTAAGATGCCCTCAACAAATCTATCGTCAGTTGCTATTGTCTATAGGTGGTTTATTTTTTAATTTTAGTCTCTAGCTCAGATCGTTCATTACATGTAATTATCCTCATTGTAGTATTTCATGCGCTATTATGTAGAATGGAGAGCCTCGAATGCAAAAGAGGGAGAATCTATGACATATGGTTCATTGACCCATATATCATTAATATTGTTACGAGACTACCCCAAGGACACAGAGGCTAACTTGCTAAGGTTTTAAAAGGAACAAAATTTAGAGGGAAAATACAATTTCCTTATAACTTTAAGTGAGTGTTATTGTCTTATACACGTTCTATTTTGCTTACTCGCTGTTAAGTGTAATTAATAAGTTATGCATGCATACGTTTATGTATATAAACGTGCGCAACTTCCACTTGATTCTGCTAATAATTCAAGTTGATGCTGGAAAAGTTGATGGCATGGACTCATTACATAAAAACCCTCAGGACTACATCAATCTGGTTATAATGCTCCAGAGGTGATTTCAATCATTATCGCACTATATCAGCCTCTTTCGTTCATTTCCTGATATCAAGTAATTAATAACTCTTTTATTCAGTTTCTTTGTCGGGCAGGTGTTGGAAACGGTTCACCAAGGATGTTGTCGGTGAATGGAAAGAGGAGATGCGCTTTTGACGGATCCCGGTAAGTAGTACTAGCTAGTTCCACGCATCTCTTTAATTCTAGTTTCTGTTAGGAATAGATAACTTGTATTCCTCTGGGGGCCGAAGCAAAGCGCTCAAAACAGGCACGAGGGGCCTGTTTGAGGCCATAAAGAGAATGTCGAAGACGACAAACCATCCCCTCGGGAACAAAATACCCAGGAGGAGGCTGCATATAAACCTCCTCACTCAACTCACCATTGAGAAAGGCGTTCTGAACATCAAGCTGGGACACAGACCAGTGACGAACAGAAGCAACATCAAGAAGAGTACGCACCGTGATCATATGAGCCACACGAGCAAAGGTCTCATCATAGTCACGACCATGCTCCTGCTGAAAACCACGAGCCACAAGACGCGCTTTATAGCGCTCAAGAGATCCATCAGAGAGGGTCTTAATCTTATAGACCCACTTACACGTGATAGGACGAACACCGGGAGGGGGAGAAACAAGATCCTAGGTGCCAGTTCGCTCAAGCGCAGCAATCTCCTTAGCCATGGCCAGCTGCCATTCAGGATGATGCTCAGCATCCCTATAAGAAGTCGGCTCGGAGGCAACAGAAAGACCATACTGACTAGGAGAGTAACGGTTGGGGGCACGACGCTGACGAATAGGACGAGTAGAGGGAAGCTCATCAGAGGAAGACGACTCAGGAGACGACGATGAAGAAGAAGGAATAGCAGAGGAAGACTCCGAAGAACAAGGAGAACTAGGAGAACTAGACGGAGCAGAGAAGGATAGTGTCGAAGAAGAGACATCAGAGGGAGGAGATCCTGAAGAAGACACAATAGGAGTAGAAGGAGGTGTGTCAGGAAAGAGAAGAAAAGAGATATCTTCCACTGGGTAGGTACCAGCGGTGGGACAAGGATAGAAAGGACACGTCTCATCAAAAGTAACACCATGAGAGATACGCATCTGACGACCAACGGGGTCCCAACAACGATAACCCTTATGCTCATCACTGTATCCAAGGAAGACACACTCAACAGACTGAGCGGTTAGTTTGGTGCGTTCACGAGGAGCAAGGAGAACATAGCAAACACAACCAAACAAGCGAAGCATGGAGTAGTCTGGAGACTGTCCAGATAGGCGCTCAAGAGGGATACCACCCTACAGAGCGGCAGAAGGCTGAATATTGATGAGGTAAGCCGACGTAGCGACAGCCTCAGCCCAGAAATGCAGCAGAAGAGAAGAATCAATCATCATAGCACGAGTGGTCTCAAGAAGATGGCGATGCTTACGCTCAGCAACGACATTATGGGCATGTGCGCCAGGACAGGAGAACTGAGCAAGGGTGCCCTGCTCAGCAAGAACACCTCGCAACATCTGGGAGATATACTCACCAGTAGAATCAACATGAAACACTTGAATGGGGTAGAATATTGAGTGCGGACCAGGGCCACAAAACGCTGATATATGGAGAGCACTTCACTGCGAGAGCGCATAAAATACAACCAAGTGTATAGAGAAAAATCATCTATGAATAAAATATAGTAGCGATGGCCCCCTTTCGAAGCGAAAGGAGCCGGACCCAAAACATTGGAATGAACTAAATCAAAAGGTCGCTGAGATACAGACGCGCTAGTAGGATAGGGAAGCTGAATCTGTTTGCCCAACCTACAACCCTGACAATGTAAAGACCCATCTCCTGAGACAGACCCCAGAAGACCACGATGAACTAATGACGATAGGCGAGAGTCACAAAGGTGACCAAGACAATGATGCCACTACTGAAAAGAGCTGGTAGCAGAGGCGACGACCGGAGAAGAACTGGCAGATGAAGTGGCAGCGGAAGGAACACGAAGCCAGTCTAACTCCCAAAGTCCAGAAGAGTCACGGCTGCGAGGGCCAGCTCCAACCAGGGCCTGAGTGCGACGGTCCTGGACAACACAAGAATCAGCATCAAGAATGACGCGACAACCAGAGTCAGTAAGATGGCTAGCAGAGAACAGATTCATCTTAAGACGAGGAACATGAAAAATATCAGGGACAAAAAAGAAGAAGTAGAAAGAGTGCCCCTACTAGAAACAGGAAGAGAGGTACCATCGGCCGTGAGAACACGGACATGAGAAGTGAGAGAATGAATAGCAGACAAAAGAGAAGACTCAGAGGTCATGTGAAAAGAAGCTCCGGAATCCAGATACCACGGGGACATACCTGACTGTGTAGAAGGTGGTGGTCGCGCAGTGCCTGAAGAATCAGTCACAGAACCAGCAGTGCATGTCGAATAAGAGCATGTAGCAGCAAGCAGACCACGAAGACTCCTGATAATGTCCTGATCGGAGAGAGCAACTGCTGAGGATCCGGAAGGAGCCGACTGCCCACGAGCCTGGTGCTGCTGACGTAAACTGGGATCCCGTGTATAACAAGTGGCCCAAGTGTGGCCATCCTTGTTACAGTAAGAGCAGTGACAAAGATAACCACGGCGACCCTGACCACGAGCCTGCTGGTGCTGACTCTGACCCTGAGACTGCTGGTGCTGACTCTGACCCTGACCTAGAGGGGTGGGTAGTATCAGCGGTGGCACAGAGGACCGCGGCTGAGTCGAGGGAGCAGACGGCATAGGAGGACCACGAGTAGCAAGCACAGATGAAACCGCAAGAAGACCAGCACCACGAGGACGGGTCTCCTCAGCCCGAAGCTCAGACAACACCTCAGAGAGCGGAACATGACCACGAGCATTCAGTTGAGCACGCCGGGGGTCAAACTCCTGGCGGAGCCGAGACAGAAACTCATAGATGCGGTCAAACTCCAAATCCGAACGCACAATCTGGCAGCACGAGCATGTGCCACAAACAGAAGTACGGAGAGAATAAAGATGACACCAGATAGCAGCACTCTGAGTATAGAACTCATCAATAGTGGAATCACCCTGCTGAAGAGCATGCTCCTGGCGTACCACGGAGGCACGGACAGGTAAAGAGCATCCCCAGATGGCTGATAGCGCTAACGAAGATGTGCCCACTGAGCAGCAACAGTAGGGAGACTCATGAACTCAGCAGCATACCGGGGCAGAACACTGGAGGTGAGAACAGCAGCAGCACGAGCATCCTCATCGACCCACTGAGTGTAGGCAGTCAGAGCGTGGCGATAGGTCTCGAGATCAACAGAGTACTGCTTGAACTTCAGATCATAAGCAGCAACAGCACTATCATCGACACTCTGAGCAACATCCTTGGCCTCCTGGGAAGCATCAGCGCCAAGAACAATCGGCGTCAGCGGAAGAGGAGCCACAGGAGCAGGGGGAACGACGGACAGGAGACCTCACCGGAGAGCACAACCCAAAGACGGAGACCGCGCATGTGAACGTGCATAAAGGCAGCGAAATCAGGGTAATTCGCGCCATCGAAGATCACCGGGCAGCGAGGAATCGCAACATAGCCCGATGCAGAAGACATCTCTCTCTCTCTCTCTCTCTCTCTCTCTCTCTCTCTCTCTCTCTCTCTTTCCTTTTTTTAGATCTGGTCAACCCGAGCTGCAGGCAGAGGCCGGTGAAATTTCGGCTAGTCGGCGCGAGAGGCGGCGCCTAAGGGCCTGGGTAGGCCAATTCCGGCCACTGGGGAGTGATTCCCGATGGCGACGACAGCCGGCGGCGTCGGAGCGGAGCTGGGCGGGCCGGGTGGGTGCAGCCAGGCGGGAGCAGGCGTGCGTGCGGGAGGGCATCGGGCGGGAGGCGGGCGTCGGGATCCTTTCGGGCATCGGGATCCTGTATGGATCCCACGAGCAGAGGACAGTTTGGATCCCGCGTGTTGTGGAGAACGAGGACGGATCGAGGGCCCGTCTAGATCCCGCGTGTGGAGAACGAGGAGATCTGGCGAGACGAGCAGAGGAGATCCCGTCTGGCAGCAGGTCAACGACGAAGAGATCCCACTCGTGGACAGATCGATCTGGAAAATCGATCTGGGAATCGATCTCTATCAGAACTGTCTGGATCATGAAGTTGGGGCAGATCAAACAAAATTGATCGGTGTACAACGGGCGGCGACCGGCGGCGGCGACGACGGCAAGGCCGTCGGTGACAGGGACGATGGCGGCTGCGGCGACGAAGTTGCGAGGAAGAGGATGAGACTAACGTGGCTCTGATACCATGTTAGGAATAGACAACTTGTATTCCTCTGGGGGCCAAAGGCCACAATATATAGTACATGTGTTGGAATTATGCCCTAGAGGCAATAATAAAGATGTTATTATTATAATTCATGTTCATGATAAAGTTTATATTCCATGCTAGAATTGTATTAAGCGGAAACTTTAATACTTATGTGGTTTGTGAACAACACCGTGTCCCTAGTACGCCTCTATGGACTAGCTCATTGATCAATGATGGTTAAGGTCTCCTAACCATAAACATGAGTTGTCAATTGATAATGAGATCATATCATTGGAGAATGATATGATGGACAGACCCAAACTAAGCAAAGCAATTAGATCGTTTCATCGTGTTCATCTTTGCGAAGCTTTTCCTATGTCAAATATTGTATTCCTTAGACCATGAGATAATACAACTCCCTGGTATCGGAAGAAAGCTTTGAGGTCATCAAACGTCATCCTATGAGAGGGTGATCATAAAGGTGTCTCTCAGGTGATCGGAAAGTATCTGTTGGGTTGTATGTATCGAGATGGGATTTGTCCCTCCCAAGTCGGAGAGATATACTTCGGGCCCACTCGGTAATCGATATCAACACCGCTTGCAAGCATGTGGTTAAGGAGTTAATCACAAAGTGATATCGGATTACGGAACGAGTAAAGTACTTGCTGTGAACGAGATTGAACTAGGTATGACGGTACCGACGATCGAATCTCGGGCAAGTAAAATATCGCGAGACGAAGGGAATATATATATGGGATTGTTTGAATCCTGGCATCGTGGTTCATCCGATATGATCATCGATGAATGTGTGGGAGTCAATATGGGTGTCCAGACCCCGCTGTTGATTATTGATAGAAGATCATGTCTACATATTGTCGAACCCGCAGGGTCACACACTTAACGTATCTCGACGCTAGGATAGATTGGATAATTGGTTTATGAATTTTTGTTCGGAGTCTCGGATGGGATCCGGTATATCACGAGAGGTTCCGGAATGGTCCGGAGAATAAGATTCATATAAGGCAATGCAGTTTTTGGAGTTCGAAATTGTTCCGGGATAATCGGTATTGTACCGGAAGCTTCTAGAACCTACCGGAAGGGTACCAACGTGGACCCACCTTCCGGGAGGGGGCATGGGCCTATGAGGGAGTGTCCTGGCCGCATTGGGCCAGGGGCACAAGGCCCCATAGGGCCCAGCCGATCCTATAGGGTTTAAATCGTTTAAACTAGAGACAGGGTTTCTAGAAGAGGGGAGAGTCCTTGCCCCCCACTCCTCCCTCCCTTGGCCGCCGGCCCAAGGCTTGGAGGAGGGGCAAGGGCTGGCCGCCCCCCCCTCTATAAATAGAGGGCTGGTGCGCCCCCTCCCCCCTACACCTTGCCTCCAACCCTAGTTGCCTTGCTACCTTCCTCTCCCCTCCCGACTGTTTGTAGGCGAAGCCCTGCTGCAGAAATTCTCCACCATATACACCACGCCGTCGTGTTGTAGATCCAATCCATCTCTCCACCATACTTGCTGGTCCGAGGAAGGAGGAGACATCGAGGTGCTGCACGTGTGCATCTCACGGAGGCACCGCCACTTGTGGTGCTAGATCGGATCGGATCGCGAGGAGGAGAAGTGAGTACGACTACATCACCCACGTTCCGACGAACGTTCCGCTGTGCGAATCTTCAAGGGTATGAAGATCTAATCCAATCTCTCTCGTTGATTGCATCTCCTAGATTAGATCTTGGTTTTCCCCCTGTTCGCATCCGTAGAAAATTTTGATTTACTATGCCGCGAAACCCTTCAGTGGTATCAGAGCTAGATCTATGCGTAGATGTGTTTCACGAGTAGAACGCAACATGGTTGTTGCGGGCGTTGATGTTTTCTGTTGCAAGCCTCTTGTTTGTGTTCTTCTTATGACGCGGGATAGTGAGATTGAAGCGGTCCAGGCCAACCTTACGCGACGTCGTTCGCGAGACCGGCTCCGCACTTGACGTGTGGCTTGTTCCACACATGCGGCTGGTGGATGTCAGTTTCTCTCACTATAGTTGTCATGGGATTAACACCGGAGTTTGGCAACCATAATATCACCGTTGTGGCTTTCCGTAGGTAAGAATCGTTCTTAGCATCTACTCCCATAAGCCACGTAAAACATGCAACAACAAAGTAGAGGCGTCTAACTTGTTTTTGCAGGGAGTGTTTTCTGTGATATGGTATGGCCCAAGATGTGATGTGTATAATGTATGCGATGATCATGTTTTTTAATGTTTCACGACTTGCATGTCGTTCAGTACACAACCGGCAGGAGCCATATGGTTGTCTTTATAATTGTGTATGACCCGCGAGTCAACTTCTTATACGCCATGTAATAGCTTTACTTTATCGCTAAGTAGTTAGCAATAGTTGTAGTTGCTATTCGTGGTGAAGGCAATCATGGTGGAGTGATGGAGATCATGCCGGAACGCACAAGATGGAGATCATTGCGCGAAGATTGGCTATACCATGTCACATAAAGTTATATGCATGTGATGTTTATCCTTTTATGTATCTTATTATGCTTAGATCGTGACGGTAGCATTATAAGATGATTCCTCACTTAAAGATCAAGATAAAAAAAACCGTGTTCTCCCCAAGTATGCACCGTTGCGAAAGTTCGTCGTGTCCAAGCATCACGTGATGATCGGGTGCTATAGACTCTACGCTCACATACAACGGGTGCAAGCCAGTTTTGCACACGCGGAAATACTTGGGTCTAAATTGACGAGCCTAGCATGTACAGACATGGCCTCGGAACACATGAACCGAAAGGTTAAGCATGAGTCATATGAATGATATGATCGACACTTCGTTGTCCACCTTTGAAACCACATATCTTCTCGTGATGATCGGATTAGGTGTGGTGAATTTGGATCGTGTTCACTAAACAACTTGAGGGATGTTGAATTTAGTGGGAGTTCATCTAGTAATTTGATTAATTTGAACTATTTATCATGAACATAGTCTAAATTGTACTTGCAAATACTGTAGATCACATGGCCAAATCCAACTTCAACTTCAACGTTTTTGCTGAGAAGGAAAAGCTTAGAAACAATGGGTCTAACTTCACCAATTGGTTCCGCAATCTAAGAATCATTCTGTCTGGCGGACAAAAGGACTATGTCCTTGGGAAAGCGTTAGGTGACCCCCCTGCTGCAACTGCGCCGGCTGATGAGAAAGCTGTCTATCAGTCGCGCAAAGATGATTATGGTGTGATTAAGAGCACCATGTTGTTTGCTATGGAACCGGAACTTCAAAATCGTTTTGAAACCTATCCCGGCCCTTTGAGATTTTCGAGGAGCTGAAAACCATGTTTCAGACTCAAGCCCGTTCTGAGAGATATGAGATCTCTGAGAAGTTCTTTAACTGCAAGATGGAGGAAGGGAGTTCCGTTAGTGAGCACGCCATAAAGATGTCGGGCTACACTCAACGCCTTGTGCAACTGGAATGCACGATTCCAGAGGAGCTCAAGATTGACAGGGTTCTGCAATCACTCCCTCCCAGCTACAAAAGTTTTGTAGTGACTCATAATCAGATTGGCTCCACTGATACGATCACCGAGCTCTTCGCAAAGCTGAAGGCTGCGGAGGTGGACATCAAGAAGGATAATCATGTGTTGATGGTCAACAAGCCCTCCTTTAAGAAAGGTAAGGGAGCGAAGAAACCCTTCAAGAAGGGCGGCGGCAAGCGCAATGCTCCTGCTGAGAAGAAGCTCAAGTATGGTCCTAAGCCGGACACTGAGTGCTTCTATTTCAAGGACAAGGGTCACTGGAAGCGCAACTTCCCGAAGTACTTAGCGGACAAGAAGGCTGGCACCATCAAAGGTATATTTGATATACATGTTATTGATGTTTTCCTTACTATCCCTCGTTATAGTGCCTGGGTATTTGATACCGGTTCAGTTGCTAATATTTGTAACTCGAAACAGGAGCTACGGAATAGACGGCGGCTTGCGAGGGATGAGGTGACGATGTGCGTTGGCAACGGATCAAGAGTTGATGTGATGTCCGTCGGCACGCTCTCCTTAGTTTTACCTTCGGGATTAGTTTTAAACCTTAATAAGTGTTATTATGTGCCTGCGTTGAGCATGAACATTATTTCTGGATCGTGTTTATTGCAAGACGATTATTCATTTAAATCGGAGAATAATGGTTGTTCTATTTATATGAGTAACATCTTTTATGGTCATGCACCTCTTGTAAATGGTTTATTTCTTCTAAATCTCGAAAGGGATGAAACACACATCCATAACATTGAGGCTAAGAGATGCAAAGTAGATAGTGATAATACTACTTATTTGTGGCACTGTCGTCTAGGTCATATTGGTGTAAAGCGCATGAAGAAACTCCATTCTGATGGACTTTTGGAGTCTCTTGATTTTGAATCATTTGACACATGCGAACCATGCCTCATGGGCAAGATGATCAAAACCCCGTTCTCCGGTATGATGGAGCGAGCAACAGACTTGTTGGAAATCATACATACCGATGTATGCGGACCGATGAGTATTTCGACGCGCGGTGGATATCGCTATTTCCTCACTTTTACCGATGACTTAAGTAGATATGGGTATATCTATTTAATGAAACATAAATCTGAAACATTTGAAAAGTACAAGGAATTTCAGAATGAAGTGGAGAATCATCGTAACAGAAAGATTAAGTTTCTACGATCCGATCGTGGAGGTGAATATTTGAGTTATGATTTTCTCACGCATCTTAAAGCAAGTGGAATCGTTTCACAACTCACGCCACCCGGAACACCACAGCGCAATGGTGTGTCTGAACGCCGGAATCGAACCCTATTAGATATGGTCCGATCAATGATGTCTCTTACTGATTTGTCGTTATCATTTTGGGGTTATGCATTAGAAACCGCTGCATTCACTTTAAATAGGGCACCATCTAAATCCGTTGAGACGACACCGTATGAACTGTGGTTTGGTACTAAACCTAAGTTGTCGTTTCTTAAAGTTTGGGGATGCGAAGCTTACGTCAAGAAGTTGATGTCGGACAAGCTCGAACCCAAAGCGGAGAAATGCGTCTTCATAGGATACCCTAAGGAAACTATTGGGTATACCTTCTATCACAGAACCGAAGGCAAAGTGTTTGTGGCAAAGAACGGTTCCTTTCTTGAGAAGGAGTTTCTCTTGAAAGAAGTGAGTGGGAGGAAAGTAGAGCTTGACGAGGTTATTGAACCTTCTATTGAATTGGAGAGTAGCGCAACACCTGAAATTGTTCCAGTGCCGCCTGCACCAACAATAGAGGAAGCTAATGACAAGGATCATGAAGCTCCGGACGATGCTGCTACTGAACGTCGCAGGTCGACAAGGTCGCGTGCCCCTCCTGAGTGGTACGGCAACCCTGTCTTCACTGTCTTGTTAGTAGAAGATAGTGAACCTACGAACTATGAGGAAGCGATGATGAGCCCAGACTCTGAGAAATGGCTAGAAGCCATGAAATCCGAATTGGGATCCATGAGCGAAAACCAAGTATGGACTTTGGTGGACCCTCCTAGCGACCGAAAGGCCGTTGAGTGCAAATGGATCTTCAAGAAGAAAACGGACGCGGATGGTAATGTTACCGTCTATAAAGCACGGCTTGTCGCGAAAGGTTTTCGACAAGTTCAAGGTGTTGACTACGATGAGACTTTCTATCCCGTAGCGATGTTTAAGTCCATTCGGATTTTATTAGCAATTGCTGCGTTTCATGATTATGAAATATGGCAGATGGATGTCAAGACTGCTTTCCTCAATGGCAACATTGATGAAGAGTTGTATATGATGCAACCCGAAGGTTTTGTCGATCCTAAGGATGCTAGTAAAGTATGCAAACTTCAGCGTTCCATTTATGAACTGAAGCAAGCATCTCGGAGTTGGAACCTTCGTTTTGATCAAGTGATCAAGAGCTTTGGATTTGTTCCAAATTGCTACAAAGCTTGTATCTACAAGAAAGTGAGTGGGAGCTCGGTGACGTTTCTGGTACTATATGTGGATGACATATTGATTATCGGAAATGACATCAACATGCTTAACGATGTGAAGAGTTATTTGAACAAGTGTTTTTCAATGAAAGACCTAGGTGAAGTTGCTTATATATTGGGCATCAAAATCTATAGAGATAGACAAAGACGCCTAATAGCTTTAAGCCAGAGTACATACCTAGACAAAGTTCTGAAAAGGTTCAGAATGGATAAGGCAAAGAAAGGTTCAGTGCCTATGTTGTCAGGTAAGATATTGAGCAAGGCTCAGTGTCCAGCTACGGTAAATGATAAGGAAGCTATGAGCAAGGTGCCTTATGCCTCGGCCATAGGTTCCATCATGTATGCCATGCTGTGTACTAGACCGGATGTGTCCAATGCTCTTAGTTTGACGAGCAGATATCAAAGTGATCCAGGAGTAGAACACTGGACAGCCGTGAAGAACATCCTAAAGTACCTAAATAGAACTAAAGAAATGTTCTTAGTCTATGGAGGTGATGAACAGCTCGTCGTAAAAGGTTACGTCGACGCTAGTTTCGACACCGATAAGGATGATTCTAAATCACAGACAGGATACGTTTATATTTTGAATGGAGGAGCTGTGAGCTGGAGAAGCTGCAAGCAAAGCGTGATCGCGGGATCTACAGTGGAAGCGGAATATATGGCTGCTGCAGAAGCGTCAAGTGAAGGAGTTTGGATCAGAAACTTCATCACTGAGCTTGGCGTGGTTCCAAGTGCATTGGACCCACTGGAGATATTTTGTGACAACACTGGAGCCATAGCACTCGCTAAGGAACCAAGATATCATCCAAAGACCAAGCATATCAATCGCAAGTTTCATATAATCCGAGATTATATTGCAGATGGAGATCTGAAGATTAGCAAAGTACATACAGATCTGAATGTCGCAGATCCATTGACTAAACCTCTTCCACGTGTAAAACATGATCAACACCTCAGTGCCATGGGTGTGAGATTGTTACCAGATGTAAACTAGATTATTGACTCTAGTGCAAGTGGGAGACTGTTGGAATTATGCCCTAGAGGCAATAATAAAGATGTTATTATTATAATTCATGTTCATGATAAAGTTTATATTCCATGCTAGAATTGTATTAAGCGGAAACTTTAATACTTGTGTGGTTTGTGAACAACACCGTGTCCCTAGTACGCCTCTATGGACTAGCTCATTGATCAATGATGGTTAAGGTCTCCTAACCATAAACATGAGTTGTCAATTGATAATGAGATCATATCATTGGAGAATGATATGATGGACAGACCCAAACTAAGCAAAGCAATTAGATCGTTTCATCGTGTTCATCTTTGCGAAGCTTTTCCTATGTCAAATATTGTATTCCTTAGACCATGAGATAATACAACTCCCTGGTATCGGAAGAAAGCTTTGAGGTCATCAAACGTCATCCTATGAGAGGGTGATCATAAAGGTGTCTCTCAGGTGATCGGAAAGTATCTGTTGGGTTGTATGTATCGAGATGGGATTTGTCCCTCCCAAGTCGGAGAGATATACTTCGGGCCCACTCGGTAATCGATATCAACACCGCTTGCAAGCATGTGGTTAAGGAGTTAATCACAAAGTGATATCGGATTACGGAACGAGTAAAGTACTTGCTGTGAACGAGATTGAACTAGGTATGACGGTACCGACGATCGAATCTCGGGCAAGTAAAATATCGCGAGACGAAGGGAATATATATATGGGATTGTTTGAATCCTGGCATCGTGGTTCATCCGATATGATCATCGATGAATGTGTGGGAGTCAATATGGGTGTCCAGACCCCGCTGTTGATTATTGATAGAAGATCATGTCTGCATATTCTCGAACCCGCAGGGTCACACAATTAACGTATCTCGACGCTAGGATAGATTGGATAATTGGTTTATGAATTTTTGTTCGGAGTCTCGGATGGGGTCCGGGATATCACGAGAGGTTCCGGAATGGTCTGGAGAATAATATTCATATAAGGCAATGCAATTTTTGGAGTTCGGAATTGTTCCGGGATAATCGGTATTGTACCGAAAGCTTCTAGAACCTTCCGGAAGGGGGCATGGGCCTATGAGGGAGTGTCCTGGCCGCATTGGGACAGGGGCACAAGGCCCCATATGGCCCAGCCGATCCTATAGGGTTTAAATCGTTTAAACTAGAGATAGGGTTTCTAGAAGAGGGGAGAGTCCTTGCCCCCCACTCCTCCCTCCCTTGGCCGCTGGCCCAAGGCTTGGAGGAGGGGCAAGGGCTGGCCGCCCCCCTCTATAAATAGAGGGCTGGTGCGCCCCCTCCCCCCTACACCTTGCCTCCAACCCTAGTTGCCTTGCTACCTTCCTCTCCCCTCCCGACTGTTTGTAGGCGAAGCCCTGCTGCAGAAATTCTCCACCATATACACCACGCCGTCGTGTTGTAGATCCAATCCATCTCTCCACCATACTTGCTGGTCCGAGGAAGGAGGAGACGTCGAGGTGCTGCACGTGTGCATCTCATGGAGGCACCGCCACTTGTGGTGCTAGATCGGATCGGATCGCGAGGAGGAGAAGCGAGTACGACTACATCACCCACGTTCCGACGAACGTTCCGCTGTGCGAATCTTCAAGGGTATGAAGATCTAATCCAATCTCTCTCGTTGATTGCATCTCCTAGATTAGATCTTGGTTTTCCCTCTGTTCGCATCCGTAGAAAATTTTGATTTACTATGCCGCGAAACCCTTCAACATGTACATGTGCAAATACGCAGGAAGCCCCTAACACATGGGGAAACTACAATATACAAATATATACATCTAACAATTTCAATATCATTATCATGCTTGATTATTATTTTGTTGAATTATATTCTCGTAAACTTCTTAACTTCTTGAGGCAAGAATAAGAGAATAGTTAATTTATGTGCATACTACGTTTGTGACTTCATTTATCAGACGACAAGTGAGTGGCACAGAGATCAAAGACAACTTCAAGTATTGATCTCCTTCTTTATTACCATCAATTGTGTTGAGTTTCATTCATAATTTTTTTATGATGATTTTATATATATACACATAACACATATATTCATAGTGATCTCCTTATTTTAAAGATCGAAGATTTGCAGAAGAAGATCCTACCAAAGAACCGCCTACGAGAGCAATTCAGGAGTAATTAGCGGGATTTATGCTTACGGAGGTCATATCTGAAACCAGATAATACCATCACCGCTAATGCCTGCATGTAATTTAATGATCTTCATATAATTAAATATATATAGCAAATTGGATATATATGTATGATCATAAGATTAAATTATATTATATATATGCATCAATGTGTACAATATATAGTAACGTAGAATATGTATACGAAAAATTGTTTAAAATAATAAATAATTGAATGGAAAATACAAAATGAAAAGGAAAACACAAAATTAAAAATAATTGAATGGAAAACACAAAAATGAAAAGGAAAACATAAAACCCTAAACCCTAAAACGCAAAAATGAAAAAGAATTGAATGGAAAACAAAAAATATCTAGTCCAATTGGTGTTACCAACCTGGACTAAAGGGCCTGCAGCCCCAACGCTGCATATCAACTATGTGGATTCATTTAGTCCCTATTGGTGTTACAAACCGAGAATAAAAGTCCTATAACCCTGGCTCTCGACTGCAGCCACGTGGAGGGCCTTTAATCCCGGTTTGTGGCTAACGGGAACTAAAAGACAGGGTCTTTAGTCTCGATTTCGTAGTTCCGGTTGGCTAACTAGGACTAGAGCCTGTTTCCAACCGGTACTAGAGGCCATTTTTCTATTAGTGTATGTTGTTTTCCCTCGCCACATCCTCCTTTTTAGGCTGGTCATAGTGGAGTAACTTAAGGTAGTAACGTAGAGCCATATACATTGCCAACTAAGCATTTAGATGACATGCCATTTAATTAAATGATAAGAGAAGCTTGTGGTAACTAACTATATATGTTACCATAAAATCACATATTTCAAGACAAATGAGTGTATATTGCATTAAATAAGACTTTACATGACACCACACATATATAATTTTGCACTATGAAGATAATAATTTAGACTAATAACATATGCATGTTACTTACTCTAAATTACTTTTCACTATGACTAGTCTTATCTTTGTCCGGGTGGGCTTTAAGGAAGGGTTCTTAAAGGCCAATTATTTAGGGCTATTTTTTTAAAAAAATCCATCGATTTATTAATGATTGTTAATAACATTACAAAGAGTCCCAACTTTGATATACTCCCTCCGGTCCATATTAATGGCCTCAACCCATTAATATGGACCAGAGGGAGTATTAGGTTGTGTTTTGTCATTGGTAAGCCTGTTGACACTGCTTAAGCTGTCGATTTTGATCGTTACTCATTTATGTGTACCCCCTTTGTGGTTTGGTCTCAGATTGGATGATTCATGGTGTTGACTTAGTTTTTTATTTTTTAGTTCATGTGTTGCAAATGTATAGCTTTTTGACATATCATTTTTTTTTAGATTGGGGTGGGGGTGGGAGGGATGAATCCCTATGGCTTGTTATATTTCTTGGTCATAATTAGCTTAATTCTATGTCAATATAGATGCCACTTCATTTTTAATCAACTTGTAGCTGGAAAATCCACTTGCAACCTCATTTGTAACTGAAAAGTCTCAGTTGCAACCCTCACTCACCTGCAAGTAAAAAATTCAGTTGCAACCGAATTATGATACAAATCCAGTGACTTAGGATCTAACTGAGCTCTAACCTATTTCTTAGTTGACTAAGAATTAACAAAACCTACTAAATATATAGGTGTCCTTTAGGGACATCTCGATAGGAATCCAAATTCCCCTAGACTTGGAAGAGGAGAAAAAAACCGGGAGCTAGTTTTCTAACACACACATTTTCATTATGATGGACCAAGCTTCAACCCTACTTGGCAAGGTGTTCTCTTACCCCACCCCTCCCCTTGCGCATAATAAGGACTCCTCATGTACCCTCCCAGTATCCCGGGTTGGCGCCTTTCTTCCACTTTTTCTAGCAAGTCCGCACGCCACAAGAATATAGTTTTGCCTACACTTATTCCGTTTCTCATGTTTCCTCTTGGTGGGGACGATTGTTTCTCTTGGATTTTATTCTTCTTATTTTTTCTTCTATTTCCTTTACATATTTTTCATATTTAACTTTTTAGTATATTATTTGAATTGTTGTTTTTCATTTTACTAAATTATTACCTTTCTGTTGCCGCAGGTACATGCACATTTTTTCAAGCCGCAAGAACAATTTTACAAATAGTTGTGAATTTATTTTAATATATAAAGATATTTTTTTATAAGTACATGAACATATCTTCGGAAATACCAGAATATCTTTTGTAGTGGTGAATATTTGTTTTGATAGACATGAACATTTCTCAAAATAAATCAACATGATAAGATGGTCTTACCCATGGCACAAAATAGTTACATGATTTCTACTATATGAATCCTTTTAGTAGGCTTTTTTCGTTTTTCTCAAACGGAGGAGTGTCACAACCAGGTAGGCTACCGAAGAGTAAAATTCACGGTTAGTACCTAAACTTGGCTCGTCTATTCGATATGGTCATCGAACTCAAGAATATGTATGTTACGGTGCCTAAATACGACAATATGTCCCGACGATCACGTTGCGCATCCACGCGAGTTACACCGCTCCACACGCCTACATGGCAGTATAATCAAGGGTTTAGTGAGACTGCGAACGGCTGCATGGGGTCTTTGCAAATTGTGTATTGAACTAATAGCTGCCCTCTCCACTTTAAATTCCCAAATACTCTTCGATGTCTCCGTCGATCTCAAACCCTAGTTGCGCCCCTCCCCCTGCTACCCTCGGAGTAGGTCCGCTGCCGTCTGAGTAGGTCTATCATACCTCTCTGCCATGAATTCTCATGCCAACTCTTCTCTCTCTGCTAATCATCGTCATGCCCCTTCATCCCCCATTGTTTTGTGCCCGTACTGTGGTCACCTAGTGTAACCGTCCGGCATGAAGGAGCATGATGGGTGGGTGTACTACAAGTGTCGTAAGCATAGGGTAAGCTCAATGCCTTAGCTGTTTTGATATTTTGTAGTTTTGAACTGAATTTTCCCACTATATTTTCGTCGGAGATTGATTGTTTTCCCTTTTTTTGTACATTATGGCTACAACTTCTGGCAATGGGAGTTGGAGTATGTTTGCTATTTAATTGATTAGAACATTCTTCAAGTAGATCAAGGTGTATAAGCACTAGGATGTGAAGAGGATAGGAAAGAAGTGTTGAAGCTCAGGCAAGAATAAGTGGCAGCTCTGCACCGGACTCCACCAGCTTCTTCTGGCCAAGTGGTTCGTCCCCGGCTGGATCAAGATGGCCGACGGCGAGAGCTCAACGGCGGTGAAGGGAGACAAGGACCTGATTGCTTTTCTAGAATTTTATTTAGGGTCCTCCTTGCTTATTCACAGGCCTTCTTGTGAGGGGCCTGCTTGTAACTTGTACCCTTCGACTGTGTTTTAATGGCAGCTTCTGGGTCCTTCGCGACCCCTCTTCTTTTCAAAAAAAAAGTGGCAGCAACATCCCCTGGACAGGATAAGAAGATGATGAAGATGTTGAGCTATGTACTTGGTACTCAAAGAAGTAGTGTTTATGCTAAAGATTGCAGTTGGGTTGATTGGGTTTACTGACTTTTTCATTGTTTCGTTGATGATGAACAAATGATTTTGTTGTTCTCTTAGAGTTTGGTCAGTAGTTTCTACTCCCTCTGTTCCATAATCTAAGATGTTTTAGCTTTTGTCGAGCGAATGTATCTAGACATCTTTTAGTGTATAGGTTTAAAACATTTTATATTTCAGAACGGACGGAATAGTAGTGGAGTGCATGTTAGTATAGTCTAGTGAAGTGGATGTTGTAGTGAACCAGTGGTTGTCACTCTTTTGTTTTGTGTTGTTCTCTTCTTGTTGGATGTTGTCAAATGAAGAAGTTTTGAACAAGATTGTGCATTTTCTGTTGTGTATTGTACTAGAAGTCTATAACAAATGTTTCAGAATTGGACAAAGTGGTTATGCCACATGAGAGAGAACTCACATGTCCGCATAACATAGCCATTGCTAGATAACATAGAGGACATAACATATACCATAGAAATTTCTAGGTACCACATATAACAAAGTGGAGGGAGATAAACAACACAAAATTTCACCACATTGTCCTAGTTAATATTCCTGATGGAATGATCATGGTCAAGGTACGCACTGTTGGAATTTTTGCCAAAATAGGCCCAACCCATTTATTATATGCCAATAAATTCCTGAAATCCTAGAGGCCCATTTGGCCCATTCATGCAAGGCAAGAGCTGGGACAAATGTTTAGTCCCACATTGCTAGTTGAGTGAAAGTTGGACCAGCTTATAAGGTGAGCTCTCCTATCACTTGGTAAAAGGATGAGAAGGAGAAGGAAAGAGTTCCACACACGCGCTCCTCCTCCTCGCCTCATCACGTCACGTCACGATGCGCGCGCGCGCGCCGCGGGTTGCGGGAATCTCGCCGAGCCGAGCTTTATTTTGCCACGCATGAATGGTATATGAACAGATGTACAGAAGCTGAAACGTTTGCTTTGAGTGGACTGTTAATACGAGTTAAATGAATACGAATTGAGTGGAGGCTGTCTGGTGGACTGCCGCCTGTTCGCTTCATCTACCGTCCATTCGTTTCATCTTCTGCGCAGTCTATCTACCTTCCCCTCTGTGCCTATAAGAGAGAGAGGTCGCGCCTCCTCTCAGTTACACTGCCACACATCCCTTGCGCCTCCAGTTCCAGAGCACCGCGCTACCTCCATCTTCCCCATCCCGTCTTGCGGCGTGCACCGCGAGTCGGGACAGTAGGCCTCCGAGACCCCGCTGCTTCGAGTCCTGTTCGGGAGAAGGGCGATAGGGTTTTTGGGGAGTGCTATCAGCGCGACTACTGGCTTCGTCATGGACTCCCTCACAGATAGCGACGTCTTCCCCGACGAGGACTTCTTCCCCGACATCAGCACTCTCTTCCTCGACGACATGGCCAACGACGGTTCCAACACCGGCGGTTCCACTTCTGCTACTGCCGTGTACATCTTCTGTCTCAATCTTGTTCCGATCATATCCAAAGTTTTATGCCTTGCAGTTTGTTTGGCTACATGCCTTAATATGTTTTTGCTATTTCACATGATTAATATTTTGCCTACTATTCTAATCATGTTTTATCTAGCGTTTATTATAGATAATTCGCTTGGTAAATTGCTCTATTACTCAACAATCCAAAAACCTTATTTCAGGCAATTTGCCCCAAGTGGCTTTGTTGCTTCTATGAAGCCACCTGCGTTTGAAGGTGTGAATTACAAACGATGGCGTGCGAGAGCAGTTCTCTGGTTTCAGACCATGAGCTGCTATAACGACATCTATGGCGCACCTGAGGGGGAACTTAATCCCGCTCAGGAAGAGGCGTTCCAAAAACTTGATACCACTTTCAAGGCTGCCTTGATCAGCATCTTTGGCGACAATATTGTCGATTCATATCTGTCATTTAGCAATGGCAAAGATATGTGGGATGCGCTCGAGAGAAAATTTGGAGTCTCTGATGCTGGCAGTGAACTGTATGTCATGGAACAATTCTATGACTATAAGATGATTGATGACCGCTCCATTGTGGAGCAGGCTCATGAGATACAGTCACTTGACAGGGAGTTTGAGCACTTCACTTGTGTGTTACCAGACAAGTTTGTTGCCGGAGGCATCATTGCAAAACTTCCCCAGTCATGGAGGAATTTTGCTACTTCTCTGAAGCACAAGAGACAAGAGTTCTCCGTGACGGATCTCATTGGGACTCTTGATGTGGAAGAGAAGGCGAGAGCAAAAGACACACGTGCTCGAGGTACCGAGAGAGGTTCTAATGCCAACCTGGTACATAAAAGGAACTTCCAGCCTCACAAGTTCAAGAACAAAGGCAAGTTTGATGACAAAGGAAAGTTTTATGGAAAGAACAAGGCCTCACAGTCCACCAGCTTCAAGAAGAATACTGATAAGAGGAAAGGTGCTTGTCATGTGTGCGGTGATCCTAATCATTGGGCTCCTGCTTGTCCCAACCGCTTTGACAAGCGCCAGCATGGGAAGAGCAGCAAGACTGCTAATGTTGTCATGGGCGACGTTGAGATGAAAGATGTTGGGTATGGTATATTACCTACTGTTCTTTCATTATGTCATTCTCCTGATTGGTGGATTGACACGGGCGCTAATGTACATGTCTGTTATGATATTTCCATGTTTTCTTCATATCAGGTCAGAGGGACTCAAACCGTGCTGATGGGGAACGACTCGCATGCTTCTGTTCATGGTGTTGGTACGGTCGATCTGAAGTTCACTTCGGGAAAGACTATGCGCCTGAAGAATGTGCATCATGTTCCATCAATAAATAAAAATCTTGTTAGCGGATCTCTTCTGTGTCGAGATGGCTACAAGATTGTATTCGAGTGCAATAAATTTGTAATTTCGAAGTATGGAACCTTTATTGGTAAAGGCTATGAATGCGGAGGCTTGTTCCGCTTATCTCTGTCAGACATTTGTAATAAAGTTGTTAATCATATTTACACAAATTTTGAATCAAATGTCTGGCACTCTCGTCTTTGTCATATTAATTTTGGTTGTATGACGCGGCTAGCCAAAATAAATTTAATCCCTGATTTCTCAACTGTTAAGGGATCTAAGTGCCAAGTCTGCGTGCAAGCTAAACAACCTCGCAAGTCACATACGACTGCAGGAGTGAGAAATTTAACACCACTAGAGCTCATACATTCTGATCTTTGTGAGATGAATGGTGTGTTGACAAAAGGTGGAAAGAAATATTTCATGACTTTGATCGATGACTCTACGAGATATTGTCATGTGTATCTTCTGAAATCAAAAGATGAGGCTTTGAGTTTCTTCAAAATCTATAAAGCTGAGGCAGAAAATCAACTTGATCGAACGATTAAGAGGCTTAGGTCTGATCGTGGTGGAGAGTATTTTTCCAACGAGTTTGATTTCTTTTGTGCGGAACATGGCATAATTCATGAGAGGACGCCTCCCTACTCACCCCAGTCAAATGGAGTAGCCGAAAGAAAGAACCGTACTCTAACAGATTTGGTTAACGCCATGTTAGACACATCGGGTCTTTCTAAGGAATGGTGGG
Source organism: Avena atlantica (assembly GCA_910589765.1). Lineage (NCBI taxonomy): Eukaryota > Viridiplantae > Streptophyta > Magnoliopsida > Poales > Poaceae > Avena > Avena atlantica. Next base: position 290,426,046 of record OU342738.1, read on the forward strand.
GGGAGGCACTATTGACCGCGTGTCATGTCCTAAACCGAGTTCCCACAAAGAACAAAGAAATTACTCCATTCGAAGAATGGAAGAAGAAAAGACTAAAACTCTCTTACTTACGTACTTGGGGTTGTTTGGCAAAGGTTAATGTACCAATCCCCAAGAAGCGCAAGCTTGGACCAAAAACCATTGATTGTGTTTTTCTGGGCTATGCTTTTCATAGCATTGGTTATAGATTCTTGATAGTAAAATCTGAAGTACCTGACATTCATGTCGGTACAATCATGGAGTCGACTGATGCGACTTTCTTTGAGGATATCTTTCCAATGAAGGATAAACCTAACTCATCAAATCCGGAGATACCTAGTTCATCTAATCAGGAATTTGCTATATTCTCTGAACCTATCATTCCGATTGAACACTCTGAAAGTCCTAAGGAGGATGGTAATGAAATTCCTAAAAGGAGCAAGAGACAAAGGACTGCAAAGTCTTTTGGTGATGATTTCATTGTGTACCTTGTGGATGACACTCCCACTTCCATTTCAGAAGCTTATGCATCTCCTGATGCTGACTACTGGAAGGAAGCTGTTCATAGTGAGATGAATTCCATCTTAGCTAATGAAACATGGGAGATCACTGATCGTCCTTATGGGTGCAAACCTGTAGGATGTAAATGGGTGTTCAAGAAGAAACTAAGGCCTGATGGTACTATTGAGTAGTAAAAGGCAAGGCTAGTGGCCAAGGGTTATACCCAAAAGGAAGGTGAAGACTTCTTTGACACTTACTCACCTGTAGCAAGGTTGACCACCATTCGAGTACTACTTTCTCTGGCTGCCTCACACGGTCTTCTCGTTCATCAAATGGACGTTAAGACGGCTTTCCTAAATGGAGAGTTGGATGAGGAAATTTATATGGATCAACTAGATGGTTTTGTAGTAAATGGTCAAGAAATAAAAGTGTGCAAGCTACTGAAGTCTTTGTATGGTCTTAAACAAGCACCTAAGGAGTGGCACGCAAATTTTGATAAAACCTTAACCGCTGCAGGCTTTGTTGTAAACGAAGCTGACAAGTGTGTATACTATCGCCATGGTAGGGGTGAGGGAGTCATCCTTTGTTTGTATGTTGATGACATACTGATTTTCGGAACCAACCTTAATGCAATTAAGGAGGTCAAAGATTTCTTATCTCGTTCCTTTGAGATGAAGGATCTGGGAGCAGCTGATGTCATCCTGAACATCAAACTATTGAGAGATGATGATGGTGGGATTACACTGCTTCAATCCCACTATGTGGAAAAGATCTTGAGTCGTTTCGGGTATAGCGACGTCAATTTTTCTCCTACACCGTATGATCCTAGTGTGTTGCTTCGAAAGAATCGAGGAAATGCTAGAGATAAACTAAGATACTCTCAAATCATTGGCTCGCTTATGTATTTATCTAGTGCCACGAGGCCTGACATCGCCTTTGCTGTAAGCAAACTCAGTCGATTTGTTTCAAATCCAGGAGATGATCACTGGCATGCTCTTGAGAGAGTTATGCGATATCTAAAAGGCACCGCGAGCTATGGCATACACTATACCGGGTATCCGAGGGTACTAGAGGGTTATAGTGATTCAAATTGGATATCTGATGCTGACGAGATAAAGGCCACAAGTGGATATGTTTTCACACTTGGTGGTGGCGCTGTTTCTTGGAAGTCTTGCAAGCAGACCATCTTAACAAGGTCAACTATGGAAGCAGAACTCACAGCACTAGACACGGCCACTGTTGAAGCAGACTGGCTTCGTGAACTCTTGATGGACTTACCTGTGGTTGAAAAACCTATACCCGCAATTCCAATGAACTGTGATAATCAAACTGTGATTATTAAGGTGAACAGTTCTAAGGATAATATAAAGTCCTCAAGACATGTGAAGAGGAGACTAAAATCTGTTAGGAAAATGAGAAACTCCGGAGTTATTGCATTGGATTATATCCAAACATCTAAGAACCTGGCAGATCCCTTCACAAAGGGACTATCACGCAATGTGATAGAAAGTGCATCAAAGGAGATGGGTATGAGACCCACACTATGACTTTTCCACAGTGGTAAACCACTCTATGTGATCGGAGATCCCGTGAATTAGAATTGGGAGACAAGCTGTTGGTTAGCTGAGAGGAAAGTATCCCTACTTTAATAAACACCACTCCATAAAGATGCAATACTTTCCTATTCTGCATGGCAGGTTGATTTATTATCTTAATGTGTTCTAAGTGGCTTATCCTAAGCAAAGATGTTGTCCTGCAGAACATCTTTTGAAGAACACACATATATGAGTCTGACTGTTAAAATGTCGCAGTCTATGAGAGTAGGGTGCTCTCTAATAAACTCATGAAAGGTCATGGAGTATAACGTATAAGCTCCACCCGCAGGGAAGTCCCACGGTAGCATAGTATCGGTCAAGAATTTTTGTGAATCTAGGTTCGCAGCAAACTTGCAGTTCAAGGCATAGTCCACTGTACAAGTTGCGGCCTAGTATAACATAAAGCTCTAGGTGGAAGTTCAACTTAACAGTCTCCACTACAGTACCGGTATATAAACAATGTTTTGGAACCAAAGGCAAACTTCATGTGCCTCTGGGATCTGGTGGGGGATTGTTGAAATTTTTGCCTAAATAGGCCCAGCCCATTTATTATATGCCAATAAATTCCTGAAATCCTAGAGGCCTATTTGGCCCATTCATGCAAGGCAAGAGCTGGGACAAATGTTTAGTCCCACATTGCTAGTTGAGTGAAAGTTGGACCAGCTTATAAGGTGAGCTCTCATATCACTTGGTAAAAGGATGAGAAGGAGAAGGAGAGAGTTCCACACACGCGCTCCTCCTCCTCGCTAGCCTCGTCACGTCACGACGCGCGCGCGCGCCGCGGGTTGCGGGAATCTCGCCGAGCCGAGCTTTATTTTGCCACGCATGAATGGTATATGAACAGATGTACAGAAGCTGAAACGTTTGCTTTGAGTGGACTGTTAATACGAGTTAAATGAATACGAATTGAGTGGAGGCTATCCGGTGGACTGCCTCCTGTTCGCTTCATCTACCATCCATTCGTTTCATCTTCTGCGCAGTCTATCTACCGTCCATTCGTTTCATCTTCTGCGCAGTCTATCTACCTTCCCCTCTGTGCCTATAAGAGAGAGAGGTCGCGCCTCCTCTCAGTTACACTGCCACACATCCCTTGCGCCTCCAGTTCCAGAGCACTGCGCTACCTCCATCTTCCCCATCCCGTCTTGCGGCGTGCACCGCGAGCCGGGACAGTAGGCCTCCGAGACCCCGCTGCTTCGAGTCCTGTACGGGAGAATGGCGATAAGGTTTTTGGGGAGCGCTATCAGCGCGACTACTGGCTTCGTTACGGACTCCCTCACAGATAGCGACGTCTTCCCCGACGAGGACTTCTTCCCCGACATCAGCACTCTCTTCCTCGACAACATGGCCAACGACGGTTCCAACACCGGCGGTAGCACTTCTGCTATTGCCGTGTACATCTTCTGTCTCAATCTTGTTCCAATCATATCCAAAGTTTTATGCCTTGCAGTTTATTTGGCTACATGCCTTAATATGTTTTCGCTATTTCACATGATTAGTATTTTGCCTACTATTCTAATCATGTTTTATCTAGCGTTTATTATAGATAATTCGCTTGGTAAATTGCTCTATTACTCAACACGCACTAATGAAGTGGTACCAATTGACGCAAACACTGACATCTGGTTTGTGTCATACTCATCCTTTATCTATCTAAGACCATTGTTGTTCATTGCAATGATAGGGATGCCGTAATGAACCTTGATCCTTCCCTCCCATTCATAACCAAGATGGTCAACAATATTTTCCAGCATAGTTGGTGACCATGTGAGTGAGTCAACATGGTCGTACCACACAGCAGTTCCATCAACATATGATATATTATTTCCCTGCCCAAGAAAGTGACCCCCATGGTTAATTTCTACATAGAAGAACTAGCTGTTTCGACCTGCGAACGAAACATCCATCAACATTGTGCCAATTTTTTCAACAAATCAAAGCAGCAAAGAAAAATATGCCAAGCAAAAAACCCTACCAAACCCCCTGCTCTTTGTACCATGACTGAATACATATGACAAACATTTAGATAACCCTAGTAATGCACATAAACATCTCAAAGTAGCTGCATTGACCTCTAGAACACGAACCCTAACGCAAGAACAAAGGTTTCTGACTTGAAAGCTCACAAATTTGGTGTGTACCATATGCAGGAGAAGGGGCACCGTTGGGCCGACGATGTAGAGCCATGGCCGCCTTGTCTTCCGCCGGCAAAGCACGGCGCCGGGGCGTCGCGGAACGCACGAGGATGAAAAGTGGCAGAAACCCGGAGTCCTGCCGCTAATCACGACGTCCCCTCCATCCTTTCTCTCTCCGTCCCCGCTCGCCTTAGAATGATCGTGAGCTAAGAGGCAGAGCAAACAACCAAATATGAATGCTATCACAAAAAACATGGATGGTTTGTGTTGAAACAACACTAGTTACACTGACAGGTGGGACACCTGTTTAAATATGTAGATGCGTGGAGTGATGTAACGCGCGTCGACGCGCAATATGCCCGTGAATGGGACAAACTGCCATATTTAAGTGTTGTAACATACATATTCTTTTAGGTAGTATCGAATAAATGAGCAAGTTCAGGTAGCTAGGGTGAAATTTACTTGCTACGAAAGCCTACAAAAGCCTCTTCGTTTTCGGTCCGGATAACAATTTTCAAAAAAAAATTCTCCGGCTCAAAAAACAATCTCTCTCAAAAAAAAAAGTTCAGCCTTCCCCACGAGGCCACGACCGCGAGCTTCTGTTCTTCTTCCTCCCCTGTTTACCGTCCGTGTCCGCGCCGTCGACTGTGTCTGACAGCCATCACCTTCGCGCTCCAGCGGCTGCAAGGCTGCGTTCGGTCGCACCTTGCCGGAGCCCTACGGCCTGTGGTAACCCTGCACATCCCCACCCCCTAGGCTCTCACTCGCGCCCGGATCCGAAAGTGAAGGATTTTTTTCTTCCTCCGGCGATTGGGTAAAAAATCGGACCTTTTCCACTCTTCGCCATCGAATCTCTTTAATTTTCTCTGGCCAACTTCAGTTGAGGATTAAGGGCCATTATCCTGTCCTCCAGGATTCATCTGCGTTCCCCTTGCCCTGTAGGCAGCCTCATAGGTGCACTGAGCAGATCCAGAACTAGACGTTCTTTTGAACAATTTGCGAGTTCTTAGGTAGCTCCAATAATGGGGATGTGTTATGGCAACCCTGTGTCGGATAGGAAGAGGAAATTTTCGCCAGGAAGCCCCCATATAGCATCTGCCAAGAGATCGACGAAACCCGGGCTTCGAATCGGCGGTCTGCCGGAGGTAAACTGAACCAAACTGCCAAAGCTATTATTTGTTTTTGTCTTGCTGGATGCTGATGATGTTGAACCATTGCGTCCACTCTTTCGCTGTAGGATATTTTGAGCTCTATCATATCCAAATTGCCATTGAAAGAAGCTGCAAGGACAAGCATCTTATCGAGTCAGTGGAGGCGTATTTGGTTGTGCCGCGCCAATATCGATCTTAGTTATCACACTGTGTTTTCCCAGTCTGACAGGGTGCGAGGCTGGACTACTAGAGGAAATATACTCAACAGGCTCAAGTTTATAAAGAGTGTAGGTGTGGTTCTCCAGCAACATGAGGGCGTAGGGACCGAGAACATCAGAATCAGCTTTCATCTCTGTGATAGATACGCAGATCATATGGATAAATGGGTGAAGTATACTATTGCATCGAAGGCGAAGGGTCTTATTCTTGAATTATTCTCTGTGAAGTTTGGGCCCACAATAGTGCGATACGATTTCCCTCTTCAAATGCTTGATACAAAGAAGAACTCAAGCTTGCGCCGTCTGAGGCTTCATTTTGTTTCCTTATGCCCGCCTGCTGATTTCCGGGGATTTCAGAACCTCACTAGGCTTTGCCTGCAAGATGTTAATATTACCAATGAAGATCTTCAACGTTTGTTGTCTGAAGGCAATCATCTAGAGTGCTTCAGTATTGACTGTTGTGAGACGCTTACTAGTTTAAGGATTCCGCATTACGTGAATCGCCTTAAGTTTTTGCTTGTTCTGAGTTGTCCGTTACTTCAAGACATATGTCGTGGTGGCGGCATGGCAGATGCCATGGGTAGGCTAAAGTATGGGGCCAATGGATGCTAGTGGGATCTGGGGAGGGAAGATGCAACTGTCTCTACACTCAAGCTGTCAAAGTGATGATCTTTATTTCTCTCTTGGTGGGTTACAATTGCTCCTTGAGCTGTATACAGAGGGACAAGATGAATCTCCCCAGCCTAACGGTACTCAAAGAGTCGATCCCTCCCTCAGGGTCCAAGCCTCCCCTTATAAAGGAGTGCCTTGGGTGCCCTTAGGGCTGACGAGGCAAGCATATTCGTGGAATATGCTTGTCCCAAATTAGTAGTTCGGCGGCCTCCTTTCCCTGTCGCCCTTCTAATGACGGCAAGGCTCCAGTGGCCCCCTCCTGCGTGTCTTGGGCTCCAGGACTGTCACCTCCGTGACCTCCTTCTGCCCCTCTGACGATGTGCATCCTTGTCTCTTGTGCTTGGCTCTGCTCTGATTCCTTCTAGCCTGCAGCTATAGTTTGACCTTGGGCTTCTCCTTCTCCTGCAAGCTTCGTATCACTCGGCCTTACCTTGTGTTACTCGGCTCGTTCTTCACTTGCATCAAGATCACTCGGGTAACCCGGCCGATTCTCTCAGTAACTCGGCCGGGTAACTACTTGATACAAATACGTGGGCTTCTTGCCTCCGTTCATCGGCCGACATATCCATGATTCGGCCGACTTGGACCGTAACTCGGAAACTAGACGGGGATAGTACCTCTGTCTTTCCCCGTCTCTGACCTACCCGAGGTTAACCCCCCGACATTAGTCCCCGAAACTGGTGTGGCCCTGTCAATAGCTTTGGCCGGGTTATATCAGCTTCATTATATTCTTTAGTCTTGTTTCCGAGTTATGTCCTCGTCCGAGGTTTCCTCGTTCCTTCCCTCGTACGCCATGTCCTACGTGTCATCCCATCATTGTTCTTCTAGTTTTTAGGCCCCTCTACAGTGCTTACTGACAAGCTACAGTGAATTCTGCACCTGCTGCGCCGTCGCTGCGACGCCTCGGGTGCTGTTCCCCTTGGGGATTGTAACGACCCCTCTTCGTGTGTGGCCGTTGGTGTGGCTCCGCTCACCGTCGTGCGTTCGTGTTGCACCCACGATCTACACGGATAACTGCCACACCCACGATCCCACTTCCCTGTTCATGGCTTGACTATAAAGAGGGGAACCGCGTTTGCGGGATTCACCTTTCCCCTTATCGCTCGCCTCCGTTCTCCTTCTCCCTTTCGCCGGCGCGTTTTCTTGCAGTTCCGCCGCCGCTCGCCAGCCAGAGCCTCCGCCGGCGGAGATTCCGCCTCGCCGTTCTACTTTTCTTGCCCGCGCTCCGCGGCTTTGACTCCGTCGCCGGTGAGTCCTCTCTGGCCGTCTTGCCCTGTTCTTTCCCTAGATTCATCTGCTCCGTTTTCGTGCTCGGGCGACGGTTCCTCCGTTTCTTCGCCATTGTTTTCGCGCAAAGTTCCGACGGGGCCTTGCAGCTCTAAACTCCCCTCCGCCGCCAGTCTTTCCTCCGGCGATCTTTCCGGCGCACGTATGTCTAGTTCGTTTAGCGGCGCTCTTGTCGAGGACGACGACGCTGGCTCCGGGCCCGAGCGAGGCTCGTGGCAAGGCTCTTCAGTCACGCGCCGTGAGATTGAATGGCTCATCCGGACTCGAAGGATTCCCGCCGAGGTTTCTTGCCGTTTACCCGGCAGCGAATCCTCTCCAGACATCAGAGAGGGCGAGTATGTGGTTTTCATGTCTCACTTCGCCCGCGGCTTCGGTCTCCCTCTTAGCGATTTCGCTAGAGAATTCCTCGATTACTTCGGCCTTCAGCCGCATCATCTTCCTGCGAACGCCATAGCTTCTCTTTATGCTTTCATCTCCGCTTCGGAGGGTTACTTCGGCCTGTGGCCGTCAGTACATGTCTGGTCGAAGTTCTTCCAGATCCGCTCAAACGTTGTCCCTGACAAATCTCTGCACCCTTCCGAGAAGTTGCTCACCCAATGTGGGGCGGCGTCTATAACACCTCGGAGGAAATCCGTGTTCCCTCGTGTCACTGGGTTGGAGTCGTGCAAGAAGTGGCACAAGTCATTCTTCTACGTCAAGAACAGAGGGGCGGAAGACAAGATTCGGCTCCCTCCATTCTCAATTGGCCCACCTTCTAAAGTGAACTGGCTCTATAATCCGAGGAAAACTCACGCCTTGGCCGAGGCCTTCGAGATTCGGCTTAAAGAGTTGATCCGGGCCGGGTTATGCGGCGAAGACCTGATGGCAACTTTCATTAGTAGCCGGATCTGCCCCTTCCAGCAGCGGATCCACAAGCTGTGCTACATGAGTGGTCCCCTTGACCCTAACTGAGTCTCGACCGTGGAGCTGGATAACTACCTTATTTATAAGCGCGTCCGAGCTATCTTCAAGACTGAGATGCCTGAGGATTGGTCTTGGCGATTAAAACCATTCACTCGCGATCGTCCGCCTCCCGAGGTAAGCTTAATCAGCATTGCTCAGTTATTCCACCGTCTTTAGAAACTGTTTTATCTAATTCTCTTTCTCCTCGTCTTGCAGAGGTTCGCAGAGCAGAAAAACGAAGACGCCGAAGTTCTGCAGCTCCCTTGGCCTGCGGTCAGGAGTACCCCGGATACTGGCGAGCCGGACTCCGAGGAGTTCGTCCCTAAGTCAGATCCTGCTCCGGCTCGAGCTCGCGGCAAAACTTCAGCGCATGAGGAGGAAGGTGATTTGGACGAGGTCCAAATTCTTGAGGTAGTTGCCGCCACGCCTATTTCTTATGCATTTCCGGCTTCTACTTTCCCAGCTAATCCGGCCGGTCAGGTCCACGACGCCGAGCCTATTGCTTCTCGGCCTCCCGTTACCTCGGGGAAACGCGGGGCTCCTGCTAGTGCCTCGGAGGCGGTTCCTAAAAAGCGAATGAAGAAATCCGCTCCGAACCCTCCCAGGCGCAAGACTATGCCTGGGGTCGCCGGGTAAGTTCTTTTCCCTATATTTCTTGTTTCTCTCTTTCTGTTTCTCATACTGACGAATCTTCTTTTTTATTTTTGAAGTGCTCCTCTTTCTGTTAAACCCGGCGGTCCTAGTATGACTAGCCGTCCGATTCGGCCGCCATCTCCTCCTCCCGCTGATGATACCAGGATTCCTAGTCCTATTCGTTCTGCTTCTCCTCCAGCTCCGAATACGTCGCCTGTTCGTCGCGATGTCCCTGAGACCGCTTCCATTGACCTGGATTCGAACCGGCCCTCCGAAGTTTTCGTCGAGCCCGCCGCCCCTTCTACGGGCCCCAGCGCTGCTACCGAGCCTCCATCTACTCCGGCAGTTTCTACGGCCATCCCGACCTCGGCCAAAAAGGTCGTTATCCCGGCGCCCTCTGCGACCTTATCCTCCGCTGCTCCTAAGGACTCCGTCCCTACTTCCGAGGCGCCACTTCCTGCTGATGTCTCTTTTAAGGCGAAAAAAGTTATTGCCGTCAAGACTTCTTCTTCTCAGAAAGGTCTTGCCGGCTCTTCTCAGCCGAGTATTGCTGACGTCCTGCGTAAGGGAGCCGCGCCTACAAAAGTCCCCGTTACCTTGGCCGCCGGCAGCCAGCTTGATCTTCATAGGAGCCCTGCGACTGCCGTGGTCGGAGCGCCTGCCCGGGGTAAAGTTTTAACTCGGACAGCTAGTGGGAACAGCCTTGGAGCGCTGGTTGAGTACGCCAATAACTGGAATGCTGCTGATCATTTTGAGGGTAATCCAACAAACCAGCCGTTTCAGCTTTCTGACATCAGCGGCCGTTTTGACCATGCTGCCTAGTTCATCATTGATACCAACAAGATGAATGAGGTAATTATTTTTTCTCTGAGTCTTAAATTATTCTTCAGATGTTACCATATGCTCTAGTCCCCGAAACTTGCAAGGAAATAACTTGTTGTATACTTGGAAGCTTGGCTTAAATTTATTCCGGCCATTTAGATCCGAGTTTAGTTGTGTTTTATTCGGACCTATTTTAGCTTTGAATATCCGGCCACCCAGATCCGAGTTAAGTTCTGCTTGACTCGGATCTGGTTTAGCTTAGAATATCCAGCCACCTAGAGCCGAATTAAGCTTTGCTTGATTCGGATCTAATTTAGCTTTGAATATCCGGCCACCTAGATCCGAGTTAAGTTCCGCTTGACTCGGATCTGGTTTAGCTTTTACTCGTTGATTTATCATTTTGCCTCATTACTCAGGTTGCACATGACCGGCGAACTGCCGAGTTCCAGAGGTTGCTTTTTTCGCACCGCAAGCTGGAAGAGAAGTACGAGAAGGTTCTGCCCGGGGCAAAGAAGGCTGGTATGTCGATATTTCCTTTTCCTTATTTCCAACTTTCTCATGTATTCGTCCACGGAATGCCGGCTTACTTCTTGTTGAATGGGTAATATTAATAACCTCAATATTCGCCTTGAAAAGAAGATCAAGAACCTGGAAGGTTAGTTTCTTTTCTATTTTACTCCTTCTCCTTCTTAATATATATGCTAAGGTTCCTTATTGCGTTTGGCTGTGGTAAAGCCGAGTTGCAAGACTTTGCAGTGTCACATCAAGATTGCGTGCCCATGCCTGACGTGATGCTGCATTTTTTAGAACAAAACGCAGTTCATTCGGCACAACTTCAAGAAAAAGATGATGAGATAGCTCGCCTGCGATCCGAGGTGGATACCCTCAAGCTCTCTTAAAAATCCGAACTAGAAAAGGTCGACCAAGAATTTTCCAAGGAAAAGAATCGGCTGACTTTGGATCTGCAGAAGAATAAAGAACTTCTTGAAGCTGCCGAACTTAGAAACCAGGGTTTGAGCGAGGAAATTGCTCGTTTTGAGAAGAGTAAGGCTGATTGGGCCAAAGATCTTCAGAGAATGATGAGCTATATTCATCGTAAGCTACTTGGCATGGCCGAATTATATTTTTCTTTTTTGTCCCTGCTATCCTTTGACACGTTCATGCTTTGCGCAGATCATTTCCCCGAGGCCAAGCCCGTGAGTTCTAAAGCGGTTCTTGCAGCTCGCGCGCGCCGAGGTGAACCTGTTACCGTTGATTCAGAATATTCAATGGAGGATTACTTGGTTGCCGTTGGTGCCGCAGTTGGCCCGATGAAAATTATGGGCCGGGACTTGGTGCAGGCCGCTATCCGAGCTTACCACGTACTTTGGCCGAATACCTCGGGGACTCCTGATATCAACGAAATCAAGTTATTGGTGACAAGGCTAATGGCATCTGAGAGGCAGTTGAGTCTTTGGAGAGAATCCGCTGGGCGTGCTGGTGCCGACATGGCCCTTACTGTAATCATGTCATGGTATGAAGACATCTCTCTTGACATCCTGAGAAATTTGCGCACTGGCTCCCGCTGGGTTGAAGATCCCACTTTTGTTGCTCTTCGGCAAGCTCGGGCGTTCCAACTCGTCGAGTACGCCGACGTGCACACTTGGAATGAAGGGCCGAGTTTTCTCCCAGACCCGGATCAAGAGGTTGTGGTTGAGGGTTCCTCGGATGATGATTCAGCTGAGCAGGGGGGAGGTGAAAATGATTCGGCCGCATCTGATAGCTCTAGCTCAAGCTCGGACAGCAACGGCGATGCGCGGTCCTCTTCCAAAGGTACCGGGCATTCGACCGCACGAACTGACGCTCCCGAACAACCCCGGACCTCCGAAGTTGCACCTGGGTCGGCGGAGGGCGAGGCGACCTCAGTCGAGGTTCCTCCTACCTCGGGGTGCCCCGCACCTGAGCAAGTAGCTGCCTCTCCGACGAACAACGCCTAAGTAATTTCCGATCCCTGGTATGCCGGGCGTATGATGTAGGCGCAAACTTTGTCACCTCTCTGTATGATTTGAATTCCTTTTGCCATGTACTGTTGTGACATTTGGTTAAGTGGATGCTCATCCGAATTCTTGCTTCGCTGGCCCTTAATTTCTTGACCTTCTAGGGCTTAACTTTGCCGTTATTTTTTATGATCTTATCAAGCATGAGCGCTGAATACCTATGATACTGATCTGTTCTGAACATAAGTTAACTACCTTGCTGTGGAAGTATGTAGCAATCGCTGGATCGTTGTTTATTGTCCGAAACTTCCATATGTAAATCAAATTTTGGAGGTAGTATAAAACTGAGTGCGTTCAGCATAAGTTTGAGGTAGCATACGGTAGTCCCCGAGTCGCTGCTTTAGATGCCGAGGTTTAGGTATCAATACGAAATTGATATATTATATGATAGTCCCCGAGTCACTGCTCTGGGCGCCGAGGTTTATATTCGTAACATGAAAGAAAAACAACATATGGCAGTCCCCGAGTCACTACTCTGGGCGCCAAGGTTCAAGCACATAACGCGAAAGAAATAAATATAACATATGGCAGTCCCCGAGTCATTGCTCTGGGTGCCGAGGTCCAAACACATAACACGAAATAATATAACATATGGCAGTCCCCGAGTAACTGCTCTGGGTGCCGAGGTTTGAATACATAATATAAATATAACCTAAGGCAGTCCCCGAGTCACTGCTCTGGGAGCCGAGGTTCAAATACATCATTGAATTTTGACTTTAAGATATAATGCTACGAGTAGAATGGCCGAAGTAAAGCCACATTCCAGGGGCGCTTCGTTTCTTCACCAGCTTTGTCTGCCTTGTTCTCTCCAGGGGACTGAGCGTCGATTAGATAATATGCATCGTTGTGCAATGCTTTGCTCACAATAAACGGTCCTTCCCATGGGGGTGACAATTTATGCATGCCGGCCGTGCGTTGCACTAGTCGGAGGACCAAATCTCCTTCTTTGAATACTCTCGGATTTACTTTCTTGCTGTGATACCGCCGCAAGTTCTGTTGATAAATAGCCGATCGTGATAATGTCAACTCTCTGGCTTCTTCCAACAGGTCTACGGCATCTTGCCGAGCTATTTCGTTTGTCTCTGAGGTTGTGTACTGAGCAACTCTTGGCGAGTCATATATTATGTCGGCTGGGAGTACGGCCTCTGCCCCGTACACCAGAAAGAATGGAGTGTAACCTGTTGATCTATTTGGAGTAGTCCGAAGGCTCCATAACACAGCTGGGATTTCTTCGATCCAACACCCTGTCGACCTTTGCAAAGGTTCAACAAGTCGTGGTTTTATTCCTGATAGCACCAGTCCATTAGACCTTTCCACCTGTCCATTGGATGCTGGGTGAGCCACGGAGGCAATATCTAGTCTTATGTGCTTCTCTCAGCAAAATCTAGCGAAAGCTCCTTCTGCAAAGTTTGTGCCATTATCCGTAATAATACTATGCGGGTACCCGTATCTCAAGATGATATCCTTGAGAAATTTCACTGCTGTGTGCCCATCACACTTTTTAATCGGTTTTACTTCAATCCATTTCGTGAACTTGTCTACCATAACCAATATGTGGGTCATTCCTCCTCGCGCCGGCTTGAATGGTCCCACCATATCTAAACCCCATACAGAAAATGGTCAAGTGATGGGTATTGTTTTTAACTCGGCCGACGGCATATGTATTCTGGCAGCGTATCTCTGACATCCATTGCATTTCTTAACTAATTCTTTTGCCTCTTTTAACGCCGTTGGCCAGTAAAATCCATGCCTAAATGCCTTGGCTACTAAAGCGCGAGATGAGGCATGATGCCCACATTCTCCTTGGTGTATGTCTAGAAGGATTTCCTGACCTTCTGCGGAACTCACGCACTTCTGCAATACGTTTGTGACGCTTCTCTTATATAACTCATTGTTTATGATTGTATAGGCTTTTCCTCTTCTTATGGTTTGTCTAGCTAATACCTCATTACTCGGCAACGCCGCGTCTTTTAGGTAAGAAAATATGGGTTGCGCCCATATCGGTGCTACTTTTTCTGATGTGATCTCACTGTCTATCTCCATGTCCTCTGCCGATGTATATACATTGGCTCTTTCCATGACTGTGATTACCTCGGCTGCCCTTCTCTTTAGGGATCCCGAATCATTCTGCGGATCTACCTCCATTGGCGTGTGATCTTCCACAGAACTTGCTGGGATAAAGATTGATTCGGATTCTGGTGATGGGATTATCGATGGTTTCCTGAGGTGCTCCAAGGCAATACCTGGTGGAATTGACTGCCGAGTTGATCCTAATTTCGACAACGTGTCGGCAGCGTCATTTTCTGCTCGTGGTATGTGGTGGAATTCACATACTTCAAAGTATCCACTGATTTTTTGCACATGGAATCTGTATAAAACCATATTAGCATCTAATGCGTCCCAACTGCCCGATACTTGCTGTACTACTAGATCCGAGTCACCGTAGCATAGGATTCGGCGTATACCAATTTCCTTTGCCACTTTTAATCCATGGACTAGCGCTTCATATTCAGCTACATTGTTGGACGCAGCAAAGTGTATTTGCAGTACATATTTCAATTGATCTTTTTTAGGCGAGGTTAGCATTATTCCTGCTCCCAAACCATTCCTTAGTTTGGAGCCATCAAAATGCATTGTCCAGTAATTTGGATCTGGTAATGGTGGCTCATACTGCACCTCGGCCCAGTCTACGAGAAAGTCAGCGACAGCCTGAGATTTGATTGCATCTCTTCTATCAAATTGTGGAGCATACGGTGATAACTCGATCGCCCATTTTGCTATTCGGCCACTTGCATCTTTGTTGTTCAATATGTCGGCTATGAGTGCCTCACAGATTACTTTGATGGGGTGCTCTTCAAAGTAATGCTTAAGCTTTTTTGCCGACATATATACTCCATAAGCCATCTTCTGATAGTGCGGATAATTCTGCTTTGAAGTGGATAATACTTCACTTAGATAATATACCGGCCTCTGAATTGACTTTCCATCTTCAAATCGTTCCACTACGACGACAGTACTAACTACCCGATTGGTAGCCGCCACATAGAGTAGCATAGGTTCTTTCGATAATGGAGAAGCTAAAATGGGTGCCGTAACTAGCATCTTTTTCAACTCATGAAATGCAAGGTCCGCCTGCGGAGTCCAGCTGAATTTGTCCGACTTTCTCATCAGCTGATAGAGTGGCAGTGCCTTTTCTCCTAGCCGACATACAAATCGACTAAGCGAGGCCAGGCAGCCCGTGAATTTTTGTACATCGTTCAAACATCTCGGCAATTCCATTCTTTCCACTGCTCTTATCTTTGTTGGATTAGCCTCGATACCTCGGCTGGACACCAGGAAACCGAGTAGTTTTCCTGCTGGCACGCCAAATGTGCATTTCTCTGGATTAAGCTTCATTCGAAACCTTCTCAGGTTCGCGAAAGTTTGCCGTATATCTTCTAGCAAGGTTTTGCTCTCCTTAGTTTTGATGACTACGTCATCCACATACACTTGTACATTTTTCCCTATCTGATCATGTAAGCATTTTTGCATGCATCTTTGATATGTTGCTCCTGCATTCCGCAGGCCGAATGGCATTGTGCGATAACAATAAGCCCCGTACGGGGTAATAAATGCAGTCTTTATTTGATCGACCGGATTTAACGGTATCTGGTGGAAACCAGAATACGCGTCTACAAATGATAACAGCTCACAGCCAGCAGTCGAGTCAATGACTTGGTCTATTCTAGGCAATGGAAAAGGATCTTTCGGACACGCCTTGTTCAGGTTGGTGTAGTCGATACACATTCGCCACACAATGGCTACATTGGGGTCATCTTTTTTCTTTTCTACTAGCACCGGATTTGATATCCAATCCGGATATAGCACCTCCATGATGAACCCGGCCGCGAGGAGCCGAGCTATTTCATCCCCTATTACTTTTCTCCTGTCTTTGGCGGAGAGGTTGCTTCACCGGCCTTGCTCCTGGCCTGACGTTTAAAGAGTGCTCAGCCAACTCCCTCGGAACACCTTGCAGATCTTGAGTTGACCATGCAAATATGTCCCGATTCTCACGGAGGAAGTTGGTGAGCTCGCCTTCCTATTTAGCGTCAAGGCCAGCACCAATTGTAACAGTGCGCTCTGGGAATTGCTCATCAATCTGAAATTTCTTCGTCTCTTTAGTTGGCTGAAAAGAAACACTGCCATGAGGGTTGGCCAGTGCCGGCATGTTCAACTGTGCTGACTGAGCGAGGGCTGCTACCTCCTGAATCCTTTTCTTTTCTCTTGCTATAACCAATGACTCGGCCAAATTTGACCCGGCTGAAGCACACTCCATTGACTTCTTGTAATCCCTTGCAACTGTTATCACCCCTTGTGGTCCGGGTACCTTCATCTTTAGATAACCTACATGACAGTTGCTCATGAATTTGGCCAGTGCGGGCCGTCCGAGTAGAGCATGATAACAACTTTCCAGATCCACCACTTCAAACTCTAAGTTTTCTGCTCTGCAGTTATCTCTTGTACCGAATAACACGTCCACTCGGACTTTACCGATGGGATCACATGAGAGCCCTGGCACTATCCCATGGAAAGTTGTCCTCGTGGACTGCAGCATATTCTGCGATATTCCGAGTTTATGCATGGTATCTTTGTACATGATGTTGATACTGCTCCCATTGTCGATGAGTACTTTTGAAAACTTTACATTGATGCTTGGTCCAACAAATGTCGGATCCAACACAAGTGCATATGATCCTGGACTCGGCATTATTCTGGGGTGATCTTTCATGCTCCAGGTCATCTCTTGATCAGACCACGGCTGGTATCTTGGTACTGCCGGCACAACTGCATTCACTTCCATATGCCGGCGCTGCACACTTTGCTTGTCCTGCTGTTCTGTTGTGAACACACAATAAGACTGGTGATGTTCCCTGTAATCATTACGTCCGGTATTTGCCGGATTCATCCTTCCGTCCTGGCCCTGGTTCATTACTTGATGTACTGCATCCCTCCGATCCGAGTTATCGTATCTAGGGGGAGGGGGCGGTAGCATCAATTGCTGTGCATTTGCTCCAGTTAATTGCGGCTGATTCTGCTGTTGCACCTGGTGGGGAGCCTGAACTCCTGCTGGGTTTCCCATCGCATTTTTCATCCAGGCACATTGGCGGGTTGTATGATTGGCTGGTCTGGATGGGTTTGATGTGTGAAATTTGCACGGCTGATCTAACATGGATTCGAACGTATACTTTGGCCTCTCTTGCCATTGCTTCTTTTGATCTGGGGTCCATTGCCTTTTTCCCTCATTTCTTGGTGTCCACTGTTGAGGTCCATTTTTCTGTCGTTGAGTTGCTCCGTGACTCGGCTGATCTTGTGCTACTGCTGCCACCTGGGCCGAATTATATCTATAATCCGGCCTCTCCTCTCTTCTTCTTCCTCTAAAATCACGCCTGGATGACCCGGCCAATTCTCTCGCATACTGGTCCTGTTGCTCACGATGATCTGCCGACATTAATTCCGGTTGGGTTGGGTCGCCCAATGCATAGGAGTCTGCTATTCTGATAGTTTCTGCCAGTGTGGTTGGCATATCTCTTTGCAGGCGTTGCCACAAAACGCTGGCATAACGGCAGCCTTGCGCGAACCAAGCGATTGCTTGCGATTCGATAACTCCCTCACATGAGTTCCTCAGGTTGCACCATCGAGTTAAAAACTCTCTATCCGTTTCATTCGGCCTCTGTTTGCACATGGCCAGCTGTTGTGGTCTATTCGGTCTCTTGTATGTGCTGGTAAAGTTGCTGACGAACATTTCTTCGAAATCTAACCAGCAGTTGATACTGCCAGCTGGTTGATTATTCAACCATACCCTGGCTGGTCCTTCCAACATCTGTGGGACGTACCGCACTGCCATCTCAGGTTGCCACCCGCTATCTTCACGGCGGTGGCATAATCAATCAACCAGTCTTGTGGCTTGGTACTTCCATTGTACGTTTTTGTGTCTCTTGCTAACTGAAAATTCGGCAATGGTGGTTCGCCCATGATCCGTGGTCCAAAACATGTCGGACCTGGTGGACCTTGCTCTTCCAACAACTCGGACCGGTATAGCCGATCTAACTTTACTCTTGCATCACTTGCTGGCAAATCTCTGTACAGGATTCTATCTTGTATCCCATAGTGATTGTTTCCACCCTGGTTTGCGTATTCCACCTCGGAATATCCATCATTGTACCTTTCATTCATCTGATTGTGGCGAGCTGGCCTCACTTCTCTTTCCTGCCGAAGCTCATGTCTTGGTTGCGGGTTGGGCGGTACTTCTCTCCTTACTTCGGCCGGGGTCTGGTTTTCATGATTATCTCTTGCGGGTTCTCTCATGCCGAGATCCCCATTGCCTCGGCCCCCGCCGTCCTTTTCCACACGGCCGTGGTTTCTCTCCCCACTGTTACCTCGGCTTGCATTGCCTCTGTTCTCATTTGCCTTTCCAGCTATTGCCGGGTCATATGGAACAATTTGCTTGTTCCTCTTCCCTGAGGTTACTGCTTTCTCTTTTCGAGCGTTGTTTCCGGGTGAAGATGCCGCTGCCGCGGATAAAGCAGGTGCTGCCCCTGCCGAATGTACCATCCGTGAAGCCCCCGGTCTTGCCGGGTTAGTTCTGAGTATTTCCTCATTTTGCTGATTTGCGATGCGCACCAGCTCATTCACTCTTTCTTGTTGTTTCTGCCGAGCTTCCCCGGTTAACCCCTCTAATTCCAATGCTGCGGCATTTGCCGCTCTCAGGTTTTTCGCCGGGGTACTGTACCTCGGCAAACCCAAATCACCTGATTCTGCTCTGTGAGCTTCATGCTCTTTGTTAATGTCATTCATGAGGTTCTTCCCTCTTAATCTCAGTTCGTCCACCCGCTCGGGTGCGATATCAAGCTTATTAGCTTTTGCATATTCCCTTAGGGTCCTGTTCAAGGATTCCCGCAGGGCTGATACTTTTTTGGCTTCTACCAGCACCTTTTGCCTGGTCTCTTCTAACTCTGCCTGAGCATTTGCCGGATCAAGTATCGGCGCTACAGGTGTGGTTAAGTTTTCTATAGTCGCTTGAAGAATGTTCTCTGGTCTTTCCAAAGGTGGCCCTCTCACTCTTGGTGCCTTTGGGGTGGTGTCATGTAACTCGGTTGGGTTTGTCACTGGAGGAATTACCTCTGTGGTTTGCAGTGTGGTCTGCTTGGGTGCGCCTTGTGCGCCTGCGGCGGGTTCTCTGCTTGACCCGGCTACTGCTGCTCCCGCTTGAGCTCCTGCTGCGACCATCACCTCGACGCTGTCTGCATGATGCTCTCCTGATGGACGGCTCGCCGCGATTCGAGGTGGCTCTCCTGCAACAACGACCTGGTGAGGATAAATGCCGGTGATATCGACGCCGATGTAGACTCTGTGCTCGCCCAGGCCGATGAAGACTCCATTGCGCGGGGGAGTTTTCCCCCTGAAGCTTCCTGCATTGTCTCTGACATAGTCACAGAGACCAAGTCTCTGGACCAAGCCAGAAACAACGCGCTCGCCGGTGTTGACGAAGTTTCCCGTCCGGATCACAACTCCAGCTAGCACCGCTGCTGGCCCCACGGTGGGCGCCAACTGTCGTGGTGGCGGCACGGCATATGCCATGGGTAGGCTAAAGTATGGGGCCAATGGATGCTAGTGGGATCTGGGGAGGGAAGATGCAACTGTCTCTACACTCAAGCTGCCAAAGTGATGATCTTTATTTCTCTCTTGGTGGGTTACAATTGCTCCTTGAGCTGTATACAGAGGGACAAGATGAATCTCCCCAGCCTAACGGTACTCAAAGAGTCGATCCCTCCCTCAGGGTCCAAGCCTCCCCTTATAAAGGAGTGCCTTGGGTGCCCTTAGGGCTGACGAGGCAAGCATATTCGTGGAATATGCTTGTCCCAAATTAGTAGTTCGGCGGCCTCCTTTCCCTGTCGCCCTTCTAATGACGGCAAGGCTCCAGTGGCCCCCTCCTGCGTGCCTTGGGCTCCAGGACTGTCACCTCCGTGACCTCCTTCTGCCCCTCTGACGATGTGCATCCTTGTCTCTTGTGCTTGGCTCTGCTCTGATTCCTTCTAGCCTGCAGCTATAGTTTGACCTTGGGCTTCTCCTTCTCCTGCAAGCTTCGTATCACTCGGCCTTACCTTGTGTTACTCGGCTCGTTCTTCACCTGCATCAAGATCACTCGGGTAACCCGGCCGATTCTCTCAGTAACTCGGCCGGGTAACTACTTGATACAAATACGTGGGCTTCTTGCCTCCGTTCATCGGCCGACATATCCATGATTCGGCCGACTTGGACCGTAACTCGGAAACTAGACGGGGATAGTACCTCTGTCTTTTCCCGTCTCTGACCTACCCGAGGTTAAGCCCCCGACAACATAACATTAGATTGTGTCGTGCCAGCACTCAACTATAGGGGCCCATTGATACCACTGGAACTTGCTGCACCTTCCAAGCTAACAAATCTTTGGGTTGAGTTATCGAGTTGCCATTCTGCTTTAGGATTTATCTCCAGTGAACTCCCAACAACAATCCCTCATCTCGAGATGCTCACATTTCGTTGCAGTCAATTTGAGGTTTGCATTTCCCATGACGTTTTGATTTTCCTTGGTTGTGCTCATATCTATTTCAGCTGGGTTCCATTTTTTTCTGTATTCAGAGGGCCGATGTGGTGAGCAGGCTTCGCAGCTTTCTTTCTCTGCGTCATTTGGTATTAGACTTGACTATTACGGACCTTCCACGAAGGACAATTGATATCCTCGACCTTGGTTATCTCCTAGAGGCTGCTCCTTTCGTGGAAAAGCTAGAATTGCATGTAAGTTTGTCCTTATCTATTCTTCACTTATATGTAGACCTGAGTTAATTGGCAGTATTTGCATGTACTTAACATGTTCGATTTGATACTACCTCCGTTACAAAAAATAAGATGTTTTAGGGCCACTTCTTTTAAGCTTATGCTTATGAAGAAGCTCGCTTATGGATTTCGGTGGGGGAAAACTCCGGTGAAGAGAAGCTCCTGGAAGCTGATATTTCACTTCTTTTGGGCTTATGGATTTTGGGGCATGAGAAGTGTAAGGTCTATAATGCCCCTGAATTATCAAATACAATATTATCTATCTAACTAAATCTACCCATGAGAAACTAGTACTCCATCCGTCCAGAAAAAACTGACTTGGGTTTGTCTAGATTCGAATGTATCTATACACGTATAGATACATTCGAATCTAAACAAAACCAAGTCAGTTATTTTTGGACGGAGGGAGTACTTCAAATTATTTCAGCTGGACCCATCAATCTGATTACCGTGTAACTTAAACATTTTTTTAGAAACCACGTAACATAACTGAAGTAGATCAGTAGATGGAGTGCATGGGGTTCCATCCGTTAGTTACTTGGATTGGAAGACTAACTAACGAGTTGCGCCTGTTGCAACAACAACTCCACTTGTTTCTATGCGGCAGAAAAAAAAGAATGGGAGAAAACGAGCGTGTCGGTCAGGTTGGGCCGGCTCGGTTGTTTGTGTTGCTGACCGGTTGGGCTGCGGTGGCATATTTGGAGTATGCTACTGAAAAATAACGGTTCGTTTAGCAGCGGAGAAGCTCGGGAATCCGCTCTCTCCCAGTTTCTCCAAGCCACCAAATTTACACTAGGGAGAAGCCCGGCTGTGGGGAGAAGTGTTTTATTATTTTTGACTATTTTAGGCTTCGGCGGTTTGGGACCTAGAAACTGACTGAGAAGCCCAAAAGAAGTGGCCCTTAGCCTACCAAAACGTCTTATATTCTGGGATAGAGGCAGTAGATATACTTAACATGGGTTAACTATTTTGGTATACGCTCAAAATAGAGGCAGTATACGCTCAAAATAGAGGCAGTATACACCAAAACGTCTTATATTCTGGTATACGCTCAAAACTATTTTGGTATACGCTCAATGAGCTATATCCATGTTAGAGGCAGTAGAAGCCCAAAAGAAGTGGCCCTTAGAAGTGACTAATACTATTTTGGTATATTATTAGTACATTGTCTAAGAGATAAGCAAACAATGTAAAGTTTTCAAAGGGAAAATTACAGCTGGTTAAAAATGAACTATTGAAGCCAAAAAAGCAGCTAGAAGCCAAGTGCTCAAAAGAAACTTCTGCAGTGTTCTACAGATCAAATATAAACCTGAACTAAAATTCTGGCTGTACAGATCTGTTGTGGAACTGAAACGGAGAGATTCATTCAAAAGGCAAGATGCAAACCAAACAAAAATTTGAAATGAACATGAACATTCACTGCTTCACAAGTTCGCATAAATCATCACACATCAGTAGTGAACATCGCCCACATGTAGTAGTTGTAGAGAACTAAATGTACATATCCATTTGTTAATAGCTAGGCATTAGTCACCACTTGACAAAAACCCAAAACAGTAAACAAGGGCACTAGAAGGGTCTGGATGCTGCAGAGTGCAAGCAGCCATGCAAGAGTGTGACGTTGCCACTCCCTCGATGCATGTCGTTCGGGATGGTAGAGGCCGCCGCGGACCGTGGAGACCTTGATGCTCAGGTCTACGGGGACGGTGGCCTTCTCAATGGTGGGAAGAAAACACCGCGAGAGCTTGAGCAGAGATGCAGTGACAAAGCCTTGGGGCGGAAGGTCTCAGATCT
This sequence comes from Avena atlantica, assembly GCA_910589765.1. Taxonomy (NCBI): domain Eukaryota; kingdom Viridiplantae; phylum Streptophyta; class Magnoliopsida; order Poales; family Poaceae; genus Avena; species Avena atlantica. Next base: position 290,448,700 of record OU342738.1, read on the forward strand.
TGCTCTCGGTTTGTGTGGGGATATGAGATTGAGTTTGTGGGGTTGAGCTTGAGTAGAGATGCAGATCTGCATGAGGATATTGTGTTTGGGCCAGCCCAGGCTATTTTTAGGCTGAAAATTAAACCCAGCCTCAGCCCTATTTATGTTCTGGGGCCAGGCTGCCTATGGCTATGCCCAGGTTTAGGATGCAATGGCATGCTGCATTGAAGTCTGGGCAATGAAAAATATGAAACTGAACAGATAAAACTAAAATATCTACGGTCCTTGTGAGAATAGAAGGCATGCATACTTAACAATTTGAACAACAATAGTTTGTGCAACCTTCTGTAGTATACCACGAGGAATCCTTGATCTCTAACATGGATATAGCTCATTGATCAATTGGTCCGGCAAATAACATGCCATGTTTGTAGCTTATGTCTATATCAACCGTGTCTATTTGATGTGACATGCCATGGCACAGAAACCGGTTTGGGACTGCCTTGAAAAATATTGCATATGAGTATCTTTCTGCTTAAGCTGTTATTGCTTATTTTTCTTGCATATATTACATGTTTGTTTGGTCCTTCCTGGTTGAGATACTAACAAATGGTATTTATGCTAGATGGTAATGGACTGTTTACACAAGCGTTACTGTCAGGAAGATGGTGAGTTGAGGAGTCTTCCTATATGCCCTCACTCACATCTCAGTTTGGTAACTATAACTGGATTTATTGGTGAGAAAGATCAACTAGAGCTAGCACTTCATATTCTCCATAATGCTATGGTCCTCAAAGCATTGAAGATTTATCCAAGGCCGTGCGTAGTTGTTTTTGTATTAGTACGGTTGAGATCGGAAGAGCGTATAGCCGATGGTCGCAGGGTTGCACTGGATTTTCTTGCCGAAAGTGACCACTGTAATGTGGTGGAAGTTGATGGAGCTTTCAATTCGCCCTCTTAAACCCATTTCTTGCTTAGGGTTGTTTTGAGTGATTTTTCTTGAGTAAGTTGGCGTTGTAGGAAGAAACGTGGTGAAACATGATGACACAACACTGCACTAATCTTAAAGCAGAAAATCACAGCAAATCCATAAATTGCACATGCACATTACCTAGCGTGCATGCTAGAAAAACCACTCTCGAGCACGAGGTGCTTGCTGTGGGCGACCTCCATCTTTGTGCACTTTGAATTTAGAAAGCTGAACAAAAAATATTGAACTTTCCTAACACTTTGAAGTACTCCCTATGTTCACTAATGTAAGACACTAACATTTCTTTAAAACACATGTATATGGATGTGTTTTAATGTGTAGGATTACTCATTTTAGAATGTATCTAGTCCACTTTAAAATATCTAAAGATCTTACATTGATGACGGAGTATCTTTATTTGCTATGCATGTGGCATCCAAATACACATGGTAGAAGTATGATGACTTGTATGTAACCAGAGCAAAAGATCGATCTAGAGGAGCTAACAAAGAAGTATTTATTTACATGAAGGCCACATCATCATAAAATAAAAAATGTGCCATTATGTGGAGAGTAAAATTCATCGCGGGTCACTAAACTTGTCGTGTACTCTCGATATTGCACGTGAGTATAGGACAAGGTTAATGATGGACAATGAATTTTACTCTTATGTGGAGTGGAAGGTGTGATAGCCACAACTCGAGCTTCTTCATACACTCTTCTTGCTAAATGTATTACTTGTCCCAGGACCGTGGTGCTTGGTGAGTGCTATCTTGATGGCAATGGGTAGCCTCGCACTCGTAGGGCATCCTAGCGAAGACATCTGCGTCGTATCCTCATAGGCCGAACCCCTGTAGAGTTCTTACATCCTCAAAATCCCTTCTCTTAAGGTGAAGATGAGCACAATTGCACAAACACCATGCCTTGGTGCCTATGCTGACAAAATAGCCGTGGGATTCCCGGTTGGGTGCTGGTGGTGGCAGAGCGGCCTGGTGGTGTCGAATGAGGCATACATGCGCTATCATGGCCCCGTGCCACACAAGGAAGAGGAAGTTGTCGGCTTCGGAGTCCTCCAAGCACTAGTGATACATACACGCTTTGCCATCTCCATTAGACCAACTTTGAGCTAGAGAATTGAGGTGAGATGGAACTTGCTCTTTGCCCATCAGACTGGCCACGCTAGAGATCGGTGTGTTCGTGGAGTATATTTCATCACTCTTTTGTATGAATGTAAGAGGGGAGATACACGTGTACCTATGTGAATCGAAACCGGAGATTAGTCAACAGTAGAGGAGAAAGCCCGTCGTTTGAATCCAGATAAGTTCGTTGCGAGAATTGGTACTAGTACTAGCATATACTTTTCCATCTGTCTATCCTAACTAGGTAGGCCACGAGGGTCCTCGTAGCGAGATCTCTGAAAATAAATCTCATATCGGTATATTTATATAAATTTTTTATGGGAAATTATCATATTATCATCATTTAGTTGTCAGATTAAAATAATTTGTTTGTGGGTTGCTAGATTTTATTCACATATTTCCTAGAGTAACTTATTTTTCAGTAGCTGCCAAATTTTTATCACATACTTGACTGAGTATTGACTACTTAGTTGTTGGATTAAAAAACTTGGTTATTAGTTTCATGTATGCCATTTTACAATAATATTGATCATGCTACTTTTTTTGTTAAACGATATCATCTCTTAACGCTTGGACACATTGGCTCATTCTCTGATTGCACATATAATTTCGATATCAAAAAACATGTAGAACATCATCTAAAAACTATACAAAATTATTATGGTAATAGCATAATACTAATATTACAACCATGTTAACATAATCAAGCAACTAACACGATGAACAAAATCATCGAAACACAACAACACATGATCTAGTTTTGAAGCTCTTGTTGAGATGAACTCGGCGGTAAAAACAAATCACTAATCAGATTAACTATTAAGGAGATAAATCATACATGCATGTAATCTCTCCTATATGGAAAATGCACGAAAACATGCCGCCACATGGGAGAGAGGGAAGCGTGGCGTTTGCGACTAGGTTTTCCCTTAATATAGTTTTATCTTGTGTTATCTCATGTTGAAAGTGTGATAAAGCCGAGACGTGACTTGAAATATTGACATACATTGCTCAACCTTCCCCATTTGTTCAAAATTTCTATTCCACGATAAAAGCATAGATGAGATGGGAGGTGCTGAAATATTTCACAAATCAACGTAAATGTCAAATATGAGTTCTTTACCTTTTTGCATACACAAAGAGCTCGAATACTTCCCACTCACCAATTTGATTCCATATCCAAATGAGGGAAAAGACAGATTCCACCAAGCGTTGCAACCCCCCCCCCCCCATTGAGTTCTTGACTGAGCTTATTACTTTGAGATACATCGTCCCATCATTTGTACCTCCACTTTAGGTATCCTATGATATTACTTTGTACTTAAATTATGTATAGCATTGTTAGCTTCATTATCTTGCTTGCTAGTAGAGTAAATCTTGCCATATATGTTGATTCACATAATTGCATTTTAGAGAATATTTAGATCCACACTTCCCTAAACTCAACAAAATCGTTAAGAAAGTCAGTGGTCTATTCATACCCCTTTTCTAGTCAAAATGTTTGACCCTTAATACGCATGTGGGCAAAAACAAAGATGCTTCTCATGCACAATCTAGAATTTTCTATGATATATACTGGTATTTTCCTCTACAATCGTACCTAGATATATATGCAAGTGTAAATACCACACATAAAATGGAATCAATATCTAGAAGTTTGATACTTCTAGAGAAACCATGAATTGCTATGTAGGAGAAATACATATCCTACACAATATAGGTGAAGTGAGTCGACATATGGAATAGATAGGATAAACTTATAGTTATATACGATAAATTTATGGAGAGAGAGAGAGCATTATACGCAACAATGCTTTGCTTCTAATTGCAAAGTTTCATGGAGAATATGATGAAATTATTTTGTTGAACGGATATAAGTGAAAATTTTATGAGTAAGAGAGTATTTGCACAATTAAGATGGTAATTAATGTGTAGTGAATATAAGATGCAATGTTCTAAATTATTTCAATATTACATTGATGATTACTTAGAAAATGAATGTTTCAATTCATAATCTATAATAGGTTTTAGCCACAAATCCACCAGTGTTGGACAACTCCTTTGTCGACGGTGGGACCAGGACACCATTCAAGTCAAGTGAGGGTGTAGGGAAGGGATCCATTGTCATTCTTATTCAAGGTGAATTGGGGCTTGGGAAAAAAGAAACAAGGGAATGAAGTATCGAGAAAGAAAATGAGGTTGTCATGGATATTGAATTTTGGATTAATTTATGGTTCAGTCACCCTATAGGTTGGCTGGGCTTTTGGGGTTTGTTGTGCAAATATCAGGATGTATCGGGAAAAGCCCATCGAGGCCCAATATTGTGCAGTTCATGATTTTATTCTATAATGTGTGGACATTTGTGTTTCACATTGCTAGTAAGTTTCTTCAACTCTGTATTGGTCTTCATTTCTTCCAGTGATTGTGCGTGTACATCTTGTAATGTTTCACTTCGTGTGTGCTTTCTCTGTAATGCTTCAGTTGTTGTGTGTGCAATTTTTCAAACAAGATCTTGTGTTTCTTCTAAAATGGTTGCTGAAAGTTGTTAAAACCAAATTAGTTTTATTCGTGCATACCAAAAAACATAGGATGGAAGTTCAAATTTTCTAAACAATTTTTTGTAAGAAGCATGAACATCCTTCATCCACTCTTGGACAAACTTAAAAAATGGAACGAATGTGTTTTTGTGTTTCATATGAAAGCATTCATGGTATTAAAATGTGAGTTATTCATCACATTGTCACTTGAAAATACTAGTTAATTATACATGCATTGTTGCAGGCCCAACAAAATTTAAAAAGACAATAGCAAATGATAGTTTATTTCTTTTATAGATGGACATGTCAAGTGCAATATACACGTGGTTTCAAAAGTTAGAACTTCTCTATTTTGTCCTTCCTTGCTAAGTATCACGGGCACCTTTCGGAGGGCTAGAGTTCAGCAATTGTAACTTACCTATTTTTCCTTTGTCCGAGCTTGTTAAAACAACAAGTTTTCTCCGCTCGGCTTGTTAACATAATAAGCTCAGATTTGAAACTCGGCTAGACTCAATAAGCTCGTTTAACTCGTTATAGTTTGCCAACATGAGCGCATACGAGAACTAGTAATTATCCATCTAATTCAAAACTAGAACACCATTAGTTATTTCACAATTTCACATATCCATCCAGAGGGTAGATCAATGCAAAAAGATAACCATTACATGTGCAAGAGACATTGACGTGGTTTTGACAATCATTTATGGGAAATTTGAGGATTTGTAATTTAAAGAGTTTAACAAGCTAAACTAGTAACTCGTAAACTTGGATTGTTTAGGTTGGTCCACAAACAAGCTCAAATCCAAAACCCAACCCAAATCTTTGGACACTGAGTTAGAGACGAGTTGAGCCGAGCTTCGAGTTACTCTCTTAGCTCACGAGTTTCAAGTCAAGTCCTACTCTTTTTCCATCAGGGATCTTTAGGGCCCAGTGCTCAATTTTTGAGAGAAATCGAGCTCCTCCCCCTCGGGGTGGCCACACCATCCCACATCCTTGTTCCTCGCGTAGGTGTGGGCCAGCGTACTCATCTTTTCTATTCTCTCCTATAATCACCAAGGAGTCTTTTCTCCCCCAACAAAAAAAGGACACTATAAAAAATAGTAACAAATGGCCCAAACTAAGAAACAACTTATGATATCCAACAAGCAAACTTGGTAAAAAACTTCATAAAATCCGCAGATATATGCAAAAGCATCTTTAGTGCGTAGATACATGTAAATCTAGACAAATCCAATTCACTTATTTTCGGATAGAGGAAGGACTAACAATAATATCTTTGCAACAAATTGCAAAGATGGTTTGTAGCAATAATAACCACTTCTTTCATAAAAAAGTTATAATTCGGATTTCTCAAATTTCCCATGTGAAATATCTTTGCAGCAGATTTCATAGTCACTTGAAGCAATAATCACCAGTGTTTCCTGTTAAACAACCCCTGCCGGCTGGCCAGTCCCGAGGATGCTCCACAAACGAGGAAGAAGACTAGAGTCAAAGGCACACAAGAATTACACAAGGAACAAGGAGCTTTATTGATATCTCTCTGGTAAGTTCACGTACAATGATTGCTCCTTTATATATAGACTAAAGGGGATAGGATACCCACATGGGCTAACCCTAGCCTGGTAGAGGCCACACCGAATAGGCCTCTACTGGCCCAGTTTCGCAACACTCTCCCTGGGTATCTTATCTGTATAACCATGTCTCAAAACTCCGAAAAACCCAGTGGAAAAAATATGGAGAAACGCACATGGTATACTTCTTGCTATGTTGCACGAATTGCCTCATTAAAAAACTCATGTGAGAAACTTGATAAAAACTCACTAAGGGAAAAAAGAGTACAATTCACGTAACTATAAAGTTAAGCACTCAATCATCGGGATCGAGATTTCAACGATGAGTTTGTGAAGATTCTTCCCCTGAACCTTGCATCTCCCTAAGTCTCATCATGACAATTCCATGAACACATCTCTCAAAAGAAGATGCTGGCAATGATTTAGTGAACAAATCAGCGAGATTTTCACATGACTTAGTATGCAAGACTTTTACTTCGTTCGACTTTTGCAGTTCATGTGCATAGAAAAACTTGGGGTTTATATGCTTTGTGAGATTGCTATTCACGTAACCCGACTGGACTTGTGCAACACAAGCAGCATTATCTTCATAGATAATTGTTGGGGTTTGTACGGTGTTCATCCCACATGACATCTGGATGTGGCTGACTACTCGTCGAAGACATACACATTCTCGTGATGCTTCATATAATGCTATGATTTCCGAGTGGTTCGTTGAAGTTGACACAAGCGTTTGCTTAGACGATTTCTAGGAAATCGCTGTTCCACCATAAAGGAAAACATATCCAGTCTGCGACTTGGATGTGTGCGGGTCTGAAAGGTACCCAGCATCTGCATAGCCTACAACAGATAGGTCTTGGTTCTTTTGGTAAAACAAGCCAAGGTCTTTGGTCCCTTGTATGTACCTAAAGATGTCCTTAACGCCTTTCCAATACTTCTTGGTAGGCTTAGAACTATACATAGCAAGCAGATTGACGGCGAATGCAACATCCGGCCGTGTACAATTTGCGAGGTACATAAGTGCGCCAACTGCACTTAAGTAGGGGAATTCCGGTCCCAGAATTTCCTCCCCTCTTCTTTAGGCCTGAACGGGTCCTTATCTTGCTGCAAAGATCTTTCGACCATCGGGTTCTTAGAAGGATATGCTTTTTCAAACCCAAATCGTTCCAATACCTTCTGGGTGTAGGCCGACTGGTGAACTAGAATCTCAGCAGGGGAATACTCAAGTTGTAGACCCAGGCATAACTTAGTTTTGCCTAAGTCTTTCATCTCGAATTCTGACATCAGGTAGGAACTCGTTTCCTCAATATCGTTAGTTGTACCGATTATTAAGTCGTTCATGTACACCAAGATAATACAGAAACCATCCTGGGATCTCCGTATAAAAACACATGGGAAATCTTCATTGCTCGCGTAGCCCTTCTGATGAAGGAAACCGCTTAAAAGATTATACCACATCCTACCTGATTGTTTTAGTCCATAAAATGACTTCTTAAGCTGAACACTGTATAAGCTCTTGTTTGCTCTATCCTGGTTCGGGACAAGGATACCTTCTGGTACTTTCATGTATATGTCCGAATCCAAGTTACCATATAGGTAAGCGGTGACAACATTCATCAGTTTCATTTTTAAGTCCATGTTTACTGCCATTGAGATCAAGTATCTAAAGGTAATTCCATCCATGACCAGGGAGTAAGTTTCCTCAAAGTCGACACCTGGTCGCTGAGTGAAACCTTGAGCAACGAGTCTTGCTTTGTACCTTACTACTTCAGTATTCTCGTTTCTCATTCAAACAAAAACCCACTTATGGCCAACAGGGTGAATGTGGGGAGGAGTTAGACAAATAGGTCCAAATACCTCTCTTTTGTTTAACGATAATAATTCAGCAGTGATTGCCTTCTGCCAATCTTTCCATTCCGATCTTCTCTTACAATCAACGAGCGTGTTAGGTTCAGGGTCAAGATCTATGATTGAGGCAATTTTCTTGGCAAAATTAACGTTGACATTTGCCATGGCTCGGTTGTATGACTCGCTCGAATTAACATAATTAATGGCCATTTCGTCATGGAGTGCATGAGGCACATCCTCTTTCTCCACCGGATTTCCCAATCCAGGGGCTAGGTCCTTTAGCTTTCCTGCTCTGATGTGTGCGCACACAACTTCGCTGGGTATTTCCGATATAGGAAAATTCAAGTCCGGAATTTCGTGCACTGAAATATCCGTACTTGTGCCAGGTCTCAACTGGCTCCCCTCAAGAGGGGCAGACTATAATAAATCTCTCTTATCCTTTTTCTTCGGGTGTCCCCGGGTACTTGGGATTTGAGAAACCGAATTCCGCGTCCTCTTAGGCCTTGGAATGGGAGAGGGTATACCATCATTTTTCTTCGGTATTCAACCCTTTCCGGTGCATTGCGTGCATGCACATACGACTTTGTCACAGTCTTTAAATCACTAAAATGATTAGGCAGTTGATTCGCTAGGGAGTGCAAATCTAGTATCTTTTGGACTTCTCGATTGGACACAACAGTGCGTGAGTCATGAGCGTGGATCACCGTGGCTTTCCACGTGATTTCTCGACTTTTGTCATCCAGGGTTTATTACCTCCCCCCAAAGTTGGAAAAAGATCCTCGTCAAAAATGCAGTCAGCAAAACGGGCCGAGTGACAGTTACCTGTCAAGGGGTCCAAAATCTTGATTATGGACACAGTCTCATAACCAACGTATATCCCTGACTTATGGAGTGGTCCCATTGTTGATCGCTGGGGTGGTGGTATAGGTACATATACCTGGCAGCCGAACCTACGTAGGTGGGAAAAAATTTCGATGCCGACCCTTGTGCAAGTTGGATAGGAGAGTGGTTGTTGTAGGCCGATGGTCGAAATTTGATGAGATTAGCAGCGCGTAACACCGCGTGTCCCCAATATGTAGTTGGTAAATTATAACCCTGAAGGAGTGGTCGGGCAATGAATTTAATTCTTTTAATCAATGCCTCCGCAAGTCCATTTTGAGTGTGGACATACGGTACAGAGTGCTCAAGTTTGATTCCTGTTGTCATGCAATAATCATCGAATGCCTTTGAAGTAAATTCCCCGGCATTGTCCATTCAAATAGAATTTAAACGATAATCAGGGAATTTATTTCTTATTTGTATTATCTAGGAGATCAACTTTGCAAAAGCATGGTTCCTTGTTGACAACAGGCAAACATTGGACCATTTAGAGGAAGCATCAATGAGCACCATGAAGTACAGAAACGGCCCCGAGAGGGGCTGAAATTGACCACATATATCCCCTTGTATACGTTCCAAGAACGCGGGGAGTTTATCCTTCACCTTTAGGGGGACAGTCTAATGATCAATTTCCCCGTAGCGCATACGGAGCACACGAAATCATCGGGATTCGGGAAATTTTTCACATTAACATTATGACCATTCGAGTTGTTAATTATATTTCTCATCATCCTAAGACCGGGGTGGCCTAACCTATCATGCCAAAGGCAGAATAGTTCAGAGCTTCTAAAGACAGTCTTAAGGATAGTGTAAACAGGTGGTGCTACTATCTTAGTGTAGTACAGCCCAATAGCTAATGAAGGGAGTCTTTCGACAACATGTTTACCATTTTCGTCGCACTTGGTAATGAGTAGGAACTCCTTTCCATTCTCATCATCATCGGTCTCTACATGGAAACCATTTGCGCGGATGTCTCTAAAACTCAAGAGAGTACGAGTCGACTCTGGGTACAACAATGCCTCTTCAATGATCAGAGTTATTCCATTCGGGAGTATGGTAGTTGCTCTTCCGGAGCCAACTACATTCGAACCACAGTCGGCGATCGTCATTATGTTACCAGGGTTTTTGGTAATAGACTCAAAGTACTTTGTTTCTCTCAAGATGGTATTTGTGGTGCCGCTATCAGCAAGGCATGTTTCCTCCATTTGGGCGCCACACGCGTTCTAAAATATAGTGTCTAATTAATATAATGGAGCAAGGAAGATGCTACATCAAGTAAGTAAAACACATAAATGTAGGGGTTCGTAGCATGGAAAACAAAAAAATTCTACCGCATGCAAACAAACAAGCCAAGATTTATCTACTAGATTGTAGCAACGAGTTGATAGAGGAACTCACCCTCAAAGATTCCAAAGCTGTTAACGAGAGCGGATTCTCGTGGGTGATGTAGTCGTACTCTTGCCGATCTCAAGATCGTGTAGATGATCCTTCCGGCGCTGCGTTCCGGCAGCGCTTCCGCAGTCGGTCACACATTCGGTACTCGATGAAGACCTTCCTCTCCCTTGTTCCAGCAGGCAGCGGAGGTTGTAGCACTCTCCTCGCGATTTCGGCAGCACGACGGTGTGGTACCGGAAGTAGAGGGGAGATCCCGCAGGGCTTCTCCTTAAGCCGGAGCGAGTATGGTAGACTATGAGAGAGGCCTTGGCGATCTAGGGTTTAGAGGCACCAAGGGAGGAGGCTAGGCCGGCGGCTAGGGATTGGGGAGAGCCCCAACTCGGCGGCTAGGGCAAACCCTAGGGCGGCGGCGACTTGTGGTGGTCGGCGGCTAGGGCTAGGGTTTTGGTGGAGAGAGGTGTGTGCTAGAGGGGGCACCCCTGCCCCTTCTTTTATAGGTGGGAGGGCGCCGGGCAAGGGGAGGGAATCCTCCCCCAAGTCGGCCTCCTTGGCCGGCGGGTGGAGGGAGAGGAACTCCTCCCCAAGTAGGTTTCCTACTCTCCCTCCACCAAGCAAAACTGCCGTTTGACTTTTTCAAATTGGCGTTTGACTTTTCAAACTAGGATTTGATTTATCCCTTTATATTGCTCAGCCATGATACCTAGTACATGATGCAACCGTTCCACATTGTCATGACACATTCATGTACCCTTCCCCTCCGGAGTGTCGGACCTTTCGGAAACTTCTAGAACATTACCGATGAAAACACCGGAATCATTCCCCAACTCCGAAACAGGACTTTCCTTATATGAATCTTATTCTCCAGACCATTCCAGATCTCCTCGTGATATCCCGAATCCCATCCGAGACTCCGAACAACATTCGGTCTCTTACTCATCATTCCATAACTACTCAACAACATCGAATCCTTAAGTGTGTCTCCCTACGGTTCGTGAATTATGCGGACATGATCGAGACACTTCTCCAATCAATAACCAATAGAGGAATCTGGAAATTCATATGGCTCCCACATATTTCTACGATTACTTTGCGATCGAATGAACCACTTACATACGATACCAATTTCCCTTTGTCTCACGATAGTTTACTTATCCAAGGTTTTGATCGTCGGTATCTCTACATACCTAGTTCAACCTCGTTACCGATAAGTACTCTTTTCTCGTTCCCGTGGTATGTGATCCCTTGTGAGCCAGTCACATGCTTGCAAGCTAATTGGATGACATTCCACCGAGAGGAGAGTATATCTATCTGTCATATGGATGGACAAATCCCACTCTTGATCCATGTGTCTCAACCCATACTTTCCGAACACTCAATGCCACCTTTATAGCCACCCAATTACGGTGTGGTGTTTGATGTCATCAAAGCATCCTTCCGGTGATGGTGATATGCATGATCTCATGGTCGAAGGAATTAGGTTACTATGTATCAGAAAGCTTATAGCAATTGAACTATTAAAATGACTTGATCTTTATGCTACGCTTATCTATAGGAGTATGTCCTTCATACCATTCTCCTAATGATATGATCTTGTTGTTAATAACATCTCAATGTTCATGATAGGGAAACCACAATCATCTATTAACCAACAAACTAGTATTATGAAGAGGCTTTAATAGGGACTCTTATTTAGTTTACAAATCACACAAGTATTAATGTTTCCTTGTTAATACTGTATAGCATGAATGTAAACATTTATCATAAACACAAAGATATAATAATAACTACATTAATTATTGTCTCTAGGGCATATCTCCAACAATAAACATTTCAGAGCATAACACAACCATCTCATATTAAATAATGGAATAAATTAATGAAATAAATGTCATCCAATCGCCGGAAATAAATAAATGTTTTGCTCTCATAGAGCTTACAACCATATCGAAAGATTGTATCAGATTATTTGCCGAATGAAATCATGAAGTAAATAACAACAAAAAGGAGCTCAGGTGGATTCTACAAAGAAACCATCAATCTCAGCTGCTATCTCAAGATCGCTGAGCTTCTCTTTGTTGGCTATCATCATCGAGGCAGCAGAAATGTCTAGCTGGGGCATGGGAGGGGGCACGACGTGCTCAACCTCCATGGGCACAGTGGCGTTCGTGGGAACTGTAGGGGTTCGTAGCATGGAAAACAAAAAAATTCTACCGCATGCACACACACAAGCCAAGATCTATCTACTAGATTGTAGCAACGAGTCGATAGAGGAACTCACCCTCGAAGATTCCAAAGCGGTTAACGAGAGAAGATTCTCGTGGGTGATGTAGTCGTACACTTGCCGATCTCAAGATCGCGTAGACGATCCTTCCGGCGCTGCGTTCCGGCAGCGCTTCCGCAGTCGGTCACACGTTCGGTACTCGATGAAGACCTTCCTCTCCCTTGTTCCAGCAGGCAGCGGAGGTTGTAGCACTCTCCTCGCAATTCCGGCAGCACGACGGCGTGGTACCGGAAGTAGAGGTGAGATCTCGTAGGGCTTCGCCTTAAGCCGGAGCGAGTATGGTGGACTATGAGAGAGCCCTCGACGATCTAGGGTTTAGACACGCCGAAGAGGGGGCTTGGCCGGCGGCTAGGGTTTGACCTAGGCGGCGGCGGCGAGATTCCCTAGGCCGGCGGCGGCTAGGGTTAGGGTTTAGAGGTAGGGAACTTGTGTGTTTAGGAGGGGAGCCCTGCCCCTCCTTATATAGGTGGAGGGGGCGCGCCAGGGGAGGGGAGTCCCTCCCCAACTCGGCCTCCAAGGTGGGCCAGCGGTGGAGGGGAGGAACTCCTCCCGAACTCGGATTCCACCTCCCCTCCACTTCCCAAAATAGTCGTTTGACTTTCAAATTGGCGTTTGACTTTTTCAAACTAGGATTTGATTAAACCCTTTATTTTGTTCAGCGATGACACATAGTACATGATGCAATCATTCCAACTTGGTATGACACATTCATGTACCCTTCCCCTTCGGAGTGTCGGACATTCCCGAATCTTCTAGAACATTCCCGGTGAAAACACCGGAACCATTCCCCAACTCCGAAACAGGACTTTCCTTATATGAATCTTATTCTCCGGACCATTCCGGATCTCCTCGTGATATCCCGGATTTCATCCGAGACTCCGAACAACATTCGGTCTCTTTCTCATCATTCCATAACTACAGAACAACATCGAATCCTTAAGTGTGTCTCCATACGGTTCGTGAATTATGCGGACATGATCGAGACACTTCTCCGAACAATAACCAATAGAGGAATCTGGAAATCCATATGGCTCCCACATATTTCTACGATTACTTTCCGATCGAATGAACCACTTACATATGATACCAATTTCCCTTTGTCTCACGATAGTTTACTTATCCGAGGTTATGATCGTCGGTATCTCTGCATACCTAGTTCAACCTCGTTACCGATAAGTACTCTTTTCTCGTTCCCGTGATATGTGATCCATTGTGAGCCAGTCACATGCTTGCAAGCTATTTGGATGACATTTCACCGAGAGGGCCCAGAGTATATCTATCTGTCATATGGATGGACAAATCCCACTCTTGATCCATGTGTCTCAACCAATACTTTCCGAACACTCAATGCCACCTTTATAGCCACCCAGTTACGGTGTGGTGTTTGATGTCATCAAAGCATCCATCCGGTAAAGGTGATATGCATGATCTCATGGTCGGAGGAATTAGGTTACTATGTATCAGAAAGCATATAGCAATTGAACTATTAAAATGACTTGATATTTATGCTACGCTTATCTATAGGAGTATGTCCATCACATCGTTCTCCTAATGATATGACCCTGTTGTTAATAACATCTCTATGTTCATGATCAGGAAACCATGATCATATATTAACCAACAAGCTAGTTTAACAAGAGGCTTTACTAGGGACTCTTTTATGTTTACAAATCACACAAGTATTAATGTTTCCGGTTAATACAATTATAGCATGGTATGCAAACATTTATCATAAGTATGAAGATATGATAATAACCACTTTATTATTGCCTCTTGGGCATATCTCCAACAGTCTCCCACTTGCACTAGAGTCAATAATCCAGTTTCAAACCTTTGTGTATTCAACACCTATGGCTTTCCGGTGTTGTATGTACACTATTGCTAGTGGTCAACTGATCTCCGGATCTGACACTTCCAGGGCCATGTGTAATTGCATGTCTTTGCGTCTCCACGCATCACTCATTCTCTAATGAGATGTCTTTGTATAATTTTGGTCCTTTGGTGAGACCTTTAGTTCTTTGGGGTTAAAACATATTGATAATATTGTCGCACAATATATCTTCATAGTATTATCCCGCTGTGAACTACACCTAGTTTGATAACAAACTACTTGACACAAATGCCCTCTTTAGCTGCTATTATAGCAGTCATATACTTAGCCTTTTGTTGTAGTATCTGTCACAATGTCTTAACTTTGGAACTCATCCAAATCCATTTATGCAACTTACTTTCCATTATATTGTGCCACCCTTAGTTTAGATTGAGATAAACTTAATTTGTACTTTGTGACAAAACTAGTATCAATGTAGTACTTTACAATGAACTAACCATCTATTTGTCACTTCTACAAATAATATACTCTTAGTTCTTCCAAGAGATCATAAGAATATCCTTACTATTGTCCAATGATCAACTTATGAATCATTCTGGTATATGCTCATAACATTTAGAGTATAGGACATATCTGGATTTGTACATATCACAGTATGATTGATATAAATACTCTTTGTGATTTCATACATCAAGTATCAATTTATACTTGAATCTTTGTTTCACTTACCCAGTGTCAATACACTTGAATATATCATCAATATTGAACTCATTCAATCCTTTCTGTATGACAAGAACCTTTCTTGTAGTTTCTATATTGAACTCATTCAATACATCATCTATGTACTTTCGGCACAACCATATTAGCGTCTATTGATGCCAAATATTTGGGTTTTGCCTAAGTCTTTCATCGGGATGAAATTCTTAATATGTGTTAATAAAAGATACATCATTTCTAATCAACAATATGTCTTCCACATAATGTATTAGAAACATGTCTTAGCGCTCCCACTTAATTTCTTGCAAATGCAAGCATCTTCATTGTCTCTGATGAAATTAAACTCTTTTAACAGTTTCATCATATTGAAGATTCCAACCCCGCGATGCTCACTTCAACCATTGAAGTTTGCATATGCTTTTAGCAGCCTTTGAATTAACAAAACCCTATGGACCGTGTTAAGCACATGTCCTAGGTAACAATTCTATTAGAAGAACTTGTTTTGTTTTATTCAACTACCACATAACAAAATTATATGTAGTGGTTGCTACATTAATCCGTCTAGACTAAATATCGCTATGAAAGATCAAATCTTTGTCATAATCAACCTTTGAACATTGTTGTGAACTCTTTCCCAACATGTCGACCATTTCATAGATGCGAAACATCCATGTCTATTTCTTTATAGATCCAAACACAACTGTAAGGTCTTACACCTTTCTCGAGGGTCCTTCAAGTTCAAAACTTGATTTCTCGTGTATAGAACTATCACGGATTTTATGGCTTCAAGCCATTTTACGGAGTCAGGGCACATCATCGCTTCTTTTCATGTAGTACGTTCATTGTTCTCAAATAATGATTCAACCCTCAAATCTTGGTATTTGATTGATTACTCGACCTACTTGGTTCAATAGAAACTTTGACCTTCGTAACCACAACCTTTGAGGCACGTGAGCCATGAGCATTGTTGCTGCCTCCGGAACACTTTTCGGCGCTGCGCAACTTTGCACATATAGCTAAGGTTCTTTTAACTTTATCAAAGTTCTATTGTCCTCCCACTTATCTTTTCACGAAAAATTCCTTCTCAAAGAAACTTGACGTTCTAAGTGACAAACACTTTTGTCTCCGATGTTATGGAGGATTACTTAACAGTTATTCGAAATAACATACAAAGACAGGTTCATCCGACTTTGGTTGCAAACATCTTTCTTATGCATAGCATACCAATGTTTAAGAAAGGACAACTTGAGTTTTATCCCAAACCATAACTTTATATGGTGTCATTTCAACGGATTATGATGGAGCTCTTTCCAGTGGAAAAACGGTAGTCTCTAAAGCTTTTAATCTTTAAAATATAATGGCAGTTTTATTATTTACACCTTTGATCTTACCATGTCAAACAAGGTTTAATCACATATCTCGAACGCTCCATACTTCTTATGGTGTTGGGAAAAATGCAAATCCACGGAACGATTCCTTAAATCTTTAGGTATTATGCTAAACTTGTAACTCAAATATCTTCCTTTATGACCTTATCATAAACTATTTATATTCTTGTTACAATGATTTTGCACTTTATCTTGAAAGTCTTTGAACTTTTCAAACGTTTCATACTTCATCCTTATTAAGTAAATATTCATATATTCACTCAAATTTTCGGAGAAGTATATGAAGTTGAAATCCATCGTTCTTGACTACACGTAATGGACTTCGTACAACAATATGTACAAGTTCCAATAAGCTAGTCATTCGTTCCCTTTTGGCCTATGAACAAAGTTTTAATTATCTCTTGGAAAGTTTTACAAGCGTCGTGTGATC
This sequence comes from Avena atlantica, assembly GCA_910589765.1. NCBI lineage: Eukaryota > Viridiplantae > Streptophyta > Magnoliopsida > Poales > Poaceae > Avena > Avena atlantica. The sequence goes on from OU342738.1 coordinate 290,465,665, forward strand.
AAAAAAATCAGAAGACTCCAAAATTCCATCCACATGGAGTTTTCCAATATAATTTAAACGGCGATGTCACTTCCTAAGTGATCTTTCAATCAATTTGTCTTTCGACATTTTTAGCACTAGTTTTATGGATGTGATTTCTCCAACGAGATTTGTGAATCATCCATCTTTTATGGATTACGGCAATTATTTGAACAACCCTTTTGTTCTCATAATACCTGATAAAACAAATGTTGAAGGCAAGCTTTGATGTTTAACGAGCAACACAATAACCCTTTATTTGTTCTCGATGAACATCATCACATATTCTTTTGCTAGTTACTTAGGCCATTGTAGTTCATGAATTGTGTTGTTTCGTATGACGATTCACACCAACAAATTCAGTATCAAATACTTAAGAACCACATTGTTTAATAAGCAAAGAATATATCCATAACATGTATATCATCTATATACTTAAACTGAACAATTCTAGTCTTTTCTTTTCTGCCATATATTTATGAGATTCTGCTTCAGTATTTCCTTTTCTGTTTGAAAGAATCTATCAACATCAATAGTGGAGCCATACACATGACACATAGTCCAAAGCGTGTATAGTTAAATACCAATGTCTTTGGACTTGCACTTTGAAGTAGATCACCATTATCAAATGTTTGGTGTTCTTTCAAATTCCTTTCTTTAGTAATCTCTTGGTGTAGTAAACATTTTACCTACATCAAATATTCACCCTTACCATGGAATTATTCATGATCAAGCTACTTTAGCTTATTGCGGTGAATCGCGAGTATAATGTTGCTCTCCAAAACCTTTTGGAGAATTAAGACATCTAGTGTCTTCAACCTTTTGAAAATTCTCATCAAATATGAGAACATGACTTTTGCCATATTATACTCTATCATGTTGTAACCAAAACTTCGTTTCAGATATCAGAATATCTTCCACACATCATGGTTTCTGAAACAACTCTTTCAGATCCTAGATAACCTTGATTTTAAGATAATCCTTTGAATATCAAGAATCATGGAGACAAACATGATACTCATACACTAACTCTTGGAATTGTCACTCTAGTTTTAATACCAATTATTAAACTTCATGGAGTAACCGGAACTTACTGAAAGTTTGCAATAGGACTTTTAAAATTTAGATTAACACTTCAAAACAATACGATACCAGTTCGTAAAGTAACTAACCAGAAATCTATAGTTCTATCATCTCAATTAAAACTAAGCGCAAGGTGGTAAACGGATGCCAATGACTACAACAATTATGCAAATTCACTTTGATTTAATTTATGATAAATAGTGTTCAACTTTTAATCATATTGTCGTTGAACTCCCACTCAAAACAATATCCCTCACATTGTTTTAGTGATCACACGAACAAAATCCACCACATCAAAACCGATCATCACGAGAGTTGATGTAGCTTCAATGGCGAACAATCATCATGTTCATCATATCTACTATATGACTCATGCTTTACCTTTCGGTGATCCGTGTTCCGAGACCATGTCTGTACATTCTAGGCTCGTCAAGATTAAACCTTAGCTTCCGCATGAGCAAATCTGGCTTGCTCACGTTGTATACACTCGCAAAATCTAACACACCCGATCATCACGTGGTGCTTCGAAACAACGAGCTTTAGCAACGGTGCTTACTAAGGATGAACACTTTAAAACTTGAAATTGTGTGCTTGAGGGATCATCTTATAATGCTACCGTCGTGAACTAAGCAATACAAGATGCATAAAGGATTAACATCACATGCAATTCATAATATGTGATATGATACGGCCTTTCTTCTTGTGCTTCCGATCTCCATCTTCAAGCACGAACATGATCTCCATCATCACCGGTATTGCATCAAGGTCAATGACGCCGCTCCATGGTTGTCGTCCACCAGCTTCAACTATTACAACTACTTTGAATAGACACGCGGGTCTTAACAGAATTTAAAGACAACCATATGGCTCCTGCCGGTTGCCAACTTACAATAAGGAATATTGCATACATCAAATATAATCACAATCATGGCCATATCACATCACAGCACACCCCTGCAAAACAAAGTTAGACGCCTCTATTTTTTTTGCATGTTTTACGTGGTTTGGGGCTTTCAAAAAGTGTCGTTCTAACTTACGAACATAAACCACAACATTGATACTAGTATTGTTAATCACCCGTTGTAAATTGGATCTTAACTATGCTAGGAGAAACAAGCACCCGCAAAGCCACTTATGCAATACAAGTTGCATGTCAAGCGTGGAGCAAGTCTCATGAACGATGTCATGTAAGGTTAGCCCGGGCCGCTTCATCCCACCATCCCGCAAGATGCAAAGTACACAAGAAGCAATCGACAACAAAAGCATCAACGCCCACAATGACCATTGTGTTCTACTCGTGCAACAGATCTACATATAGACACGACTCTGATACCACTGTAGGGGTTCGTAGCATGGAAAACAAAAAATTTCTACCGCATGCACACAAACAAGCCAAGATCTATCTACTATATTGTAGCAACGAGTCGATAGAGTAACTCACCCTCGAAGATTCCAAAGCGGTTAACGAGAGCAGATTCTCGTGAGTGATGTAGTCGTACACTTGCCGATCTCAAGATCGTGTAGACGATCCTTCCGGCGCCGCGTTCCGGCAGCGCTTCCGCAGTCGGTCACACGTTCGGTACTCGATGAAGACCTTCCTCTCCCTTGTTCCAGCAGGCAGCGGAGGTTGTAGCACTCTTCTCGCAATTCTGGCAGCACGACGGCGTGGTACCGGAAGTAGAGGTGAGATCTCGCAGGGCTTCGCCTTTAGCCGGAGCGAGTATGGTGGACTATGAGAGAGCCCTCGACGATCTAGGGTTTAGACACGCCGAGGAGGGGGCTTGGCCGGCGGCTAGGGTTTGACCTAGGCGGCGGCGGCGAGATGCCCTAGGCCGCCGGCGGCTAGGGTTAGGGTTTAGAGGTAGGGAACTTGTGTGTCTAGGAGGGGAGCCCTGCCCCTCCTTATATAGGTGGATGGGGCGCGCCAGGGGAGGGGAGTCCCTCCCCAACTCGGCCTCCAAGGTGGGCCGGCGGTGGAGGGGAGTAACTCCTCCCGAACTCGGATTCCACCTCCCCTCCACTTCCCAAAATAGTCGTTTGACTTTCAAATTGGTGTTTGACTTTTTCAAACTAGGATTTGATTAAACCCTTTATTTTGTTCAACGATGACACCTAGTACATGATGCAATCATTCCAACTTGGTATGACACATTCATGTACCCTTCCCCTTCGGAGTGCCGGACATTCCGGAACCTTCTAGAACATTCCCAGTGAAAACACCGGAACCATTCCCCAACTCCGAAACAGGACTTCCCTTATATGAATCTTATTCTCCGGACCATTCCGGATCTCCTCGTGATATCCCGGATTTCATCCGAGACTCTGAACAACATTCGGTCTCTTTCTCATCATTCCATAACTACACAACAACATCGAATCCTTAAGTGTGTCTCCCTACGGTTCGTGAATTATGCGGACATGATCGAGACACTTCTCCGAACAATAACCAATAGAGGAATCTGGAAATTCATATGGCTCCCACATATTTCTACGATTACTTTGCGATCGAATGAACCACTTACATATGATACCAATTTCCCTTTGTCTCACGATAGTTTACTTATCCGAGGTTATGACCGTCGGTATCTCTGCATACCTAGTTCAACCTCGTTACCGATAAGTACTCTTTTCTCGTTCCCGTGATATGTGATCCCTTGTGAGCCAGTCACATGCTTGCAAGCTATTTGGATGACATTTCACCGAGAGGGCCCAGAGTATATCTATCTGTCATATGGATGGACAAATCCCACTCTTGATCCATGTGTCTCAACCAATACTTTCCAAACACTCAATGCCACCTTTATAGCCACCCAGTTACGGTGTGGTGTTTGATTTCATCAAAGCATCCATCCGGTAAAGGTGATATGCATGATCTCATGGTCGGAGGAATTAGGTTACTATGTATCAGAAAGCATATAGCAATTGAACTATTAAAATGAATTGGTCTTTATGCTACGCTTATCTATAGGAGTATGTCCATCACATCATCCTCCTAATGATATGACCCTGTTGTTAATAACATCTCTATGTTCATGATCAGGAAACCATGATCATATATTAACCAACAAGCTAGTTTAACAAGAGGCTTTACTAGGGACTCTTTTATGTTTACAAATCACACAAGTATTAATATTTCCGGTTAATACAATTATAGCATGGTATGCAAACATTTATCATAAGTATGAAGATATGATAATAACCACTTTATTATTGCCTCTTGGGCATATCTCCAACAGGAACCACCAAAGGTGCTTCCACATGTGCTACGTCCTGCGCCACTACGGGCGCGACGTTGTGCACGGGCGCCGCTCCGGGCGCCAGTGGTGCCTCAACCTGGACGAGGTGTGCCTCGGGCGCCTTCTTGTTGGCCTTGAACGTGTCCACGACATGCTTGGGGGCCAAACACTGCCTGAAGAAGTGAGTCTTGGAGCTACAGCGGAAGCAGTCCTGGGGCCTTGCCTCCCCCTTGCCCGTCTTGCGCTGCTTGGCTGGGTTGAAGGAGTTGGGGCCCTTCTTGCCCTTCTTGCCTCGCCTCTTGTAGATGGGCTTGCGAACCTTGTAGGCGTTGTCATTAGCTTCATGACTTGGGCCCCCCGCGAAGGGTTGCGCGGAGAAGTTCTTTTTTAGAACATTATCCTAGGCCTCGGCCACTTGGAGAGCATCAATAAGTGCTGCATATTTCGTGAATCCTTCCTGGCGATAGTTTCGCGAGGACTGGATGTTGTTAGGGTGGAATATGGAGAGAGTCTTGTCTATCTTCTGCTGATCTGTGGTACTGGTTCCACACAGCTGAAGAATGGTACAAATCCGGTGTAACGCGGAGTTGTACTCCCCCACAGTCTTAAAGTCCGTAAACCTCAGATGAATCCAATCTGCCTCCGCCTGTGGCTGAATGGTGTACTTAAGCCTAGAGAATCGCTTGTTGAGGGTGGTCCAAAGGGCAGAAGCACTCCGTTCTGCCATATACTCATTTTTTAGAGTCTCACACATGTGATGGCGGAGGAAATGCAGTGCTTTGGCGTTGTTCGCCGGGATGGTGGTGCTGGGGGCCGTCTGGGTCCTCGCACTCGGCGCACCCTTGATGCATCGGCCCTCGAGGACGATCACCACGTCCGAGGCCCAAATCAGGTAGTTTAGCCCTTCCTGGGTCAACTCCGGGAACTCACGGCTCACGATTCCGGTCATATGTAATTTATGCAAAGTGTGTAAGATTATAGTAGTTAATCGGTTGCATAAATGCGATAATCAAGACAATTATTCAAATATGACGGCGTTCTAAAATTTAAATTAAAAACGATACAAGCTAACTATGAAATACAAAGTATTAAAATCATGCGATAATTAATAACCGCAGCAAAACATAGAACAAAAGCTTGTACAAAAGAAATGGTATTAACGACGCGTACGAAATGTGAAAAACGAAAAAATTGATGATTTTTCGAGCAGATCAGATCTGTGACAAGCTGGCCCAGTCCACCATGCCACTGCCTCACCTCCTATTTTTTCGTTTTTAAGGTCCGATTTCAGCTCTTACTAGGCCGTCTGCATGTGCTGGCCCACGCCCACAGTTCCTGCCCACTAGTGGGGGGAACGACGCAAGCAGCACCCGAGGGGGTGGCGGCGGTAGTAGCTTGCTACACGTCATTCGGGCCGCCGACACCGGGGCCAGCAGAACGGAGGCGCATGACGGGGAGGGGTGGGCGATAGGGCGAGGGCTTCGCCGACGCGCGTGCCCCGCGGCCAGAGGTGGCCATGGCAGCCAGCGACAGCTCCTGCACGTGGCCAGCGCGCGCGAACGGCGGCGCGACGGGCGGTTGGCGGCAACGGCGCGCGCGGGCTACCAGGGCGTGGCCGTGCGGGCGCGCATGCACGGTCATGGCGCTAGGCGGGGGCCAGCGGGGCCAGGCCGGGCGGCGCGGAGGAGCATGTCGGCCAGCGGGGCCTCGGCCGGCAGCGTCGTGCAGTGACGTCAGGCGTGGCCAGCAGAGCCGGGCGGCGTGGCTAGTGGATGCGGTGGCCGGCGGCAGCTTGCGACGCGGGCGCGCGGCGACCGACGGCAGCTAGCAGCTGCGCATACGTGCGTCGAGCGGCCATGGCGGCAAGCAGCGGGCGCAACAGCCAGCAGGGCCTTGCGTGTGGCGGCGCGGTGCTCGCAGCCAGCAGGGTCGCGGCGCAGTGGCCAAGTGAGGCTCGTGGCGAGTGAGGACGGTGGCGCCCTGGAGACTTACGGCGGGCGGCGGCTATGGCGCGAGCACGTACAAAACAAAGGAACACAAAGTATAAAAAAATGTAGATCAATCGGATCTACTAAAGGAAATGTCCAAGATCAATCAGATCTACTAAAAAAGTCTAGATCGACACAGCAGGTTTACGGTACAGTCAACAAGATCCTAAGCCGAGAGTGATTAAATCGACATTGGTCGGCGACAGCAGGTCAGCTCGACTCCCGGGAGGAAAATCCGTACCATAGATGAGATCTAAAAAACGTGCTGAACGCAAAAATTGAAAGTAAATCGCGCAACGAATCTATTTTTTGTGGTCAATTTCGGATTACCTTCAACGAAAGCCTGCGTGACACAGGCTCGACGGTGGCTTGACGGAGGCTCGACGGAGAGACACGTTCTGATAACGTGTTAAACAACCCCTGCCGGCCGGCCGGTCCCGAGGCTGCTCCACAAATGAGGAAAAAGACTAAAGTCAAAGGCACACAAGAATTACACAGGGATAAAGAGCTTTATTGATATCTCTATGATAAGTTCACTTACAATGATTACTCCTCTATATCTATATCTATACCTAATAATAAAGGAAAGAGTGTTTTTTGTAGTACCTACACTTTCTGGACGACTTACCCTCCCACAAAAGTACATATAACACCATATACGAGGTACCGGTTCGTTCCTCTATTTTCTATTTTTTTGTTTCACATCCCACGGTCGATTTTCTCTTTTCTGCCGCACTGCTTGCATTTATCTGCCCTGACCGCGAGGTGAAGGTGCCCAAGCAGCTACATGGTGCACGTCCATATTGCTTGGCTGTCCGCCATGAGTTTCACGTTGTTCCCTGCTGGTCGTCGATTGGAGCCTGAACTGGATAAAGGGCCACGCTATCCCTCGCCGCCACGCCGATCCCTGCGCGCCGTCCAGCTACCTCGAGCCGCCATCCCGCGAGCTGCTCTACTGCCGCCGCCGTGCGTGTCACATGTTCCTCCAAACAGGAGGCACCGAGGCGTACTTATACGACAACAGTGACTCGGCCGATCCGTAGCAGACTCCTACGCATCGGTTGTGTCCGGATACAAGTACGGGTTTGCGGCCACAGTCTCCGATGGCGGCGGCTCTTCTTCCCTCGACCAGAGCCGATCGAGTTTGCATCGGAGTGTTGGCCACTTCTAAGATCCCTATGTTAGAACAAGTCGGAGAAGATCCAGTCGAGACAGACGCGCATGCATTGTGATCCATATAGTCATATCAGGCATTGTGATCCGTATGTTAGAACAAGTCGGAGAAGATCCAGGTCGATGACGTGCTCCATATAGTTATATCAGGCATTGTGATCAGCAGGCTCATCTCATACATCGAGGTACTATAATGCTCGGCCAGCGGCCACGCCTCCAAGACAACGCGGTGCAAGAGCTGACCAGAAGTTCGTCAGGTAACTAACACCGACCGTTGTAAGGCCATGTCGAGCGTCAGGGAGGCTATCAAGCGCGTTGTGTTCGACACACTAGACAGCTGACCCCCTGAAATTGCTCTTGATCTGGTGCCATAGGTGGAGAGGCTATTGCAAATTATAGAACCAAACACGAAGAAGACACAATGATGATCGAAGCCGACAAGCCACAATCCCGGGATGATTTTCGTGACCCAATTTTCAGCTATCTGAAACACAATGCAATGCCGTGCTAGCTAACTTCATATCACCTGATATCTCTATGATAAGTTCACGTACAATGATTACTCCTCTATATATATAGACTAAAGGAGATAGGCTAACCGAATAGGCTAACCTTAGCCTAATAGAGACAACACCAAATAAGACTCTACCGGCCCAGTTTACTAACACTTTTAGCAAAAAAAAAAATCCTTGTGAGGAATCTCTTTGCATCCCGACCGGCGTGCGTGCTCCTTCGCTACAAACGTCCGCCTCCCGCTTCGCCCACCACCCCACCCCAACCCCAAATTCCCTCCCCCTTCCTCCTCCCCCGCAACGCGCGACCCGTCGCACGTCCCATCACCTCCATCCCTCACCCCACACCTCTCCCACCTCCTCCATTGCCAAATCCCCTCTCGATTCCACGACCCGATCTCACGGTGGCGCTGCTATCCTAGGGTTTCGTCGTCAAGCTCCGTGGCGCGGATTCCGCGAACCCTGGGCCTCAGCTCGTTGGACGCGCGCGTCGGATCAGCGGTGGAAGGCGGCGGCATAGGCGAGCGAGCATGGTCGGATCACGGGAGAAGGCGGCGGGCGGGAGCGGGTGCGTTGGCGGCGGCGGAGGAGGGGAGCGTCGCAAGTACTCGATCCTCGCCGACGACTACGAGCTGTACGAGGAGATCGGGCAGGGCGTCAGCGCCATCGTCTACCGCGCGCTCTGTAGGCCGTTCGGCGAGATCGTCGCCGTCAAGGTGCTCGACTTCGAGCGCACCAACAGCGACCTGGTAATGGCGCCGTTTCCCCCGCCTAAGTGGCTAAATCCGTTGTTCGTTTCGCTAGAATTGTTTTTTACGTTGAGCAGCTGACTGTATATGAATCTAAACCGGTTGGGCGATGGTGGTTAATTTTAAAGGTGCAAATATGTCATGTAGAGGGAATCTGATAGGCTCCTGAGTTGTATGATTGACTTCTAGGCAGATTGTCTCTCGCAATTTCGTTGGTCCTATTCAAGTTTATGTCCCTCTCCATGCTGCTTTTTGTTTCTAAAATGCCCAACACCGGTTCTTGATACAGAACAATATCATGCGTGAAGCTCAGACGATGAATCTCATAGATCATCCTAATGTCGTCAAGGCACTTTGTTCATTTGCAAATAACCAAACGTTATGGGTAGTTATGCCGTACATGGCTGGAGGATCTTGTCTGCACATAATGAAATCAGTCCATCCAAATGGTTTCGAGGAAGCTGTCATTGCAACAGTGCTTCGTGAAGTTCTTAAAGGTTTAGAATATCTTCATCATCATGGGCATATACATCGTGATGTCAAGGTAAATGCACATTTAGACCTAACTGTGTTCATGTATATTGGAACGGTCTGCTGTTCCCCTCTGCTGGGCGCTACATTGATATTGCGAGTGAATTCGTAAATATTCTTCTGATTTACCCTTTCAGACAAGTTAAATTACTGTTTCTTGTGACCATAGGCAGGAAATATCCTAGTTGATTCTCGTGGTGGAGTTAAGCTTGGAGATTTTGGGGTTTCTGCTTGCCTTTTTGAATCTGGTGATAGGCAGCGTGCTAGAAATACTTTTGTGGGAACTCCTTGCTGGTAGTTTTCTATAAATAAATAAATATGATTTTATTTCTGCTACAAAGCTTTTCTTGACATAGCTCATTTGTGGACTATTTAATGATTAGGATGGCACCCGAGGTAATGGAGCAACTACATGGATATGATTTCAAGTAGGCTACTTATTATACTGGATCACTTATATTAACTAACAGGGTACCTTTCCTTCAAAATTTCTTGTTAACTGGGGCTGCTCTGAACAAAATATGAAATATATTGCAGGGCAGACATATGGTCCTTTGGAATTACTGCACTTGAACTTGCTCATGGTCACGCTCCTTTCTCAAAGTTCCCTCCTATGAAGGTATTACTCAAGCAGGCACCATACAATATCTTTGAAGAAATCCGTTTTCTTATGATATGTGGTCAACTTGAATGCTTCTAAGACTGTATTTCATTTTCTTTTGCTAGGTCTTGCTTATGACACTTCAAAATGCTCCCCCTGGTCTTGATTATGAAAGAGATAGGAAATTTTCAAGGGTAAATATATTTGAGATGATCTCTCGCCTCGATAATCTGTAAACGTGGACTTATTTATGCATACTGGTTTCTTATAACAGCACTTTAAGCAAATGGTCGCCATGTGTTTAGTAAAAGAGCCTTCAAAAAGACCGACTGCAACAAAACTGCTCAAGCAATCCTTTTTCAAGCAAGCTCGTTCCAATGATTACATTGGTCGGAAAATTTTGGAAGGATTGCCTGGCCTTGGTGCTAGATATCAAGCTTTGAAGGTACACTGGTTTAAATGGTCCATGACTACTTGGTCAGCTCATCTTCTTTATGAGTTTAACATGGGATCTTAACGACTCACAGGAAAAGGACGAACATTTGCTTGCTCAAAAGAAAATGCCCGATGGTAAAAAGGAAGAAATCTCGCAGGTGCTAATTCTAAATTTTGGATATATCATTCCTGAAAATGGTCCTATTCTCGGAGTAGTAAAATCAAGCAAGTATTTCATCTTCCGTTGCCCCCCTTTTTGCATTGTATGGGTGTGGCCACATTAATATTATTGCCAACCATGGTTTTTAAGGCATCCGCTTTAGGACGCCTAGGCGTCAAGGCGCCCACCCTCCGCTTTGCAAAAACAACCGCTTTAGGCGTCCAAAGCGCCCGCGCCAGATGGCCTTAAGGCGCCTTAACGCCTCAAAAACCATGTTGCCAACGGCACCGGTAAGCATGATTGCCAAACAAAACATGCAATCCATGTTGGTTTCTTTATCCAATGATTACTTTTTTACTCCCCCCCCCCCCCCCCCACACACACACACACCCACCCACCCATAACATGAGAAGGATAGGGATTTTCAGAACGTAATGTGCAAAACATATATTTATTAACTTGTTTCGGAACTTTTGTTGCTTCGAAAGATAAATGTGAAGCATATAAGTTTTTGATTAATCTGGGTTGGATAGGTCATGGCCTGACAAAAGTGTGCATAGTAGTCACTCAGATATCTTCCGAAATGATAGAGTTCGACATTTGGATGTGGGTTATACACGCCATGCTACAATTGGACCAGGTAGGGGTGACTAGTTTAGGGATGTTCGAGAGGGTAGTGGCGCCATTTTTCTGGTGGCACACGCCGGAGCATGTGGTACGGTGGCCGCATGGAACTCTAGAGCTGCCCCATCTTGCTTCATGGGAGAAAATTGCAGGTAAGAAATGGATTCCTGCGGGAACGGAACAATATTGTAATTTGAGGGAAATGGCATGGCAGTATGGTAGTTTGGACGGGATTTGTTTAAGCTGGAAGTGCATCTTTTATTTTATTTCTCGAAAATGCACCCAAACACGTGTCATTTTATTAGAAGAAAAGCGCCAAGACATCAGCTGGAAAAGCACTTTACAAGGTGCTTTAATCCGACTGCAAATAAGCCATTGTGCTTGTGGAAAGTAAAAATTAGCAGGGTGTTTGGTTGGCTATTGGCTTATAACCATGGAAGCACTCTCTAAAGTTTCTTGCTATGCTTCTGATTCTAGTGTCACATGAATCCTTGTTTCCAGCACTAGTTGATATGCATTTCTTGTACAGAAGCTGATATGCATTTATTCCTGAATTGTATGTTCATTTGTGAAGCTTGGGTTGTTCTACGTCTAAAATTAATGTGTTTGGACTTTTGAGTAGACACAGAAGCATGCTTCTTAGCCTATTATTGGCTTCACAAATCTTATTATCATTTCCTTTCGGGGAAAGGAGGGAAACTCCATACTGTCTGATCTAGATTTTTGTGTCGTCTCTGTTTTCTCCTTTTGTCATCGAGACTCGAGGTGATTATTTTATTGCCACTTTATATCATTATTCATCCAGACCCTTCTATTTCTTGTATTGATAGGATGAATACAAAAGGGGTATCAGCAGCTGGAACTTTGACATGGATGACCTGAAGTCTCAAGCCTCACTAGTAGGCATTTAACATTTTAATTTCTTCTTCAATCCTTTTTTTCACATCAGTAACTTGGTATATTTATCTTGACAGGTTACAGAGTGTGAGGACGCAATATCATCTAAAGATACAGATGTATCGTCTTTATATGACTCGGACACCAACTTGCAGGAGCGAACACAAGATGGGCCACTTTTTTCAGGAGGGTTCTCAATGAAGTATGACACTGACATCGTAAGTTTTAGCTCATGTGCAAAGTTACATGTTCTAATGTAGCATTTTACTCTCACGTCTCATCTAACATCAAGCAAAGTTGGTAGGAAAATGATTTCATGGCCAATGATAAGTCAGCTGTTTCATCACCTGAGCAATCCATTTATATATCAAGGTAATTGAATTTGATTTTTTCAACTTCTTCAAAATTATACTGTTGCTTGTAGATGACAATATCTTATTTTATGATGGACAATTCCAGTGACAACGCAAAATTATGTACTATCTCTGTTGTTGCTAGGAATGCATCTGTGAGTGGAGCTCCAAACGGGATGTTGGTGAATGGCCATGTCAAGAAACACAGCTCTATGGAAAACTGTGATTTGGACTTCCAAGAGAAAGATTCTGATGCTATTCCAACAAGCTCGTTTCATGAAAGGAAGTTTTCTTTGAGTTCTTGTTCATCAGATGGATTTCTTTCTTCAAAAGATAGGTTTGTTGTACTTTACAGTCTAAAGAATGAAATCTGAACTTGAAGAATTAACTTAGTTACAAGGAGACAACAAACATGTTTTTCTTGCCTGTGATTTGAATTGTCTTCTAGAACCAGTTCCATTTAATCATGGTTGTATTTCATAGTTTCAATGGGCCAAAAATGCCAGTATCTTGTATGCCTAAACTTGATGAGTAAAAACATTCTAGACTCGTTAGGAAGATAGCAGTCATACATGCTTACATAAAGTTTTTTCTTATCAAGTTACATATGCACTGTCATTGAGTTGAATTTACTTTTCCTGCATAGTCACATAAACTTTTGAGACTCTCGGTATGCATTTTTTATGCCTGAAGATTTTGGTACGATGCCTGTCTTGGGAGATAGTAATGCAACTTCACGTCAATATCTATGACAGTGTCACTGATGGTGGTGTAGTTTTTAAAAACATTGTTTTGCTTGGGTCCCGGTTTCATGTATATTTACCAGCAGTAGTGTCTGGAGAATAACCAAGTTTTGATCATAATTTTGTTTATTAGGAGAAAGTATCTAGATGACGTGAAAGAAAACAAACCAGAAAAAAAATGCCACAAGCATAGGTAGTACAAGAGCTAGAATTTGATCATATGATTGCTGCATAGCTGTACTTTTAATATCTGTAAACCACATTTACCAAAAGGGCATTGCATCAAACTGGAACAAGAAGCTAACATTTCATCGGGATTTCTGTCGTATTAACTAATGCTGTTCCACTTTTGACATCTACAGTTAGTCCTTGTTTGGAACACAGGACCAAATTCTTGTGTTCCATGCCTAATGGCATCCTTCTGGAAGTGGTCCATAGTATTACTAGTCTACTTTTATCTCTTTGTGCTATTTGTTCATAAAGTGTGCAACTATATTTATGCAGTTCTTTCAGCTCTAAGCCACACATCAACATTCATAACCGCGACAAGGGTAGCGGAGGGGCCTTGCAAGTAGCAGATGAGCCATCTCCGGAATCTGTCCCCAAGGCACTTAAATCATCAGGTAATGTACTGGTTTTATCCCAACAGTTTGTATATTATCCATGTTCTGTTAAACATAGGCTAATTTAGCGTGGGCTCATTAGAATGAGTTCTCACGAGTATGAAAACCTGGCTTCTGCTATTGCGTTAATGCAGTACCAAATATCGACGAACATGATGATAGATCGAAGCCTCCACTTATACAGCAAAGAGGTCGTTTTAAAGTTACACCTGGGCATGTCGAGATGGATAAGGTAATTGACAGCCATTAATACTTCGTGCATATTTGGTTAACTCAAGGATGACATGATTTAATAATTCCAGGCTCACCCACCTGGACTACAAAAGTGTCACAGCATGCAGGTTTTTAGTCTTTCTCTCATTACCATATTTCATGTATAGTTATATGTTTGTGTTGTGGACTGGAGTCGTGTATAATTTGCGTTTTCATGCACTACCAAAAGATTGTTATCTCCTGAAACAACTTTAGTGGAACATATTTGTTATATGTTGGAGATTTTGTGTTAGTACCTAAGCCATGTGGAAACATCAATAAAACTTTAGAAAATTAATATATCGATTGAAGAATATTGGGTTCAAAATAAGTGTGCAGAATAAACGCATCATGAACAGCGCAGAGAGCCAGACAGGCAGTTTTGACTCTTTGCTTTAACTGACTGGTCCTCAAGTGGGACTTGACATCAAAACCTGCCTCAAGGCTCTCAAACAAAGAAAGTGCAAAATGTGCAATAGCCACATGATTACTTGGTCCTCCTATTAAATATGTTTGAACTAGACCAGCTCATTTGGTAAACAAGCACAGATATGGGTTTGCACTTTGAACTCAGTTTCCTTTATTTTATTTTACATGAACTAGCCAATTACACTTGTAAATCACAACTTACCTGATTACACTAGTTCTAAGTTACCCTCTTCTATGATCATTGCTATTTTGGTTGCATCGGCCCGTTTCATAGGTGATTTTAGTTTTAGATTATATCACCTCCCTTTGCCAGGTGCTTTACAATACAAATCCAAACAGATGGATATATGGTCATATGGATACTAGTTAATGAACCCATCTTGTAAAGAAACACAGGAGAACTTACCTTCTACCTTTCCTCTTTATTGGATGATCATTTTTTGCATAAGTACTCCCTCCGTCCTGAAAAAGGATGTCGCAGATTTGTCTAAATTCGAATGTATCTAGACACTATTTAATATATAGATACATTCGAATTTAGACAAATTCGTGACATCCTTTTTAGGATTGAGGGAGTACATGGGAGAAAAATGTTAATTGAGTTTGTGAAATGCTCCGCTCACCAACACATACCACCCTTTCCTTTTCCTTCCACACCTTCATATTTCTTACTGGACATACCATCGTGTGGTTATGCAGACAATTTCTCACATTCCTGCATTAAGCATACCATCTTCAGCTGAGGCTACTTCAAGCATTATTGGTGGCTCCTTCTACATCCAATTATATAATGTTTTGCAGACAAATATGCTTCAGAGGGTAAACCCCCACCCACACACTCACAAAAGAAAAAGGAGCTTCCACTAACGAAACCTCCAATAATGAAAAACTTGCTCTTTTGATGCTAGTCTTCCCTCACTTGCAGGAACAGATACTTCATGCGATGAAGCAGATATATGGTTCTGATTTCCCTTCACCTGTTTGCACGTTAAGTCGCTCAGCATCTCCATCATCTGCATTATCGGTAGACAGATCCATGGTAAGCTCACGGTCTAGTTAAAATTGCAGAAACTCCTCCAGTATGAATCTTGAGGTAATATCTGCGTAGGGAGGAGCTATATTGGAAAACACTGATGAATACTTGACACCGTTTAGCTATGGCAAAACCAAATTGCTTTATATATTTAAACGTGTTTCATTTTCCATTCTTTTGAGTAATGCTGAGATATGCAATTCAAGGAAGTGATATTTCCGGAAACACAACGCATTGCAGTTAAAAAACAGCATAATGGAATTTATTAGGAAGTCAAAATTAGTTCTACTGAACACTGCAAAGATTCCACAAAGTCTTGGGGCCACAGGTGACACCTCTTAATTTTAGCACCAAAAACGTAGAAGATGGATATTTAAATTATCAAACCACTAATATGGTGAACATGATAACAAAGTTCTTGAAGATGGTATTCAGTCAGTCTTTCTTTAGTAATCCCTCCGTCCCAACATAAGTGACACAGCTTTGCTGTATCTAGATTTAGTGTCTGGATTCAAGCGTATCTAGACAAAAGTGCATCACTTATTTTGCGACAGAGGGAGTATGATGTGAGATGGTAAATGTCAAATAGAATATAACCCACTCGCTACCTTTTCAGTTGGAAGCAGCACAAGAGAAGGAGAAGGAACTGCTCAATGAGGTCCTGGAGCTGCAGTGGCGGTAAACATCTCTTACCACATCTTTCTAAACTAAAAATAATAAGGAAAAAACACTCAGTCTTGAAAGTTTGGAGCGCTGCAGGTTATTATGTTCACAGGATGAGGTACAGAGGCTAAAAGCGAAGGCAGCCCAGGTACCAACATTTGCCATCATTTAATCTTGTGTGCAAATTCAGCATGTTAACATCGAGATGCTTCCTTTTGACAGATCTGATGAGTGTGGTTGGGGATGCTGCTGCCTGAACTAGAGCTGCACACGGAGGATCATGAACTCATTGTGGGCTTTAGTGACTATACTTTGCCATACGAGAGGTGAAAAATAGCAAGATAAAGATGGCAGTTGGTTGCAGGCCTGCAACAAGGCATCAGTTATTATTTGTATCCGAAACGGAAGCTAATTTGTTATTAGTGTTAGTTATCATGTGTGTACATCCTCACTGGTGAATGGTATGGCGCTTCAGGTGAGCTCGTGTCTCCTGTAATCCACAAAAAGAATAAAATGGTACGGTGCTTTTTTTTTGTTGGAGCGCTGTTATGCCAGGTTCAAATTGTTTTTAGTTCCTTTCTTGAATTCTTGTAAGGACCACAAATATAGTGAGGTATTTCAATCCATTGAAGTGCAGAGGGGAACATAAGGCAATGGAGCTGTTCAGGCCCCATTATCATGAATAACCCTTACGTGTTAATAATTTTCATGACACAAGTGATATAGTTTACAGTACACATCTGTAGTTTACATCCGCAACATGAAGCTGTTAAGCAGCTCCCTCTGCCCTACACACAATGGGCACCTACGTTGTACTATATATCAAACTGGATTAGTCCGATCCATTGCTAAGTCAGGCCAAACTCTACGAACACTCATCTTGTGCATCATATGTACATCAGTCAGTGGAAAGAGCTGACCAGGCAAACCTACAAAGTTAGTCCTTGTGGTGTTCGTTCTGTTTCAAGGTGCTATCCAGTAGGCTGAATTCGCGCTCCAAAACCCAAGAAGATTCATTTGACTTGGTGGTGCTGATCGTGTACTCGCGGAAGTATCCATCATGTGTTATCATATAAACTACGGTCCTGTAAAAAAACAAGTGCTAGTGAATACGATTGGAACAGCTAGTGGAAAGATGCAACTTGTCAAAATAATATGTGAATTTTTTTTCTTACCTCACAGCAGGAAATTTGGACGAATTTTGAGAATACTCTACGCTATGTACTGCCAGACAGCTGCAGTTCCAAAGGAATGCATTAGCAGCAAAAATAGGCAAAGGGTCAGAGAAAGCAGAAGATCTTAAATGTACCTCTTAGTTTCTACGGGCGAAACATTGTGAACAACGTGATGATTAGCTGGATCCAAAGCATCGGTTATTGCTTTAGATCCAGGAATTATTGAGCCGAGTAATTTATTTGTTTGATTCCTGAAAATTAAAGCACATCAAAATTTTGTCAACCGACGTCGTTCACAAATTACCAAGACCTGAGCCAGAAATATAACCTTCCATTTCTGGCAGCATCAAGAAAAAACATGTGCAAAGAGCCTGATGAACTTGTGGCAACAAGAACATCAGGCAGCTCGATAGAAGGTCCAAATGAGAGTGAGTAAATCGTTGATGGGTATGCTCCCCGCCGGAAACTATGTGACTGTTGGAGTAAGAATGTAAGAAGAGATTAGGATTGCAGGGGACTCATCATGGTTTTGGAGGAAAGATCAACAATGCTCACCTTGGTTGCTTGTGCCACGATATGTACTCTAACCATAGTACCCTTCTCAGAAGCCGTTGCCAGATACATGCCATTAGAAGAAAAAGCCATTGCAGCTAACGGAGACTGATGGGCATCTATCTGTTGATCAGTTACAAAAAAGGAAAATATCAGTGAGAAGACAAAACAAAAACAAGTTGCAACTATCTTCCGATTACTAGGGTTGAGATTAAGACTCCCAAAGTTGACTCAGAAATTCAGGAAAACAATTCCAGAGAAACATTAAAAAATAATGGGGTACTTTTGGTTCACTACGCATATGAAATATTTTCCATGCCACTGTAGTTGCATGACCATTGCCTTCTCTTTTTTATGACTTAAAAAGGAAGAAAGGGATCCTAAGTAATCAATGAGTAGTCTGTTTTTGCAGTAATACATGTCAAGAAAGACCCAGGACTTGGAGAAATGTAAATCTGTAAATGTAATGATGTTTACTCAGGTGTACAAACGATACAGGGGGGATCTAAACCTTCTGGGAATTACCTGACATATCAATTCAGGTTCTGATGCTTTATACACTAAAGCAGATCCTTTGGATGTGCTTGCTGGGATGGCCAGATAACACCATTCTGAATTAGGAGCAAATGCACAAAGACCTGATATTTGAAGTTAACAATATTAGCAGCGATTATGTAAAGCAAAAAACGTGTCTCAAAGAAAAAATGTGGCAAGAAAAAATAGCTCAAATATGCTTAATGATTTCTCCCCTGGATTCAGCTATAGAATATATTAGCATGATCGCAATTTAAAATGTTTGGGTACGATGCTTACCTTTAGAATTATGTACTGTGTCAATTTCCTCCAAGATATGAGAGCTGTTTAGATCATAAATAAAAGTTTTGTCCTGCAAAACAACAATAAGCCTGCACATAATGTGACAACCTTTTTTAAATAAAAAACGCTGAGAACAAATTATGCATAATATTCCTTGTCCACAATTTGATTGGCACACAGCGATTAGACAAGTAAACAATTATTGTCATGACAAAAACTACTAATAGATAGCAGCATCTGACATAGTGCCATGATATCTGAGAGCATTGTTAATTAGATAGGACCTGTAAGACTGTTCTTCTCAGATTAAAGGATATATATATACACACACATCACATTCATCACTAGCGTAGTAAAAATCTCAAATGTACCTTAGACAAACAAGCGATAGATCTAATGAGTAAACACATCACTAAAACACTAGGGCACTCGGTCTCTTTTAGACAGAAAGGATTGGCGGTGTACCTCGTTCTACTAAACCGAACAGCCAAAATTGTACTCCTGAAGTTCAGATCCTTCTTTGCGGCCCCTTTAATGGTATTGAATAGGCAAAGGCGACGAGGAGACAGCGATGGCTGCAAAAGGAATTAAGAACCGGCAGTTAACCAGCTAACTCATCCATCAAATTCAACAAGTCAAAGCTCAACCATGTAAGGGGAACAAATTATTGAACTGGAAACGAGGAAATAGGTGTGTCAGCTACCTTTTCCCCAGTCCCGACTATGGCGATAAGGCTTGTACCATAACGCATCTCCACGACGTTTAATCCCCCGATTTCTGCAAACAGAGAAGAGGCACAGCAGGCTTAACACCTTAGCTTCTTATGATAACATCACAGAGCAACTCCCCACCACGGTAGGATCACCGCGCAATGTGCTGACAGAGAGAACTTACATTTCTAATCGAGTTCTACTACTTCATATCAGAGTACAATGATAACAACCCAATTTGCCTTATGCAGCTAGCACAGAGCAGAGTTAATTCTTACAGCTAAATTTCCTACTGGTGTAGTTCCCCAACCTTGCATTACATTGAGCAACACACAAGCAGTGTGGAAATTACTACGTACTAGTTCTACCATCGGCTATCTGCAGTGAACAGTGAACGGCGCTAGCGAGGGGGGAAGAGAACAAGTCTTTGAGCGAGCCTTACCGTTCTCGTAGAGCAGCCTCCCGGTCCGGGCATCGAAAATCTTGAACCCGTCCTTCGTCCCGACGGAGAACAAGCTGAAAATTTCACATCGGGCACCCAGAATCAGAGCTCACGCTCGGCGAATCCGACCGCGGAAACCGCCCCAAATCGAGCAGGAAAGCAGATTCTCCCTCCTGTACGTACCTGTTGTCCTGGTTGAAGGAGGCGCAGAGAATCTGGGGCGGGGACGACCCGCTCGCCATCGCCGGCGTAGAGGATCCTACTCCGCCTGCTCGTTCCGTACGCCGGAATCGGTCGATCCTTGGACTGGAGGCGGAAGTTGCAAAAGGAAACTAGTTCTTGGTCCGGGCGGTTGAAGGGGAAGTTGGGTTGCGCCTCGTGCGTGTCGTGGAACGAAAATATTCCGTGCGGTGTGGATGGATGCTTTACGTGTACCCTCTTTTTCCCGTCTCCTAGTCCACTTGACTTTGATTCATCTTGGCGAGTGCGTCCAGCCGGATTCGAGTTCGGTTAAACAGTGAATCGAATTGAAATTGAATTCGTTTTCGAATCAACTCTAATTTCGAACACGCACATGTATGGATTTGTAATTTCTTGATGCTATCGACGCTAGCACAAACAGCAGCTCGAATAAAAGAGTTCCGTTCCACTCCTTATTAGAGATTTTCTGAGTTTATAGCATAAAATTATCGGTTGACTACTCAAATTTATCATTTAGTATCACTTTACGGACAAAATATCACATGATTTTAATCTATTTTTTATGGAAAAACACTAATTTTACATTGAACACGAATTGACACTGCTTTTAATATGTGGGACCCAAATGCCAGGGCTAATTTGGTGAGGTTGACTGGAACCTACCTTTCAGTGCAATAAAAAATAAAAAATATTTTCTAAAAAGGAAAAAAAGGAAGGGGGAGGTTGACTCTTGCTGTCACCGTGCAACACCCCCGCCCCGCACTCCGGCGAGGCCTCGTCGCCAAACTCCTGCTCTGGCCGCCCTTCCCCTCCCCGTAGTTTCCCACCGCATCCCTCCTCCTCCTCCTCTACTGCAAGCTACCTCCACTCGTGGAGACAGACAGGGAGCTCCGCGGCGGCCACATCCCCGCCTCCATACCGACCTCGAGCACCCGTGGGCCCTTCCCATATTTGCCAAGTTTCTGGTACGGTCGGGTTGAGGGACGAAAATGAGGGATGGGATCGACGGTAGCAAGAAACGGGGTTCGACCTGGGTATACATCGCTGAAACGAACCGGTCGACCGGTGGAATGTGATCCAACGAATCCGGGGACGACGAACCCGGAACGATACTGATATGATATTGTGCTCCGCTGCTATATAGTCCGTACGAGTTACATCTGCCTAGACCTGTATGGACCTTGATTAGCATGTCAGGCCTAAAAAGAAGAAGATGCATCTAATATTATTACTAGACTCGATGCCTATATCTAAGGAGAACGTGTCGGACGGGAACGCGTTCTAACCTGGATCCTCTAATATTACTACGAGTTCTGGCCGCACCGTACGGGGAACTCGTTCTGGGAGACTCGCATCGTCCCGCACCTCGTCCCCGACTCCGTATCCGGGTCGACGATCCCGAGTCATGGGACGGGGCACCGTACCACGTTTCCGGCTACTATGGCACTGCCTCCATTGGCGTCGAGCACCACAGGCACTGCCTCCATCAGATCCGAGCTCCTTTGGCCGGCCTTGTGCACCACCGACTGTCCCCCTACCGGCATCGGCGAGAAGGCCACAACGATGATGAGCGGGAGCACGGCGATGGCGAGCAGGGTCATGCGCGCGGTGGCGACGTCGAGGATACAACGATGGCGGCGAGTAGTGGCAGGGGGCGGGGTAAGGACGCACGGCGATGACGACAAGCATGCGGCAATGGGCAAGCAGGGGTAGGCGCGTGGTGACGACGTTAAGCAGGGGCAGGCGTGCAGAGTGTGGTTGCGGTGGGAGTGGAGCGCGACAGCGGTGATGGGTGGAGACAGAGTGGTTGTCTCGGAAGGGTTGGAGACAACGTCCCCATGTTTTTTTAAGATTCTTCCTTTTTCAGATATTTTCTTTATTGGGCTGATAGGTAGGCCTTGGTCCACATCAACAAACAACGTCTTACTAGTGGAGCCCACCTATCGATAAAAATATGGTGAGATTTTGTCCCATAAACGTAAAGTGATATGATATGGTAAATTTGAGTAGTAAACTGGTATTTTATGCTGATTTTCTTAAAATCTTCTAAAATTCAGTTCTTTAACGTGCATTTAAAAGGAAACTAGGCGTCTTAGTCATATTCTGCAAAGTGAAAAGAGTAACTAGGAGCGACCGAAATTGCTCACGCTTCTTGTGCGAAGTGAACGCGTGGAACACCTAGCGTTTACCAAGTTTCCTGGGAAGCAAGTTTCACATATTGGAAAAGTGGTGAATATAGCGGCCACATTCCCATTCGCGCTACAGGATGTGTATGGTACGTCAAGAGCTAAAACTCGTCGGCGTAGACTAAAAAGTCCTCCGTGTATGTTACGCCGACTGCCGTTTTTGGCGTAGGCTTCTCGGCAAAGATCTCCCTCGACGGAGTACACGGAAGCTGTTGGCGTACGCTACGCCGACAACCGCCCTCGATGTAGCGGCAGGGCCGGTGCAAAAATATTTTTTAAAAAAATATTATTTTTCAATTTTTTCAATCTTTAAATTGTTTGACTCGTTAATCTCTCACTTTGAACATTTTCAACACTAATTACACTTAACCTTTGATCAAATTGCAGTCTTGGTCAAACTTTCTGGTCGGTCACCTATCCCCCACCGCTCCAGCTCCAGCACGCTTAGCTTTCTCATTCCTTCAAAATATGTTTTTGCCAAGCAATTTATACATTGTTCTCAATACTATGATATCAATCCTATTAACTCTTATATCATTATGTCACATGTTTGTATTTCTTAAAATTACAAACAATTATTTAAGTAAACAATAATTAATAAGTAAAAATATTATTGAATTCAAATAAAAATATATAGATTTTTTATGTATTTTCTATTTAATATGGAATAATTAATATCTTTAAATTCGTAAATCGGATTTCGACAAATAATTTGTCTAAATTGATCAGAAAAATGAGAGGAATCCAAATATGATATCAATATAAACTTATCACAAACTATGACGTAATTCTAGCCATAATTGTATTTGTCCGTTTAAAATGGAAAATGGCTTTTTGGTAACCTCGAATGAGATATGTCGTTTTGTGAAGGTTTTCTTGAGATATAATCAATATACCAAGTTTAATATTTTTCCTTATAACTATGTCATATAATATGACACCACGTGAAGGTTTCGTATTGTTTGGATCGTTTTTGAAATTTTTATGCCTGTTTTAAATTATCGTCAAACTTTGTCGAACCGCGGGCATGAAGATTCTTAGCTCGGGGCTGCGCCTCGATAAACTTGAAGTGAATCTTTGATTAAATAGCATATTTTGAACCTAAAAATAATTTTTATAAAAAATCATGAGCATCAGATTATGTACCTATAGTTCATATCGGACCCACTTCCTGCCGATTTAGTAGAAATTTGTCTTTTTCACCAGGGATAGACGGAAAGGTTTGAGATCCCATGTTAGGACATTGTCCATGCAAGGTGGTATAGTATTTTGGAAAAATATGGTGGTAGCATTTTGAATTACCATTTGGTGGTTGCTTCACAAAACCGTCTGTTTTTTATAGTCGGAAAATAGAAAATGATTTTTTTGTGCGACGAAAAGAAAAACTTTCTCCTGCAACATTTTTCACTATCCCATGATGCACATGTATGCTCAACATGGATACATTATTACAAATTATACCTTGATTTTAGCTATAACATTGGTCATTTGACCCGAAAGCCAGAAAACCTCGAATGACATAGGTCATTTTATGAAGTTTTTTTAGACATAATCAATATACGAAGTTTGATATTTTTCTTATAACTATGTCATATAATGTGACACCGCGCGAAGGTTTCGCATTGTTTGGATCGTTTTTTTAATTTCTTATGCCCGTTTTAAACTATCCTCAAACTTTGTCGAACGACGGGCATGAAGATTCTTAGCTCGAGGCTAAGCCTCGATAAACTTGAAGTGGATCTCTGATAAAATAGCATATTGTGAACCTAAAAATGATTTTTGTAAAAAATCATGAGCATCAGATCATGTACCTATAGTTCATATCTGACCCACTTCCTATCGTTTCAGCAGAAATTTGTCTTGTTCACTAGGTATAGACGGAAAGGTTTGAGATCCCCCTGTTAGGAAATTGTCCATGTAAGGTGGTATAGTATTTTGGAAAAATATGGTGGAAGCATTTTGAATTAGCCATTTGGTGGTTGCTTCACAAAACCGCCCTTTTTTGTACTCGGAAAATGGAAAATGGCTTTTTGGTGCGACGAAAAGGAAAACTTCCTCCTTCAACGTTGTCCGTCATCCCAGGATGCACATGTATGTACAATATGGACATATTATCATAAACTATGCCTTGATTCTAGCTATAACATTGGTCATTTGACTCGAAAGCCAGGAAACCTCGAACGAGATAGGTCATTTTGTGAAGATTTTTTTTAGACATAATCAATATACCAAGTTTGATATTTTTTCTTCTAACTATGTTACATAATATGACACTACGAAGGTTTCACATTGTTTAGATCGTTTTTTAATTTTTATGCCCGTTTTAAACTACCGTCAAATTTTATCGAACGACGGGCATGAAGATTCTTAGATCGGGGCTGAGCCTCGATAAACTTGAAGTGGATCTTTGATGAAATAGCATATTGTAAACTTAAAAATGATTTTTGTAAAAAATTACGAGCATCAGATCATGTACCTAGCTATAGTTTATATCTGACCCACTTTCTACCGATTCGGCAGAAATTTGTCTTTTTCACCAGGGATAGACGGAAAGGTTTGAGATCCTCCTGTTAGGACATTGTTCATGTAAGGTGGTATAGTATTTTGAAAAAATGTGGTGGAAGCATTTTTAATTAGCCATTTGGTGGTTGCTTCACAAAACCGCCTTTTTTGCACTCGAAAAATGGAAAATGGCTTTTTGGTGCGACGAAAAGTAAAACTTCGTCCTGCAACATTGTTCGCCATCCCTTGATGCACATGTATGCAAAATATAGACACATTATCACAAACTATGCCTTGATTCTAGCTATTACATTGGTCATTTGGCCCGAAAGCCAGGAAACCTCGAATGAGATAGGTCATTTTGTGAAGGTTTTTTCAGACATAATCAATATACCAAGTTTGATATTTTTCCTTTTAACTATGTCACGTAATATGACACCATGCGAAGTTTCACATTGTTTGGATCATTTTTTAATTTCTTATGCCTGTTTTAAACTATCGTCAAACTTTGTTGAACGGCGGGCATGCAGATTCTTAGCTCGGGGTCGAGCATCGATAAACTTGAAGTGGATCTTTGATGAAATAGCATATTGTGAACCTAAAAATGATTTTTGTAAAAAATCATGAGCATCAGATCATGTACCTATAGTTCATATCTGAACTACTTCCTACCGATTCGGCAGGAATTTGTCTTTTTTAATAGGGATAGACGGAAAGGTTTAAGATCCTCCTGTTAGGACACTGTCCATGTAAGGTGGTATAGTATTTTGGAAAAATATGGTGATAGCATTTTGAATTAGCCATTTGGTGGTTGCTTCACAAAACCGCCCATTTTTTATACTCGAAAAATGAAAAATGGCTTTTTGGTGCGACGAAAAGGAAAACTATCTCATGCAACATTGTTCATCATCCCATAATGCACATGTATGCATAATATGGACACATTATTACAAACTATGCATTGATTCTAGCCATAACATTGGTCATTTGACCCGAAAGTCAGGAACCCTCGAATGAGATAGGTCATTTTGTGAAGGTTTTTTTTGAGACATAATGAATATACCAAGTTTGATATTTTTTCTTCTAACTATGTCAAATATGACACCACGCGGAAGTTTCACATTGTTTGGATCTTTTTTAATTTCTTATGCCCGTTTTAAACTATATATAATGTTTTAAGTTTCACTTAATTTTTATTTACAAATGTATAATCTTTGAGTGTAGATAGATAGATCTTATTTTTCTGCAAATTTTGATATATTATTTATATTTTTAGAATTAGAATGATTTAGTTATGATTTTTCAAAGTTTAATAAGGTAAAAGAAAAAATAGCTACGCCGACAGCTGCTTGGGGGCTGGCCTGGTCACGGTCTACACCGACGGCCCCGATGATAGCGCCCGGCCGTCGGCGTATCCATTCCTGTAGTGTCACAATAATAGAACCTTGCTATACACGGGACAATCCCAGTATGATTCTTGTTAGACACACCAAATCAATCCGTCCGTTTAGCTAATCAAAGTGCAGTACGCAGCCGAATGTTCGATCATACAAGGATCGGACAACAAACCCAAGAAGTCCCTATAGAAAAAAAATTGGGTCACTATCCATTCGTTTGGTTTAAATATATGGGGCAAAAGAAAAGAAAATGACAAAATTTATTTACCAAAGTTTTAGTGCTACTTTGGATCGTAGGGTCCTAACTCCTAAGGATAGTTTTTGTTACCATTTTTTTTGCATTAGACTCCTATACAATCTATTTTTACCCTTTCCATCATACCGAAATTTGAATGTAAACTCAAACCTCTTTTTTTCCCTACCATTTGAGGAGTCCAATGCGCCCCACACACGCTCGTGCACACACTCTCATACACATATAATTCTTTATCTCCTCAATTCTCTAAAATTTCTTGTATTTTTCTTTCTGCATCATCCAAAGACTGTTAGAGAAAATATAATAGGATGGTGTAAGGGGCAATAAGAGTTACACCATCAGTTTTTGTGGAGAGAGTGAAAGAGAGAAGCAATATGTAAACTTACAGCCTGTGACTCCAAGAAACTTTATGTCTATATTCACCATTATATGTGTAGCCTATAAGATTGGCTATAAATGAAAGGCACCAAGATAGAGCCCTCGATTGACTCTAGTAGCAGCCCTGCTCGTACAATCTTTAGCGGTTTGAAATCCTTGAAGGATTTCATATTATCCTTGTTTTCTCATGTTTTAAGATCCTTGTAATCAAAAGAAGCCGTTGAAGAAAAATCTTGGAATTTTACTATTCCTACGAATAAAGTATGAGACCAAGATATTTAGCACATGTATAATGTCATAGTTATATAATTTCATCTAGTTTACTTTGATTGGGTTCTATTCATTAAGAGTATGTTTTCCCTATTCAGGCGAAACATGTAACTTTAGCATTCTCTTGCATTTTTTGGTCCTCTACTTTGATCATAATCATGTGTTTTCAAAAAAAAATTGGAGAGCCTCTTTGATTTGAATGACTCTACAAATACGCAATTGTAATGTTTGGGTTAAGGTTTGTTTCATTGTACCATAGAAAAACAAAAAGTTCCTAGCAACATGTTTGGGTGGATGGAAAAATTCTATGAAATGTGGTGAAAAGGGTCCATGGAAAAAAATCCAATAATATCAAATTCTAGAAAAACAATTCCATAAAGTGAAAACTTGTAAGCCCTCCACTATGAAACCCACTCCGATCAAAGAGGCTTCGTGCGAACCAAAGAGCCCATAAGCTGGCCTCGATTATTCTCATACTTATTTGTGTGGACTTGTCCTTTTAACAAGTACGTATGATACCGTGTTTTTTCATAGTCGATATAAGTAGTTCTAAGGAGAGTGAATTTTCTTAACTTTTTTTTGCAGGTAATGAATTTACTTAACATAGACCCAAATCAACCCTATAGGATAATTCATGGAAAGCATACATGTAGGCCGCATGTGACGTAGAAGAAAAAAAGGCCTGGGGTACATGATCAAAGGTTTATAGAGAACGTGCTCAGAACATAAAATAAGAAAAAGTGACAGATTAGAAATGACATATCTTTTCTAAAAAAAATGACATATCTATAAGATTTTTCTAAGGTTGAAAAAACGTCATACATGTAAAGCATCGGAAGAGACACACACATATAAAATTTCTTAGTGATACATGTAACCAAAAACCGTCATACTTGTAAACGTCGTAGGTTGTTGTTGTGTAACAGAAAACAAAACCGCGTTGGCATGTAACGAAACATGTCCATCATGTCTTATTCAGATGAAAGGATCTGAGAGCAGTGACCTCTGTTGCTCTAAAACAACGCCTTCCATCCGCATTTGGCGTCGAAGTGGGCTATATCCGCGTCACATATGAGGGTCCAAGTTTGGGGTACCAACATATTTCCTCATCTCTATTATTCTACCCATGAGACTGCCTTCCAACACCAGCCTATAGCTTCTTATAGCTTCTTCTGGGAAGTCTAGGGCTCGCGAAAAACACCAGCCCTCTCATGACCCGCGCCGCCTCCCGCGGCGGCCAGGCCGCGCCCTTATCTTCTCCCCCAAGCTCCTCCCTCCCGGTGCTCTGCCGCCGTCGCTGGTGCGTGTTGTCGGCCCTTGGACGGGTGGCGCCCCCTGGATTTTCCCCTCTCGGCGGCGCGGATATAGAGCAACTTCCTTGGCTACTACCGCGTGAGCCCCAACATGGCGGTGCAAGCATGGGCGGACCTAGCTAGCACCCCTCTAGTCCGGGAGGCTGCTCAGGCTTGCCAATGGTGCAACCCTCACAATTTGTTATTTTCTATAATGATTTTGTCTAAAATTTGACAATTTAAACTTGTCTTCCTAGTCTTCTGAAAGTTCCTGAGTCCACCACTGGGTGCATGAGCACTAGACTTGATGTGCGAAGTTTTCCCCTTTCCCATCCCTATAGCACACGAAAATCGAGCTCCGCTATTGTCGCCGCGAACAATTTCCTCCTGAGGAAGACAAGCCGTCGCTAGCCGACCACCGGAAGAGTAGTGGCAGATCTTGGGCTGACTTCATTGGGGGGGGGGGGGGATGGGCCGGGGAGTCGGAAAATGAGAGAATTATGCGAGGATTCATGGTAAAATGGCTATTTGCGAAGGGCTCATTGGCCCAAAGCTTATGTGATGAGGGGTAGCAGACCCCTTGACATAAAGTGTAGTTCTGCCGTTGCGGAGGAGCATCATGGATCCATGGCCGATCTCCGACACGACTCTGTCAAGCTTGAAAACCTCAGAATTGACCGCAATGATGAAGAAAGGGCCGAGACCACCATGTCTTGAATTCCAGCGAGGCCGACCACCGAACTGCCACCGCCTCTATGTCACTTACCTCGCGGCCAAGCTTCATTAGCCGCCAAACATTGGAGTGCATTTCCCAACAACGATAAGATCGATTAGCGGTTGGGTGCAGCTGCAAGAACCCGAGATCCTATGCGATGGAGTGGATACCAGGTAGTGGCAAATCCATCCCATTTTGTTAGGGTGGGGCAGGCCTAACTTGGGTCAGGTTTTTTATTTTTTTTCTTATTTTCTATATATGCAGTATGGGCTGGGCCAAATCTTAGCCCCACCCTTCCACCCAGCTGGCTCCGCCACTGATACCAGGTGTCGCAATTAGAGCACAACTATGGCGCAAAATGTGCAATCACTGCCCAAATTTTCAGTCCATCTATGCATCAAATTTCTAAAACAAGGTACACCTAGTTATTTTTTTAGATGCTCTTTAATATTTTTTTAGTGTAGGTGTGCATGAGCCATGCATGTACGCAGCATGGCGCACGAAGTCCATTTTCGTTGAGATTGGTGCAGGTGAAGAGATTAGGAATGCCAGATAAGCGATGAAATAAAGGCTGGATCTCCTGCCATATCTAAACCCCACCCATGGTCATGTTCACAAGGATCAAAGAAGAGTGGAGAAACAGGTGGATTGTGGGAGTGAAGCACTTGAGTAATCTCAAGCCAAGAGAGTAACGCTAGAGTAGTCTCAAGCGAGGTTGGTTATTCATAATAAGGCATATACATTTTTTTAAAAGTCAAAAATGTTAACTTCGACTAAAATTGCAGAAAAATTTATTGACAACTATGATACTATGTACACATAATATGAAACACATTTCATTATCTATTTTATGAAATTGATTTGACTACTTAGATGTTGATAGTTATATCTAAAAATTTGATCAATTTTCACAATGTTTGATTTTGATCAAAATTTATATGCCTTGTTTTGAGGAAAAGAGGGAGTAGTTTATGTTTTAGGCTCAGTCACTTCGGCTGGTGCTGCTGTGTTGCCTACCTCATTCTTTCACCTGTATGGAAACATGAAATGGACACATGCGAAATCAACACACCTGTCACAGCTTCACTCTCGTTGCCTCCTTCCGTTGCTAACGTGGGGCTCTCAGTTCGTAGGTTGACATAGCAAACGGTCGCATATTATTTCAGTGTCCCATATGATATACTCCCTCCGTTTTGAAATATAAGATGTTTTAATAATATCTTATATTTTATAAAACGAAGGGGATACATAGCTACGAGTAAGAAACGTACCTAAGGTGAACTGTAGAAACTGCAAAAAGCACAACTGCTTTGCCACATCGTCCCATGGACAGCTACATTGAAAACACATACATTCCTATGTATTCCATTGTGTTACTCCTTCCGTCCCAATGAAGATGTCGTATAAAATTCAGATAAAACATCAATATTTTCAAAATTTGATCAAGAATAAAAATATACAATACAAAATTATTATCAACATATTCATGATAACATATATTTTCATAATATACTTGCTTAATATTATAGTTGTTGATTTTCTTTAATATATTTTGTCAAAATTAGAAAAAGGTCCTTAACTGGGTCCACCCATGTGTGGTGTGTGTGAGGGGGTGTATCATTTTTACTAATAACAATTAAAATTTTCCACATAAAGTAGTTCTCCACCTTTTATTTGGTGCATTGTCATATATTTTACAGAACATAAATTCAACAAAATGGAGGAAAACTTTCTAGAAGTATCACAAGGCAAGCAAGGCGCAGAAGCCAGAAGTGGTGGCCATGAGACAGATGCACCCCATGACACACATGTGACCCACCTAGCTCTCGGTGGAGCCCTTGGGCCGACGATTTCCTCCAACTCTAAAACTCACGTGCCTACTATTTTTGCAATTTATTGGCGCCGCACAGGGAGTCACCGCGACGAACAAAACTAAAAGAGATGAATTCAAATAGGATCGAAAACTAGCGTGGGACACCACCGGAGGTTCTCCATCATCGACACCTTGTTGCTCTTTGTGTATATCTTCATCAAATATTTACAATAGCAATATGTTTTTGAGCATATTTTTTTTCTCATGCACATCTTTCTTGGAAGTAATTTCTAGCGTATATTTAGTTGTTCTTAGTTAATATAATAGCTAATTTATTTTCCATCATGTCCTGCGTGTGGACTTAATAGCATTTTGGTACCATATTGGTGGCAAAATTTACCATTTAGTACCACTTTGTGGTCCGGTGACAAAATCTACCACCCTAGCGCATGTTTTTTCTTTGCAATTCGCTCAATTGACCGTCTGATAGATAATTGACACCGAAACTGATGGGTGGAACCCAAATGTCATGATGACAAGGCATGTAAAAAACATCAGGTGGGTCTCAATTTGATGAGTTGTACTAGGTCCCACTTATCAGCTCTATTAAAGAAGTCTATGTACCAAATATTCACAATATTAAAACAAGTGGGAGGTCGTCTTAGGGAAGCGCACATGAGTGGGCACATGTCGGTGGTGGTCCAGCGAGCTGGGAAGGCATGCATCTGTGGCTGCCGCCAGCGTCCCCTCATGCTCGAGTCCGAGATCTATCCTTCGTCGTGCCCCTGCTCGTAGGCGAGCTTGCGACTAGGTAGGCTGGTAGGACAGGAGATGCTTGCAGCCATCACGTCGGAGCTCGATGCCAGAGGCAGCGGTGCATAGGCGGGCGGCCTGAGCCCTGGCAGCTTCGATGCGGCATGGACCAGCGACCACAAACCTGGAACGAAACAACGGCAATATATTAGCGCGGAGCCATGGTGGAGCACCGACAAGGGGGATCAAGCTAGATTTGGCTGCAAGATGTTAGGGACGAGTGGCGGGCTAGTCTTTCTTTTTGTTTTATTTCATAGATATTTATATTTATGCTTTATTATAAGTGGGATGACAAGTGGGACCCGGTTTAACTCAATAAATAAAATATTTTTTCCACATCAACACTAACAAATTGGTCCCACTTGTTGGTTTTGGTGTCAATTATATAGTATGTCATTTGTATGAACTTCAAAAAACATGCGCTTGGTCACATAACACAAAGAAGTACTAAATGATAAAATCCACGATTACTAAACCGTAGGCATGGTGAGATAGTAATTAATTAGAGTGTAACCGCCTGAAGCAGCCTGGGTCCGCTATAAAAAGCAGCACGCACGGTGCGTGAAGTGCTGAGATTTTAGAGAGGGCCGACAGAGAAGAAAAATGGAGCGCGGCGACAAGGTTTTTGCAGCGGTCAGCGCACCATCGCCGTCGGTTGGTGCTCCCATCTCCGTGGAGGAGGGTGCCGCGTTGGCCCTAATCGGCGCCGATCTCGTTCGTCCTTCCCTACCGCCACCACCGGCGTCTGCTGTGGTGGAGGTGGTGCCCGCTGCCATGGTGGATGGGGAGCCGAAGGTGGTGGTGCCAGCCGCCTCCATTCCAAATAAAATTGGGCCCATGGCAAATACATATGTTTTATACTAAACTGTTATACTTATTTAAACTTATGTTTCCTACTCTAGCATTGATAAGTATAATTTTATTTAGTTAGATGTCATAATTAACCATATAACAATATTTGTGAAAATTAGTTGTAGGATTCTTTGTTATTAAGTTGTAGTGTATCATCTATAGTTACTTGTGTCAAATTTAAATTCTATGGTATAACAAAATTTCTTCTTTACTTAAGTACTCATGGTGTATTAAACCATGTGGTAGATGCATAAGTCTTTGTCTGTGCATGTCTGTTAGTATATATAATTTAATATCGTTAAATACTAAAATAGAGATCTTTAAAACATACTCTAAGAAATATCTTAACTAGAGGTGGTTCGGGTGTATTTTTTGAATATATCTTACAATTCTCTTGCCAAATTCTCACAAACCTAAAGGTTTTGAAATTTCAAAAAATCCCAGGTATCATAGATAGAATATAAAAATTATAACACCATTATAAAATGCTTTTTCAAGTAAATAAGAAACTTTCTCAAACTTGAACTTTAATAAAAAAAGAATAATAGCATATGAATACATCTGAACATACTTTTGAAAAATAAATAAATAGATCATGTGTCTTGATATAGAGTAGAAACTTAGTGTTGTGAACTTTCATAAAATGTATGACCTACAATGACATGTGTAAAAATCTCAAAATTACATGCCATACAAAAGGCTAAACAGTTACGAGTTTGGTTTAATTTTTAGATTTTTGTACAAACCCTCTCATTTGTTTATATCTTGAACCTTCTCGTACCCACTTACATAGTCAAAATTTAGAGAAATACTTTCAAGCCAAGAATAAATAAGAAAATAGTGAACTCGTTTAATAGGTTACATATGTGGTATTTAAGTAATATTAAGAAGTAAAAACACGTGTCAACCCTAGATGAGGGCATGCTAAGTTGAAAAATTAAATGCAAATAATTAGAAATTGACTTAATGGAACAAGATACAACTAGCCTACCACCCTATCAATATAGTGCAGTGGTTGTGCCGGGGCCCCTGTCGCTGAGGGCCTAGGGCGGCAGCCCCCCTGCCCCATGCTATGGACTGTACCTGCTGCCGCCACCATCGATCTGTGGTTCAAGGTGAGTTTCTTCGGCGTTCCTTCCTCCGACTCTACCTAGGCACGAACGGTACTGGTCCACCAGCGATCATGATAGTGGAGGAGGGCAGGCATGGTTCTGGCCATGTGGGGGAACGGTATCGACGATGGAAGGACTATGGAGGGGAGGGGGAATGACAAGGTAGGGCCCTTGGCTCGGGTGATGCACCAGGTGGGGAAGGCATGAGATCATATGATGCAGATGAGGAAGGCAGAAGAGGGCGCGCAGGTGGTCTTGGGCTGGGAGCAACCAAAAAAATAGCACGCTATTTCGGCGCTATATTATTTTCGGGAGTCAGACGCTACGGTATGCATAAAATGCTCGCTATGACGCCAATCCCGTTTTAGAGGCGCTAAATGACGCTATACACGCTATACATTATACCGTTATAGCGGTGCTACAAAATCTTGAAATTATCGGTAGTCCATCCGGCCCATTCAGCCCACATGACTCAACAAACCTAGCTAAACCAACTCCCAACCCCACGTCGCATTCCATTCCCCACCACACGACGGTGGTGGCGGTTGCATGATCCTCCAGCTCTAGCCGGTCGCCCGCCTCCATCTGGCACATCTCTGACCAAAAGGAGTGCAACTAGCAATGCTGCGACCAAGGATCTCCCACAGCAGAAACCAGCGCCACACCTAGCTTCATCCCCACCGATTCTCCACTTCTTCAACATCTTGGAGAGCACTGGAAGTCTTTGAACAGGCATGATGTCTGTCTCAGCCCAAAGAACTCAGCTTCATCCCACCAATTCTGAATAAGTAGTTTCTCCTATGTTGTTGCTTGGATGCCTTGTTGGCTGTTGAAGTGACTGTCTGAAAAATATGTCCTTCATTTCAAATTTGTCGAACATTTTGATCCGTACTCTATCAAATAGTCACCATTTGGTCATCACTGGTTAATTGGCTATGCATGTATTACTTTGGACAATTTTTTCTCTACTGAAAACTTGGAGGCGCTTCCTAACACGAGGGACCGAGGGAGTGCTAGTTCTTG
Source organism: Avena atlantica (assembly GCA_910589765.1). Classification (NCBI taxonomy): domain Eukaryota; kingdom Viridiplantae; phylum Streptophyta; class Magnoliopsida; order Poales; family Poaceae; genus Avena; species Avena atlantica. The sequence continues at coordinate 290,500,273 of OU342738.1, forward strand.
CTTCAGGAATCGGGCATGGGTTTGCTTTGCTCAGAATGTTCGGCGGTGGCTGGTCTTATCCGTGTATCGTCTGTGCAGGGTGCGCGCGCACCGAGCGCGTTCTGTAAGTGCCGCTCGCGTTCACGGTGCAGCCAGAGCGCACTCTCACCCCATATGATATATACTGTCTAGAGGCGCTTTTGTGGTTTTTGGACGTGCTTCTCAAATTCTACTCGATGATGTTGATCCGTGCTAAAATTCTGCTCAATGATCCTGATCCATGATCCAATTCTGCTAGATGATCCTGATCCATGCTTTGTCTTGCTTTCAAATGCCATGCTTATAGGTGTTTCATGCTTAATGATTTCCTCCGTTTGGTAGTACTTTGATGGTAGTAGTGTAGTATGTATGTTGGCTGATCATGCTATGTTGTTGTTTTGCTTTTGGTCAGGACCATGTCAACGTGGGTTTGTTCGTCCTCGAAGTGATGATCCTCGCCTTCCTCTTGGTCTATGACATGGGTGTGCATCCTAGGCCTGGTGGGGCAAGCTCGTTGCCATGACGGGTGCGCAGTGGCGAGCAACTTTCTTCCTCACCGTGGGTAACATCATGAGCCTTGGATTCATCTTCAGCCAGGCGTATGCTTCTTCCACCCATTCAACATCCCCCTCATCTTAGAAGAGGTTTTAGCACATAACACCAATTCTTGGGACATGTTTTGCACAAAACCACAACTCTACCTTTTCTTTGCACAAAACACCAATATTAGCCGTAAGTGTTGCACAAAACACATAATACGTGGTTAGCTTGTTTGATCTTTAATTAGAGAACTGGCTCACTGCCAGCATGACATCGTGGCCTATCTAATCTAGTATATCATTCTACAATCAAAATAATTGATCTGCTCTCAAAATTCGTCCCAATTCAAGGCACATGTTGGGACATGAGGTTTTAGCACCTAACACCACTTGTTGGGACATGTTTTGCACAAAACCACAACTTCATCTTTTCTTTGCACAAAACACCAATATTTGCCGTAAGTATTGCATAAAACACATATCTCGTCATTAACAGCCTTGATAGCTGATTAGTTAACCGGACCCATTCCAATGTCGGCAGTTCCAACGTGTCGCACTACATGAATAAAGCCATACACTGATTTCCGTATTCTACGCCGACGGCAATGTCGTCGGCCTAACGGCCTAGTTTTTCCCTTTTTGTCCCTAGAATCAAATGTATCTAGTTGATTTATTTATTTCCTATTGTGGGAATGGCCATGGCAGATGCTGCGACTGGCAGCGAGTAGTAGAACGAGGGACAAGGAAGGTCAACCATCTATGGTGCGAGATGAGGATGGAGACACAAGGGTTTACCCAGGTTCGGCCCTCCGGAGGGTAAAGACTTACTCCTGCTAAATTGTATTACTGAGAGATTATAATGGTGACGAGCTCGGCGTCTAGGCGGCGAGTCGATGGGGTGTCTGATAGAATATGAGTACAAAGAGCACCCTAGAAGGTTTATATAGGGGTACCTGGCTATGGTTTACAGATCTACAACCGAGTTGGTTAAGGTCTCGGAGGGTTTGACCTAATCCGACTGGGTCTAGCTACGTTTCTGGCCCTTCATCTTCCAGTCGCCTTGCTCCCCTTAGGTCACGATCCAGTCGCCATCCTACAGGCCCACTCGTTGAGAGTTGGATCCAGTAGGGAACGTCCAGCTGGTTATACCCCACTTGGCATATCCCCATCATTTCCACTATAATTTTATTGTAGATATAATTTATAAATAACTTGGAGATTGTACCTTCGAATTTCGGTATCCCGTCACCGCATAGAATAACGACGCAAATCTTCCGGAACCCGATGCTAAAACATAAATGTAAAATAAATAAAAAACAAATACACATATAATATACAACCATATTTGTCGGTGCTTGTTGCGTTTCCTGTAATGTCGTAACATAACACAGTGGGGGCTAGGCTCAGAGTCTCGGCCTCATGTGCCTTGAATTGGGACGAATTTTGAGAGCAGATCAATTATTTTGATTGTAGAATGATATACTAGATTAGATAGGCCACGATGTCATGCTGGCAGTGAGCCAGTTCTCTAATTAAAGATCAAACAAGCTAACCACGTATTATGTGTTTTGTGCAACACTTACGGCTAATATTGGTGTTTTGTGCAAAGAAAAGGTAGAGTTGTGGTTTTGTGCAAAACATGTCCCAAGAATTGGTGTTATGTGCTAAAACCTCCAAGTGCCACGACCCAACTCTCCCCTCCCTCTTATATAGGCGTGGGGGATGCCTTGGCCCCTCCCAGGAAAATATCCCTGTTAAATTTGGTTGTTGTTTTTATTTTGTGCATCATTATGATATCATGCATATTCCTTTAAAAATATTTTTCTAAAAGCCTATTTTGTTTTCTAGATTATTCCTCTTCCTTTAATTTTAAATTAAAACCCCGGTCTTCCTGAATATTTTGTTTGTCTAAAAACACTTTCCAAAAGGTTTTATAATTTTTTTGTGGAGGCAGTCCAATCGGCCAGGCTCAAAGTCCCAACCGGCCAGACCACCTACCACCCCCGGTAACATACACGATACCATAGTTTGAACTACCACGAAACATAGATAAGTAAACATAGATACTACTATTCTAAATGTCGAAATCCGATCCGTCCTCCGTCGAGGACTCTACCGGTGTCGACGGACACTGGTCGATCCAGCGGTCGTCATCACCGATAGTTTGCGGGTCGACCAGCTACACCTCGATGAACGCCCGACGGTATGCCTTATCAGTCCTCCTCGCTGAGCAATCTGCCTAGCACTTGTCCTTTCTCTATAGGTAGAAAGGTGACATCGGTATCGACATCCTCCAGGAAGTGGGCAGCCCACTCCACCCTCAGATGCTTGTCTTCCTTGGCGTGGTAGAGGGGCGGGAGCCACGTTTTGTGGCCCCGCTTCTCCTTGTTGGTGACGAGGTGTGGCAGCAGTACGAGCATCTCCGCCCGCTCGCGCATCTGCACGTCTTCGAGGTTCATCATCTGGCATGGGCGGCCGAGACGCAATGCCACCGTGTCAAATGCGCGTTGCCTGGTGGATGGTCTATGCGGTCTTCCGAGCGTAGCGACGGCTACCCCACTAATTCCAGGAGAACCCCATCATGGTCGTCTCCTCCGCCTCGCTGCAGGAAATCATTCGCAATTGCGGCACGGCCAGACGAGTTGCCAACTGGGCCGTCAAAATCGGCGTCCACAACATCAAGTATGTACCCCGCAGAGCTATAAAGTCGCAGGAGAACCCCATAAGGAGAACCTCCTCGTCAACTAGGAGGAGGCATAGCAACCTGATTCGCTGCCTCACAACCACTACTTGATCCCAAACTTTGACGGTTCCAAGAACACGGACGATGGCTACTGACGTAGGACTACCGACCGATGACTAGAGACCGAGGACTACCGACCGGTGACTACTGACCTAGGACTACCGACCAGATGAGTTGCCAAGTGGGCCGACAAAATCGGCGTCCACAACATCAAGTATGAACCTTGCAGAGCTATCAAGTCGTAGGAGAACCCTATCAGGAGAACCTCCTCGTCGACTAGGAGGAGGCATAGCAACCTGATTCGCTGATCCTAAACTTTGACGGGTCCAAGAACACGGAAGATGACTACTGAACTAGGACTAACGACTGATGACTAGAGACTAAGGACTACCGACCGGTGACTACTGACCTAGGACTATCGACATGTGACTACTAACCTAGGACTACCGATCGAGGGCTATTGACCGGTGACTATCGACCAAGGACTACCGACCGAGGACTACTGATGCGTGACTACCGACCGTGGACTACTGACCGGTGACTACCGACTAAGGACTAGTGACCTATGAATACTGACCGAGGACTACCAACCAAGGACTACTGACCGGTGATTACTGACCGGTGACCGAGGATTACCGACCGAGGGTTATAGACCGGTGACTACTGACCGGTGACTATTGGCCAAGGACTACTGACCTCGGTCATATCAAGGACTACTGACCGGTGACTACTGACCGGTGACAACCGACCAAGGACTACTGACCAGTGACTACTGACTAGTGACTACTGACCGACGACTACTGACCAAGGACTACTGACCGGTGACTACCGACCGACGACCGCGCCCTGATCAGGGGAGCCCAACCAAGCAATGGTTGGTGGTCCCCTGTGGCAGTGCTATATAGAGGAGGTGGGCCCGGGGCACATATCATGAGATTCGCCGCGCCGCCGCTCCCCCCACAAACATCCCTTCCGATATAGGGTTCGCTCTTAGCCACGGGAAGTCCCACTGCCGCCGCCACCGCCTAGCTCTCTCCCTCCCCGCTCTCGCCATCGACCCCATGGCCAATGGCTCATTGAGCTCAGGCTCTGGCGAAGGTAACACACTGTCTCCCTCTTCCTCTCTCTGCTATCTAGCATCTAATAAAGAGCACTACTAGAATCGATCTAGAGATTGCAGGATATAACAATGGTATCAGAGAACATACTCTGTAGATTGTTTTCGTGTAGAAAAGATAAAAGCAAAAAAAGACAAAGTAAATCCTAACCCTACAGTAATGCCTCCGCGAGGCCACACCGTCCCTCTCGATCCCTATGCCCATCGGCAAGCCAAGACATAGGGAAGAAGGACCAACCAAGAAATGGCCGGTGGGCCCCTGTGGCAATGCTATATAGAGGAGGTGGGGGCCAGGGCACATATCACGATATTCATCACGCCGCCGCTCCCCCACCTACATCCCTTCCGGTCTAGGGTTCACGCTTAGCCACGGGAAGTCCCACTGCCGCCGACACCGCCTAGCTCTCTCTCTCTCTCCCCGCTCTCGCCGTCGGTCGCATGGCCAATGGCTCATCGAGCTCGGGTTCTAGCAAAGGTAACACACTGTCTCCCTCTTCATATCTCTCTGCTATCTAGCATCTAATAAAGAGCACTACTGGAATCGATCTAGAGATTGTAGGATATAACAATGATATCAGAGTTCATACTCTTTAGATTGTTTTTGTGTAGAAAAGATAAAACCATAGAAAGACAAAGTAAATCCTAACCCTATAGTAATAACACCGCGAGGCCACGCCGACCCTTTCGATCCCTATGCGCATCGGCAAGCCGATGCATAAGGAAGAAGGACCAACCCTGCGGGGCAAAGAAAGCAAAGGAAAAGATCCCCAAATCCCCAAAATCGAAAAACACAAATCAAAGAAAGGGGTCGCTGGACATGCGCCGGCAAAGGGAGCCACCGCTTGGGCCGTTTGACGGCGACGCACCCACCGTTGGGTGGATGCACGTAACGGCAAAGGGCCAGGGGGCTCCATCGCTTGCTGTTGTTCTCTCCTCTCTCAGTTTTTCGGGCTGGGGTTCAGTAGAGAGAAAGAAAGAAGGTGAGGGGGAGATCACGCCAAACGGAGGGGCTCGCAGCCGGCTGTGCCGGGCGGTTCCATGTCACCATTTCCTCTAGCGAAGGTAACACACTGTCTCCCTCTTCCTCTCTCTCTCTCTCTCTCTCTCTCTCTCTGCTATCTAGCATCTAATAAAGAGCACTACCGAAATCGATCTAGAGATTGCAGGATATAACAATGGTATCAGAGCCCGTACTCTGTAGACTGTTTTCGTGTAGAAAAGATAAAAGAAAAGAAAGACAAAGTAAATCCTAACCCTGCAGTAATGCCGCCGCGAGGCCACGCCGTCCCTCTTGATCCCTATGCGCATTGGCAAGCCGAGGCATAAGGAAGAAGGACCAACCCTGCGGGGCAAAGAAAGCAAAGGAAAAGATCCCCAAATCCCCAAAATCGAAAAACACAGATCAAAGAAAGGGGTCGCTGGCCATGCGCCGGCAAAGGGAGCCACCGCTTGGGCTGTTTGACAGTGACGCACCCACCGTCGGGTGGATGCACGTACCGTTAAAGGGCCAGGGGGCTCCATCGCTTGTTGTTGTTCTCTCCTCTCAGTTTTTCGGGCTGGGGTTCAGTAGAGAAAAAGAAAGAAGGTGAGGGGGAGCTCGCGCCAAAAGGAGGGGCTCGCAGCCGGCTGTGCCGGGCGGGGCCGCCTCACCATTTCCTCCTTGCCCCGCCACTTCTAGCGAGCGGGGCTATGGGGTGGAATCGAGCAGGAGGGGCTTATCGCCGGTTTTAGTACCGGGCGACACCGCCTCACAGCGCTCGTGGGCGAAGTAGCTAGCCTTGGAAAGGCCAGCCGCCACAGAGAGGAGTTCTCGAGCGTGGAGAGAAAAAGAGAGAAAGGACGAATGTGGATTAGGGTTGCGGGGGCGCTCGGGGTCTAGGTTTTGACCCAGTGAAAAGTACTCCAGATCGTCGGATGGCGACGGACGGACAGGAATCAGCCACACGAGTGAGCTGTTGGGTCAGCGCCAGGGCCATGGGCCAGTCTTAGGCCGTCAAGGTCCATTGGTCGTGTTTCTTTTGACGCGCAAGCGGGACAGAAAGTGAGTGAAGCAGCGCATAGAGTCAGGTTGTGGGCCAGAGGGCGTAGTGCGCGCTGCGCAGTGCTTTTATGGGCCATTTTCTTCTGCCCAGCACCCATAGGATTGTTTTATTTATTTACATAAACTTTTCTTTACAGTTTTTTCATCTGTTTTTCAATGAAATTTGCCAAGGTTTTCCCTATCCAAAGTTATCCAACAAAATTTTGTTTAGGAAATACTAAAAGTAACAGAAAAGTTTCTGTAAAAATGTAAAGTTGATGAATTTTTAATTCATGTCTTCTGCTGCAAATAGTTAAAGGGCTCTTTTAAAATTTAATAAAGAAAAAGTTATTATTAATTTTTTAAGAGCATATTAAAGTAATATTCTCGTCATGTTCAAGTTATTTTTCTAACCAACATTGTAAATAGCATGATTATGATTATTGTCTAGTTTTAAAGTAATTAAAGTTACGTGCGTTTGATTATATGTTCTGCCCAACGGTGATGTGGAATTATTTGCATAAACATTTGTATGTCTTAATTTTGATCAACATTGGATTAATACATGCAATTGTTACTGTTCTCACTTCTTTATGGTTTTTAGGAGGGTATTGCTTTATGAGCTGCATCAAGAATGTCCCCACACTGAGAGATGACAATTACTCTGGGTGGAGAAAGAAAGTGGACTTGGCGTTCGTCTACGCCGAGATGGATTGGGGCCTTGAGACCAAGCCATCCCCAAGGACGACGGAGCCAATCCGAGATTCTATAGATGATGATGTGACATGGGAGAAATATAGGGTTTCGTAGCATGGAAAACAAAAAATTTCTATCGCATACAAACAAACAAGCCAAGATCTATCTACTAGATTGTAGCAACGAGTCGATGGAATAACTTACCCTCGAAGATTCCAAAGCACTGTTGGATTAGGCAGCGCCTAGGCAACGCTTAAGCACGCTTAGGCACTAGGCGGTAGACAAACGCCTCGCCTAGAGCATAAGAGGAAGTCTAGGGAGGGTAACTAATAAATTTTCTTATCGAGCAAGAAATCATGATTTTTTTTCACTTTTTAGCTAGCTGGGCCATATTCCAATGGCAGTCGTTGGTTGTTTACTCATTTACATGCTCTAAATTAATGTATATCACATATAATAATCCATATATACCCTTGATGGTAAAAACTATATGCTCGCCTAGGTCACGCCTAGGGCGCTTAAGCACCGCCTAGGCACTAGGCGAAGGCCAAACGCCTCGCCTACGCCTAACGCTTTTTCCAACCAAGTGTTTAACGAGAGCGGATTCTCGTGGGTGATGTAGTCGTACTCTTCCCGATCTCAAGATCGCGTAGACGATCCTTCCGGCGCTGCGTTCCGGCAGCGCTCCCGCAGTCGGTCACATGTTCGGTACTCGACGAAGACCTTCCTCTCCCTTGTTCCAGCAGACAGCGGAGGTTGTAGCACTCTCCTCGCGATTTCGGCAGCACAACGGCGTAGTACCGGAAGTAGAGGGGAAATCCCACAGGGCTTCGCCTTAAGCCGGAGCGAGTATGGTGGAGTATGAGAGAGCTCCTCAGCGATCTAGGGTTTAGACACACCAAGGAGGAGGGGCTAGAGCCGGCGGCTAGGGTTCCGGGGACCCCAAAGTCGGCGGCTAGGGCAAAACCCTAGGTGGTGGCGGCGGCTATGGAGGGATGCAGCTTTCTAGGGTTTGAGGTGAGGGACTTGTGTGTCTAGAGGAGGGAGCCCTGCCCCTCCTTATATAGGTGGAGGGGCCGGCGGCCAAGGGGAGGGAGGGGAGTCCCTCCCCAACTCGGCTTGGAGGGGGCGCCGCCGGTTGGAGGAGGGATTCCCTCCCCAACTCGGTTTCCCACTCCTTCCTCTTTTCCTCTTTCCAATTTTAGCCGTTTGACTTTTCAAATTAGCTATTTGACTTTTCAAATTAGGATTCAATTTAATCCTTTATTTGGAACGGCGAGGACACTTAGTACATGATGCAATCATTCCAATATGCAATGACACATTCATGTACCCCTTCCCCTCCGGAGTGCCGGACATTCCGGAACCTTCTAGAACATTCTCGATGAAAACACCGGAATCATTCCCAAACTCCGAAACGGGACTTTCCTTATATGAATTTTATTATCCGGACCATTCCGGATCACCTCGTGATATCCCGGATCCCATCCGAGACTCCGAACAACATTCGGTCTCTTTCTCATAATACCATAACTACTCAAACAACGTCGAATCCTTAAGTGTGTCTCCCTACGGTTCGTGAATTATGCGGACATGATCGAGACACTTCTCCGAACAATAACCAATAGAGGAATCTGGAAATTCATATGGCTCCCACATATTTCTACGATTACTTTGCGATCGAATGAACCACTTACATATGATACCAATTTCCCTTTGTCTCACGATAGTTTACTTATCCGAGGTTATGATCGTCGGTATCTCTGCATACCTAGTTCAACCTCGTTACCGATAAGTACTCTTTTCTCGTTCCCGTGATATGTGATACCTTGTGAGCCAGTCACATGCTTGCAAGCCAATTGGATGACATTCCACCGAGAGGGCCCAGAGTATATCTATCCGTCATATGGATGGACAAATCCCACTCTTGATCCATGTGTCTCAACCAATTCTTTCCGAACACTTAATGCCACCTTTATAGCCACCCAGTCATGGTGTGGTGTTTGATGTCATCAAAGCATCCATCCGGTAAAGGTGATATGCATGATCTCATGGTCGAAGGAATTAGGTTACTATGTATCAGAAAGCATATAGCAATTGAACTATTGAAATGACTTGATCTTTATGCTACGCTTATCTATAGGAGTATGTCCACCATATCATTCTCCTAACGATATGATCTTGTTGTTGATAACATCTCAATGTTCATGATAGGGAAACCACAATCATTTATCAACCAACAAGCTAGTGATGTATAGAGGCTATACTAGGGACTTCAAATTAAGTTTACAAATCACACAAGTATCAATGTTTCCTTGTTAATACTATTATAGCGTGAATGTAAACATTTATCATAAACACAAAGATATAATAATAACTACATTTATTATTGCCTCTAGGGCATATCTCCAACAATCTCCCACTTGCACTAGAGTAATCTAATCTAGATTACATGGTAATATACCGAACACCCATGGCAGTTCGGTGTTGGTCATGTTTTGCCCTCGGGAGAGGTTTAGTCAACGGATCCGCCACATTCAGATCTGTGTGTACTTTGCAAATCTTTATATCCCCATCCTGGATATGTTCTCGAATAGCGTGAAAACGCAGCTTGATGTGCTTCAGCTTCTTGTGTGACCTTGGTTCTTGCGCATTGGCTATGGCGCCCATGTTATCACAGTAGATAGACATTGGGTCCAGCGCACTAGAAACCTCACCCAGCTTTGTAATGAACTCTTTCATCCATATCGCTTCTTGTGAAGCCTCCGAAGCAGCCATGTATTCTGATTCAGTTGAAGATCTCGCCACAACGCTTTGCTTTGCACTCCTCCAGCTAACTGCTGCACCATTCAAAATAAATACGTATCCAGATTGTGATTTAGAATCATCCGGATCGGTGTTCCAACTAGCATCGGTGTAACTGTTAACAACGAGCCGTTCATCACCTCCATAAGAAAGAACCATATCCTTAGTTCTTCTCAAGTACTTAAGGATGTTTTTGACCTCTATCCAATGATCCACTCCTGGATCACTTTGATATCTGCTAGTTAAACTAACAGCATATGCAATGTCGGGTCTAGTACATAGCATGGCATACATTAGAGATCCTATGGCTGAGGCATAGGGAGTCTTACTCATCCTTTCTCTATCTTCTGCCGATGTCGGACTTTGAGTTTTACTCAAGGTCGTATTGGGCAACATGGGCAAGAACCCTTTCTTGCTTTCTTCCATTCCAAACCTCTTTAGAACTTTGTCCAAATATGTACTCTGTGACAATGATATTTCGCGTTTCGATCTATCTCTATAAATCTTTATGCCTAATATGTAAGCTGCTTCGCCAAGATCCTTCATTGAAAAACTATTATTCAAATATTCCTTGACACTATTAAGAAGGTCTACATCATTCCCAATCAACAATATGTCATCCACATATAGTATTAAGAATGCTACAGAGCTCCCACTCACTTTCTTGTAAATACAAGCTTCTCCATAAGTTTGTATAAAACCAAAACTTTTGTTCACCTTATCAAAACATTGATTCCAACTTCGGGATGCTTGCTTCAATACATAGATGGACCGTTGAAGTTTGCATACCTTGTTAGCATCTTTAGGATCGACAAAACCTTTGGGTTGCATCATATACAACTCTTCATCAATATCTCCATTGAGGAATGATGTTTTGACATCCATCTGCCATATCTCATAATCATAATATGCAGCGATTGCTAACATAATCCTTACAGACTTTAGCTTCGCTACCGGTGAGAAAGTCTCATCGTAGTCAACTCCTTGAATTTGTCGAAACCCTTTTGCGACAAGTCGAGCTTTATAGACAGTAACATTACCATCAGCATCTGTTTTCTTCTTGAAAATCCATTTGTTCTCGACAGCCTTCCGGCCATCCGGTAAGTCCACCAAAGTCCATACTTGGTTTTCGTACATGGATCCAATCTCGGATTTCATGGCTTCTTGCCATTTATTGGAATCTGGGCTCATCATTGCTTCCTCATATGTCTCGGGGTCATCGGTGTTATCCACCAACATGACACTCATAACGGTATCATACCAATCTGGAGTGGTACGAGTTCTCGTTGACCTCCGAGGCTCTGTAGCAACTTCAACCGAAGTTTCATGATCATCATCATTAGCTTCCTCTCTTATTGGTGCAGGCACCACAGGAACTTCTTCCGGTGCTGCGCTACTCGCAATTTCGAGAGAAGGTTCGACAACCTCGTCGAGTTCTACTTTCCTTCCAGTCACTTCTTTCGAGAGAAATTCCTTCTCTAGAAAGGATCCATTCTTGGCAACGAAGATTTTGCCTTCGGATCTATGATAGAAGGTATACCCAATAGTTTCCTTTGGGTATCCTATGAAGACGCATTTTTCCGCTTTGGGTTCAAGCTTGTCCGGCTGTAACTTCTTTACATAGGCTTCGCATCCCCAAACTTTAAGGAACGACAATCTAGGTTTCTTCCCAAACCATAATTCATACGGTGTCGTTTCCACGGATTTAGACGGTGCCCTATTTAAAGTGAATGCGGCTGTTTCTAATGCATAACTCCAAAATGATAGCGGTAAATCTGTAAGTGACATCATAGAACGAACCATATCTAAGAGAGTTCGATTACGACGTTCAGACACACCATTACGATGTGGTGTTCCCGGCGGTGTCAACTGTGAAAGTATTCCGCATTTCTTCAAATGCTCGCCAAACTCGTAACTCAGATATTCACCTCCACGATCAGAACGTAGAAACTTAATCTTCTTGTTACGTTGATTCTCTACCTCACTTTGAAACTCCTTAAACTTCTCGAAAGTTTTGGACTTATGTTTCATGAAATAGATATACCCATATCTACTCAAGTCATCCGTGAAGGTAAGAACATAACGTTAACCACCACGCGATGCTACACTCATTGGGCCACACACATCGGTATGTATGATTTCCAATAAGTCCGTAGCTCGCTCCATCATACCAGAAAATGGAGTCTTAGTCATTTTTCCCATCAGACATGCTTCGCATCTTTCAAGTGATTCAAAATCAAGTGATTCAAGAAGTCCATCGGAATGGAGTTTCTTCATACGCTTCACTCCAATGTGACCAAGACGACAGTGCCACATATAGGTCGAATTATCGCTTGATTTCAAACGTTTAGCCTCAATGTTGTTGATATGTGTATTTCCACTATCGAGATTCAATAAGAATAGACCATCTATCAAAGGTGCATGTGCATAAAACATATTACTCATATAAATCGAACAACCATTATTCTCGGACTTAAACAAGTAACCGTCTCGCAATAAACAAGATCCCGATATAATGTTCATGCTCAACGCAGGCACCAAATAACAATTATTTAAGTATAAAACTAATCCCGATGGTAGATGAAGGGGTAGCGTGCCGACCGCGATCACATCAACCTTTGATCCATTTCCCACGCGCATCGTCACCTCGTTCTTCGCTAGCTTCCGTTTATTCTGCAGCACCTGTTTCGAGTTACAAATATGAGCAACCGAACCAGTATCAAATACCCAGGCACTACTACGAGTACTAGTGAGATACACATCAATAACATGTATATCAGATATACCTTTCTTCTTGATGTTGTCATTCTTCAGATCCGCCAAGTACTTTGGGCAATTTCGCTTCCAGTGACCTTCTCCCTTGCAGTAAAAGCACTCAGTATCAGGCTTGGGTCCAGCCTTGGTCTTCTTCGCCGGCGTGGTAACTTTCTTACCACCCTTCTTGAAGTGTCCCTTCTGCTTAGACTTGCCTTTCTTGAATTTGGTGGTCTTATTGACCAACAACACTTGGTGCTCTTTCTTGATCTCCACTTCTGCAGACTTTAACATAGCAAACAGTTCTGGCAACTGCTTGTTCATGTTCTGCATGTTGTAGTTCATCACAAAGTTCTTGTAACTTGGTGGTAGTGATTGGAGGACACGGTAAATCCCCAAAGCATTGGGAATCACTATACCCAAGCTTTGAAGTTTGTTTGCGTGCCCAGAAATCTTAAGCACATGCTCACTGACGGAGCTGCCCTCTTCCATCTTGCAGTTAAAGAACTTTTCAGAAGCCTCATAGCTTTCAATTGCCGCATGAGTCTCAAAGATCAATTTGGGATCCTCGACAATATCATATGGGTCTGAATTCTCAAACCTTTTCTGAAGCTCCGATTCCAAACCATACAAGATAGCACATTGAACTATGGAGTACTGATTCTTCCGAGCGAGGTAAACATTCTTTACTTCATCGGAAGCATCAGCTGCAGGTGGGTCACCCAGCGGTGCATCCAGCACATAGGTCAAATTACCAGCTGTGAGGACAATCCTCAAATTGCGGAACCAATCCGCGAAGTTGCTTCCATTGTTTTTCAACTTTTCTTTCTCTAGGAACGCATTAAAATTGATGGTAGGGGCTGCCATTGATCTACAACATATTTGCAATAGTTTATACTAAGTTTATGACAAATTGAGTTCAAATTAATTAATAAAGTTAATCTAGGTGAACTCCCACTCAAAACAATATCCCTCACATTGTTTTAGTGATCACATGAACCAAATCCACTACATCAACACCGATCATCACGAGAGTTGATATAGTTTCAATGGCGAACAATCATCATGTTCATCATATCTACTATATGATTCATGCTTTACCTTTCGGTGATCCGTGTTCCGAGACCATGTCTGTACATGCTAGGCTCGTCAAGATCAAACCTTAGTTTCCGCATGAGCAAATCTGGCTTGCTCACGTTGTATACACTTGCGGAATCTAACACACCCGATCATCACGTGGTGCTTCGAAACAACAAGCTTTAGCAACGGTGCTAACTAAGGGTGAACACTTTATGACTTGAAATTCATGTGCATGAGGGATCATCTTATAATGCTACCGTCGTCTACCAAGCAATACAAGATGCATAAAGGATTAACATCACATGCAATTCAATATATATGTGATATGATATGGCCTTTCTTCTTTGTGCTTCCGATCTCCATCTTCAAGCACGAACATGATCTCCATCATTACCGGCATTGCATCAAGGTCAATGACGCCTCTCCATGGTTGTCGTCCACCGGCTTCAACTATTACAACTACTTTGAATAGACACGCGGGTCTTAACATAAATTAAAGACAACCATATGGCTCCTACCGGTTGCCGACTTACAATAAGGAACATTGCATACATCAAATATAATCACAATCATGGTCATATCACATCACTGCACACCCCTGCAAAACAAAGTTAGACGCCTCTACTTTCTTTGCATATTTTACGTGGTTTGGGGCTTTCAATAAGTGTCGTTCTAACTTACGAACAAGAACCACAACATTGATACTAGCATTGTTGATCACCCGTTGTAAATTGGATCTTAACTATGCTAGGAGAAACAGGCACCCGCAAAGCCACTTATGCAATACAAGTTGCATGTCAAGCGTGGAGCAAGTCTCATGAACGATGTCATGTAAGGTTAGCCCGGGCCGCTTCATCCCAACATACCGCAAGATGCAAAGTACATAAGAAGCAATCGACAATAAAAGCATCAACGCCCACAATGACCATTGTGTTCTACTCGTACAACAGATCTACATATAAACCTGGCTCTGATACCACTGTAGGGTTTCGTAGCATGGAAAACAAAAATTTTCTATCGCATACAAACAAACAAGCCAAGATCTATCTACTAGATTGTATCAACGAGTTGATGGAATAACTTACCCTCGAAGATTCCAAAGTGTTTAACGAGAGCGGATTCTCGTGGGTGATGTAGTCGTACTCTTCCCGATCTCAAGATCGCGTAGACGATCCTTCCGGCGCTGCGTTCCGGCAGCGCTCCCGCAGTCGGTCACACGTTCGGTACTCGACGAAGACCTTCCTCTCCCTTGTTCCAGCAGGCAGCGGAGGTTGTAGCTCTCCTCGCGATTCCGGCAGCACAACGGCGTAGTACCGGAAGTAGAGGGGAAATCCTGCAGGGCTTCGCCTTAAGCCGGAGCGAGTATGGTGGAGTATGAGAGAGCTCATCAGCGATCTAGGGTTTAGACACACCAAGGAGGAGGGGCTAGAGCCGGCGGCCAGGGTTTCGGGGACCCCAAAGTAGGCGTCTAGGGAAAAACCCTAGGTGGTGGCGGCGGCTATGGAGGGCTGCAGCTTTCTAGGGTTTGAGGTGAGGGACTTGTGTGTCTAGAGGAGGGAGCCCTGCCCCTCCTTATATAGGTGGAGGGGCCGGCGGCCAAGGGGAGGGAGGGGAGTCCCTCCCCAACTCGGCTTGGAGGGGGCGCCGCCGGTTGGAGGAGGGATTCCCTCCCCAACTCGGTTTCCCACTCCTTCCTCTTTTCCTCTTTCCAATTTTAGCCGTTTGACTTTTCAAATTAGCTATTTGACTTTTCAAATTAGGATTCAATTTAATCCTTTATTTGGAACAGCGAGGACACTTAGTACATGATGCAGTAATTCCAATATGCAATGGCACATTCATGTACCCCTTCCCCTCCGGAGTGCCGGACATTCCGGAACCTTCTAGAACATTCCCGATGAAAACACCGGAATCATTCCCAAACTCCGAAACGGGACTTTCCTTATATGAATTTTATTCTCCGGACCATTCCGGATCACCTCGTGATATCCCGGATCCCATCCGAGACTCCGAACAAAATCCGGTCTCTTTCTCATAATACCATAACTACTCAAACAACGTCGAATCCTTAAGTGTGTCTCCCTACGGTTCGTGAATTATGCGGACATGATCGAGACACTTCTCCGAACAATAACCAATAGAGGAATCTGGAAATTCATATGGCTCCCACATATTTCTATGATTACTTTGCGATCGAATGAACCACTTACATACGATACCAATTTCCCTTTGTCTCACGATAGTTTACTTATCCGAGGTTATGATCGTCGGTATCTCTGCATACCTAGTTCAACCTCGTTACCGATAAGTACTCTTTTCTCGTTCCCGTGATATGTGATCCCTTGTGAGCCAGTCACATGCTTGCAAGCCAATTGGATGACATTCCACCGAGAGGGCCCAGAGTATATCTATCCGTCATATGGATGGACAAATCCCACTCTTGATCCATGTGTCTCAACCAATTCTTTCCGAACACTTAATGCCATCTTTATAGCCACCCAGTCACGGTGTGGTGTTTGATGTCATCAAAGCATCCATCCGGTAAAGGTGATATGCATGATCTCATGGTCGAAGGAATTAGGTTACTATCTATCAGAAAGCATATAGCAATTGAACTATTGAAATGACTTGATCTTTATGCTACGCTTATCTATAGGAGTATGTCCACCATATCATTCTCCTAATGATATGATCTTGTTGTTGATAACATCTCAATGTTCATGATAGGGAAACCACAATCATTTATCAACCAACAAGCTAGTGATGTATAGAGGCTATACTAGGGACTTCAAATTAAGTTTACAAATCACACAAGTATCAATGTTTCCTTGTTAATACTATTATAGCATGAATGTAAACATTTATCATAAACACAAAGATATAATAATAACTACATTTATTATTTCCTCTAGGGCATATCTCCAACAAGAAAAAGTAAAGGGACTATGCTCCGTTGGAGCTGTCCTACACATTAGAGAGCATAAAGTGGCAGAATGCCAACAATAAATGCATGGCATTTATAAAGAACACGATCAAGCAAGCCATTGTTGGCTCCATCGTAGAGTGTACCTCCGTTGCGGAGTACTTGCAAAAGATAAAGAGTCAGTTCATTGGCTCTTCAAAGACATATGCAACCCAGTTGCTCTGCTGAAGCAGCTCGTGACAAAAAAAGTACACAGGCGGTGCACATGACATCAGGGAGCACATCCTCCAGATGAGCAACATGGCTGCCAAACTGAAGCCCATAGATGCTGATCTGGAGCTAAATCCTGTTCTGCTTGTCCACTTGGTCATGGAATCACTGGCTCAACAGTTTGACAACGACTTCGTTGTCAATTACAACATGGCCCCTGAAAAGTGGGACATAGAAAAGACCATCGCCATGTGTGCCCAGAAAGAGGAGAGGCTAAAAGCCTAGAATGGAGGTTCCTTGAACTTTGTCAAGGACAACAACAAGAAAAGGAACTTCACTCAAAGCAACCATGGATCCCCTTCTAAGTCACACGGTAAATCTCCCATGTACTTTCAGCCTCAGCATAGGCATGCTCTCCTAGTGAACAGAGATGCTTGTCTGCACTGCGACAAGAAAGGTCATTTCAATAAATATTGCTGTGTTTCTAAAGGAGCGAATGGCAAGGAAAGGTAACAATATTATTTCATTTGTAAATGAATCCCTGTATACACAGTTTTCAAAATCTACTTGGTGGATTGACTCAGGGGCAATTGTTCATATTGCAAATTCTTTATAGGGATTCCATTTGACGAGGACTATGAAAAGAAACGAAGGATGCGTTAAAGCCACAAATGGAGTCCAAGCAGATGTTGAGGCCGTTGGTGACATCTCCTTGGAGCTTCCTAATGGATCAATGATCTTGCTCACGGATGTTCTTTATGTTCCTTCTTTTCATAGAAATTTAATAAGTGTCATGTTTGGACAAAGTAAACTATGAATGTCATTTTGGACATGGCCAGTGTGCCATTTATTGTCATAAAGATTGTGTGGGTGTTGCTTTCCTTCACAATGAGCTTTATTTATTATCCACTCACGAAAAAGTTAATTCTATGTGTAAAGTGAAAGAGAATGTTACCCTGTCGAATAAAGATCCAAAGAAAAGAAAGAGAACTCTAGACTCGTCGAAATTATGGCACCGTCGTTTAGGCCATATTTCAAGGGGGGGTTAATAGAAAGACTAGTTAAAAAAGATATTCTTACTCCGTAAGAAATCTCCGACATATAGCAATGCATCGATTGCGTTAAAGGAAAGATTGTAAAGCAAATCAAGATGGTGCAAATCGAAGCACCGAAATGCTGGAAATTATTCACACTGACATTTGTGGACCGTTTCCAGTTAAAAGTGTGGATGGATATGACTCGTTCATAACATTAACAGATGATTGCTCTCGTTATGGTTATATTTATCCAATTAAAGAAAGATCAGAAGCGTTGGATAAATTTAATATATTCAAAAGTCGAAGTTGAGAACCAACACAGTAAAACAATAAAGATAGTAAGGTCTGGCCGTGGAGGGGAGTTCTACGGTCGCACACCCCATATGGCCAAGTACCTAGACCCTTTGCAAGGTTCTTATAGGAGACTGGCATAGTGGCCCAATACTCGATGCCGGGTAAGCCTCAGCAAAATGGAGTAGCTGAAAGGCGTAACCGTACTCTTATGGATATGGTGCGTAGCATGATGAGTTACTCCACCTTGCCATTGGGATTATGGATGGAGGCGTTAAAAACCTCCATTCATATTCTCAATAGAGTACCAAGCATGTCGGTGCCCAAAACACCGTATGAGCTATGGACAGGAAGAGTTCCCTCGCTACAACACCTAAGGGTATGGGGGAGCCTGGCTGAGGCTAAAGTGTTCAATCCAAATATTGCAAAGCTTGACCCTAAAACAGTTAGTTTCCATTTCATTGGATATCCTAAAAAGTCAAAAGGTTTTCATTTCTACTGTCCAGACAAATACACAAAGTTTATAGAAATGAGACATGTTGTCTTCTTAGAGGACGAAATGATGAGGGGGAGCATGGTAGCTCGGAAAATTGATCTTGAGGATAAGAGGGTGCATGCACCTAATCCGATGATTCAGGAGTCATTCTTCTTGCTACATGTTGTTCCTGCACCGACAACCCCAGAGGTTGTGGTGCGAGCACCTATTGCGACTCCACCCATGACAACAATGAGTGAGGACCCGGAACCTGTTCGTCAGGAGCCGACCGAACCCACTATTGAGCATGAAAGGGAGCAACAACAACCACCTCCAGAAGATACGCCACATGTTGAGATACATGATGAGCCAGTTCATGAGGCCACTAGAAGGTCTCAAAGAGTTAGAAAGTCAGCAATCTATAAAGATTATAAAGTTTATAACACATAAAGAGTTCAAATGGAGAATGATCTCACTTCATTTGAAGAAGCCATGAGTAGCCATCACTCATCGAAGTGGCTAGAGGCCATGGAAGATGAGAGGAGGTCAATGAGTTCCAACGAGGTTTGAGAAATTTCCAAAGGAGCCAAAACAGTAGGCTTTAAATGGGTCTACAAAACAAAGTATGACTCTAGAGGGAATATGGAGAAATACAAAGCACGACTTGTGGCAAAAGGATTTACGCAAAGAGAAGGAGTAGATTACAATGAGACTTTTTCTCCAGTCTCATGTAAGGATTCCTACGGAATCGTAATGGCACTAGTTGCACATTTTTGGTTTAGAGCTGCATCAAATGGATGTAAAGACGGTATTTCTTAATGGGGATTTAGAACAAAGAGTATACATGAAACAACCTAAGGGTTTTGTCATGGAAGGTAAGGAAAGCATGGGATGCCGCCTAAGGAAATCCATTTATGGATTAAAGCAAGATTCACGACTGTGGTATCTAAAATTCAATGAGACCATTAAGAACTTTGGATTCAAAGAGAATGTTGAGGACAACTACATTTACCCAAAGTTTAAAAATGGGATATATATTTTCCTAATTATGTATGTGCGATGTCAGTCTACTACTGGAAACAAAGAAGTTCTTGTCCTCAAATTTCGACATGAAAGATCTTGGTAAATCTTCATATGTTTTGGGTATAAAAATTCACCGAGATAGAGCAAATGGAGTTCTAGGACTGTCACAAAAGGCATACCTAGAGAAGATCCTAAAGAAATATAGTATGCATGCGTGCAATACCACGCCTGCTCCAATAGTCAAGGGCGACAGTTTTGGGAAGTTTCAATGTCCCAAAAGTCAATATGATATCGATCAAATGAAGTTAGTACCATATGCTTCGGACGTTGCAAGCTTACAGTATGCACATGTGTGCACTCGCCCTGACTTACCTTTTATCACCGGGGTACTCGGTAGATATCAAGAGAATCCAGGCATAGAGCACTGGAAAATGATAAATAAAGCTTTGTGTTATGCGCAAGGCACAAAAGACCTCATGCTAACATATAGAAGGTCTAATTTCCAAGAGTAAGAGGTTATTCAGATGCTGATTTTGCGGGAGACAAAGACGATCGAAAGTCCACGACAGGATATGCCTTCACTCTCGTAGGAGAGACTATTTCATGGAGAAACTCCAAACACTCAATAGTTGCATCATCCACGATGTATGCATTTATAGCATGTTATGAGGCCACGGGACAGGCGATATGGTTAAAGAAATTCATACTCGACTGGAAAGTGGTAGATTGCATTAGCAAGCCACAAAATATGTACTGTGCAACGAGTCCGCATTATTTTATGCTCACAAAAACAAGTCGAGTACTGCTTCCAAACCAATAGAGATGAAGTATTATGTTGTGAAAGATAAGATCTAGGATCACACTATCAGACTCAAGCATTTAAGGACAAAGGATATGCTTGTGGATCCGCTAACGAAAGGCTTATCACCCAATGTGTTCAAGGAGCGCTTAGCCGGCATGGGTTTAAGGGAAAGCCTATTGATTCCTGGATCATAAGAGGCCCAAAAAGGAAAGTGTTTCTTGTTTCAAAATAAGAGGTATATTGTAGTTGTCTGATTATATCGGCAATTGAGCTGTGACGATGAAACATACTCTATGTACAAAACAGTGATGAAACGAGTAAAGTATAAAGTGAAAAGTAAAGTCGAGATCAAGGGGGAGAATGTTAGGTTGCTCTCTCCCGGTCGATCCCAACAGACCGATCGACCCTTTGACCGCGCCTGATCGAGGGCGCCCAACCAAGAAATGGTTGGTGGGCCCCTGTGACAGCGCTATAAAGAGAGGTGGGGGCTGGGGCACAGATCATGAGATTTGTCGCGCCGCCACTCCCTCCACCTACATTCCTTCCGATCTAGGGTTCGCGCTTAGCCACGGGAAGTCCCACTATTGCCGCCACCGCCTAGCTCTCCCCCTCCTCGCTCTCGCCGTCGACCCCATGGCCAACGTCTCATCAAGCTCGGGCTCTGGCGAAGATAACACACCATCTCCCTCTTCCTCTCTCTCTCTGTGTTATCTAGTATCTAATAAATAGCACTACCGGAATCGATCTAAAGCTTGCAGGATATGACAACTCCCTCCGTCAAGAAATATGAGACGCTTTAGCTTTATGAAACAAATGTATCTAGATGATTTTTATGTATAGATTTGAAGTGAACCTATACACTAAAAGACATCTAAATACATTTGTTTTACAAAGCTAAAATATCTTATATTTCTGAACGTCGGTAGTATATTTTAGACAATGTGTTTGTGTGGAAATTTTATTCGTGCCATTGCTCTTTTATGTTGGTGAGAGAACAAACAAATTGTTTCTCAATCTCGAAATTCTTGATCTATGCATCTAGGTGGAACGTCCAATGTAACAGACCATGTTGTCTCATCCGTTCATAAATTTCCATGTTGTTTTATGGCAATCGTACCACAGAAGGGGGCGACTTCTTTTTGGCTTTGCCCGGTGACAACTTTGGCGAGCGTATTTTTTCCACTCGGTAAAGTGATTGCCATGCGTATAGAAAATACACCTGGTAAAAAAAAATGTGCCATGCGCGGGCAGAAAACACTCAGCAAAGAATGTTCCACATGTTTTCCCCATGAATATAATATCAATATTAATAACGCTCGGCAAAAATTCAAAGTTTGTCGTGTATAGTAAAAAAACACTCGGCAAATTTCCTGTCACGTGGTTTTCCGGCCATCAGGATGCAGCGGCCGTCACTCGCCGGCTGGGATGCAGGGATGGGGCAGGGCGTCACTGCCGCGTGGTATGGGGTGGCTCGGCGCGGCGCCAGCCATCGGGACGGTTCCTCGCTTTCCAGTGGCGAGGGGAGACCGGAAGGAGTCGTCGCAGCCCAAGATCGCCGGCCTGAGGTCTTCCCCTCTTTCCTACTTGCCCCTTTCTCCGACGACGGTCCTGAAGATAGTACCGATCTGGTGCATCCCACCTAGGCAGATCACTCCTCCGTTCGGTAGATCATCTCCATCTCCATATATGCAATTTTGTGGTTAATTGGTGCTACACGGCTGACTGTCGGCAATGTGTTGTGTCGATTCATAGATTGACCCATAAACATGAGATTGTCGGAGTTCTGTGTCCTTCCCCCAGACTACAGCTACAACACACAGCACAATATGACACATCAGATGAACTGGGTCAACAAAAATTGCGCATGTCCAGTGGCGCAGGAGCCTAAAGGCGGGGAGAACGACAACTACAAGCACCTGACGGCGGAGCTGACAGATTTACAGCTTCACACCTACAGAATTCACCGTCGTCGATAGTCTACGCATAACCAGGACACATAGATATTGCATTGCAGGCAAGAACCAAAGATTCAAACTAAACTGATAAACTGAATTCTTGTGGAATATTCATACGCAGGTTTTGAGGAGCTATACGTCTTTAGCCTAGACGGGAAAAACGCATCCAGATGCATCTGCGATGCTGGAGTCATGGTGCCGGCGCCTGGAGCAACATGGCAAGTGACTCGGTGCCTTTGGCTTCACAACCTGAACTTGTAGATTGTAGGCCGGCGCAGGCAGCTTATGAAGGATATTGCTCATGGACAAGAAAATATGTGTGAAACAGGGACCTAAGTATGTTTCACGTTTAATTCAAAAAAAAAGTAAGTATGTTTCACGTGATCAATGAATAGCCTCACTTTCAACGACTGATGTTGGTATCTAGATCATTCTTCCATCTCTAGCGTGTTGTTCATGTTAATTTGGTTCAGTGCAAAAAGTTATAATTTACTCCATGGATGTACTGGTCTTTTACTTATTCAGTTTTTTTGGCCCTCGAGTTTAGGATCATAATTGTTTTTCCGAGTCGATATCTGTATAAACTTTTCATTTTCTCACTAATATAAGAGCATTTTTGTTATCAGGAACTGAAATTTGGATGTAATTATACCGAGTTATATGTTACCTTGTAAGAAATACCAAATAAAATATGACGAACTATAATTTCTGTTTTGTTTCATCATTGTAACACAAGATAAAGAAACTATTTGTGTGTCCCGCCAAGTAGCGGGCATCCGCTTGAACATGATGGAGAAAGTATGATGTGTATATAGGGAAGAGGAGGAGAGATCAGTAACGAGAATTGCCTCGAATGGTGCTGATCAGAGTAGGTGAAGCAGGCTCCCACGACACCATATTGATACCCCATTGCCTCCACGAGATCGGTATATGAAAGAAGATCTTGCCCTTTTAAGGGTGGGGCGCCAACCACAAAAAATAACTTTCACTTTCACGGTAGCATGACCCGAATCACCCGATAAAAAAGATACCTTGAAGTCTTGACAGCTGTCGTAGCAACACACATGGACATATTTTCTATAACAATAAAATATAAATTATAGAAACAATTAAAGATTAAGACGAAAAGGGCGAACTGAGGCCAAGTTTGCATGACGATCGATTTTGAAGGAAAATTTGGGTCATGCCGATATTTTTCGATCAAAAGTTTATTCATCCCGATGCAACGCACGGGCATTTGTGCTAGTATTAATAACGCTCGGCAAAAATTCAAAGTTTGTCGTGTATAGTAAAAAAACACTCGGCAAATTTCCTGTCACGTGGTTTTCCCGTTTAACCCGTCGGCGGTTAAGTACTCCCTCCGTTTGGAAATATAAGATGTTTTAGGTTTGTGAATAAGATGCATCTAGACATCTTTTAGTGTCTAGATTCATTTGAACCTATACACTAAAACATATCTAAATACATCTCTTTCACAAACTTAAAACATCTTATATTTCTAAACGGAGAGAGTACCTTTATTTTGTTGTGCACATGAGGAATACACTCGACGGAATATTTGAGAACAATCAGTCGCCAAAGTCGCTTTTTCGACCGAATTTTTACCATATACTTTTTGCCAAGTGTAACACACTCAGGCAAAGTCTCCGCTGAGCTTCGAGCAAGCTTTGCAGTGTGTATTTCCTGCTTAGTAAAGTTTTAAATTCCGGTAGAACGTCAACGGCCCTCTATGGGGGCCACGAGCAGGGCACCGGATGGCCGTCGCGCCATCTGGACGACAATTTGGGGGTGCCCTGCCCCCAAAAGGTACGCATCTTCGCATGGAAGCTTGCAACAAATGGTCTTGCCACATGGGATAATAAACACAAACGGAAACTGGAGATCACTGACTTATGTATGTTATGTGGTGTTGAACGCGAGGACAACTTCCACGCTTTTTGCAGGTGTCCGTTGGCGCTAAATCTTTGGCGGGCGATGATGGAGGTCTGGCCCCTGCCGGACCCGACTACGGTGAACAATACCGGAGAGGAGTGGGTGCTCCACCTGTTGGACAACCGCTCGGAGATGGACCGTGCTAGGATCATCATGCTTTTATGGCGGATCTGGCATGTCAGAAATGAGGTGGTTCACTTCAAACCAGCTCCTCCGGTGGAGGCGTCACGACGCTTCCTCTGCAGCTATTTAGAATCGATCACAACGATCAAGTTCTATCCTCAAGAGGACCACATCAAGGGGAAGGCGCCGGCCATTGAGTGCATGGTGATGCACAAGAAGGAGAATGATGTAGCATCGTCGAGATTTCCAAAACGGCGTTGGTCTCCTCCTGCGAAGGATTGGGTGAAGCTAAATGTTGATGGTTCTTTCCATTCTGAATCAGGCAGGGCGGGCATTGGGATGGTGCTGAGAGATGACTTGGGAGAGATTATTTTCTCTTCCTGTCGTGCTTTGTTCTCATGCTCATCACCCTTGGAGGCGGAGCTCGCTGCTTGCATGGAAGGGTGTGCTCTTGCTCTTCAATGGAGTAACCTTCCATGCATAATTGAGATGGATAGTGCGGAAGCGGTGGCGATGATCAATGCGGAGGTGGAGAACAGATCACCTAATATTTTCTTGCTACATGAGATAAAACGCCTGTTGGGGGAGATGAGAGGGTTTAAGGTAGAGAATATTCGGAGTGAGCAAAACTTGGTTAGTGATGCTCTCGCCAACCTGGGTCGAACGGAGACAAGGACTGCTGTTTGGCTCCGCTCGGGCCCCCTAGATATACCTAAACTCTGCAGGGAGGATTGTAATATTGGTGTTTAATTAATATAAATGCCAGTTTCGCAAAAAAAAAGAAAATTTACTCCTCTTCTCAAAAATATGAAACGTTTTAGCTTTTGCGAAATGGATATATCTAGGTATCCTTTAATCTGTAGATTCGGAGTGACGTTACACACTAAAATCGTGTGTATCTTCTTTTAATAAAAAACTAAAGCATCTCATATTATTAAACGCAGGGAGTAAGTACTAGTAATAAACATTTTTTTCTCAAAGAATAGTGCTAAAAAAATTTGCAGGTGATAGCAAACATTTTAAAGAAAATCTAGTCGATTGATGTTTCCATAGTGGATCTGTGGATCCGTCCATCCGATTCAGTAATCGGTACACTGGCTCGTCGGTGAAAAGTTAGGAGTGAAGCTCAGAGAACGTCGACCCATACTTCATGCATGGTTGCCTGCCGGCCGGGGTCGTCCTCGGTCTGCTCGCACTGAAGGGGAAAACAAATACCGCAGCTGCAACGGCAGCCTCTGTCACCGCGCGCGGGCCGTCGCTCTGCTGGAGCCCAGAGCTGGCGCGGCAGCTACTCGCCCTCAGTGATGGTCTCATGATGGCCAAAGGAAACTCTCGATTATCCCATTATTACTTTATCTATCCACTCTGATGGTCTCATGATGGCCACACGCGCAACGGGCTCAACCATGATGGATGTCTCCGTCAGACTGTCACCGTAACCTTGGACCGTGAAAGTAGGGCTGTCAAAAATATTCGGGCTCGTCAAACTGTTTGAGCTTGATTCGCTAAAAGCTTAAACCGAGCTCAAGCCTAGATTGAAGCTCGCAAGCTTTTTAACTCGAGCTCGAACAGTTTGAAAAAAGGTTACGCAGGAAGCTAAGTAGCGATGGCATGCATTCCAGCTCGGTTGTCTTTAGAAATACCACGTGCCCCTAGTTTTTTTACCATGTGTTGTACGCATGTGTCTGCACTGCAGCCCAATAGAGTTCCTTTTAGCTTAGCACGGCCCATCAAAGCCAGCATCGGCGGTGGCAGACGGAGACACAGTACGATTGATGCTTTTTAGTACCACATCGGTAAGGTAAGAAGAGCTAAGCTTCACCATTGGCTATAAAATTCAGGCTAAAGGAGAGGGAAAACTACAAGAAGAATACACACTGCAGTCAAACTTTCGCAGCAACGCATGCAACGGCAAACCTATACCTAATACTACCTCCGTTTTAGTTCTGAAAAAGAACGCATGCAACGAGAGGTAGTAATAAAGAACGCAACGCATGCAACGGAGGTAGTAATAAAGAACGCAATGTTTCTATCAACGGTCCGTCTGAAAAAGACCTTTTTTCCCTTAGCGGTTTGCAATAATTACCCACCAGTGCCACTGGTAAGTCAAAAACGTTTTAGGTTTTTTATCCTCCGCCCCCTTCGCCCCGTCCGAATTTACTACCCAACTGCTCGAAGTTTCCCAGTGCCGCCGCCTACCTCGCGCCTCCCAACTCCCGTCGTTGTCCTGTCGTGAGGGTAGCTGGGCAAGCACCACCATCACATCTTCTTCTCATGATCCACCGGCCAGAGCGACCTTCCTCGTTGCCTCGATCTCTCAGCGAATCGCTCAGCTTGACGCCCTTGGACACCCGTCGAGCCCGAGCTCACCATCTATCTACCCCTGGCCTTGGCACGGCGAGCCGTCGTCGGTGGCCCTACCATCATGGTACCTACCACTGACGCCTCCCTTCCGCCCTTACCCTCGCGGCCGTCGGGCTCTCCGTCTCCCTGCCGATTGGCTTCATCAGCAGGGAGATTGTTGCCTTGACCAAGATCGGCAGTGGGAGATCAGCGAGGGGAGGGGAGCAGATCGGAGCTTGCTCTAAAAAAATTGGTAGTATGAGCGACCTGCTGTCCATACTTCGGCTCAACCGACACCAACGACACCAGCCTGTTGCTGACTCCTGGTCTATATGTATGTGAAGTGCATGAAACTGGAGTATGCACAGAGGTTGTTCGATGAAATGACTGAATCGATCTTTTTAGCTGGAAATCTGGAACATGACGGTGTCTGTTTATGCATCATGGGGATGCGGGGCAAGGCGTTTGAGCTTCTTCAGAGGGTTCCTAGTGAAAACGTTCTAACATGGAATGTGCAGCAGGGAATTTGAAAGCAAAGAACTATTCCAGGAGTACAATAAAGTGATCAGGTTGTTGTCCAAGATGAGGAATTACCACGAGCCAGGGGTGGACTTTGTGAGCTTGCTGATTGGCCTCAAAGCAAGTGGTAAGACTATGTATCTGAAGATTGGAAGGGAGTTACATGGGGTGTCCGTTCGTCTATACTTTGATGGGCTTGAGTATGTGGTGCATGTCTGATCAGTGTATTCAAGATGCATCGATTATGAGCTTGCTGAACTTCTATCAAATCATCATGACGATGAAACAAAATGACAAGGAAAATCATATTCTTGGTTAATCAATTCCAGTACGTGACAAACCGGTGATTTGAACAGCTACAAAAAAAAATAGATATGATCAAAGATGATGGATCCATTCCCTAGCAACCCTTGAATAGCCAGAAAAAAATAGATATGATGAGGGGACAAAGTAGAAGTAGTTGTTTGTTGTCGTGGACTTCAACGAAGACTTCAATGGAACATCACAGAGATGCCCCAGCTAGTGGTCGTCCTTGTGGTGGCTGAAGGTGATGCTACTCGCTGCTGACGGCAGGTTTTAGGTGCGAGATGGAGAAGGAACTACGTGCTTGTGTGGTGTTGGCGCGGTGGTGTGGTGGTCTGCCGACAGTAGCTGTGGCAGAAGGCTGAAGTGTCGAGCAGGGAGTAAAATGCATTTTGGGAATATAGATGTCCGGTTCAAAAGGACAATTGGCCTGAAGCTAGGCATTTTATCACTCACGAGCTGATTTGGCAATTTTGCAATTGGCCTGTGCTATTATGCACAGCGTAAATCAGTGATCTAACAACATCAATTACAGAACATGCTCGCCGAAGCCACGACCCATAGATTCAAATTAGATTGGCCTTTTATCTAAACAGTAGAGAGTTGTCGATCAATAAGTGTGGGGTGAAAAGAAAAGGAGGCGGGAAGAATTTTAGTCTTAGATCTTGGATTTTAATGGATTTTAGATTGTCAGGCCAAACACGTAACGATTGGTCTATTTCTCTTTCCTTTTCATATTATCTGTTTCAAATCACCATATCATGTATTTGAAATTTTTGGATGTTCAAAAGTAAATATGAAATAGTGCAAATTCTCAGGGCTCCTGGTACAATTCCACGCCATAATATAGTATTTTAAAATATTACCAGCAATTTTTAGTATACTTTTTTTTCCAACCCTCAAATCAACTTTGATGTTTAAAAGAAGTATAATTCCCAAATAAGTAATGTTTGCAACCAAAAAATTATTAAAATTTTATAGTGCCTACGTACTATATTGATATTGGGTGATTTGGAATGTACATAATTCATGTAATTGCATTAAACCTGTTATTATGAAAAATTGTGTAAAATGCATAGATATCATGTGGAGGATTGGTACACATCGGCATCCCAACTCCCGCACAAACAATTTTTTTTGCCTCGGGGGACAAGAAGGTCTTAGAAGAGTGGGGTGAGGTGGAGATGGCGGCGCATGCCTTTGCTGGCGTTGGCACATGTATAACGGTGGTGGCATGGCTAAAGAGACAGGCAGGTTGAGGCGGTGCATCTAACATTGACGCGCATTTTCATCTTCCGTTGTAACGCACGGGCATTTGTGCTAGTCTTTTTAAAGAATTAACGAGCCCTGCGTGCTTATCGAGCCTTCGTACAACCGAGCTCGAGACTAGATAGGAGTTCGCGAGCCGAGCTCGAGCCAAATATTAGGTTGGTGGTGTTAATCGAGCTCGAGCCGAGATATAGTATATTCGCTCGAGTTCGGCTTATTGACACCCCTACAACGCTTCGGTGGTTAATTAATCGTTAAGCACGTGGCGCAATCATTTGGTTCTCCGTGAAGGCCGGTCAGAGTAGTACGCGGCTGCAGCGTCTTTCCGAAAGGAAAAGGATACATCTCCCCCGGGGGATCATGCGACGCGATCCTCCGCATCCCGCGCACGACACGTGTCCCCCGCGTGGCTGGAGCCGGGAGAAAACGACGCCCCGACGGGCCCACCCTGCTGCTTATCTCTTCCTTCCACAGCCTTTCTTCTCGCAACCTCCTTTTTCTCCCAGCTCGGTTCTCCTGCTCCTGTATCACGACGGATGCCGGCGTACCAGACCACCACCCAAGCGCCGCCCTGTGCCACCACCACGCCGGCACCGCCCTGCTCGTCCACAACACCGGCACCTCCCAGCATCTCCTTTCCCCCATGCTCAATGACGCCCGCTGCTGCTCCCCGTCTCTCTCATACGGGAATCAGCGAAGACGGCAGGGCGGCTATCCTTGCTACACGAGGCTGCTGGACTTGCTACATGGAGCTAGCGACGTTGCTATTGGAGGCGGCAAGACTTGCTACATGGAGTTGGCGGCGTTGCTACCGGAGGTGGCCGGACTTGCTACATGGAGCTAGCGGCGTTGCTACAAGAGACAACACGGCTTGCTACATGGAGCACGCGGTGTTGCTACCGGAGGCGGCTGGCGTTGCTATCGGAGGTGGCCGAACTTGCTACATGGAGCTAGTGGCGTTGCTACCGGAGACGGCAAGACTTGCTACATAGAGTTGGCGGCGTTGCTATCGGAGGCGGCCGGACTTGCTACATGGAGCTAGCAATGCGGCCATGGCGAGGCGGTGCTACGAACGCCTTTTTTGCTACATGCGGCGAGTGTCTTTGCTATCTGCATCGGTTAGTTTTGCTACAAGTGGTGGATGGCGTTGATATGAGCGATGGCGCCGCCGCCTTGGCAAAGCTGCGACCCATCTTCTCCATTTTTATTGTTGCGGACAGAGAAGCCATGGCGCAGTTGCATCGAAGGGAGGGAGAGAGAGAGAGGTGGGGACGAGGGAGTGAGACGCGGAAGCCATGGATAGGTAGTTACAGGGGAGGGAGAAAGAGATGGGAACAAGGGATACATGCGATTGACCAAGTAAGTAGGATCTGACGGCCCAAGACGATTCGATCCTACGGTCCCGGACCCGGGGGATCGGGGGATCAAATCCCCCGGGAGACGCGTAGTACCGTCCTTTCCGAAAGCATGCCCCGCGTACTCCTCCACTGACACACACTATAGTCGTAGTGGGTGACGTACGTCTCGGTGAACAGACGAACGGACGGAGTCGATGGGTCCGTGGAACTAAAAAAAAAATTGTATCAGAAAAATGTTCAAATATGAAAAATGTTTGAATTATAAAAATGTACAAAATTAAAAAGATGTTTGAATTTAAAATTTTGTTTTAAATTTAAAAGAGAAAAAAGAAACAAAAACTGAAAAAATCAGTCGATAAAATAGAAAACAAGAGAAAACCACTCAGGATAACAGAAAGCCGAAAATAAGAAACCTGGACCATAATTGTCTAAAACTGTCAGCAGGGCATGGCGCAGTTCTACTTCCGCCCGTGCCGGACCAGGGACGGATCCACTATAAGTCAAGGGTGTATAAATGTACACCCAAAATTTTCTGCAGCAAAATTTATATATAGTATATGGTGGATGTATATATTAATTATAGTGTTTTCTAGTCTATGTACACTTTATTTTCTCATCCAAATTAAGCTCAGATCTCGAATTAGCAAATAGTAAGGCCAAACAAAAAAATCATTTTCAGCCTTTTTCCCTTTACGTTTTGTGTTAGTTAAAATTTGTACACCCGAAATTAAGTTTTTGGATCCGTCCATGTGCGGGACAGAATGCCTCCCGCAAAGGGCGAGAATAGGGTTTGTCGCCTGCTGCCGGTCAAAGGCACGGGCCAACAAGGAGAAGCAGCGGCGGCCTAGCGGTCTGTAGAGCAGCATCCCTAGCGCGTTGGCCGGCCAACTGATCGAGATGATTATCGTATTCTTAACAAACTACTACTGATTCTATTCTAACTTCTTTTTATGTAAACGTATCATCACCGATCTTCTAGTTCTCACATACAGTATTTTAGAGAAACCTAGATTTTGCTAGCAGTACGCTCGGTATTAATTCATCGCGGCAGGGTATGGCCGACATAGAGAACGTGGCCGTGGCGGAGCCCGCCCTCGCGCGACGTCGGCCCATCTACTATACCTGGGCAGAAACGGCGAGGGATTTCTTCGCCAGATACAAGACGGCCAACCATGGCAGTGGCGAGGAGGACGACGCGGTGGCCGTGGCGGCGGAGCCGCAGGAGCATACCAGGTGGATCGTCGTCTTCCTCGTGCACGCCGGCGCCATCTTCGCGTTTTGCGGCGGCTTCTTCCTCTTGTTTGAGCACAAGGGAGTACCCAGCGACGCGGTGAAGAACGTGATCTTTGTATGGATGTCTATTGGAGTCTGCTTTACAGGCCTTTCTGCTATTCTCGCGCCGGACTGCCAAGATGGATTTCAAGACGAGGATCGTAGACCTGCTGTAGATTCCTTGCTCCAGCTATAGCTTAGTTAGATTTTATAAAAAAAGAATACTAGCTTATAGTTAGATAATTACCAATATATTGAGACCATTACTTTCAATTGACACAGGAATCTAGTGCTTATTTTTTTTCTTTTCCCCCTTTTGTCCTTTGATTTAAATAAAAATTTAAGCGATTTAATGATATGGATGTGCCGTCAATGACAATATCTGCACCATCTCTGTGGTTCATGTGAGCAGAGCAGCTTCCATGCCTATGTCTTGTGCAAAGGCCAAAAGCTCTTACAGAAAAGATGAGAGAAATCTGCTGCCAGCGCCATAAATATCGGTTTAATTCAGTGGACAAGATTAGCTACTTACCCTGTTGCCGAACTATCCTCCAGATTTGTCCACACTAATTCTCTCACATGCACACACCAAAGACATATTCCTGCTGCCGCCAAGTCTCGCTGATTACTCCTATGCAAGGCAAGCTATGGCAAAAGATAAAGCCCACCGAGGTATTGATCAGGCCAAGGCATGATCCGGCCGAGGTATATAAAAGCCGGCCGAATAATAGACGGGTTAACCTAAGCTAGATAGCACCAACAAGATTCGGCCGACATATGAGGTATGTCGGCACGGGGTCTGGGATGTTTGATGTATGCAGGTACAGTCTTGGCCGTGTTATTAGGGACGAGGCCGAGTCACTAGTTGGCGTGCTCAAGAAGGAGAGAACGAGCCCCAAGGTCAACGCTCGCCTCTGTCTCTCTCTTTGGAATCCAAGGAGAGACAAGCGCTAAGGACAAGAGCCAGAGGGACATGGACAATGCAGAGGGTCACAGAGGTGACAGTCCCTGACCTCAACGGTCACATGTCGTGGACTCTGTGTCATTTCTGTACAGAGGAGGGCGACAGGGAAAGGAGTCCGCCGAGTTACTATTTTGGGAGGAGCATATCTAAGGAATATGATGTCCATGTAAGCCCTAATTGTAACCTGGCCACCCCTTTATAAGGTGAGTCAGGGCCTCCAAGAAGAGGGTCGATTCATTTGTACAAGGGGAAACCCTAGTAGAGAGAGAGCAGAGATAGTTCATCCTCCTCCTCTCTTCAGTATTGCTCAAGTAGCAACTTGTATTCATCCATAGATCTAAATAAAAGATCAAGAGAGAGTTCTTTGTATGTAGATCCACTACACTATCCCTCCCTGGATACCTCTAGCGCATATTGGCCCCATCTTTAGCCTACTCATGCCATCTGTCGTGCCACCACCACGACAGTTGGCGCCCACCATGAGGCCAGCAGCGGCGCTAGCTGGAGTCAAGATCCGTACGGGAAACCTCATCGCAACTGGCGAACGCATCGTATCCGGGCTGGTTCAGCGATTCGACTCGCTGGACTTCGTATCCGGACGGGAAAACTCATCGCAACTGGCAATTCTCATGCGCGTATCCACAACGAGTTATCGGCGGCACACATATCACTCACCCCGACAGCTGCGTTGAGGTGATGATGACTGCGTCAGGAGCAGATACCAGCAGAGACCCGGAGGCACCAAACCCGGCTAGAAGCTAAGAATGTAACTCCTAGAGCAACTCGTTCGAGGTTCCCTCCGCTAGAGAGGCCAGAGAACATACTGCAAGAATCCATATAGAGTTTAACCACTCTTGTAGCTCCTATCGTAGATCCAGCTCAGGCATAGGCCAAGTTGGAGGAGACCTGGCAGAAAGTGTTAGAGGGAGCCAAGAAAGTAGCAGCAGCTCAGTTGTCCCTGAACATCACCTTGCGTGAGTATACTAGGGCCAATAATCTTAACACTAGCCCAATTCGCATGGACGATGTAAGGATTATAGGGAAAAACCTCCTTAGTGATATAGATAAAGAATATGTGCCAAGGCCAGGAGATTCGGATAACCCAGGCTTGCCGAGGTGTAGTACGCTAGCAAAAAACCTCAAGGCTGCAGATGTAGCTGCTGCCGAGATATCTGCTCTATCTGGCGAGGCTCGGCAAAGGCAACAAGAGAGAGTCATTGAGCTGGTGCGCATTGCGAACCAGCAAAATGAAGAGTTAATCAAGAATAACCTGGCAAGACCAGGAGGTTCCTGTATCGTTTATTCGGCTGGGGGTGCTCCTGCAAAATTAGATACCGCAACCTCCTCCCCGGAGGAGGCCCAAGGAGAGAGGAGGTGGTGACCTTTGGGAGAAGGAACAAGCAAATGGTGCCATATGATCTGGCTGTGGCCGGGAAAATCAAACATGCTAACATAGACCAAGGAAGTGATAGCCGAGGTAATTGTGGCAACAGAAACCCCGGCTAGGATAATGGAAGTCAAGGGAATAATGGGCGCGGCAATGGCGGTTAGCATAACTCGGCAGGAGCAGGGCAACATCCTCCTGAACAACAGCAGAGGTATATGCCTCGACAAGAGCAAAGTGCAGGACCAGCCATGCAGAACAGGTATAATGATGGTTATTCGTCTATGGCAAATGCTAGATTTCCTAGGCCGGATCATCATATGATGGGAAATGCAATGGTATCAAGGCTGAGAAACAGAAACTTGCAGCCGGATGATGCAAGAATGAAGCTGGACGAGATAAATATGTCAGAACTGATGGAAGTACAAGGACCTCTGGGCCTGCATGTTTTGGGCCTCGGATCATGAGAGAGCCACATGTGCCGAACTTTTAGTTAGCCAGGGGAACAAAAACATACGATGGTAACACCAAACCACAAGATTGGTTCATTGATTATGACACTCTAGTGAATATAGCTTAGGGAAATCTTAGATGTGTAGTGAGGTATGTACCTCAAAAGTTAGAGGGACCAGCAAGGGTCTGACTAAATAATTTACCAGCATGAAGTATCAACTGTTGGTTGGGATTTGAGGAGATATTTGTCAGCAACTTCACAAGTATATACAAGAGGCCAAACTGACCCCAGCAGCTGGCAATGTGCAATAAAAGACCGAATGAAACCGGCCGAGAATTCTTGACTCGGTGGTGTAACATGCGAAATTCATGTGAAGGAGTGATTAAGTCGCATGTGATTGCATGGTTTACACAGGGATGCAGATATGCAAGTGTATGATGACCCACAAGTATAGGGTGTGTATCGTAGTGCTTTCGATAAATAGGAGTGTCGATCCCAATGAGGAGCAGAAGGTGCTGACTAGTGAAACTGGCTCAAGAGTTCTCTGTAAATACTAGCAAACGGATTTTTATGGGTTTTCTGATGAAGCAAAGAAATAAAGTGCAAGTAAATAAAGACAACAAACAATTGCAGCAAGTAGCCCAATCCTTTCTTAGCAAAGTACAAGCCGGTAATAATGCTAGTGAGGACCAAATGTTCTCTAGGACACATGGGGATACTGTCAAGTGCTTTCGCTTCATATAGCTGAGTAGTCTTCTTTGGTTGGGTAAGCGTTGTGTGGGTGAACCTGTGCTAATGTGACAACCTTACTTGGACTAATACATACTTGTGATTAAACCCCTTGCAAGCATCTGCAACTACAAGAAAGAAATTAAGATATAAACCTAACCACGGTCTTAAACTCTGAGATCCTACACTCCCTTGTGCAAAGGTTTCCTAACGGAGGTTCAGGTTTCTGTCACTCTGGCAACCCCACAATTAGTAGCCAAATACTCAATGCATTCCCCTAGGCCCATAAATGGTGAAGTATCATGTAGTCGACGTTCACATGACACCACTAGAAAAATAGCACCACAACTTAAATGTCAAATCATTGAATAATATCTCAACACAACCCCACTACTAACATCATGACTTCTCCCATGTCCTCAGGAACTAAACGAACTACTCACGAGACATCATATGGATCTAGATCAGAGATGATATAATAATGGATAACAATCTGAACATAAATAATAATTCAATGGTTCCACTCACAAACATCAACTACAATAATAATCAATACCGGGAAAGTTCCCCCTAAGAACTATGCAAGATTCAACACAGTTGTTACAGCGGGATGGAGTGGTGATGATGGTGCTGGTGGATATGATGGTGTGGATGATGATGATGATCCCGATGAAGTCTAGCTTGATGATGGTGTTGATGACGACGATCTTCCCTCTCCAGGAAGGAATTTCCCTGGCAGAAATTTGTCTGTCGGAGAGCTCTTTCTCTCTCGGTAGTTTCTGCCCCGTAGAGGCGGCGGAATCTTTCTGTGGTCGGTCTCCCGACTTTAGGGTTTCGAGGAGAAGATATAGGCGAGAGGGAGGAGACAGAGGTGGGGCAAGGTGGCCACACCCCCTGTAGGTGCGACCAAGGGTGGCCCGTGCCTTGGGGGTGTGGGCCCCTTGTGGCCCAACTCCGCCTCCCCTTCTCGCTTCCTTCGTCTTCTGGGAAATTATAATTTTCTGTAGTTTTTCTGGTATTTTTATGATCTTCGCGAAATTGCATCAAAACACCGCTTTTTCCATCAGAATCCTGACTCCGGCAGTCCATCCTCCAAGAATCATCCAACATGCAAAAATAGATGAAAGTAATATAAGTAACACCTATTAATATGAAATATATTAATGAGTAGAGGCAAATTATGATATAGAATAGTGATGCAAATTAGACGTATCAACTCCCCCAAGCTTAGACCTCGCTTGTCCCCAAGCGAAAATTGAGCTCAGTAAACATGTCCACAGGTTTATGGAGTGAATTGTCGATAAAAAGAATACGGACAAGAAGCATCACACTTACCAATTCACAACTCAAAGTAGAAAGCAACTCACCATTATATAACTTAGCTTGCAACAAGTATAGGAGTCACAATAAAGATGCATAAAGATAAATAATAATTGGGAATGGCAAACTTTGTTCTTGGACCGAGAACAGTTGACAAATAGTTTTCAAGCAAATATTTTTGTAAAGAAGTTTTATAATAGGATTCCTTTTTGCTCAAAACATAAAAGGCTTTTCATAAATATGGCTTTCAAAGTATTACTTATTTAGATAGTCTTGTGCAAACAAGGAAGATAAAGAACATGATTGAATAAATCATCATATGAATGCTTGAAACACAACAACTCAAATGCTTGCTGGAGATAGAGAGGAACAGGTTTACTGACTCAACTTAGAAGTAGAAGAAAAGCCCTTCATAGAGGGAAGCAGGGATTTCAATTTCATAAAGAGCTTTCAAAAGATTATGGTACTTACTAGCTTTGAGCTCTCATTGCCCCTATCATAAGAATCTTGAGGTGATTAAGGTTAAAGTGAACAAAGATGGAGTATATGCTTGACGAAATATAAGTTGGCAATCGCATGTCCCTTGAGTACGAGGGACGCTCCTCATGCTACTCAACTTTAGTTACCGGTAAGTTCTTGTCATAGTAAGTACATGTGTATCATAGAGAACCGCCAACGGGGTACCCCTTGCACATGATACATGAGCTATCCATAATCAAAATGACAAGGCAAGCAGACAGTGAGCATCTCAGCAATCTATTATTTACCATGGGAAAATGGTGCTTTTTTATCTCTTTCCTCTTTTCAATATGTCTCTTTTTTTATAAGAAGAAATCTTCATTGATTGCTCACTATGGCGATGCTGCAAGTTTCCACCATGATTAGGCATGGCTTAGGCTAGCGGCCTAGGTGTTTCTCTAACACACATACATAACTCCATGGACTTACAAACTCCCCTTTTATTTCACACCGACGACATCCGCAAACAAAAGACCATGATATCAACAGGGTAGATATTTACAGGTATTGAAAGTGTTCCCCGTGACAGCACGGTTCTGCTAACCCCAACGTATAGATGCAAGAATATACAACTTCAATGACACAATGGTTCAAGTTTATTAGAGGCAAGAAAATAAGGTGTGCCATCAAGTTCGTGAGAGCTTTACTAACTAGTTTTCACATAACAAAATAATTTTAAATTTGAAAGATAGATGAAGCTTGAGAATTTGCTTGGAATAGCAATAATGCTAATAGGTAGATATGGTGGACACAAATGGCACAGGTTTTGGCTTTGAGGAATGGATGCATGAGAATTGTTCCCTCTCAGCACAAGTTTTTTGCTAGCAAGGCTGGGTAGCAAGCAAAAGAGTTGAAGGAAACAAGCAAACATACAAGTGATAAAGTCAAGCATGCAATCTTCCTTAAAGACACAAAAGATCTTAAATAAAGAATACTAAGATTATGAGCCAATCAAGAAAGGAAATAAATGATACAAAATACCTGTAAGCTTTTCTCTTTCATTTCAAACCTCAAAAAGTGTTGCTACTGACTAGAGCTCGGTTTGCCAAAACCAATTTAGATCTAATTGATGCTCCCAAAGTGATACCAATACTAATCAACAAGATCAATCATATAATAGAGATTGCAAGCTAAAATAAGAAGTGCAAAAAGTAAAAGATGGGACTTCTCATTAATATTCCTTAAAGGCGCTCACACCAAGGGATACATAGATAACCAACTAAAGGAGAGATACTTCCACAATGCAAACCATCCTATATGATAACTTCTCTAAACAAGATATGAGTTTACTAAAAAGGTAAAAAAGATAAAAGATAATGATATGATACCGCGACACTCCCCCAAGCTTGGAACAAGCCAAGGGGATGCCAAACCTGATGACGAATTACTCCTTTGGTGGTGGTGGTGTTCCCTTGTCATCGTGAGACTTCCAATGTAAAGGCTCCCCATCCACAAAGGATGTCTTGGTTTCCACAATCCTGAAACTAGCAGCAGAGCTTATGGGATTAAACCTAGACTCATACTCACTGTTTTGATTTTGTATGTCGTAGAGTTGTGCTTGTAATTGGTTGGTGGTCCGATGGAGTGAGAGGATTTCATCCTGAAGCTCGGCAGTCTCCTTCTTGTGCTCGGCGATGAGTTCTGAACTTATCTTATGGATGACATCCACTTCGCGTTCCGCCATCTTCTTGTACCTGAAAACTTCCTTCTCCAATGCTTCCATCATGTCTTCCAGACTGCCTTCTCCTTTAGGGCCTTGAACTTCTTTTATCTGCACCTTACCATCCTTGAGAATCAACTCCTTGGGATGAATCTTCAATTCATACATGTACGGGTTGATGATGTCCACGGCCTCCTTGGGTGATGTAGAGGAAGACAATGAGGTTCCAAATCTGAGAATCTGCCTGACAGAAATAGATCGAAATGAAAACTGTAGGGGTTCGTAGCATGGAAAACAAAAAAATTCTACCGCATGCACACAAACAAGCCAAGATCTATCTACTGGATTGTAGCAACGAGTCGATTAGAGTACTCACCCTCGAAGATTCCAAAGCGGTTAACGAGAGCAGATTCTCGTGGGTGATGTAGTCGTACACTTTTCGATCTCAAGATCGCGTAGATGATCCTTCCGGCACTGTGTTTCGGCAGCGCTTCCACAGTCGATCACACGTTCGGTACTCGATGAAGACCTTCCTCTCCCTTATTCTAGCAGGCAGCTGAGGTTGTAGTTCTCCCCTCGCGATTTCGGCAGCACGACAGCGTGGTGTCGGAAGTAGAGGGAAAATCATGCAGGGCTTCACCTAAGCCGGAGCAGGTTATGGTGGATCTAGGGTTTCCGACAATCTAGATTTAGAGGGCCGGAGAGGAGGAGGTGGAGTCGGCAGCGGCTAGGGCGACGGCAACGATCCGGCGGTGGCTGGCGGCGGCGATGTGGCTTGGTGGGGAGGGCTGGTTGTGTGGTCTTGGGGCAGCCCCTCCCCTCTATTTATGAGAGGGAGGGCAGCTTGGGAGAGGGGAGTTTGAATCCTTCCCCAACTCCCTCTCCTAGTTGGATTATGGTGGAGGGAAAGAAGGATTATTTCCTTCCTCCACTAGGAAACCATTGTTCTAGTTTGACTTTTCAAACCTGCCTTTTGACTTTCAATTTGGAGCTTTATTTCTCTCTTGCAAATGCCCAACCAAGTGACCTAGGACATGATCCAATCATCCACTTATCCATGAAAAATTCATGTACCCTTCCCCTTATGGTCCGGTGAACCTTCTAGACCCTTCTAGAACCACTCCGATGAAATCATCGGAATCATTTCCGAACTTCGGAATTGGACTTTCCTTATATGAATCTTATTCTCCAGACCATTCCGGATCTCCTCATGATATCCCGGATCCCATCCGAGACTCCAAACAACATTCGGTCTCCCTACTTATATTCCATATCTACTAAACAACACCGAATCCTTAAGTGTGTCTCCCTACGGTTCGTGAATTATGCGGACATGATCGAGACACTTCTCCGATCAATAACCAATAGAGGAATCTGGAAATTCATATGGCTCCCACATATTTCTACGATTACTTTGCGATCGAATGAACCACTTACATACGATACCAATTTCCCTTTGTCTCGCGATAGTTTACTTATCCGAGGTTTGATAGTCGGTATCTCTGTATACCTAGTTGAACCTTGTTACCGATAAGTACTCTTTTCTCGTTCCCGTGATATGTGATCCCTTGTGAGCCAGTCACATTCTTGCAAGCTAATTGGATGACATTCCACCGAGAGGGCCCAGAGTATATCTATCCGTCATATGGATGGACAAATCACACTCTTGATCTATGTGCCTCAACACATACTTTACAAACACTCAATGCCACCTTTATAGCCACCCAGTTATGGTGTGGTGTTTGATGTCATCAAACATCCATCCGGTGATGGTGGTTAGCATGATCTCATGGTCGAAGGAATTAGGTTACTATGTATCAGAAAGCTTATAGCAAACTAACTATTGAAATGACTTGATCTTTATGCTACGCTTATCTATAGGAGTATGTCCATCACATCATTCTTCTAACGATACCAACTCTTTGACATTTATCACATGATATAACAAACCTCCTTGCATCCTTGAAGAGAGTAGGCCAATAAAAACCTGATTGTAAAACCTTTTGTCCAGTCCTATCTCCAACATGGTGTCCTCCATAAGCATTGTCATGATATTTTCTCAAAATCTCTTGTTGTTCATATTCTGGAACACACCTTCGCATAATGCCATCTACTCCTTTATATAAGTGTGGGTCATACCAAAAGCAATGCCTTAGATCATAAAAGAATTTCCTTCTTTGCTGGGCTATAAAGGTTGGAGGCAAATACTTGGAAACAATAAAGTTAGCATAATTAGTACACCAAGGACTCTCTTGCTGGCTTACCCTTATTGCAGCCAACTGTTCATTTGGAAAACTATCATTAACAGGCATAGGATCAAAAGAAATGTTTTCCAAACGAGATAAATTATCAGCAACAGGATTTTCAGCACCTTTACTATTTACAATATGCATATCAAACTCTTGTAAAAGAAACACCCATCTAATAAGCCTAGGCTTAGCGTCTTTCTTTGTCATAAGGTACTTAATAGCAGCATGATCAGTATGAATGGTAACCTTTGAATCCACAATATAAGGTCTAAACTTATCACAAGCAAAGATTACAAATAAGAACTCCTTTTCAGTAGTAGCATAATTCTTTTGAGCAGCATCAAGAGTCTTACTAGCATAATGAATAACATTCAACTTTTTATCTACTCGTTGCCCAAGAACAACACCCACAACAAAATCACTAGCATCACACATAATTTCAAAGGGTAAATTTCAATTAGGTGGTTGGACAATATGAGCAGTAGTCAAAGCCTTCTTCAAAGTTTCAAAAGCTTCCTTACAATCATCATCAAAAACAAAAGGTACATCTTTTTGAAGAAGATTAGTAAGGGGCTTTGAAATTTTGGAGAAATCCTTAATAAACATCATATAGAAACCATCATGACCAAGGATACTACGAATACCTTTTATATCCCTAGGGAAAGGCATCTTCTCAATTGCTTCGATTTTGGTTCTGTCTACTTCAATACCTCTTTCAAAAAAATTGTTTCCAAGAACAATCCCTTCATTAACCATGAAGTGGCATTTATCCCAATTAAGAACAAGATTAGTTTCTTCGCATCTCTGCAAAACTTTATCAAGGTTATGCAAACAATTATCAAAAGAAGTTCCATAGACGGATAAATCGTCCATGAAAACTTCCATAATTTCTTCACAAAAACCATGAAAGATAGCAGACATACATATCTGAAAGGTAGCAAGAGCATTACATAAACCAA
Source organism: Avena atlantica (assembly GCA_910589765.1). Classification (NCBI taxonomy): domain Eukaryota; kingdom Viridiplantae; phylum Streptophyta; class Magnoliopsida; order Poales; family Poaceae; genus Avena; species Avena atlantica. The sequence continues at coordinate 290,542,118 of OU342738.1, forward strand.
AAGGCATACGCCTATAAGCATAAGTTCCATAAGGACAAGTGAAAGTGGTTTTATCTTGGTCTTGTGCTCTCACGGCAATTTGAGAGAACCCAGAATAACCATCAAGAAAACAAAAGTGAGTCTTTTTAGACAACCTTTCTAGCATTTGATCAATAAAAGGCAGAGGATAATGATCTTTCTTAGTAACTTTATTAACCTTTCTAAAATCAATGCACTTCCTATAACTAACCACTACTCTTTGAGGTATAAGCTCATTATTTTCATTAGGCAAAATAGTGATTCCCCCTTTCTTTGGAACACATTGAACGTGGCTAACCCACTGACTATCAGCAATAGGGTAATAATACCAGCATCAAGGAGTTTTAATACATCATTTCTTACCACATCCTTCATCTTAGGATTTAAACGGCGTTGATGTTCAACAACTGGTTTTGCATCAGGTTCTATATTAATAGCATGCTGGCATATAGTAGGAGAAATCCCTTTTAGATCATCAAGAGTATACCCCATAGATCCTCGGTGTTTCTTCAATATTTACAATAATCTTTCCTCTTCCTTCCCTGGAAGTTTAGAGCTAATACTAACAGGATAAATTTTCTTATCATGTAGATAAGCATATTTAAGATCATCAGGTGGAGGCTTTAATTCGAAAACAGGATCCCCTTTAGGTGGTAGTGTGGTACCCAAATCTCCACAGGTAGGTTATGCTTAAGTAACTCAGGTTGACGAAGGAAATCTTTGTCAATATCATTTCTTTCCTTCATGAAGACCTCGCTTTCATGATCTTCCATAAACTGCTGCAAGGGATTTTTAGGAGCAAGAGAAATAATAGAAAGTTGTTCAACCCTGAAATCCTCATTAGGCAATTCATTTTCATAAGGAGTTTTAGAAAATTTGGAAAAATTAAACTCATAAGATTCTCCATCAAACTTGGTTAAAACTTTCTCCTTATTACAATCTATTATAGCCCCACAATTATTCAAGAAGGGTCTACCAAAGATAATATGACAGGTTTTACTAGCTTCTGAACCAAGTACTAGAAAATCAGCATGATATTTGATCTTACCACAAAGAACCTCCACATATCTTACAATGCCAATTGGACAGACTGTCTCTCTATTAGCAAGGTGAACAACCACATCTATGTCCTCAAGTTCAAAAGGACCAATTTCATGTATAATTTCTCTGTAAAGTTCATAAGGAATAGCACTAGAACTAGCACCACATCACATAAACCATAGTAAAAATGATCACCAATTCTCACAGAAAGCACAGGGACACTAGTTTTCCTAGCTTTTCTAGGATAAGATTCAATATGAGAGGCGTCTTCATAGAAGACAATGTGCTCATCCTCTATATCTTTAGTGACAAGACCTTTCACAAGGGCTAAGGTTCGATGTTTATTTGCTCATCAGATTCCATGGTTTTCTTTGTACTTTTGCTAACCACATTAGCTATGATAGAATGTTCCTTTACCTTAGCAGGGAAAGGTATTTTCTCAACATAAGGTTTAGGCAAAATAGGATCAACAGTACAAACTTAAATGCTAGTAGGAACATGGGTAACAATATCTTTATAAGGTGCATGGTACTTGTCCCACTCCTTTTTAGGAATTTTAATATAAGAGGCAAAGTCCTTAAAACAATTTGCAAGAACTTGAGAATCAGGACCATACTCAATACTAATATCATGAAAGTCATCAGTTTCCATAAAATATTTAATGCATTCATAATCATAATTTATACCTGACTTTCTTCCTTTGTCATTATCCCATGCTTTAGTGTTCTCTTGAATATGGTCTAGGAGATCCCATTTAGCTTGTTCCTTCATACATGTGAATGATCCAGCACAAGAAGCATCTAATAAATCTTTATCATGAAGAGAAAGCCTTGCATAAAAGTTATTGATAATAATATTGTTAGGGAGTTCATGAATAGGACACTTAAGCATTAATAACTTCAATCTCCCCCAAGCTTGGGCTGTACTCTCTCCATCACGAGGCTAAAGTTTATATATTTGATTCCTATCCTTATGAATATCACTAGGAGGATAGAATTTAGAATAAAAGAGAGGTACTATTTCCTCCCATTCCATGGATTGTCCATTCTTCAATAGCTTATACCATTCTTCAGCGCTTCCTTTCAATGATATAGAGAGCAACTTCTTCTTCACCTATTCAGTTGTGATACCTGCACACGTAAACAAACTGCATAATTCATGGATAAAAAGCAAATGATCACCAGGATGGAAAGTTCCATCCCCAAAATAATAATTATCCATAACACGATCAACAATTCTTGTAGGTGTCTTAAAAGGATCTATCTCAACAGGTGGTGGTTAATCTACTACCCTAGAAGTGGTAGTAGTTTTCCCAAATAGAAAACCAAGTGGGTTATCCATATTGGAAACAAAGTAACAAATAGAAAATAAAAGCAATACTCACAGTAGAAGTTTCCTTTACCAATTCCACTCTTCGATAGTGCTTCACTCCCCGGCAACGGCGCCAGAAAATAGTCTTGATGACCCACAAGTATAGGGAGTGTATCGTAGTACTTTTGATAAATAGGAGTGTCGATCCCAACGAGGAGCAGAAGGTGCCGACTAGTGAAACTGGCTCAAGAGTTCTCTGTAAATACTAGCAAACGGATTTTTATGGGTTTTCTGATAAAGCAAAGAAATAAAGTGCAAGTAAATAAAGACAGCAAACAATTGCATCAAGTGGCCCAATCCTTTCTTTGCAAAGGACAAGCCGGTGATAATACTAATGAGGACCAAACATTCTCGAGGACACATGGGGATACTGTCAAGTGCTTTCGCTTCATATAGCTGAGTAGTCTTCTTTGGTTGGGTAAGTGTTGTGTGGGTGAACCTGTGCTAATGTACCGACCTTACTTGGACTAATACATACTTGTGATTAAACCCCGTGCAAGCATCCGCAACTACAAGAAAGCAATTAAGATATAAACCTAACCACAACCTTAAACTCTGAGATCCTACACTCCCTTGTGCAAAGGTTTCCTAACGGGGGTTCAGGTTTCTATCACTCCGACAACCCCACAATTTGTAGCCAAACACACAATGCATTCCCCTAGGACCATAAATGGTGAAGTATCATGTAGTCGACGTTCACATGACACCACTAGAAGAATAGCACCACAACTTAAATATCAAACCATTGAATAATATCTCAACACAACTCTACTACTAACATCATGACTTCTCCCATGTCCTCAAGAACTAAATGAACTACTCACGAGACATCATATGGATCAAGATCAGAGATGATATAATGATGGATAACAATCTAAACATAAAAAAAATAATTCAATGGTTCCACTCACAAGCATCAACTACAATAGTAATCAACATCGGGAAAGTTTCCCCTAAGAACTATGCAAGATTCGACACAATTGTTACAACGGGATGGAGTGGTGATGATGGTGCTGGTGGAGATGATGGTGTGGATGATGATGATGATCCCGATGAAGTGTAGCTTGATGACGGTGTTGATGGCGACAATCTACCCTCTTCGGGAAGGAATTTCCTCCGCAGAAATCTGTCTGTCGGACATCTCTTTCTCTCTCGGTTGTTTCTGCCCCGTAGAGGCGGCGGAATCTTTTTGTGGTCGCTCTCCCGACTTTAGGGTTTCGAGGAGAAGATATAGGCGAGAGGGCGGAGCCAGAGGTGGGCCAGGGTGGCCACACCCCCTGTAGGCACGGCCAAGGGTGGCTCGCACCTAGGGGGTGTGCCCCCTATGGCCCAACTCCGCCCCCCTTCCGACTTCCTTCGTCTTATGGGAAATTATAATTTTCCTTAGTTTTTCTGGTATTTTTCTGATCTTCGTGAAATTGCATCAAAACACCGCTTTTTCCATCAGAATCCTGACTCCGGCAGTCCATCCTCCAAGAATCATCCAACATGCAAAAAATAGATGAAAGTAACATAAGTAACACCTCTTAATATGAAATATATCAATGAATAGAGGCAAATTATGATATAGAATAGTGATGCAAATTGGACGTATCAGTGTACTATGGCAAAGACTACAAAGAGATATGCCAACTACGTTAGTAGAGACAATCAAGATTGCTTACTCATATGCGTTGGGTGATCTGAACCATCCCGAGCTTATGTCGGCAGAACATAATGAGGAGCATTACACCCGTGATGGAGCCGGTTCATCTCGGAGAAATGGTTTCCGAGGTAAAAGAAGAGATGAGAGGCCGGATTATCGGTATGGCTCGAACCATGTCGCTGCTATGACCCAAGATCAGCCAGGAGCTGGGGGTAACCAGCGACAGAAAAACAGTGCCTAGCAGTGGACACCAAATAATGATGGGAAGAAGCAATGGAGTGCTGAACAAAAGAAACAATGACAACAAAGGTCGAATTATACATATGAGTCCATGTTGGATCAGCCGTGCAAATTCCACACGCCTAATACGGCTAAACCGGAGAACCACACGACTCGGCAATGTGCATGGATACAACATGCATTAGGTGGAGCAGGATCAGCTTAGGCAAATCACCAGCCACAGCTCACAGGAGGAAATGCACAGAAACTGGCTCTACCTCCACCACCGCCGAGGTGTGAAAATCGGGAAAGAAGAGATGTAGTGTATCAAGTGGTCAATCAGAATCAAGGAAACAGGGAAACCCCGTCAATGGTGGCCGCAATGACTACATGGAACATCATCAGAGCTATTGTGTGTTCATCACAAAGCAAAATGACAAATTAAGTGTGCAGAGGAGACACATGGAAGTCAATGCAGTGATGCCCTTAGTGCCTAGGTATATGCATTGGTCAGACCAAGAGATTACTTGGAGTATCAAGGATCATCCCAAGATCATGCCGAGTCCTGGGTCATATGCCCTGGTGCTTGATCCGACATTTATCAGGTTGAATATTAATGTGAAGTTCACTAAAGTACTCATTGACAATGGTAGCAATATCAATATATTGTACAAGGACACAATTCACAAGTTAGGTATCTCGGAAAATATGCTGCAGGCGACTAAGACCACTTTCCATGGCATTGTTTCGGGGTTGTCTTATGAGCCAATTGGCAAAGTTCGGATAGATGTGTTATTCAACACATGAGAGAATTGGAGAACAGAGAACTTGGTGTTTTAGTTGTGGACTTAGAAATTTGTTATCATACATTGCTTGGTAGGCCAGCAATATCCAAATTCATGGCCTATACTCACATCAGCTACCTCAAGATGAAGATTCCAGGACCCAATGGGATTATCACCATTGCAGGGGATTATAGGAGGTCAATGGAACGTGCCTCGGCCGGATCAAACATGGCTGAGTCATTGGTAATTGCACGAGAGAAAATAAGGATTCAGGAGGTAGCTGCTTTGTCTCAATCGGCTCAGCTAAATATGCCAGCACTGAGTAACCCGCATGGAAGTGTGTCGTTGCAGCCGAATAAGGACACAAAGAAGATTCAAATTGATGAGCAGTTCCCAGAGCGCACAGTTACCATTTGTGTGGGCCTGAATGACCAATAGGAAAGAGAGCTTATCAGCTTCCTCCGTGAGAAGGGGGACATTTTTGCTTGGTCCACACAGGATCTGCAAGGTGTGCTGAGGGAGATGATTGAGCACTCTTTGCATGTTAGGCCTCATGCAAGGCCGGTGAATCAGCCTCTCCGCCGCTTCAACGAGGATAGGGGAAATATTATTGGGGATGATATAGCTCGGCTCCTTGTAGTCGGGTTCATCATGGAGGTACTTCATCCGAATTGGATGTCCAATCCAGTGTTGGTGGAAAAGAAGAAGGATGACCCAAATGTGTAAGTAGTGTGGTGTATGTGTATTGATTACACCAACTTGAACAAGGCATATACAAAGGATCCAATTCCTTTGCCAAAAATAGATCAGGTCATTGACTCGACGTCTGGGTGTAAACTGTTATCATTTCTAGATGATATTCCGGTTTTCACCAGATGCCGTTATATCTGTCAGATCAAATAAAAATTGCCTTCATTACCCCATACGGGGCTTACTGCTATGGCACTATGCCATTCGGCTTACGCAATGCATATGCCACGTATCAAAGATGCATGCCAAAATATTTGCATGATCAAATTAGCAAAAATGTCCAAGTATATGTTGATGATGTGGTAATAAAAACCAAGGAGAGTCACACTCTCCTAGATGATATTCGGCAAACATTCATGAATCTAAGAAGATCCCAAATGAATCTTAGCCCAGAAAAATGCACCTTTGGTGTGTCGGCTCGAAAATTACTCGGTTTCCTCGTGTCGAGCCGAGGTATAGAAGCCAATCCAACTAAGATTTGAGCTGTTGAGCGTATGGAACTGCCGAAGTGTCTCAATGATGTCCATAAGTTCACAGGTTGCCTGGCATTATTGAGCCGCTTTGTTAGTCGGCTAGGAGAAAAGGCGTTGCCCCTATACCAGTTAATAAAAAGGTCAAACAAGTTTATCTGGACACCGTAAGCTGATAATGCTTTTCATGAATTAAAAAATATGCTTGTCTCCACACCCTTGTTACCCTCACCACTATCCAAAGAGCCAATGTTGCTCTACATAGCAGCGAACAACCGAGTCATAAATGTCGTGGTGGAGCGTGACGAGGAGGGTAAGTCGGTGCAAAGGTGATGGCTGTGAAATATAGCCATCCACATCCACATTTAAACTGGATATTATTCATATTTTTGATGAAATGTTTCTCTAAACCCTGCCACTAATGCCTAATGATCAAAGGGGTATGTAATCCTTTCTTTCTATTTTTTCCTATGCAGATAATGACGTTTGATGATGGGAATCGCTACATTAAAGTCAAAGATACGAGATTTCCAATGACCCAAAGAAACCAGGAGTCGTAAAGTGGAGGCAGAAGTTTTAACGACGAACTATACGACAGGAATAAAATTTCGGCCGTATAGTTGGCACTAACACTGCTAGGTCAAACAGAATAACTTTCGTGAAGGGACCCCTATATAAATAGGCCTCGGGCGATGGGAAAACTCTCTCGCTTCGCCCCCTATCATACCCAGACATCAGAAACCACAACACCGGAGGGATAGATCTAGATCTAATCTCCAAACACTTCTCCTCCACCATAGCCATATTCCACCACTTGTAATAGTAGATCTCATCTCCAATTGGCGACATTGTAAAACTATTTGCTATCAATCTCATGATTTCCATTACAATGTTAATGATTGTTGATTTCATCTCTATGTGTGAGTAATTCTCCTTGGGCTAAGGGCTTCGGCCTAGCCATGTAGCTTTGTGCATGTTATTTATCATAGATGGGATCATGTATTAGTTTGTATAACATGATAATTATTATACCCTCTTTTTCTCAATCTAAGGACTTGTTAGGTACCCAAGACCCCAAGGATTGATCCAGGTATAGGAAGTGTGAGTAATGACTAATCTGCAGGATGGGAACCCTAGTGACAGAAAGGGTAGTACGACTGTATTTGAGGGATTTACTTGGGATCAACGGTGACATCACTATGCATATCATTACTTCTCTTTCTTCTATGGATGAGACTAGTATGTTATTGCTATAAGAGGTTGTGTAGGCAATATCAATTATGGATGCAATGCCCACATATAATTATCTTGCTCTAACAATTACATGCATACTTTATTATTATCTTTTATTACCATGAGATGTTTTCAACAGCTATAGGTGAAACCGAAAGCCCTAGGCCCTCTCTCTCCATCATCGACAACAACAAAAGGCAACAAACTCTTGGTCTGGTAAACACAAAAAGAATTCTAAAACTCTCAAAGGTCCGTTAAAGTAACTTTACTACGCTTTCTGCTTCCCGAGGATTCAATAACCTAGGTCTACTAGGGAAAAAGAGCTATGCTACATCCGTAATCCGGATCGAAGGTATCAACCCTTTTTCTGATGCCATTGCAGGGGAAGCAATAACTACCCTAGTAAGGTTAGTAGGAACCTTTCTAGTTTTAATTCTTGTTTTTTAATTTTGTTAGTTTGCATTTAGACTGTATTTGAAAAACCAAAAAAATAGTTAGTCTTTAAATTCTTGTCTTTACAATCATAAGATTTTGTTTAAAAGAAAATCCAAAAACTTAGGAAATATGGCTGAAAAAAGCTTGGGGAGTTTGCAACTCCCAAGAATGATTATTTGCATACTCCTATTACTCAGCCAGCAATTACTACTGAGGACTGTGAAATTAAGCCCCACTATTTAAGTTTGGTTCAACAGAATCAATTTGGAGGCTCTACTGTTGAGGACGCAGGTATACCTTTGAATACTTTCACTGAAATATGTGATATGATGCGCATTAAAGATGTTGATCCTGATGCGGTCAAGTTGCGTTTATTTCCTTTCTCTCTTAGAGGAAGAGCAAAAAAATGGTTGCTATCTTTGCCTAGAAATACTATTGCATCATGGGTGGAGTGTACTTATTTATTTATGACTAAATGTTTCCCACCTGCGAAGACTATGCAACTAAGATCTAATATTACTGGTTTTAGACAGGAAGAGCGTGAGCCACTAGCGCTTGCATGGGAGAGAATGAAAGAATGCATGAGAAACTGTCCCAACCATGGGATAGAAGATTGGTTAATTATCTATTTATTTTATAATGCTCTTAATCATGTGTCTAAGTCTATGCTTGATACTTTAGCTGGAGGAACATTTATGGTTAAGCAAATTACCGAAGCAAAATAGCTGCTAGACAATATGCAAGAAAACCATGCCCAGTGACATGTGGATAGATCAAACACAAAGAAGGTGAACTTCGTCACGCCTCAGGAAAATCAAGAACTCAATGCTAAGCTGGATGAACTCATATTAGCCATCAAAGGTAAGGAAACACAGGTAAGGGTTATCCCAGAATCAAATATTAAAGAAATGGACTTCATAGCTTGTAATGATTATAACCCTGCTTGGAATAAGAACAATAATCCTAATTTTTAGAAACATTATTCTAGTCCTGCAGGTAACTCTAATAATAATAATATGGTATCAAGTAATTGTAGTCTCCAAGAAATACTTAAGTCCTTTATGGACTCGCAAAATGAACAAAACAATATCTTAGTTAAGATAACGGAAAACCATGATATTATGCTTGGTAAATTATCTAACTAAGCTGTAAGTTTGAGGAATGATTTGGAGACCCTCCAAGAAAGAACAAGAATTGTTGAGGCACAACTAGGTAAGATAACCGAGAGTCAAACTCTCATTCTAGCTAAATTTGCACGTAAAGCTGAACCTAATCCAGTTGAAGACCTCAAGATGATAAGAATCCAGAGGGAGGAGCCTGAAGAACTTGACTATAGCAATGCTCATTCACCAAATTACACGGTTGAAGATCTTGTAAAAAGAATCAATATCTAGATTCCCATAAGTTAATGAAATGAGGAAGCTATGTATCAACACTTTGTTAATCAGGTAGCAATAAAGGTATGTGAGCCTGAGGAAGAATATAAGAAAATTGCTGAAAATTTACCTGTTAAGCTTGATGATATATTTGAGCCTACTATTAAGATTAAAATTGGGACTAATGAGATAGCTGCACTTTGTAATTTACGTGCAAGTGTTTTAACAATTCTAAAAAGTCTTTTTAATAAATTAAATCTTGGCTTTTTTGAAATCACCGAGTTAAAATTACATCTAGCAGATTCTAAATACAAACAAGTTGTAGGAATTAAAGAAAATACTTTAGGTTACATTAAATACTGTCCTGCTCTAATTGATTTTTTATTATTGACATGCCTAAAGATGTTACTGCTCCTATCATATTAGGTTATCTATTATTAAAAAACTATTAAGGCTTTGATTAATCTGCATGAAGGGAACGTGGAGCTTCAATTACCTTCACATGATCCTTTTGTTATTCATTTTCCTAGGAAGAAGAAATCCAAGCATGATGAGAAGGAGGCCATCACTTTGAAGGCCAACTATTTTGGAGTGGGTGTTCCACTCATCTGGCCTAAGTGAGCAACATCAAGGTCAAGCTATTGACCATAAAAGAGCGCTCCATGGGAGGCAACCCATGTGAAATAAAGGTTTGAGTAAATTTTATTTTAAGTTTTATGTTGAATAAAGAGTGCTAGAAAACTCCAGTTGAGAAGAATAAGTTCGGTGGTACTAAAAAATCCTGTTTTATACATGTTGTTGTTGGTCGACAATTTAGACTGTCATTTTTCTATCAAAAACTTGGTGTTTTGCTAAGTTTCAGTTTTAGAAACAATTCTCGAAGAACAGAAAATTTTGGCGAGCGCAAAAGGTTTAACGACCACTATATGGCGGGAATAAAAATTCCAGCCCTATAATTCCGGCCGTATAGATATCTATGCCATCGACAAAATTTTACTTCCAGGTACAGAAGGTTTAACAACCAACTATACGGCGGGGATAAAAATCCCGGTTGTATAGTTCCGGCCATACAGATATCGCCGCCTGAGAAAAAACCCTAAGAAACCCTTATTTTTGCTGTCAGACCAACTATACTGCAGGAATAAAATGTTCCGGCTATATAGTTTGACTGTATAGTTTCATCCGGCCAGAAAAACACCACGGAAAAGGTATGCCAACACCAAAAATTCAATCTTTTTTCTCTCTTCTACCTCCAAAATCTCTCAAAACCTCAAGGGATCTTCATCTCTACCCAATTTCGTTCGATTTCTCCTCGCGCACAAGTGTTCTACAGTATGTTTCTTCTTTGATCCTTCAAATACTTTTTGCAAATTCATCTCTGGTTTGTTCTCATTATCAATCTAGGGTGAGACCTACTATGAACTAATTTCCATGTTTCTCTTGCCTAGATTATTATTTTGAGGAGATTCTTTAGTGTGCTATGATGAGAAATATGTTAGGCTTATTGCTATTGGATCAAAAAGTTTTATTTTTTGTCTCTCTTATTATTTTAAAAGATGAACACAAGGAGCCAAACTCGTGCTCGTGCTGCTACGAGTTCTTCCCAGGCTGCTGCAGCAGCTCAGGATCACATGGGGATACGGTTCAGGAATAAGCTCCAACGTGATCGCTTCAACAAGATCAAGAACCGAGAAGTGAAGGAAACCAATTGGGCTTGTCCCGTCATATTGGATTAACTCGGTATTTCTGATGTCTTCAATTTACTTTGCAATAGAGTTGGCCTGCAAAATTTTGTATTCCATGATGTGTCCACTTATCGCCGGTTAACTCTTGAATTTTTAAGTTTTTTGACAAGCACCGTTAAAACATGGTATGAGAGGACATGATTTCTTTCTGACTTATAAACAACAATTATACATTAACACTTGATGAATGGTGCAATTGTCTTGATCTACCAAACAATGATTCTAATGTTTTACGCACATCTTTTACTGGCATTGACCCTTCTCCAGACCATTATTAATAGAATGAGTTTCACTTCTAGAGTCAACAAGGGGGAGAATATTCAGCATCCTGCTATTCGCTATTTGTCCTATATTATTGCTAACACCTTGCAGGCACGAAATGAGTTTACAAGACTCAACTAGGATGACATCTTGGTCCTTGCAAAAGCTGCTTTCATGAACAACTTGTCACTCAATTTGGGTGTAATTCTTGTGCGCTACCTGGAGCACCAATCCTTCCAAAGCCAAGGACCAATCACAGGTAGAGGCGTCATCACCGTGCTCTCCATTGCCATGGGCATCGACCTAGGTGAGTTGCAACCATTGCTAGGTGAGCGGCATGTTGGTTTCTCTACTTTAAAAGCTTGTGAAATGTCACTAGGAGAGGTGGTGGTTTTTACTTGCAAGATACAACCAATGAAGATTAGAACTTAGGTTTGCACCACGAACATCAAGACTCGGGTAATCGAAGAGCACCAGCAAAAGTAAAATCCCAAGTGTTTCCGCTCCCACACACCAAGGTCGCCGTTACAAAGCATGAAACACTAGGCTCGCATGCACGTGTGCGATTCGCACAGGAACAATGTCCCGCGGTCGTGCCCACAAAACAGCCTATGAAGCAATGTCTTTCTCTTATCAAGACTTCGCCTCCATTAATACCTTCTAATCTTCCAATCATAGTCGTCTTGAAAGTCTCCTTCTCTGCCAACATCGTGAAAATCGCAGATATCCACATGTCCCATGGTGTTACCGAGAAGCAGAGCTTCGGGACGCATCCCCTTGAAATAGCATAGGCTGAAAGTTGCACCATAGGCAATCTGAGAACACCGTCGGTGGCGTAATCTAAAACTCGTCGTCGCCCAGACCTTGGATGATCGACAGTAGGCAGATCGGAACAATTGGTCGAATGAAGACACTAGGATCACCATCTAACTCTTTTATTTGAGCCACATGAATACACACCACCGCTGCAGTTCACCGCAGACCTCACCTCTGCCGCGCGTGCAGCCGCTAGAGCAGGCACCCCCACCAACGAACGAGGCCTACGCCCTGGCTCCCTAACTACGCCGCCATCGTCTCGCCGCCGTCGACCATGCGGCCTTTGCGGGGGAGAAGGCTGTGAGGGGAGGGCTTCCCTTTCGATCTTTTGGTATTATAGCTTTCTTTCTGGCTTAGACGATCAGCTCGTGTTCTTTCTAACCGCTACAAAATAACATGTGTACGCTACCGTACTGATGAGAAAAGAGCCACTCTTGCTCTTCTTGCAAGAAACGTATAAAGAGCCCAGATCTCTAGAGGCCCTTTGTTTCTTTCTTGATCTGGGCATAACCAAGTATGTATGAAAGAAGCAACATGCTCCTGAGCCGCATATATAGCATGAAAAGTACACAAATGCTCACTTGGCAATGCTAGTCGAGGCGTCCATCCATCCCAGGTATGTATCAACGTTCTTGCTTAGTCTCATTTTTGCATCACATCTCAATATCTTATCTCTGCATTACATATGATCTTCGAATAAAAAAATGTGCAATGCTTTCGCTGTTTGCTGTCTGCATTGCCAGCGGACATGCTTGATTCACAAATGCCTGCCAGAAAGCGTAACTGCTTCACAAATGCCCACTTATATGGTTAATTATCTACTCCCTCCGATCCATATTACTTGTCACTAAAATGAATGTATCTAGACATGTTTTAGTGCTAGATACATTCATTTCAATGACAAATAATATCGATTGGATAAAGTACTCCATTTAATCGAGCGGCAAGCTCGGTGAGCAACCAGAAACAGCAAACAAAAATATTTAACTTCTTTTCTGCATTCGCCAAAAGAGTGGATACGCCTCAAGATCTGAATTTGGAGTGGAAACAAGCCAGTAGTTTTTTTTTTTAACACGAAACAAGCCAGTAGCTTGTCTCGACTTAGACTCAAGTCACCATTTCAACAACAACAAAAATTGCAACTCGGCTCGACTTGTCTCGTTAAAATTAAGGTACTCCTACTGTAGTATGAAGCACAATACTGTTGGTCCGCTGCGACGCCAAAGCCCGCCTCCTTCCTCCTACGCTTCCCTCGTCGTCGCCAGGCGCAGCCGCCGGGCAAAGCCCCGTGTGGTAGCCGGCGGCGGCGGGCACTGATCCCTCAGCGCGCGCGGGTCTCTGGCTGCAGCGCGGCACCCTCGACAGCGTGCTACCGGCGGCGGAGCATGGGTGCCGGGGTGGCGGTTCCAGCGGTCGTGGTGGTTGTGCGGGAAGCACCACGGCCGGAGAGGCGGCGGCAGGTACGCGCGGGCCAGATCTAGGCCAATAGGGCTCGATCTGGGCTTGGCGGGCCTGAGCAGTCGAGGTGGTGGTCGGCACAGCGATCTGCGGCATGGACATCGGCGTTTGCTCTAGTGGCGGCGTGCTGCGGGTCGGTTGCGTCCTTTGGGCCAGCTCTGCCTGGCGGAAGGAAGCGAATGGGCGTGCGGCAGGCCGCTTAGCCGCGATGGTGCAGCATAGGTCGGGGGCGCGTTGGTGCATCTGGGCCCAGCGTGCTCCTGGCAGGGAGGAAGTCGGGGCGGCGGCCCCAGATTCGGCTTCGGTGCTGCTCGAGATGCTGCTGCGTGAGGTTCTACGTCACTTAGTAGTTAGGTAGTTTTCGGCCTCCCGCTCCCGCCGGCATGGTGTGGTTGCTGCGGCGCGAGGTGCCACGGCCCCTGCGGCATGTAGTTTGGTGGTTGGCAACAGTGCTATGCCACTCAGCTTGCTGCTATTCTAGCCCTAAATCCCTTTGGGTTTGGTGGTTGAGATCACGCTCCGGGCGAAAGCCCCGCACTTAGGTGCCGACTGGCGGCGGCGCCATTGGCGTCGTTCTCCTTGATTGCGTCGTTTGGGAGCTGCGATATTCTACCGGAGCGAGGTTCTTAGGTTTCTCCGGGTGAAAACCTAAGCTCCTTTCGAGCGGGCGGTGGCGACGCTCATGTTGTTACCTTCTTGGAGGTGTCGCCTGGGAGTTCTTAGTACTCGTTGCGTGACGGGTCTGCGCCTTCCGTGTGGGGTGGCCCTGTGGTCGGGGTAGTGGATGCCGGGGCGGTGGCTCTGGACGGTGGTCGTGCGCCGAGGCGGTGGCCTCGGGAAGCGGTTGTGGCCATAGCTCTATGAAGCAGGGCTGTGGCTATATGCATCGCGGGGTGCTGAACTAGTGCCACTTGGGTGGCTGGTTTGTCAGCCCTTTTTTATTCCTCTTATTTTTCTTCCTTTTTCGCCTAGCGCGATCATGTACATATTCTACCTGGTAATATATGAGAGCCAGCAATTGATGGACCTTTTAAAAAAAATTAAGGTAGTATTACATCCACAACTGTTCAGTAGTGTCTGCATTTTGTTTTACCGATCTAACCAGATTTCGGCTGCTAAGTAGCAGAGGGGAGAACGTAGAAATTATATGACAGTAGTTCTGTTATTGATGCAACTTACTATTATTTTTTGCAGAAGCACTAGTGATGCATATATACTTTAGCATTGCAGCCATCAGGGGCAACTGACCCAGAAAATCCAATTACAATATTATGGAAAGCTTGGTGAACCAATTAAATGAGTGGGAAAACCAGCTGCTAGTGCTCTTCAGCTTCACACTACAGGTGTTCCTTTTCTTCACTGGAGGTCTGCGGCAACGTACCAAAAACAGTGCCCTCCAGTTCTTCATCTGGATAGCTTACTTGGGAGCAGACTATGTGGCTGTTTATGCCCTTGGTTTACTCTCTCGGCTTGAAGATACCGGAAAGGATAAGTTGAAGGGAACCCATCAGTTGGCTTTCTTTTGGACGCCATTCCTCCTCATACACCTTGGCGGACAAGACACGATCACGGCCTTCGCCATCGAGGACAACAGACTGTGGCTGAGGCATCTCCTGAATCTGATGGTACAAGTCAATCTAGCACTCTATGTATTTTGGAAGTCAACAAGCGACCACAGGATGCAGCTTCTTCTTCCAGCTATCCTTGCATTTGTGGCCGGCATAATCAAGTATGGGGAGAGGACATGGGCTCTCTACTCTGGCAATCTAAAGACCCTGGTGGAGTTGGACGTCCCCATGTATGTTCAGAGATTGGCTGCACAGTTTGTTAGGGACGGTAACATCGTTTTCATGGCTCTCTATTCGATGAGGAGCGTCCGGTATGTCTTTGGTGATGTTCCATTCTACCATGCTAGTTTTGATCCCACTGGAAGACACCGAGTACAACCAGACCTGTTGCCCAAGTTCCTGGAGGTTGAGCTTAGCCTCATGTACGCTGATATCTACACCAAGGCCGTGGTGCTTCGGACAATGAGTGGAACCATACTCCGGGGTATCTCGCGGGTTTCCATCGTCGCCGCTTTCGTGCTCTTCTGTGTAGGCAACAAGGAGAAGTATAATTCTGTGGACGTTGCAATCACCTATGTGCTGTTTATCGGTGCTTTCTTTCTGGAGATTTGCGCGATGTTCATGGGCATCATGTCACCGTGGACCTGTGCGTGGCTCAAGGACCGAAAGTACTGCGATTGGCTGTCCAGATTTCTCCTCTCCAAAAATATTGCAGGTTGGCGGCTGAACAAGCCTCTGTGGTCGAATTCCATGGGCCAGTACAACCTGCTCAACTACTTGGGACAGTACGACCGACAGTCTAGTTCGTTGAAACGGCGAGCGATGGCTATGATAAGAAAGGTGGCTAACGTAGCTGGTGGAAGACCAGCAGTCAAGCTCTGGATCAGTAAGCTACTGGACACCAAGGTCGTCGAGGTGGATGAGGAGATCATGAGGTGTGTCATACAGATGGTTCTTCAGTATCGTTTGGACCGGTCGAGCTTGCGCCAACAATGGCCAAATCTTAGTCCGCTAATTCACAAGCTGCTTGGGATGCACGGCGTGGATTTTGGCCGAATCATCGTCCTCTTCCATATCTACACGGAGGTGCAGCTGAGCCGGTATTCCCCCACCGGCCAGGATGGCGAAACCAACTGTGAATCTCTGGTGGAGGTGTGCCGCAAGCTGTCCAACTACATGATCTACCTCCTGGCCACGCACCCTGACATGTTGCCGGTCAAAGGCTTCGAAGCCATGCTGCAATTGTTCCATTCAAGGTATACGACCCCGGAGAACCTCGGCATTGGCGGTGGCCATGGCCAGGATAGCGCCATCCTGGGTCAAGCGATGGAAGAACTGCGGGCGTGGGACCTGCCGGAGCCACATCCGTCCTGCACCGAAACGATGCTGCTGGAGATAAGAGAGGCGTGGATACAGTTCATCATCTACGCCGCTGTCAAGTGCCCGTCGCAGATGAGCGCGGCGCAGCTCGCCAGAGGAGGGGAGCTCCTCACTTTTGTTTGGCTGCTCGTGGCCCATTACCAACTCCGGGACACCGGGATCGGTCGGATCGAGCTCAGTAATGTGCATGGCGCCCAGGTGCTGTTCTACGCCTTATATCTTCCTCAAGTTCCAGCAAATTAATGTGTGCATTGGGTTGGGTGTGTGTGCAACTAATACTGCGTGCACGAGGCTGCCTTGCTTTTTCATTGCTATGTAGTATTTTTTAGATGATGTTTTGGTGTGGAAACTTTATTCGTGCCATGGTTCTTTTATATTGATGAGAGAACAAACAAATTGTTTCCCAATCTCGAGATTCTTGATCTATGTATCTAGGTGGAACGTCCAATGTAACAGACAATGTGTCTCATCCGTTCAGAAAACTTCAATGTTGTTTGATGGCAATCATACCAGTAGGAGGCGACTTTGTTTTTTGGCTTTTGGTTAAGTTTTTCCTTTGATTTTTGATACATTGTGCATGTGTTAAAGAGTTAAATTATGTTATGGTTTTAACTTTTTCATAGTAGGTGCATTTAGACTTGTGAGCAAAAACACCATGTCCATCCATTTTGTATCTCTTCATGTATTTTCACGAACAGAGAAAAATTAGTAAGCACTGAGTTAATTAGAAGAACTGTCCAACTACATGATCTACCTCCTGGCCACGCACCCTGACATGTTGCCGGTCAAAGGCTTCGAAGCCATGCTGCAATTGTTCCATTCAAGGTATACGACACCGGAGAACCTCGGCAATGGCGGTGGCCATGGCCATGGTTACGGCCAGGACAGCGCCATCCTGCGACAAGCAATTGAAGAACTGCGGGCGTGGGACCTGCCGGAACCACAACCATTTCGTATCTCTTCATGTATTTTCACGAACAGAGAAAAATTAGTAAGCAAAAACATAGTATGTCTGAATGTACACCCGTTTGGAATTTCTAAAAAATTAAATGCTTTTAACTTTTTTCATAGTAGGTGTATTTGGACTTGTGAGCAAATACACCATGTACATCCATTTTGTATCTCTTCAGGTATTTTCACGAACAGAGGAAAATTAGTAGGCACTAAGTTAATTAGAACCAACCAATCTCCATATGATAATCATTTACCCAACCAACAAGCTCCATTTTTAAGCTTTATAAAGTAAATTGAAACTCCCAAATATCTGAAAAGGAGATATCCAGATTCACGGCCAAATAGTTCATTCTATTGTTCTTCTACTTATTATGCTTTCCCAAACCTAATACTCACTCCGCTTCTGTATAGAAGGCCACGAACTCATATTTCAGATGCCACCAAGAAAACACAACCAATAAATAAATAGCACGATTAATTATGAGAAATGCTCTTGTATTCTAGATTAATTAAAAATATTGCATGTGATGCATCTTTCTCTATAGATGCCTGCAAAGTTGGCATTAATGGTCTCCATTGTATGAGGTAGAAATATAATCATTGTTTCCCGATTAGTGTTAGTGGCCTTATATAGTGGCATAACATATTCTTGATAGTGACCTATAACACAAAAAGGACAGAGTAGTTCACTTTTGTGCAAATTAGTTTTCAAACCAGAAAGTTGCTCCAAAATGCATAGAATTAGCTTCAAATTCAATGTATTTTCAAGATTGTGGAGACTAATACGTTTCTATAGTGGAAGCTTGCATCTTACGAAAAATAAGAACATAAGAAGTAAATTATCACCTCCTCTCTTATATTGTTGCAAGCATTGGCAAACTTGATAATATAACCATTAAAGGGCGCAACATCGAAGAATTTTGCATATAAAGATAATCATTAAAATTATCATGGCAAACATAATCTTGCGTTCCAGTAAAATTAATTGCAAGAACTAATATTAATGTCATGGTTTTAGCTAGCATAATCATGAACACGAGACAATTGCTAAAACGCAGCTAGCTATATTTTAAGATATGTATCGTGTTTTATAATTGGTGCTGACTAGCCTTTTGTGTTTTGTTTGGGCCGCAATGATTTGTCTGGTGGGCTTTTTAGTTGCGGCACGCGCACTGGGGGTGGCCTGCAATGTTTTGGTCTTTGTCCACGTGAAGTAGCAGAGTAAGGTTTTGTTGTTCGTGGGGTAGTGGGGTTTCTATGATTCATTCCTTTTTCCCGTTTTGAGTTTTTTTATATATTTTTATTTTTTCTAATGTGTCTTGTTGATTTGTCTCTTTTTTCACAGAGGAAGATGGGAAGTTTGTATATAGGACTTTTATTTTTTAGGTCTGGCTGTATTTTGTTTTGTGTCCGCAAAAGTCTATAGTTGTTTTTACTATTTTTAGAATAGCTAAACTTAGGGAACCCACGATGTTGGATTCTTCTTTTGGGACATTGCCAAAATAGCACATACTTTATTTTGTTGTTTTTTAGAGCCATTAAACTTAGGAGGTCCCGACGTTTTGATTTTGTATTTGCTTTTTGCGAGAAGTATTTGGGTCTCCCTACTGCCGTTGGGAGGATTACTGATAAAGCCTTTGAGTATATTACTCATAGTGCCAAGAGGACAGATGAACAGATGGGCTGAGAAATTCCTAGGGGAAGGAGATACTACTGAAGTCGGTTATTCAGGCTAAGGCAAATCATAGCATGAGTTGTTTTGAGCTCTACAAAGGATTGTGCAAAAAATTGATGTTGTTGATGGCAAGATTTTGGTAGAGCGGTAATCTTGACAAGCGGTCGCTACACTGGACCGCTTGGGACAAGCTTGTTGTGCCAAAGGAGAAGGAGGGCATGGGCTTTCGGGACATGCATGCTTTCAACCTGGCGCTCCTAGGCAAGCAAGGCTGGAGCTTATTAACCTGTCCGGACTCCCTGTGTGCTCGGGTACTCAAGGGTAGGTATTACCCAGACCAAGATTTTATGGAGACAGCTCCAAAAGCTGCGTCGCGGACTTAGAGAGCAATTCTGGCTGGCCAAGCAGCTCTCCAGTTGGGGCTCATTAAGCGGATAGGAGCAGGAGATACAATGTCCATCTAGCAAGATAATCGGATCCCAAAGTTGCGCACTCTGAAGACAATGGGACAACTGATAGACACGAATGTTTTGACGGTGGATGAGCTTATCACTGCTCATCACCATTGGGATGTGGTGAAGGTTCAGTCCATCTTTTTGGAACGATGCGGAAGCAATTCTACGGATTCCTCTAAAAATGCGAGTAGGAGAGTATTAGCTTGCATGGGCCAAGGAAAAATCTGGTGAGTACACTGTTCATTCAGCATATAGAGATTTCGTTCTAAAGGAATAAGAGGAAGTGTCTTACATATGGAGTACGTCATCCTCGTTAGTGGGCTTGGCTGACATGTGGAAGAAACTATGGAAGATCAGAGTAGTTTCCAAGGTCCGTATCTTCTGGTGAAGAGTTATAAAATGTTTTATGCGTGACTATATGACTTTCTCGCGGTGATATATCAGAGACGATAACACTTGTGGGATATGCAAAAGTACTACTGAGAATCTCATGCATGCATTCATCAAGTGCTCTCGTGCCGAGATGTTTTGTCAATGTGGCAAAGGAGATCTTGAACTTGAATTTCTAGAACCTCCATCCACATACTTGGATGAAGGATATTATTTGTGAAGCACGGATCACAGAAGAGGATAGGCCGAGAATTATTACCATCATGTACTCGATCTGGATCTCGGAATAGATGGACACATGGCGAAGTGGATTTCAATCCAACGTCGGCCATGGTTCATGTGAGGGACTGATACGTCGGAAACGTGTCTGTAATTTTTTATGTTCCATGCTTGTTTAGTATCTACTTTGCTTTACTTTGTCCATACTTTGAGGTGTTTTTTATATGTTTTCTGGTACTTATTAACAAGTTGCCACAGTACCAGTTGACTGTTTTCTGTTGTTTTTGGTTCTACAAAAGCTAGTAAGGAAATATTCTCGGAATTGGACGGGACAAAAGCCAAAGTCAATATTTCACCGAGGAGAACATGGAGTCCAGAGGACAGACGGAGGGGCGCCACAGGGCGGCCACACCCCCAAGGCGCGACCCGGGGTGGGACCGCGCCTGGGCAGGGTGTGGGCCCTCCCTGGCCGCCTGCCAGCCTCGCCTCTTCGCCTATAAGAAGCCCCCGATGCCTAAACCCTAAGCACCTGATCAATATTCCACGAAACCGTATGTAGCCGCCGCCACCATCGTCCCTAGATCGGGAGGGATCTGAAGCTCTTCCCGGCACCCTGGCGGAGGGGAGAGCATCCCGGAGGCCTTCTTCTTCATCATGTCAGCCTCCGGTATGAAGCGTGAGTAGTTCCACCTTGGACTACGGGTCCATGTAGTAGCTAGATGGTTGTATCTCCTCCTTG
This sequence comes from Avena atlantica, assembly GCA_910589765.1. Classification (NCBI taxonomy): domain Eukaryota; kingdom Viridiplantae; phylum Streptophyta; class Magnoliopsida; order Poales; family Poaceae; genus Avena; species Avena atlantica. The sequence goes on from OU342738.1 coordinate 290,563,121, forward strand.
TGCTTTCATGTCTAGATCTTGTGAGCTTCGTTCATGATCAAGATCTCGTCTATTTGTAATCATGCATGTTGTGTTTGCGGGGATCCGATGGATATTGAGATTACTATGTCAGATTGATTAATGGTTTTGTCTTATTGATTCTATCATGTCTGTGTTGTTTGTGGTCTTGCATGCTCTCCGTTGTTAGTAGCTATCTTGGCCAAGTAGTTGCTAGTGACTCCAAGAGGGGGTATTTATGCTCGATAGTGGGTTCATGCCTCTACTTAACCAAGGTAAGTGACAGAAATCTCTACGGTTGCAGATGTGTTGTTGCCGCTAGGGAGAAAATAACGGTCTCTTGTTCATGAAACAAGTGGATTGTTTACCTTACATACTTTGCTTAAAACAGTTGTCGGTTGCTTGCAACTTAATACTGAAGAGGGTTCGGATGATAACCCAAAGGTGGACTTTTAGTCATAGATGCAGTAGGATGGCGGTCTATGTATATTGTTGTATTGTCCAATCGAATCTCATAGGATCTCTATGTCTAGCATTGATTGTTATGCCTTGTGCCTTGCTCAGTCTTGTCAATTGCCCTACTGTAATTTGTTTACCATGAATGCCATGTTTGTTTATCTAAGGAGAACACCTCTAGAGAACTATGGATCCTAGTCCAATCTTTACCATTGATACATCTTCCACTGTTACTGTTTACTTGCTGCAAACCACTTTCATCTTCCACACCATACAGTTAATCCTTTATTACAACAACTGGTGAGATTGACAACCTCACCGTTAGTTGAGGCAAAGTCTTAAGTTTGTGTTGTGCAGGTTTTTACGTTGCTTGCAACACTTTTGAGACGTTTCCTTCCTCCTACTGGTTCGATAACCTCAGTTTCTTACTGAGGGAGGACTTGCTGCTGTGCTGCATCATACCTTGCTCTTGGGGTTTCCCGACGAAGCGCTCCACATCAATCACGCGCCATCAGGGACACGCTGCTGTTCCTGGATTTGCCGCCGGCCTTGCAAAAGGCCTCCACGTCTCGCCCCGAATATAAATGGCAGCACCCACCATCCGGGGTTGTCAAAATAAACTTTGATGGTGCTCTTGCAGCAGAGGATGGATTAGCATGAGGAGGGGGTGTAGCTCGTGATAGCAATGGCTTCCTGGGGGCGTGGTGTAAGGTGTAACAAGGTCTGCTAAATCCCTTGACGATTGAAGCTTCTGCGCTCTGGGATGCAATTGTGTTCGCGGAATCTAAACAGTTCACAAGAGTTGCTTTCGAGACGGACTCTTCTAAGATGGTCCGTATTAGGAAACTGGGCACAAAGGATCATTCGTCGGTCTCCCATATCATAGATGATATTCGCGAGTTGAGTTTGAATTTTAAACTTTTTAGTTTAAACTTTTTAATTTAAGTTTTGCGCTCTGTATTGTGCCAAGTATGCTTGCCTAAATGGGATGTCACACGGCTGGCTAACGGTTTGTCCGCTTTTTTAGCACACAACATTGTTGCTGATTGTAACTCTATGATTATTGATTATTGAGTAATAAAGCTCGCGTTTTACACAAAAAAAGATTTAATAAATACTTTTAACTAAAGAAAGTCCATTGATGTTTCCGTCTTGGACTCGGTGTGGGTCCATCCATCCGATTCGGTACACGGGCTCGTCAGTCAGAAAGTTAGACTGAAACTCAGAGAACGTCGAGATTCGTGCCGACCCATACCTACGTGCATGGTTGCCTGCCGGCCGGGTCGGCCTCCGTCTGCTCGCAGAAAGGAAGATAAAAAAAACTAGTGCATCTGCAACGGCAGCCTGTGCCACGTACGGCGAGCGTGCCTTTGGCTGTGGTCGAGCCCAGAGCTGGCGCGGCAGCTAGCTACTCGCCCAGGGAAACTCTCGATTATCCCATTATTACTTTATCTATCCACTCTGATGGTCTCATGATGCCCACACGCGCAACGGGCTCAACCATGATGGATGTCTCCGTCAGACTGTCAGCGTAACCTTGTACTGTGAAAGGACGGCTCGGTTAATTAATCGTTATAAGCACGTGACGCAATCATTTGGTTGTTCGCGGCTGCAGCGCTTTCCGAAAGCACGCCGCGCATACTCCTCCACTGACACACACTACAGTCGTAGTGGGTGACGTACGTCTCGGTGAACAGACGAACGGACGTACTCGATGGGTCCGTCCGGCGGTGTGCCACGTGAAAATCGCTGCTTTTCTGTTCTGTTTCCGGGGGCGGTGGATTGGTACCGTGCATGAGGTTAACTGCACGGCACGGATTTCTTATCGATCTTTGCCCTGGTGTACGTCATTACGTGCGCGGTGCACCCAGTGGTCGGAACGTACTACGTACTAGTACGTCGTAATTTGCCCATGGGCGTCTCACTCAAAGTCTACGTACTAGCATCGGTGCATGGCTTGCAGCAGGCGTCAGTGGCCGGTCGCCACCCACGGCGACGTACGTGGAGTACGTACGTGCGCACCCGCCTCCGATCTGTGCGCCGTAGGGCCCGCCTCCTGGCTCGGTGTGCGCAGTGATGAATGCACAGTGGCTAGCCGTACGTGCCCAATTCACAGTAGCCGCTGCTGCTGGTGCTGCCGTCCACGGCTACGAGTGCGTACGTACGGCCACAGTCCCGCTACGTTGTGCACCGTACGTGGTATCGTGCGGCTACTGTTCAAACTACTCCCGCCCCCTGAACGGGCAACGGAGACGGAGGCGCGCAACGTCACGTTGTTACATAGCACGAGCCAGCTGCCCTGTTACTGCCACAGCCAGAACACAGTTTTTTCCTACCGCTTTTCTCCTCTCGTTTCGTTCTCTCGCCCCGCCGCCCCTGTCCGGCGCCGGCCGTCCCCGCTTAACCGACGTCACGGACGCATTTTACTTCACCGCCGCCAATGGGACACCTCGGGGAAAGCTGGCGTGCTTTTTTCTTTTTTGGAATCTTAGTGAAAAATATTATAGTACAAAGAAAGAGCAAAACAAATAATTCGTACATTCTATATATCCATCATTTTTGGAATCTTGGTGAAAAAGTTCGAAATTAATTATTTCTATTGATCAAGCAAACTATGTATCCTGGTACTTATTTATATCAATTTTTCCTCATGTGCACATGTATATACATATGTATGTCTATAATTAATCGCATATAAAATTATGGGAGCACTGGTTTATTTTCTGTTTGTTTTTCATTCACAGAGAAATTTTTATGGACATTTTGGCTTATTTGTACTTCCTACTCTTACAGAAAATAGGCATGCCCGAGCAAAAATCACTCAGCAAAGAATGTGCCACATGTTTTTTCCATGAATATAGTAGATTTGCCATCTATACTAAAATAACACTCGGCAAAAATTCAAAGTTTGTCGTGTATAGTAAAAAAAAACTCGGCTTAATTCCTATCACGTGGGTTTTCCCTTTTAACCCGTCGGTAGTTAAGTACCTTTATTTTGTTGTGCGGACGAGGAAAACACACGGACGGAATATTTGCCGACTTGTTTCAAAAAAAATAGTCGCCAAAGTAGCTCTTTCGACGGAATTTTTACCGTATATATTTTTGCCAAGTGTAACACTCAGACAAAGTCTTTGCTGAGTTTCTAGCAAGATTTGCATTGTGTCTTTCGAATTTTGTAATAAAGTTTTAAATTCTGGTAGTGTAGGAGCACAGTGTCATGTACTTTCCCTGTTTAAAAGTTTAAGATATTTTAGATTTTGTGAAATGAATGTATCTAGACATTTTATAAACGGATGGAATAAGTAATACAATAAACATTTTTTTCTCAAAGAATAGTAAACAAATTTGCAGGTAATAGCAAACATTTTTAAGTAAAGCTAGTTGATTGTCGGGGGGTTGACCTCGGGTAGGTCAGAGACGGGGAAAAACAGAGGTACAATCCCCGTCTGGTTTCCGAGTTACGGTCTAGGTTGGCCGAATCATGAATATGTCGGCCAAGGTACGGAGGCGAGAAGCCCATGTATGTGTATCAAGCCGTTATCCGGCCGAGTTACTGCGAGGGTCGGCCGGGTTAGCCCGAGTGATCTCGATGCAGGTGAAGGACAAGCCGAGTTACGCAAGGTAAGGTAAGGCCGAATGATACGAAGCTTGCAGGAGAAGGAGAAACCCAAGGTCAAACTCTAGCTGCAGGCTAGAAAGAATCAGAGCGGAGCCAAGCACAAGAGACAAAGATGCAGAGCGTCAGAGGGGCAGAAGGAGGTCATGGAGGTGACAGTCCTGGAGCCCGAGGCACGCAGGAGGGGTCCTCTGGAGCCTTGCCGTCGTTAGAAGGGCGACAGGGAAAGGAGGCCGCCGAACTACTATTTTGGGACGAGCATATTCCTAGAATATGCTTGCCTCGTCAGCCCTAAGGGCACCCAAGGCTCTCCTTTATAAGGGGAGGCTTGGACCCTGAGGAGGGCATCGACTCATTTTGGTACCGTTAGGCTGGTGAGATTCATCTTTTCTCCTTGTATACAGCTCGAGGAGCACTTGTAGCCCAAAAGAAGAGAAATAAAGATCTTTGCCTTAACCACTTGAGTGTAGAATCAGTTGCATCTTCCCTCCCCAGATCCCACTAGCATCCATTGGCCCCATACTTTAGCCTACCCATGGCATCTGCCGTGCCACCACCACGACAGTTGGCGCCCACCGTGGGGCCAGCAGCGGTGCTAGCTGGAGTTATGATCCGGACGGGAAAGTTCATCAGCACGGGCGAGCGCGTTGTTTCTGGCTTGGTCCAGAGATTTGGTCTCTGTGACTACGTCAGCGACAATGCAGGGAGCTTCAGGGGGAAGGCTCCCCCGCGCAATGGTGTCTTCATCGGCCTGGGCGAGCACAGGATCTACGTCGGCGTCGACATCACCGGCATTTTCCCTCACCAAGTTGTTGTTGCAGGAGAGCCACCTCTTAACGCAGCAAGCCGCCCGTTCAAGGCACATCCTGCAGGAAGCGTAGAGGTGATGGTCGTTGCAGGAGCGCAAGCTGGAGCAGCAGTTGCCGGGTCAAGCAGAGAACCCGCCACAGGCGCACAAGGCGCACCCAAGCAGACCGCGCCACAACCCACTGAGGTAATCCCGCCAGTGACCAACCCGACCGAGCTACAAGACATCACCCCAAAGGCACCAAGAGTAAGAGGGCCACCTCTGGAAAGGCCTGAGAACATTCTTCAGGCGACCATAGAAAACTTGACTACACCTGTAGCGCCGATACTTGATCCGGCAAATGCTCAGGCAGAATTAGAAGAAACCAGGCAAAAGGTGCTGGTAGAGGCCAAGAAAGTATCGGCCTTGCGGGAGTCCTTGAACAGGACCCTGAGAGAATATGCCAGAGCTAATAAGCTTGATATCGCACCTGAGCGGGTGGACGAATTAAGATTAAGAGGGAAGAACCTCATGGATGACATTAACAAAGAGCATGAAGCTCACAGAGCAGAATCAGATGATTTGGGTTTGCCGAGGTATAGTACCCCGGCGAAGAACCTGAGAGCGGCAAATGCCGCAGCATTGGAATTAGAGGGGTTGACCGGGGAAGCCCGGCAGAAACAACAAGAAAGAGTGAATGAGCTGGTGCACATCGCGAACCACCAAAATGAGGAAATACTCAGAACAAACCCGGCAAGGCCAGGGGCCTCGCGGATGGTTCATTCGGCAGGGGCAGCGCCTGCCTTATCCGCGGCAGCAGCGTCCTCACCCGGAAACAACGCTCGAAGAGACAAAGCAGTAACCTCAGGGAAGAGAAACAAGCAAATTGTTCCATACGATCTGGCAATGGCGGGAAAGGCAAATGAGAACAGAGGCAATGCAAGCCGAGGTAACAGTGGGGAGAGAAACCACGGCCGTGTGGAAAAAGACGGCGGAGGCCGAGGCAATGGAGATCTCGGCAGAAGAGAACCCGCGAGAGGTAATCATGAAAACCAGACCCTGACCGAAGTAAGGAGAGAGATGCCGCTCAACCCGCAACCAAGGCATGAGCCTCGGCAGGAAAGAGAAGCGAGGCCAACTCGCCACAATCAAATGAATGAAAGGTACAATGATGGTTATTCTGAGGTGGAATACGCAATCCAGGGTGGAAATAACCACTATGGGATGCAGGACAGAATCCTGTACAAAGATCTGCCAGCAAGTGATGCAAGAGTGAAGCTGGACCGGCTATACCGGTCCGAGTTGTTGGAAGAACAGGGTCCACCAGGTCCGACATGTTTTGGACCACGGATCATGGGCGAACCACCAGTGCCGAACTTTCAGTTATCAAGAGGCACAAAAACATACAATGGAAGTACCAAGCCACAAGACTGGTTGATTAACTATGCCACTGCTGTGAAGATAGCGGGTGGGAACTTAAGATGGGCAGTGCGGTATGTCCCACAAATGTTGGAAGGACCAGCCAGGGTATGGCTGAATAATCTACCAGCCGGCAGTATCAACTGTTGGTTAGATTTCGAAGAAATGTTCGTCAGCAACTTTACCAGCACATAGAAGAGGCCAAACAGGCCACAACAGTTAGCCATGTGCAAGAAGAGGCCGAATGAAACAGATAGAGAGTTTTTGACTCGATGGTGCAACTTGAGAAACTCATGTGAAGGGGTTATCGAATCGCAAGCAATAGCTTGGTTCGCGCAAAGCTGCTGTTACGCCAATGTGTTGTGGCAACGCCTGCAAAGAGATATGCCAACCACACTGGCAGAGACTATCAGAATAGCAGACTCCTATGCATTAGGCGACCCAACCCAACCGGAATTAATGTCGGCAGATCATCGCGAGCAACAGGACCATTATGCAAGAGAATTGGCCGGGTCATCCAGGCGTGATTTCAGAGGAAGAAGAAGAGAGGAGGGGCCGGATTATAGATATAATTCGGCCCAAGTGGTAGCGGTAGCACAAGATCAGCCGAGTCATGGAGCAACTCAACGGCAGAAGAATGGACCTCAGCAGTGGACACCAAGAAATGAGGGAAAAAGGCAGTGGACCCCAGAGCAAAAGAAGCAATGGCAAGAGAGGCCGAAATACACGTTCGAATCCATGTTAGATCAGCCGTGTAAATTTCACACATCAAACCCATCCAGACCAGCCAATCATACGACCCGCCAATGTGCATGGATGAAAAATGCAATGGGGAACCCCGCAGGAGTTTAGGCGCCCCATCAAGTGCAACAGCAGCATCAGCCGCAATTAACTGGAGCAAATACACAGCAACTGATGCTACCGCCCCCTCCCCCGAGGTATGATAACTCGGATCGGAGGGATGCAGTGCATCAAGTAATAATCCAGGTCCACGATGGAAGGACGAATCCGGCAAATACTGGACGTAATGATTACAGAGAACATCACCAGTCTTATTGTGTGTTCACAACGGAACAGCAAGAAAAGCAGAGTGTGCAGCGCCGGCATATGGAAGTGAATGCAGTTATGCCGGCAGTACCAAGATACGTGCCATGGTCTGATCAGGAGGTGACCTGGAGCATGAAGGACCACCCCAGAATAATGCCAAGTCCAGGATCATATGCACTTGTGTTGGACCCGGCATTCGTTGGACCAAGCATCAACGTGAAAATTTCAAAAGTACTCATTGACAATGGAAGCAGTATCAACATCATGTACAAAGATACCATGCATAAACTCGGAATATCGCAGAACATGCTGCAATCCACGAGGACCACTTTCCATGGGATAGTGCCAGGGCTTTCATGTGAGCCCATCGGTAAAGTCTGAGTGGACGTGTTATTCGGTACAAGAGATAACTGTAGAGCAGAAAATTTAGAATTTGAAGTTGTGGATCTGGAAAGTTGTTATCATGCTCTACTCGGACGGCCCGCACTGGCCAAATTCATGAGCAGCTGTCATATAAGTTATGAAGATGAAGCTACCCGGACCACAAGGAGTGATAACAGTTGCAGGGGATTACAAGAAGTCAATGGAGTATGCTTCAGCCGGGTCTAATTTGGCCGAGTCATTGGTTATAGCAAGAGAAAAGAGAATGATTCAAGAAGTAGCAGCCCTCGCTCAGTCGGCACAACTGAACATGCCGGCGCTGGCCAACCCTCATGGCAGTGTCTCTTTTCAACCGACTAAAGAGACGAAGAAATTTCAGATTGATGAGCAATTCCCAGAGCGTACTGTTACTATTGGTGCAGGCCTGGATGCTAAATAGGAAAGCGAGCTCACCAACTTCCTCCGTGAGAATCGGGACATATTTGCATGGTCAACTCAAGATCTGCAAGGTGTTCCGAGGGAGTTGGCTGAGCACTCTTTGAATGTAAGACCAGGAGCAAGGCCGGTGAAGCAACCTCTCCGCCGCTTCGCCGAAGACAGGAGAAAAGTAATAGGAGATGAAATAGCTCGGCTCCTCGCAGCCGGGTTCATCATGGACGTGCTACACCCGGATTGGTTATCAAATCCGGTGCTAGTAGAAAAGAAGAAAGATGACCCCAATGTAGCCATTGTATGGCGAATGTGTATCGATTACACCAACCTGAACAAGGCATGTCCGAAAGATCCTTATCCATTGCCTAGAATAGACCAAGTCATTGACTCGATCGCTGGTTGTGAGCTATTATCGTTTGTAGACGCGTATTCTGGTTTCCACCAGATACCGTTAAATCCGGCCGATCAAATAAAGACTGCATTTATTACCCCGTACGGGGCTTATTGTTATCGCACAATGCCATTTGGCCTGCGAAATGCAGGAGCGACATATCAGAGATGCATGCAAAAATGCCTGCATGATCAGATAGGAAAAAATGTACAAGTATATGTGGATGACGTGGTCATCAAAACTAAGGAAAGCAAAACATTACTAGAAGATATACGGCAGACTTTTGCGAACCTGAGAAGGTTCCGAATGAAGCTTAATCCAGAGAAATGCACATTTGGCGTGCCGGCAGGAAAATTACTCGGTTTCCTTGTATCTAGCCGAGGTATCGAGGCTAATCCAACAAAGATAAGAGCAGTAGAAAGAATGGAATTGCCGAAATGTTTGAATGATGTACAAAAATTCACGGGCTGCCTGGCCTCGCTTAGTCGATTTGTATGTCGGCTAGGAGAGAAGGCGCTGCCGCTCTATCAGCTGATGAGAAAATCGTATAAATTCATTTGGACTCCACAGGCAGACCTCGCATTTCGTGAGTTGAAAAATATGTTAGTTACAACACCCATTTTGGCTTCTCCATTATCAAAAGAGCCTATGTTACTCTATGTAGCGGCTACCAATAGAGTAGTGAGTACTGTAGTCGTAGTGGAACGATTTTAAGATGGTAAGTCGATTCAGAGGCCGGTGTATTATCTAAGTGAGGTGTTATCCACTTCAAAGCAGAATTACCCGCATTATCAGAAGATGGCTTATGGAGTATATATGTCGGCGAAAAACTTAAACATTACTTCGAAGAGCATCCCATCAAAGTAATCTGTGAGTCACCCATAGCCGACATATTGAGAAACAAAGACGCAAGTGGCCAAATAGCAAAATGGGCGATCGAGTTATCACCATACGCTCCACAGTTTGATAGAAGAGATGCAATCAAATCTCAGGCTGTCGCCGACTTTCTCGTGGACTGGGCCGAGGTGCAGTATGAGCCACCATTGCCAGATCCAAATTACTGGACTATGCATTTCGATGGTTCCAAACTAAGGAATGGTTTGGGAGCGGGAATAGTGTTAACCTCGCCTAAAAAAGACCAATTGAAATATGTATTGCAAATACATTTTGCTGCGTCCAACAATGTAGCTGAGTATGAAGCGCTAGTCCATGGATTGAAAGTAGCAAAAGAAATTGGTATACGCCGAATCTTATGCTATGGTGACTCGGATCTAGTAGTACAACAAGTATCAGGCATTTGGGACGCATTAGATGCTAATATGGCTTTATACAGGTTCCATGTGCAAAAAATCAGTGGATACTTTGAAGGATGTGAATTTCACCACATACCTCGGGCAGAAAATGATGCCGCCGACACATTGTCAAAATTAGGATCAACCCGGCAATCAATTCCTCCAGGTATTGCCCTGGAACACCTCAGGAAACCATCAATAATCCCATCACCAGAATCCAAATCTATCTTTATCCCAGCAAATTCTGCAGAAGATCACACGCCAATGGAGGTAGATCCGCAGTGTGACTCGGAACCCCTCAAGAGGAGGACAGCCGAGGTAAGCGCAATCATGGAGAAAGCCGAGATATATATGTCCGCAGAGAGCATGGAGATAGACAGTGAGAGCACATCAGAAAAAGTAACACCGTTATGGGCGCAACCCATATTTTCTTACCTAAAAGACGCGATATTGCCGATTAATGAGGTATTAGCTAGACAAACCGTAAGAAGAGCAAAAGCTTATACAATCATAAACAATGAGTTGTATAACAGAAGCGTCACAAACGTATTGCAGAAGTGCGTAAGTTCGGCAGAAGGTCAGGAAATCCTTCTAGACATACACCAAGGAGAATGTGGGCACCATGCCTCATCTCGCGCCTTAGTAGCCAAGGCATTCAGGCATGGATTTTATTGGCCGACGGCATTGAAAGAAGCAAAATAATTAGTTAAGAAATGCAATGGATGTCAGAGATACGCAACTAGAATACACATGCCATCGGCCGAGTTAAAAACAATACCCATCACTTGGCCATTTTCAGTATGGGGTTTAGATATGGTGGGACCATTCAAGCCGGCACGAGGAGGAATGACCCACATATTGGTTATGGTGGACAAGTTCACAAAATGGATTGAAGTAAAACCAATTAAAAAGTGTGATGGGCCCACAGCAGTGAAATTTCTCAAGGATATCATCTTAAGATATGGGTACCCGCACAGTATTATTACGGACAATGGCACAAACTTTGCAGAAGGAGCTTTCGCTAGATTTTGCCGAGAGAAGCACATAAGACTAGATATTGCCTCTGTGGCTCACCCAGCATCCAATGGGCAAGTGGAAAGGTCTAATGGACTGGTGCTGTCAGGAATAAAACCACGGCTTGTTGAACCATTGCAAAGGTCAGCAGGATGTTGGATCGAAGAAATCCCAGCCGTACTATGGAGCCTCCGGACTACTCCGAATAGATCAACAGGTTATACACCATTCGTTCTGGTGTACGGGGAAGAGGCCGTACTTCCAGCCGACATAATATATGACTCGCCAAGATTTGCTCAGTACACAACCTCAGAGACAAATGAGATAGCTCGGCAAGATGCCGTAGACCTGCTGGAAGAAGCCAGAGAGTTGACATTATCACGATCAGCTATTTATCAACAGAACTTGCGGCGGTATCACAGGAAGAAAGTGAATCCAAGAGTATTCAAAGAAGGAGATTTGGTCCTCCGACTCGTGCAACGCACGGCCGGCATGCACAAGTTGTCACCCCCATGGGAGGGACCATTTATTGTGAGCAAAGCGTTGCATAATGATGCCTATTATCTAATCGACGCTCAGTCCCCCGGAGGGAACAAGGCAGACAAAGCTGGCGAAGAAACGAAGCGTCCATGGAATGTGGCTTTACTTCGGCCATTCTACTCGTAGCATTATATCTCAAAGTCAAGATCCAATGATGTATCTGAACCTCGGCGCCCAGAGCAGTAACTCGGGGACTGCCATATGTTATATCTATTTCGTGTCATGTATTTGAACCTCGGCGCCCAGAGCAGTGACTCGGGGACTGCCATATTTTATATCAATTTCATGTTATGTATTTGAACCTCGGCGCCCGGAGCAGTAACTCGGGGACTGCCATATGTTATATCTATTTCGTGTTATGTATTTGAACCTCGGCGCCCAGAGCAGTGACTCGGGGACTGCCATATCTTATATCAATTTTATGTTATGTATCTGAACCTCATCGCCCAGAGCAGTAACTCGGGGACTGCTATATGTTATATCAATTTCATATTAATATCTAAACCTCGGCATCCAAAGCAGCGACTCGGGGACTACCGTATGCTATCTCAATCTTATGCTGAGCGCACCCGTATTAGTATTATACTACCTCTGAAATTTGATTTACATATCGAAGTTTCGCACAATAAACAATGATCCAGCGATTGCTATATATTTTCACAACGAAGTAGTCAATCTCTGTTCAGAACAGATCAATATTATATGATATTCAGAGCTCACGCCTGGATAAAACCATAAAAAATAAAGGCAAAGATAAATCCTAAAAGGTCAGGAAATTGAGGGCCAACAAAGCAAGAATTCGGGCGAACACCCACTTAACCAAATGGTAACAACTACAAGTGTGTATGTCACAGCAGTACACAGCAAAATAAATTTGAATCATACAGAGAGTTGACAAATATTTCGCCTACATCATACGCCCGACATGCCAGGGATCAGAAATAACTTAGGCGTTGTTCGTTGGGGAGACAGCAGCTTGGTCAGGTGCGGGGCACTCCGACGTAGGAGGAACTTCGACTGAGGTTGCCTCGCCCTGCGCCGACCCAGGTGCAATTTCAGCGGAAGCCCGAGGTTGCTCAGGAGCATCAGTCTGTGCGGTAGAATGCCCGGTACCTTTGGAGGAGGACCGCGCATCGCCGTTGCTGTCCGAGCTTGAGCTGGAGCTGTCAGATGCGGCCGAATCATCCTCACCTTCCGCTATCTCAGCCGAATTATCATCCGAAGCATCCTCAACTACAACCTCCTCATCCGGGTCTGGAAGAAAACTCGGCCCTTCATTCCAAGTGTGCACGTCGGCATACTCGACGAGTTGAAAGGCCCGAGCTTGCCGAAGAGCAACAAAAGTGGGATCCTCAACCCAGCGGGAACCAGTGCGCAAATTTCTCAGGATGTCAAGAGAGATGTCTTCATACCATGACATGATAACAGTAAGGGCCATATCGGCACCAGCACGCCCAGCGGATTCCCTCCAAAGACTTAACTGCCTCTCAGATGCCATTAGTATTTTGACCAATAACTTGACTTCGTTGATATCAGGAGTCCCCGAGGTATTCGGCCGGAGTACATGGTAAGCTCGGATAGCGGCTTGCACCAAGTCCCGACCCATAATTTTCATCGGACCAACTGCGGCACCAACGGCAACCAAGTAATCCTCCATTGAATACTCCGAATCAACGGTAACAGGTTCACCTCGGCGCACGCGAGCTGCAAGAACCGCTTTAGAACTCACAGGCTTGGCCTCGGGGAAATGATCTGCGCAAAGCATGAACGTGTCAGATGGTAGCGGGAACAAGAAAGAACAATGCAATTTGACGATGTTAAGTAGCTTACGATGAATGTAACTCATCATTATCTGAAGGCCTTTGGCCCAGGCGACCTTGCTCTTCTCAAAACGAGCAATTTCCTCGCTCAACCCCTGAGTCTTTAGTTCGGCAACCTCGAGGAGTTCTTTGTTCTTCTGCAGCTCCAAAACCAACCGATTCTTCTCCTCGGAAAATTCTTGGTCGACCTTTTCTAGTTCGGATTTCTGAGATAGCTTGAGAGTATCCACCTCGGATCGCAGGCGAGTTATTTCATCATCTTTTTCTTGTAGTTGCGCCGAATGAGTAGTGTTTTGTTCTAAAAAATGCAGCATCACGTCAGGCATGGGCATGCAATCTTGATGTGACGCTGCAAAATTTTGCAACTCGGCTTTACCAGAGCCAAACGCAATAAGGAAACTTAGCATATATATTAAAAGGGAAAGGGTGTAAAATAAAAAGGAAAAGGGTGTAAAATAAAAAGGAAACTAACCTTCCAGGCTCTTGACCTTCTTCTCAAGGCGAATATTGAGGTTATTAATGTTACCTGTTCACCAAGAAAGTAAGCCGGCATCTCGCGGACAAATACATAATAACGTTGGAAATAAGGAAAAGGAACTATCGACATACCAGCCTTCTTCACCACTGGAAGAATTTTCTCGTACTTTTCTTCATCAGATCCGAGTCAAGCAGGACTTAACTCAGATCTAGGTGGCTGGATATTCAAAGCTAAATTAGATCCGAATCAAGCAGAGCTTAATTCGGCTCTAGGTGGCTGGATATTCAAAGCTAAATCAGATCCGAATCAACCAGGATTTAACTCAGATCTAGGTGGCTGGATATTCAAAGCTAAATTAGATCCGAATCAAGCAGAAATTAATTCCTTGCAAGTTTCGGGGACTAGAGCATATGGTAACATCTGAGGACTAATTTAAAACTCAGGGAAACAGTAATTACCTCATTCATCTTATTGGTATCAACGATGAACTTGGCAGCATGGTCGAAATGGCCGCTGATGTCGGAAAGCTGAAAGGGCTGGTTGATTGGATTACCCTCAAAATGATCAGCGGCGTTCCAATTATTGGCATACTCCACCAGCGCACCGAGGCTGTTCCCATTGGCCGTCCGAGTTAAGACCTTACCCCGGACAGGCTGTTCAACCACTGCGGCCGCAGGGCTCTTATGAAGAGCAAGCTAGGTGTTGGCGGCCGAGGCAACGGGGGCTTTAGTAGGCGCAGCTCCCTTACGCAGCACGTCGGCAATACTCGGCTGAGAAGAGCCGACAAGACCTTTCTGGGAAGAGGAAGTCTTGGTGGCAACAACTTTTCTCGCCTTAGAGGAGGCATCAGCAGGAAGTGACGCCTCGGAAGTGGGGACGGCGTCTTTAGGAGCAGCAGGGGTTACGGTCGCAGAAGGCGCCGAGATAACGACCTTTTCGGCCGAGGCTGGAATGGCTGTGGAAACTGCCGGGGTAGATAGAGGCTCGGTAGCAGCGCTGGGACCCATAGAAGGGGCGGCGGGTTCGACAAAAACCTCGGAGGGCCGATTCGAATCCATGTCAATAGAAGGGGTCTCAGACACGTCGCGACGAAGAGGCGACGTATTTGGAGGTGGAGGAGAAGCAGGACGAGTAGTACTAGGAATCCTAGTATCATCGACGGGCGGAGGAGACGGTTGCCGAATTGGGCGGCTAGTCATGCTAGGACCGCCGGGTTTAACGGAAAGCGGAGCACTGCAAAAGTAAGAAAGAAAAACCGTCAGTATGAAAAACAGAAAGAGAGAAACAAGAAATATAAGCGAAAGGAACTTACCCGGCAACCCCAGGCATAGTCTTGCGCCTGTGAGGATTCGGAGCGGATTTCTTCATTCGTTTCTTGAGAACCGCTTCCGAGGCACTAGCAGGAGAACCGCGTTTCCCCGAGGTAACAGGGGGTCGAGAAGCAATAGACTCGGCGTCGTGAACCTGACCGGCCGGATTAGCTGGGAAAGTAGAAGCCGGAAATGCATAAGAAATAGGCATGGCGGCAACTACCTCAAGAATTTGGACCTCGTCCGAATCACCTTCCTCCTAGTGCGCCGAAGTCTTGCCACGAGCTCGAGCCGGGGCAGGATCCGACTTAGGGACGAACTCCTCGGAGTCCGGCTCACCAGTATCCGGGGTGCTCCGGTCCGCGGGCCACGGGAGCAACAGAACTTCGGCGTCCTCATTTTTCTGCTCTGCGAACCTCTGCAAGACGAGGAAAAAGAGAGTTAGATGAACCCGTTACGAAAATAATGGAATAGCAGAGCGTTATTGATTAAGCTCACCTCGGGAGGCGGATGGTCGCGGGTGAACGGTTTCAATCCCCAAGTCCAATCCTCAGGCATCTCTGTTTTAAAGATAGCTCGGACGCGCTTGTAGATCAGGTAGTTGTCCAGCTCCACGGTCGAGACTCGATTAGGGTCAAGGGGACCACTCATGTAGCACATCTTGTGAGTCCGCTTCTGGAATGGGCAGATCCGGCTACTAATGAAAGTAGCCATCAGATCTTCGCCGCATAACCCGGCACGGATCAACTCTTTAAGCCGAATCTCAAAAGCCTCGGCCAGGGCATGAGTTTTTCTCGGATTGTAGAGCCAGTTCACTTTAGAAGGCGGACCAATTGAGAATGCAGGGAGCCGAATCTTGTCTTCTGCCCCTCTGTTCTTGACATAAAAGAACGATTTGTGCCAGTTCTTGCACGACTCTAACCCGGTGACACGAGGAAATACGGACTTCCTCCGAGGTGTAATAGACGCTGCCCCACATTGGGTAAGCGACTTCTCGGAAGGGTGCAGAGATTTGTCAGGGACTACGTTGGAGCGAATCTAGAAGAACTTCGACCAGACGTGCACCGACGGCCACAGGCCGAAGTATCCCTCCGATGCGGAGATGAAAGCAGAAAGAGAAGCGATGGCGTTCGCAGGAAGATGGTGCGGCTGAAGGCCGAAGTAATCGAGAAATTCTCTAGCAAAATCACTAAGAGGGAGACCGAAGCCACGCGCGAAGTGCGACATAAAAACCACATACTCGCCCTCCCTAACATCCGGAGAGGATTCACTGCCGGGTAAACGGCAAGAGACCTCGGCGGGAATTCTTCGAGTTCGGATAAGCCTCTCGATCTCACGACGTGTAACAGAAGAGCCCTTCCACGAGCCTCGCTCGGGCCCGGAGCCAGCGTCGTCATCCTCTACCAGAGCGCCGCTAAACGAACTAGACATGAGTGCGCCGGAAAGATCGCCAGAGGAAAAGCTGGCGGCGGAGGGGAGTTTAGAGCTGCAAGGCCCCGTCGGGACTTTGCACAAGAACAATGGCGAAGAACCAGAGGAACCGCCGCACGAGCACGAAATAGAAACAGATGAGTCTAGGGAAAAATCCAGGCAATACGACCGGAGAGGACTCACCGGCGACGGAGCCAAAGCCGCAGAGCGCGGGCGAGGCAGGCAGAACGGCACGGCGGAGTCTTCACCGACGGTGGCTCTGGCGAGCGCGCGGCGGCGGAGCTGCGAGAGGACGCGCGAGCGGAAGGAAGGAGGAGGACGGAGACGAGCGAGAAGGGGAAAAGTAAATTCCCCAAACGCCGTCCCCCTCTTTATAATCGAGCCACGAACAAGGTAGTGGGATCGTGGGTGTAGCGGTTGACCGTGTAGATCGTGGGTGCGGCACGAACGCACGACGATAAGTGGAGCCACACTAACGGCCACACGGGAAGGAAGAGCGTTACGATCCCCAAGGGGAACGGCACCCGAGGCGTCGCAGCGGCGGCGCAGCAGGTACAAAGTTAACTGTAGCCTGTCAGTAAGTACTGTAGAGGGACCAAAAAACTAGAAGAACGATGATGGGGGTGACATATAGGACATGGTGTACGAGAGAAGGAACGAGGATACCTCGGACGAAGAAGATATAACTCGGAAACAAAACTGAAGAATATGATGAAGCTGATACGACCCGGCCGAAGCTATCGACAGGGCCACACCAGCTTCGGGGACTAATGTCGGGGGGTTGACCTCGGGTAGGTCAGAGTCGGGGAAAGACAGAGGTACAATCCCCGTCTGGTTTCCGAGTTACGGTCTAGGTTGGCCGAATCATGAATATGTCGGCCAAGGTACGGAGGCGAGAAGCCCATGTATGTGTATCAAGCCGTTACCCGGCCGAGTTACTGCGAGGGTCGGCCGGGTTAGCCCGAGTGATCTCGATGCAGATGAAGGACAAGCCGAGTTACGCAAGGTAAGGTAAGGTAAGGCCGAATGATACAAAGCTTGTAGGAGAAGGAGAAACCCAAGGTCAAACTCTAGCTGCAGGCTAGAAGGAATCAGAGCGGAGCCAAGCACAAGAGACAAAGATGCAGAGCGTCAGAGGGGCAAAAGGAGGTCATGGAGGTGACAGTCCTGGAGCCCGAGGCACGCAAGAGGGGTCCTCTGGAGCCTTGCCGTCGTTAGAAGGGCGACAGGGAAAGGAGGCCGCCGAACTACTATTTTGGGACGAGCATATTCCTAGAATATGCTTGCCTCGTCAGCCCTAAGGGCACCCAAGGTTCTCCTTTATAAGGGGAGGCTTGGACCCTGAGGAGGGCATCGACTCATTTTGGTACCGTTAGGCTGGTGAGATTCATTTTTTCTCCTTGTATACAGCTCGAGGAGCACTTGTAGCCCAAAAGAAGAGAAATAAAGATCTTTGCCTTAACCACTTGAGTGTAGAATCAGTTGCATCTTCCCTCCTCTCCCCAGATCCCACTAGCATCCATTGACCACATACTTTAGTCTACCCATAGCATCTGCCGTGCCACCACCACGACATTGATTGAGTACACAATTCCGTCCATAAGTCTAGCATTATCGGTGGACTCTGTGTGGACTCATCCATCTGATTCAGTACACGGGCTCGTCAGATGTCAGTCAGAAGGTTAGGAGCGAAACTCAGAACGTCGAGATTCGTGCCGACCCGTACGTACGTGCATGATTTGCCTGCCGGCCGGGGTCGGCCAACTCGGCCTCGGTCTGCTCGCAGGAAAGGGTGAAAATTTTACCGCAGCTGCAACGGCGCGCGTGCCTTGGCTGTGCTTAAGCCCAGAGCTGGCGCGGCAGCTACTCGCCCAAGGAAACTCTTGATTATCCGATTATTAGTACTTTATCTAGTACTACTCTGATTGTCTCATGATGGCCACGCGCACAACGGGCTCAACCATGATGTGTCTCTGTCAGACTTTCACCGTAATCTTGGACCGTGAAAGGACGTTCGGTTAATTAACTATACTACTCCTCCCTCCGTATCATAATATAAAATATTTTAGCTTTATGAAAGGAGTGTACTCAGACCTTTTTTTTGTATAAATTTAAAGTAAATCTACACACTAAAAATAGTCTATATATACACTTTTTACAAATCTAAAATATTTTATTATACGAAACAGACAGAGTACTAGTTAAGTATACGCGGGGTGGCGTAATCATTTGGTTCTCCATGCATAAAGCTCGGTCAGAGTACGCCGCTGCAGCTAGCGTCTTTCCGAAAGCACACCCCGCATGCTCCACTGACACACCTACAGTCGCGGTTTGGCGCAGTGGCTCGCTGGGTGACGTACGTCGGTGAACGAACGAACTCGATGATGGGTCCGTCAGATCTCAGATGTGTGCGGTGTGCGGTGTGCCACGTGAAAATCGCTTTGCCGGTGGATCGGTATATAGTACTCTCTCGCATCCATAGTAACCGTTACTGGATCGGATATATCTAGCAGTAGAACTAAAACAATAATTTATGTAAATGTATCCATTTCACGACAAGTATTATGGATTGTACTATGAATTAGTAGTTTCTCAGTCTATAACTTGGATTTTTTTTAATTCGCATGTATCTAAAATCGTTTTAGCATATAGATATACGAATCTTTACAAATAGACTTAAGTCACTTATTTTCGAATCGGAGGACAGTACAATACATGCGGTGCTCTGCTTACCGTGCATGCGGTGGATCCGGCACGAGCAGTAAACTACACGAAATATTTATCTTTCTCTTTTGACCTGTCACGCACAGGATCGAACTGTACGTCTGCAAACCATCATGCAGTCTTCTCCTATCATCACGAATTCACGAGAGAAATGCCGGAAGAGCTAGCTAGACATGCTCACATGCATGGCCTGGGGAGTGGTATAACCGGCAGCAAGCAGCCGCCGCAAGCCGGCCGCCGTTAGGGTAGTCGTTATGTGCGCGGTGCACCCAGTCGATGGTAGATTTTTTGCCTATGGGCGTCTCAGGTCTGGTTGGTTAACCCGGTGGAACGCGCACGCAGTGCATGGCTTGCAGCAGGCGCCAGGCGCCCATAGCAAGTCGCCGGTCGCCACCCACCACGGCGTACGTATGCACCCGCCACCGTAGACCGGCCGGCAGCCCCACCGCTGCCTGGCTCGGTGCGCGCAGTGATGATGTACAGTGGCAGGCCCAATTCACGGTAGACGCTGCTGGCGCCGTCCACGGCCACAGTGACACTACGTGCACCGAGGTACTACTACGTGCGGCTACTGTTCAAACTAGGCCATTCCATTGCGTAGCACCGTACTGCTAGCTACCCCGCTCCTGAACGGGCAACGGAGACGCGCCGCACAATACACTTTTATGTTCCAGGTAAGAGTTGGCCAACGGAGCCAAAGTTTGGCTAAAATATCAAAGATTTTGTTAACTCTAACTACTTCAAGTGAACAACTAATGTAAATACTATAGCGGGAAAACTCTATCACTAATATCACCCAAATTTATGATATATCCGGCATTATGGATTGGCTAATAAGCCGTTGGAGAGAGCTTAGAAAGAAGTGGTAAGATTTTCTTGATGAAACTAGGAACTGCTGAAGCACGCCATTGCTTCCTCGGCATCTGTCAGCCTAACGCCTTGCAATCGGGCCACTTTCATTGGTTAAGAGAGCCCGAGGATAATTGCTCGAGAAAACTCAAGGTTAATCATGTTGTTTTCTTTCTTGTCATTGTAAACATGTAGTATTCACTTTGTGTTTTACTGTCCTTGTATCCAGTTTGTATTATCGGCTTCATGATGTAGCATTGTCCCCTATGATTGGCTCTTAGCACGTGTATGTGCTGAGGTGGTACAGTAGTGAGCGAGAAAAGAGATCAATGTTCCCGAGGAGAAGGTCCACAATTTTTCTACAAAAAACAAATCAAGCAATACACATAATAGTAAGAGCAAAACACTTGGGGTCATAAAGTTGCCGCGGATTACTTGTCAACTGCGAGATGCAATGAATTCGTCATGAAAATGCATCTTAGAGCCTTTTTGGTTGCCGGCCATATTTTGCCAAGCCTAAGTTTGGCACACGTGGCAGCCACAAAAGTGTGGCTGAGAATTTGGACGCCACAATGTGTGGCAAAAGTTGGCAAAATTTTAACCCTATGACATATGGGCTATATATAGTAAAGTGTGACAATTTTATAATGTGGCAACAATCAAACACTTGCGAAACTGCCAAACTTTGGCTTGACTAAGCGTGGCTGAGAATCAAACACCCCTTTAGTGACACGTTTGCCATCCTGTCATGGCGGTTGTAAACTTCTGTAAAAAAAGCCTCTAAGGGCTTGTTTGATTCAAAAGATTTTCGAAGGAATTCTATAGGATTCCTATCCATAGACATTTTTTCAATAGGGTGTGTTTGTTTTCAAAGGAATAAATCCTTCAAAATTTCTATGCATGGTTTTCCTACACTATAATCCTATAGGATTTCTAGCAAGAGGTGAGACCTCTTGAAAAAAATTCTTTGTGTCTATGACAACTATGATATGTACATAAATTCTATAAAATTTTCTACTATGTTTTTCATGCGATGCAATCAAACAACTCATCTTACAGATTCCTGTATTTTCCATTTCTATAGAATTCTAAGTGTCGTGCCATTCTTTCCTATATTTTTCCTATTCCTATGTCTTACCAATCCTTTAAATCAAACAAGCCCTAAACTTTTATTTTTTTCTGAATGTTCGGTCGTCGTAATGCATTATTTTCATGTACCGGAAACGGTACGCCCACACAGCGATTTGTTTTCTGTAGCTCATGGAGTACTCTCCCGTCGGAACGGGCCCACCGAACAGCGTCCCACTGTCCACCCCGGTCCTCGCTCGTCCGGAGCTAGCGAAACGACCAGACCAGGCCGCAGGCGGGCGCGCCATCCCACGTCACGCCCGGCCCCGCCCGCCCTCCAGGGGGAACGGCCGTAATTAATGCGG
The DNA here is from genome assembly GCA_910589765.1 of Avena atlantica. Taxonomy (NCBI): domain Eukaryota; kingdom Viridiplantae; phylum Streptophyta; class Magnoliopsida; order Poales; family Poaceae; genus Avena; species Avena atlantica. Next base: position 290,584,538 of record OU342738.1, read on the forward strand.
AAAGCGAGCGAGGCGCAACGCACGTACCGCCCCGCAGCAGCGCATGCAGATGCAGCGGCGGGCGTTGTCGCCATCCTGCCCGAGTTTTATCCGGTCCGTCCGAACGGCCGCCGCCGGCGACGTACGGCCGCACGCTCACGTGACCCGATCGACCCGCAGCCGCACGCACGGGCTAGCCGATAGCTTTGGATACTGGGAGCTGGGTAGTTCGAGCTAGATTACAGGTTAACTCTGGTGATAAGCTGGACTGGACGTGCACGTACTCTACTAGGCAGGGGCTGGCCGGCCGGCCGGCGGTCCATGGCGTACGTCGCCGGCACTGTTGCGTCTCGGTTGGCGCCTAGCGTGGGGGGAAATCATGGATATCTCCCTGTAGTCTCTGTAGCGTAGTGGTGAAGTGCGAGAAAATGTGGGGGCGAGGCTGGGTGGTCCCGGAGCGAGGAGATGTGGTGGTCGCGCCCGGTGTGTTGGGATGCGGTCGCCTGGGGCAGGCGGGCACATGGCCGCGCGCAGCACCACCCTCACTGCCCCGCCCTGCCCTGCTGCTCCTGCAACAGCAACAACCAAATCCCGCAAACCTTTTCACACGCTCACGCACGCACGCATCAGACCGTCGGTCAGGGTCACGGCTACGTGGAGTAAATGATAAGACACTCGGTAAAACATTGTCTAGACGAAGAAAAATAAGAACCATGGCTAACACGATTATTAGCAGGGAAGATTTTTTTTTTCGAAATTCCATCGATCTATTGATAATCAATCAACATCAGTACAAAGAGTTCTAATGCATCGTATTGTTTCAAACCACATGTCAAAATTCAAATTTATCAGTGTCAAAAAAAACTGAAACAAATTTGTAAGTGTTCGAAAGATGTCTGTTTATACTTTGCTAAAGTTTTCAGAATCAAATCCGAAGTATGCATAGGGGAAATAGAAAAAGGGAAATTGCCATGTAAACAGTGACATTTTAAGTGTCTGTTTTTTATGACACTATTCGTGTTGGATTTCTCTTTATTAATTTCTCTCAACAAAATTTTGTTACTAGAGTTATAGGGATTGTAAACACACATCCGAACATACATTAATTTGTTTTGAGATTTTGAAACTTGCCTATTTGAATTTTAAAGAGTGAGATCGTGCTACCACGCAAGATATGGTATCGCTAGATATGGTCGACCAAGAGTCCCTCTCTAAAAACGCCCTCCCGTCGCCCCGCCTGGCAGCATAGGGGAACCCTAGATCGTCGCCCCTAAACCCCTACCCCTTCCTCGTCCACACTCGTCGCCACTAGAGGGTGTGGCTAGGCAAATCTCCCGTGATTGTTGTCATGGGGCCCACTCGTCTCCTCGCCTTTGGACGTTGGTGCATGCCATCACCCTAGGGTTGGGTGTGGCACTACTGGGCAACGCGGGGTGGTTGCTTTAGTGGTGGCATGGCAAACGGTATCATGGAGGAGTGCACTCGATTAGCTTTGTCCTCCGGGTGGCAAGGGCGGCGAGCGACACAAGCTAGAAGGTCGATTTTCGGTGCCATGGTCAGTGTGGCGGCAAGGGCACTAGGGCACGATCATCGGGTCTAGGCATGCGACGTTTTTTGTCCATGCTCGTCATCTTTGTGGCTGCATCACGGAGCAGGTAGTGGAGATGCACGGCTCCCAGTGAAAACTGAGCCGACCTTTGCCCTCGCGAACGATTTCGATGCCATGCACATCGTTACCTTGTCGAAGGCATCGTCTATTGATACGTGCATTTTGTATCATCATAATAGCAACATATAGGACTAGTTTATATTGTTATATGCATTGTTTTATCATAGTTTATGCATTTTTTAGATGGTTTTGGGACTTTTCTACAGAGTCCCCTTTATTGGTATTTAATTTCTAGGAGGTAGAAAACCCCTTTTTCGTATTTTGCTATTTCAGGGACTTTTTAGACACCAATAAATCTGATAAAAATACCATGATAGTTTTTTGTCGAGAGGAGCCACGGCGGAAAAACGAGGCCAGGTGGCGCAGGCCCACTGTAGGCCACACCACTTAGGTCCGTTTGAGCCTCGAACATCGTCTTGACTCTCCCTTTTTATAAACGCCTCTGTTTCGCCAGAAAACCTATTCACATTTTCCCCACGATTTACATAGGCGACGAAAGAGGCGGAAGTCCTCTCCAACTTCGTGACAAGGCAAATCCTGTTGCTCCGAGGCCTTCAAATAGGGGGAATCGAAGCCATCATCATCACAACTCCTTCTTTGTGTAGAAGGGGGCCTCTACAGCACCATGCCCATCCCCAACATCAACACCATCTCCATCTCCAAGATCCACCTCGTTGCACTCATAGTCTGTGGTTGATTGAACCCTAAATATTGTTTAAGGGCTATTTGGATGATTGTGATTGTCAACTTGTCTTTATTTGGTGGAGAAATTATATTTTCAGATTGTGTTGTAATCCATATGCCACTAATCCATATCATGTACCATCTTTGTGAGTAGTTTCAGGGGGCATAGGATAGATTGACAATGATTTCCATATAATATGCAGTGAGTAGTCGGTCAAGTTTTTATCATTTATGTGTTTCTATGATGGTGATATGCGAACGTCCACTGCATAATACTTCACCTATATGGTCTCATAGGGATATACTTTAATGCAATAAAAAGGGTTGGAGGACGAATTCAAGAAATCGTATTCTAATACTTTGAGTTGCATTAGAGGGGTTATAGATCAGGGACCCTAGAACTTATTTCTATGGTTGGACATTTATGTTTTAATGATTCCTTTGTTTGCTCATGAAAATGGCCTTAGGACCAACCATATGGGATGTATTTGGTCACATATATATGGTTGCACCTAATTTAGGCTCCATCCAACGAGAATGAAACTTGACAAAATGTTTATCTTATTGTGTAGAAATATTTATGCTAAGTAATTGCGTACTATCCTCGAGAACGTCTGTTAGATATAAGTACACACCTGACCTTGTCCTCTTGCTGCAAAGAGGATTGAGCTTTCTCTAAAAAGAACATTTATTTTATTGTAATTTATTTCACATCAAATTACTTTTCTTGCAAACTATAAACCCAAAACATAAAAACAGTGCATATTTTATTATTTTACTTGTCAAACTTGCTGACAAATACCTTCAGCTCTTCATGGGTTCGACAACATTTTCTTACTAAAAGGTACTAGAATAGATATCCTACTCTTGGAGACATCAAGATACTTTTCTAGCGCTATTGTTGGGGATCGTCATGCTATTGGTAGGTTCATTTGGTAAGGGAACTTAAAAGTTGTTTTTACCATTTACTATTTTATTACATTATGTCTTTTTTAGGTACTGAAAATATGAAATTCTCTTTACATGATTATGTTAACCCTGTTAATACGGTTTATAAACACCATGAGCCTGAAGTGGGATATCAAATTCCTATTGGTCATGTTGAAAAAATCAAGAAACAGGCTTTTATACGGGATGGAAGTAAGACTTCTCAAGATCGTATACAAATGATTGAAGATATATGTTCTCTATTTAAAATTTCTGGTATTCCTCATGATGAAGTAAAAAAAGTAATTATATCTATCTCTTTCTGGTGATGCTCGCATATTTTTTAGATCTTTGGATGATAAATACTAGTATCTTGACTGGGAATATCTGAGGAAGGCTTTTTTATCTCAAATATTATACTCCTAAAGAGGCTTATAATGACCGTTTCCATATATATAATTTCCGGCCTCATGTTTGAGAAAGTATTTCTCAATCTTGGCGAAGATTAAAGGAACTCCTTCATAAGAATCTTTGTCATAGTCTTTCTAAAATCATTATATTTATCAATTTCTATGTGACATTACCTCGGCAGAAAAAGGACTTTCTGGATAATTCCTCCGGAGTAAGTTTTACTCATAAAAGTGAAGAAGAAGCTTGGGACTTATTAAACACTATCTCTAAAAATACAGATAATTGGGACCTTTACAAAGGTAATAAACCTTGCTTAGAGCATGAATATTCATGTGCAGAGAAATTCTCTACTTCTATTTTGTTGAAGAATTGAGTAATAGGTTTGGTCTTGATCCTTATGTTTTAGTGGAAGTTGATAAATCTTTTGCTGATCATATTGATGTTCCTAAAAAATGTTTTGATGTTTATGTTTAGCATGTTAAACACTCTATTATTGTGCCTAAAGTCATTAAGCAGGTTAATCAAGTACCCTCCCCTAAAGTTAAAGAATATGTGGAGACTCGTCCATATCGAAATAAAGTGAAGGAGAACTTACTTATTATTGTTGCAAACAAGAGTTCTAAGAGATGTAATGTGCCATATGAACAAATTGATGTTCAATATCAAGTTTCTGCTACTAAAGAGTTAAACAAAGAAGACCCTTGTGATATTTATTTATGCAAAGATTCCACCAAGATAATTCAAGGAAAAACCATTAAGGTAAGGTAGCCTATCATATCATGTGCTATTGGAACTTCATGTTATCATAGTCTTTGTGATATTGGAACAAGTATAAGTGTAATACCATATTCCCTATATCTTGATGGCTGATGTAGTCTAAGCAAGTATAAGTGTAATAGCATGTTACGGTGTGACGGTTGATACAGTCTAAGCAGCCGAGGGTGAAAGTAATTATAGATGATCTCCTCGTCTGAGGAGAAGGTCACTTAGTTTCTAACTATTGCAACAATAAACCATGTGACCTGATCACGTCGCAATACTTATATGGTAAGAATGTCCAATGAAATTCACAAATTTCATGACCTCATTATCAATTGGCATAAGTGCTCCATGATTATAAAACCTTGATCATTGATTTCCCAATGAACTAGTATATATAGAGGCTACTAGGGACTTGGTTTGTTTACATATCACATTTGTATCAATATTTCTGCTTCATACAGTTATAGCATGGTATAAATTATTATAAACTTATTGAGATATGATAATAAACATTTATTATTTGTCTATAGGTCATATCTCCTTCACGTCGGTCCTATGCTGGAGAAGAACAAGACCGGAAGAAGACAACGCCGCCGCTACAAATGCAGGTTTTTTACCTTGACCCAAATGTGAAGAGGTCAACGAAAGGGGGAAGGTGACCCCCAGCTTTACCGCGAAACGAAGGCTCGAATTCGTGTTCTCCCGCCATCTCACCCTCATCTTTCGTGTGCGCGACTGATGCACTCAGATCACTATACAACTTCATTGGGAGACCCCAAGACGAAGGTGTGATTAGCACAGCAGCAAGTTTTCCCTTAGTAAGAAACCAAGGTTATCGAACCAGTAGAAGGAAGGAAACGACTCAAAGGTATTGCTAGCAACTTGGAAACCCGCACAACACAAACTCAAGACTTGGCCCCAACGAACAGTGATGTTGTCAATCTCACTGGTTTGCTAAAAACAAAGGATTAACTCTATGGTGTGGAAGGTAACAGTGGTTTGCAGAAAGTAAACAGTGACAGTAGAAGATGTATCAATGGTAAAGATTGGACCGGGTTCCATAGTTCACTAGAGGTGTTCTCCTTAAAATAAATAAACATGGCATGTTGGGTAAACAAATTACAGCAGAGCAATTGACGGGACTGAGCAAGGCATAACAATGCAATACTAGACATTCATGATCCCATGAGAATCAATTGGGCAATACAACAAGATACATAGACCGCCATCCAACTGCATCTATGACTAGTAATCTACCTTCAGGTTATCATCCGAACCTCCTCGAGTATTAAGTTGCAAGCAACGGATAACTGCTTTAAGCAAAGTGTGTAAGGTAAACAATCCACTTGTTCCATGAACAAGAGACCGTTGTTTTCTCCCTAGTAGCAACAACACATCTACAACCTTAGAGATTTCTGTCACTTCCCTTAGATTAAATAGAGGCATGAACCCACTATCGAGCATAAATACCCCCTCTTGGAGTCACTAGCATCTACTTGGCCAGGATAGCTACTAGAAACGGAGAGCATGCAAGATCACAAACAACACGGACATGATAGAATCAATAAGACAAAACTATTAATCAATCTGACATAGTAATCTCAATATCCATCGGATCCCTGCAAACACAACATGCATGATTACAAATAGCTGATCTTGATCATGAACAGAGATCACAAGATCTAAACATGGTAGCACAAAGGAGGAGATACAACCATCTAGATACTACATGGACCCGTAGTCCAAGGTGGAACTACTCACAATTAATACCGGAGGCTGACATGATGAATAAGAAGGCCTCCGGGATGATCTCCCCTCCGGCAGGGTATCGGGAAGAGCTTCAGATCCCCCTCGATCTAGGGACAATGGTGGCTGCGGCTATAGACGGTTCCGTGGAATGTTGATCGGGTACTTAGGGTTTTGGTATCGGGGAGTCTTTATAGGCGAAGAGGCGAAGCAGGGGGCAACCAGGGCGGCCGCACCCCCCCGGCACGGGCTAGCCGCGCGGCCAGGGGTGTGGCCCCCTGGTGGCTCCCCTTCGTATTGTATTCTGGCTCCGTGTTCCCCACGGTAAAATATTGACATTGGCTTTTGTCCTGTCCAATTCCGAGAAAAAATGATTTTCTGCCTTTTCTGGAACCAAAAACAGAAGAAAACAGACAATTGTCAATGTGGCATCTTGTTAATAGGTTAGTCTAGAAAAACATATAAAAACACCTCAAAGTATAGACAAATCAAAGCAAAGTAGATACTAAACAATCATGGAACATCAAAAATTATAAATACGTTTACGACGTATAAAGCATCCCCAAGCTTAACTCCTGCTCGTCCTCGAGTAGGTAAGTGATAAAAAGAATAATGTTTGAGGTGACATGTACCATCAAAATCAAGATCAAACCATTTGCAAGCATTGAAAGCTGGGATAAAAAAACTCTAAACATGAGCATGAAATATGGAGTTCTAACAGTAAGACTAAGTAACTATGCATGCAACATGAAAGGTAACAAACAAAGATCATGAATAACATGCATTGAAAAATGTTTGTTTGTTTCACATATAGAAAACATAGCATAGTGACATTCAGCTTGTCCCTCATGGAGTAGCAAATAAATGCATAGGACACCTTCAAAGTTCATAAGAGTGACTAGATACAAATAGTACAAGAATAAGTAATATCAACAATATGGATTAATCAATAAGTTTTGGGACAATGCACATAGAACTAAGAATGGCAACTATGCTCTCTCAATTGGTGCCTAAGGATAGAAGGTGGAGACTCAATATAATGGTGGGAGAAAGGCCCTTCACAAAACGGAAGCAGGGATTTCAGGTTTCAAAAAAAGCTTCCAAAAATTATGATACTTGTTAGATTTCATCTCTCATTGCCCCTATCTTAAGCATCTTGAAGTGTTTAAGGTTAAAGTGAACAAACTATGGAGTATATGCTTGACAAATTATAAGTTGGCAATCTCATATCCCTTGAATACGAGGTCCGCTCCTCATGCTACTCAACTTTAGTAACCTATAAGTTCTTGTCATAGTAAGTACATGTGTATCATAGAGAACCACCAACGGGATACCCCTTGCACATGATACAGGAGCTATCCCATAATCAAAATGACAAGGCAAGCAGACAATGGGCATCTCAACAATCTTCTTATTTACCATGGGAAAATTGTGCCTTTTTCTCTCTTTCCTCTTTTCAATATGTCTCTTTTTATAAGAAGAAAGCTTTATAGATTGCTCACTATGATGATGCTGCAAGTTTCCACCATGATTAGGCATGGCTTAGGCTAGCGGCCCATGTGTTTCTCTAACACACATATGTAACTCCATGGACTTACAAGATACCCTTTTATTTCACACCGACGTCATCCATAAAAAAAGAGCATGATATCAACTGTGTACAAAGTACAAGTGCAATGTTGAAAGCGTTCCCCATGACAGCACAGTTCTGCTAATTCCAACGTATAAGTGCAAGCATATACAACATAGATGACACAATGGTTCAAGTTTATTAGGGGCAAGAAAAATAAAGTGTGCCATCAAGTTTGTGAGAACTTTTATCACTAAGTTTTCACATAACAAAGAGACTTTTTAATTGGAAGATAGATAAAAACAAAAATATATTTGGAATGGTGTAACACACCATGCATAGGAATTTATAGTGGACACTTTGGAATAACTTGGTTTTTTGGGAGTTGGATGCCTGAGTAGAGCTTACTCGTACAAGTGGAGGCTAGCAAAAGACTGGGAGCGACCAACTAAGAGAACAATAATGGCCATAATCATACAGAGCGACAAAACATACTAATCAAAGCATAAAGTGGTACAACAAGTCAAGGACTAAATGATCATAGAGGCTTATGGTGACTTGTTCATAGTCATAACATGGTGTGAGCATGTGCCAAGTCAACCCAAACAAAGCATCAAAGGAGAATACCACAATACTATGCTTTTGCATGGTAAAACAACACATGATTTCTTCAAGGCACTTTAAACAATCCTAATTGTTTGGAACAAGTCATGGTACAACAATAATCACTAAGCATAAGGTCAAAACAACATCTAGCATGACAATACTAAAGTCTAAGTCATGGTCAAAGCAAGCTCCTCTTGCACAATTTAAGCAAGAACTTTCTACTCCTTTCCAACTCAATTAACTTATTTGCAACAACACAGCGAGAACGGGGGTGAAAACTACTTTATTCAAGCAAATAAGCAAGCAAAAAAAAACTAAGACGCTCCAAGAACAACACAATAGTGCATGAAACAATAAAAACTAAGTGTATAGAAAGACCTGAGATTTTTATTGATGAAGAAGGGGATGCCAAGGCATCCCCAAGCTTTGACGCTTGTACCTCTTCAATATTTCTTGGGGTGAAATGGGGTGGCATCCCAAGATTGAGCTTTTGTCCATTCTTCATCTCATTACATCATTCTTTCTCTACACCTAAAAATTTTCCTTCATACAAAACTTCACACAATCTTCATTAGCAACATTAGTGTATTCAAAAGATAATAGACCTTAGGGTTTAGCTTTTAGAACAGCAAAACTTTCACTAAAAACACAAGCTACTGTACCAATTTCCTCAAAAAGCTCAATTTCCCAAAAAGAACCCAAAAAGGAATCAATAAGAAGCAAATGCAAATAATGGCAGAAATCTGTCAAAACAGACCAACAGGTAGAAACCAATTTTTTCGAAGACCTTATTTTGCTCAAATCAAAAAGTGTTGAACTAACAATAGTTAGGTAAGATATTGGGAGATTTATCAGAAAATATCAGCTCAATCCGACTTACATAGATTTTACACGAATTTTTACGGTGGAACACAAAAATCTGTTTCGGGACAACAACTCCCCAAATCTTACTTCCCTCTCATTAGAGGTTATTCTTGGCACAAAAAGCAAACAAAAAGGATAAGGAGACGTCATTACTGATGGGTTCCCAACTCTCTTCTACTTTGAGACACTAAAACCAAGGTCACATGAAGCTTTGAGATCAAAGTCATTCACTTTCATATTAATGATGAGTTCCCAACTCTCTTCTACTTTCATAGGAATAGAGGTTTTGTGTTTCAAATTTTCTTCCTTAATTTTAATGAGAGCATCTGTAATATGTTTGTTGAAAGCTACATTCATACCACTAGCATCAGGACTTCTAGCAAGATTTTGTAGGAACATAATCACTTCAAAAATATTACAACCATCAAGATCAAAATCAAGCTTAGCATCACTAGTAGTAAACTCATTGGGTTTAGGCATTGTAGGAGAAGGAATAGGAACTTCTTGTGGTTTAGTGGCATCCATATTGGTGGTGGTGATAGTGCACACACTATTGTTTCTAGCAATTTTAGCTGCTCTTTCTCACTTAGCATATAGTTGGGCTAACAGTTCATCAATAGTAACTTGTATGGCATGAGTAGCAGCAAAGGTACTTTCCAAGGTTTCAGGTTTAGCAGCCATTTTATTAATCAAAGAGGACTATGCTTCAGACAAAGAGGAAATATTTTTCTCAACATTCAAAAACTTTTCCTCCATAGTTTTTTTGAAAGTGATTTGTTTACTAATAAAGTATTTAAGCATGACTTCCAGTTCAGAGGGAGCACTTCTAGAATTGTTGTAGGAGTTTCCATAAGTATTGGCATTATTAGGAGGATAATGCCTATAATTGTTGTTACTACCAAAATTATTCCTATAGTCATTGTTGTTGTAATTATTGTTTCTAATGAAGTTCACATCAACTTGCTCTTCTTGAGCAACCATAGAGGCTAAGGGGACATTATTAGGATTCATAGGAGCTTTTCCATTAAACAAGCATAGCCATGATAACATCAATCTTATCACTCAAAGAGGAGGTTTCTTCAACAGAATTTACCTTCTTACCATGTGGAGCTCTCTCAGTGTGCCATTTAGTATAGTTGACCTTCATATTATCAAGGAGCTTTGTTGCAACACCCAAGGTAATGGTCATAAAGGTACCTCCAGCAGCTGAATCCAACAGGTTTCTTGAAGGGAAGTTTAAACCTGCATAATAAGTTTGGATAATCATACAAGCAGTAAGTCCATGAGTGGGACAATTTTTAACCAAACATTTCATTCTTTCTCAAGATTGAGCAACATGTTCATTATCAAGTTGTTTAAATTTTATTATTTCACTTCTCATTGATATAATCTTAGCAGGAGGATAGTATTTTCCAATAAAAGAATTTTTGGACTTAATCCAAGAATCAATACTATTTTTAGGCAAGGATAGCAATCATTATTTAGCTTTTCCTCTCAAGGAGAAAGGAAACAACTTGAGCTTAATAATATCTCCATCTACATTCTTATATTTTTGCATCTCACAAACTTCAACGAGGTTATTAAGGTGGGCAGCAGCATCATCAGAACTAGCACCAGAAAATTGCTCTCTCATCACAAGATTCAACAAAGCAGGCTGAAATTCATAAAAGGTAGCATCAGGAGCAGGTGGAGCAATATGAGTACTTAGGAAATCATTTTTGTTTGTGCTAATGAAGTCACACAACTTGGTATTCTTAGTAGAGTTCATTTTGGCAAAAGTGGAGCAAGCCAACAGCAGCAGCAACTAGAGCAGGAACTAAATTTTTTTGTGTTTTTTGATAAAAAAGCAAACCAAACTAAAATAAACTTTTTTTTTGGAGTTTTTGATAAAAATAGGCAAACAAAACCAAGCAAAAGGAACTAAGCAAAACAAAAACAAAGTAAAGAGAAAGGTTGTGAAGGACTCCCCTTGTGAAGACGTCCTTAGCTTCCCCGACAACGACGCCAGAAAAGTCTTTGATGCGCTCAGATCACTATAGAGCTTCATTGGGATACCCCAAGAGGAAGGTGTAATAAGCACAACAACAAGTTTTCTCTCAGTAAGAAACCAATGTTATCGAACAAGTAGACGAGAGGAAATGACTCAAAGGTGTTGCTAACAACTTGGGAACCTGCACAACACAAACTCAAGTCTTTGCCCCAACGAACAGTGAGGTTGTCAATCTCACCGGTTTGATACAAACAAAGGATTAACTCTATGGTGTGGAAGGTAACAGTGGTTTGCAGAAAGTAAAAAGTAACATTGGAAGATGTATCAATGGTAAAGATTGGACCGGGGTCCATAGTTCACTAGAGGTGTTCTCGTTAAGATAAATAAATATGGCATGCTAGGTAAACAAATTACAACAGGGCAATTGACAGGACTGAGCAAGGCATAATAATGCAATACTAGACATTCATGATCCCATGAGATTCAATTGGGCAATACAACAAGATACATAGACCGCCATCCAACTGCATCTATGGCTAGTAATCGACCTTCAGATTATCATCCGAACCTCCTCCAGTATTAAGTTGCAAGTAAAGGATAACTGCTTTAAGCAAAGTGTGTAAGGTAAATAATCCACTTGTTCCATAAACAAGAGACCGTTGTTTTCTCCCTAGTAGCAACAACACATCTACAACCTTAGAGATTTCTGTCACTTCCTTAGATTAAATAGAGGCATGAACCCACTATCGAGCATAAATACCCCCTCTTGGAGTTACTAGCATCTACTTGGCCAAGATAGCTACTAGAAACAGAGAGCATGCAAGATCACAAACAACAAAGACATGATAGAATCAATAAGACAAAACTATTAATCAATCTGTCATAGTAATCTCAATATCCATTGGATCCCCGCAAACACAACATGCATGATTATAAATAGATGATCTTGATCATGAAGGAGCTCACAAGATCTAAACATGGCAGCTCAAAGGAGGAGATACAACCATCTAGCTACTGTGGGAGATATGCCCTAGAGGCAATAATAAATGTAGTTATTATTATATCTTTGTGTTTATGATAAATGTTTACATTCATGCTATAATAGTATTAACAAGGAAACATTAATACTTGTGTGATTTGTAAACTTAATTTGAAGTCCCTAGTATAGCCTCTATACTTCACTAGCTTGTTGGTTGATTAATGATTGTGGTTTCCCTATCATGAACATTGAGATGTTATCAACAAAAAGATCATATCGTTAGGAGAATGATATGGTGGACATACTCCTATAGATAAGCGTAGCATAAAGATCAAGTCATTTCAATAGTTCAATTGCTATATGCTTTCTGATACATAGTAACCTAATTCCTTCGACCATGAGATCATGCATATCACCTTTACCGGATGGATGCTTTGATGACATCAAACATCACACCGTAACTGGGTGGTTATAAAGGTGGCATTGAGTGTTCGGAAAGTATTGGTTGAGACACATGGATCAAGAGTGGGATTTGTCCATCCATATGACGGATAGATATACTCTGGGCCCTCTCGGTGGAATGTCATCCAATTAGCTTGCAAGCATGTGACTGGCTCACAAGGGATCACATATCACGGAAACGAGAAAAGAGTACTTATCATTAACGAGGTTGAACTAGGTATGCAGAGATACCGACGATCATAACCTCGGATAAGTAAACTATCGTGAGACAAAGGGAAATTGGTATCGTATGTAAGTGGTTCATTCGATCGCAAAGTAATCGTAGAAATATGTGGGAGCCATATGAATTTCCAGATTCCTCTATTGGTTATTGTTCGGAGAAGTGTCTCGATCATGTCCGCATAATTCACGAACCGTAGGGAGACACACTTAAGGATTCGACGTTGTTTGAGTAGTTATGGTATTATGAGAAAGAGACCGAATGTTGTTCGGAGTCTCGGATGGGATCCGGGATATCACGAGGTGATCCGGAATGGTCTGGAGAATAAGATTCATATAAGGAAAGTCCCGTTTCGGAGTTGCGGAATGATTCCGGTGTTTTCATCGGGAATGTTCTAGAAGGTTCCGGATTGTCCGGCACTCCGGAGGGGGAGGGGTACATGAATGTGTCATTACATATTGGAATGATTGCATCATGTACTAAGTGTTCTTGCTATCCCAAATAAAGGATTAAATTGAATCCTAAAACAGAAAAGTCAAATGTCCAGTTTGAAAGTCAAACGGCTAAAACAAGAAACTGTGGGAAACAAGCAAGAGGAGTTGGAAACCAACTTGGAGGAGGAGTTCCTCTCCTCCAAGCCAGCGGCCAGCCCTAGGCCGAGTTGGGGAGGGACTCCCTCCCTCCCCTGGCGCGCCAAGCCCCTCCACCCATAAAAGGAGGGGCAGGCCTCCTCCTCTAGACACACAAGTTCCTATCTTCTACCTCCGGTTTAGAGCCGTTTCGGTTTAGAGCTTCTAATTGCTTTAGCCTTCGGTTTAGAGCCTTCTAATTGGTTTAGAGCCTTCTAATTGGTGTGTCTAATTACTAGACCACTAATAGCCTCTCTCATACTCCACCATACTCGCACCGGCTTAAGGCGAAGCCCTGCGGGATCTCCCCTCTACTTCCGGTACCACGCCGTTGTGCTGCCGGAATCGCGAGGAGAGTGCTACAACCTCCGCTGCCTGCTGGAACAAGGGAGAGGAAGGTCTTCATCGAGTACCGAACGTGTGACCGACTGCGGGAGCGCTGCCGGAATGCAGCGCCGGAAGGATCGTCTACACGATCTTGAGATCGGGAAGAGTACGACTACATCACCCACGAGAATCCGCTCTCGTTAAACGCTTTGGAATCTTCGAGGGTAAGTTATTCCATCGACTCGTTGCTACAATCTAGTAGATAGATCTTGGCTTGTTTGTTTGTATGCGATAGAAATTTTTTGTTTTCCATGCTACGAACCCCTACAGTGGTATCAGAGCCGTGTCTATATGTAGATCTGTTGCACGAGTAGAACACAATGGTCATTGTGGGCGTTGATGCTTTTATTATCGATTGATTCTTGTGTACTTGGCATCTTGCGGTATGTTGGGATGAAGCGTCCCGGGCTAACCTTACATGACATCGTTCATGAGACTTGCTCCACGCTTGACATGCAACTTGTATTGCATAAGTGGCTTTGCGGGTGCCTGTTTCTCCTAACATAGTTAAGATCTAATGTACAACGGGTGATTAACAATACTAGTATCAATGTTGTGGTTCTTGTTCGTAAGTTAGAACGACACTTATTGAAAGCCCCAAACCACGTAAAATATGCAAAGAAAGTGTAGGCGTCTAACTTTGTTTTGCAGGGGTGTGCAGTGATGTGATATGGCCATGATTGTGATTATATTTGATGTATGCAATGTTCCTTATTGTAAGTCGGCAACCGGTAGGAGCCATATGGTTGTCTTTAATTTATGTTAAGACCCGCGTGTCTATTCAAAGTAGTTGTAATAGTTGAAGCCGGTGGACGACAACCATGGAGAGGCGTCATTGACCTTGATGCAATGCCGGTAATGATGGAGATCATGTTCGTGCTTGAAGATGGAGATCGGAAGCACAAAGAAGAAAGGCCATATCATATCACATATATATTGAATTGCATGTGATGTTAATCCTTTATGCATCTTGTATTGCTTGGTAGACGACGGTAGCATTATAAGATGATCCCTCATGCACATGAATTTCAAGTCATAAAGTGTTCACCCTTAGTTAGCACCGTTGCTAAAGCTTGTTGTTTCGAAGAACCACGTGATGATCGGGTGTGTTAGATTCCGCAAGTGTATACAACGTGAGCAAGCCAGATTTGCTCATGCGGAAACTAAGGTTTGATCTTGACGAGCCTAGCATGTACAGACATGGTCTCGGAACACGGATCACCGAAAGGTAAAGCATGAATCATATAGTAGATATGATGAACATGATGATTGTTCGCCATTGAAACTATATCAACTCTCGTGATGATCGGTGTTGATGTAGTGGATTTGGTTCGTGTGATCACTAAAACAATGTGAGGGATATTGTTTTGAGTGGGAGTTCACCTAGATTAACTTTATTAATTAATTTGAACTCAATTTGTCATAAACTTAGTCTAAACTATTGCAAATATGTTGTAGATCAATGGCAGCCCCTACCATCAATTTTAATGCATTCCTAGAGAAAGAAAAGTTGAAAAACAATGGAAGCAACTTCGCGGATTGGTTCCGCAATTTGAGGATTGTCCTCACAGCTGGTAATTTGACCTATGTGCTGGATGCACCGCTGGGTGACCCACCTGCAGCTGATGCTCCCGATGAAGTAAAGAATGTTTACCTCGCTCGGAAGAATCAGTACTCCATAGTTCAGTGTGCTATCTTGTATGGTTTGGAATCGGAGCTTCAGAAAAGGTTTGAGGATTCAGACCCATATGATATTGTCGAGGATCTCAAATTGATTTTTGAGACTCATGCGGCAATTGAAAGCTATGAGGCTTCTAAAAAGTTCTTTAACTGCAAGATGGAAGAGGGCAGCTCCGTCAGTGAGCATGTGCTTAAGATGTCTGGGCACGCAAACAAACTTCAAAGCTTGGGTATAGTGATTCCTAATGCTTTGGGGATTTACCGTGTCCTCCAATCACTACCACCAAGTTACAAGAACTTTGTGATGAACTACAACCTGCAGAACATGAACAAGACGTTGCCAGAACTCTTTGCCATGTTGAAATCTGCAGAAGTGGAGATCAAGAAAGAGCACCAAGTGTTGTTGGTCAATAAGACCACCAAATTCAAGAAAGGCAAGTCTAAGCCAAAGGGACACTTCAAGAAGGGTGGTAAGAAAGTTACTACGCCGACGAAGAAGACCAAGGCTGGACCTAAGCCTGATACTGAGTGCTTTTACTGCAAGGGAGAAGGTCACTGGAAGCGGAATTGCCCAAAGTACTTGGCGGATTTGAAGAACGACAACATCAAGAAGAAAGGTATATCTGATATACATGTTATTGATGTGTATCTCACTAGTACTCGTAGTAGTGCCTGGGTATTTGATACTGGTTCGGTTGCTCATATTTTTAACTCGAAACAGGTGCTGCAGAATACACGGAAGCTAGCGAAGAACGAGGTGACGATGCGCGTGGGAAACGGATCAAAGGTTGATGTGATCGCGGTCGGCACGCTACCCCTTCATCTACCATCGGGATTAGTTTTATACTTAAATAATTGTTATTTGGTGCCTGCGTTGAGCATGAACATTATATCGGGATCTTGTTTATTGCGAGACGGTTACTTGTTTAAGTCCGAGAATAATGGTTGTTCGATTTATATGAGTAATATGTTTTACGCACATGCACCTTTGATAGATGGTCTATTCTTATTGAATCTCGATAGTGGAAATACACATATCAACAACATTGAGGCTAAACGTTTGAAATCAAGCGATAATTCGACCTATATGTGGCACTGTCGTCTTGGTCACATTGGAGTGAAACGTATGAAGAAACTCCATTCCGATGGACTTCTTGAATCACTTGATTTTGAATCACTTGAAAGATGCGAAGCATGTCTGATGGGAAAAATGACTAAGACTCCATTTTCTGGTATGATGGAGCGAGCTACGGACTTATTGGAAATCATACATACCGATGTGTGTGGTCCAATGAGTGTAGCATCGCGCAATGGTTATCGTTATGTTCTTACCTTCACGAATGACTTGAGTAGATATGGGTATATCTATTTCATGAAACATAAGTCCGAAACTTTCGAGAAGTTTAAGGAGTTTCAAAGTGAGGTAGAGAATCAACGTAACAAGAAGATTAAATTTCTACGTTCTGATCGTGGAGGTGAATATCTAAGTTACGAGTTTGGCGAGCATTTGAAGAAATGCGGAATACTTTCACAATTGACACCGCCGGGAACACCACAGCGTAATGGTGTGTCCGAACGTCGTAATCGAACTCTCTTAGATATGGTTCGTTCTATGATGTCACTTACAGATTTACCGCTATCATTTTGGGGTTATGCATTAGAAACAGCCGCATTCACTTTAAATAGGGCACCATCTAAATCCGTTGAAACGACACCGTATGAATTATGGTTTGGGAAGAAACCTAAATTGTCGTTCCTTAAAGTTTGGGGATGCGAAGCCTATGTAAAGAAGTTACAGCCGGACAAGCTTGAACCCAAAGCGGAAAAATGCGTCTTCATAGGATACCCTAAGGAAACTATTGGGTATACCTTCTATCATAGATCCGAAGGCAAAATCTTCGTTGCCAAGAATGGATCCTTTCTTAGAAGGAATTTCTCTCGAAAGAAGTGACTGGAAGGAAAGTAGAACTCGACGAGGTTGTCGAACCTTCTCTCGAAATTGCGAGTAGCGCAGCACCGGAAGAAGTTCCTGTGGTGCCTGCACCAATAAGAGAGGAAGCTAATGATGGTGATCATGAAACTTCGGTTGAAGTTGCTACAGAGCCTCGGAGGTCAACAAGAACTCGTACCACTCCAGATTGGTATGATTCCGTTATGAATGTCATGTCGGTGGACAACACCGATGACCCCGAGACATATGAGGAAGCGATGATGAGCCCAGATTCCAATAAATGGCAAGAAGCCATGAAATCCGAGATTGGATCCATGTACGAAAACCAAGTATGGACTTTGGTGGACTTACCGGATGGCCGGAAGGCTGTCGAGAACAAATGGATTTTCAAGAAGAAAACAGATGCTGATGGTAATGTTACTGTCTATAAAGCTCGACTTGTCGCAAAAGGGTTTCGACAAATTCAAGGAGTTGACTACGATGAGACTTTCTCACCAGTAGCGAAGCTAAAGTCTGTGAGGATTATGTTAGCAATCGCTGCATATTATGATTATGAGATATGGCAGATGGATGTCAAAACAGCATTCCTCAATGGAGACATTGATGAAGAGTTGTATATGATGCAACCCAAAGGTTTTGTCGATCCTAAAGATGCTAACAAGGTATGCAAACTTCAACGGTCCATCTATGGATTGAAGCAAGCATCCCGAAGTTGGAATCAACGTTTTGATAAGGTGATCAAAAGTTTTGGTTTTATACAAACTTATGGAGAAGCTTGTATTTACAAGAAAGTGAGTGGGAGCTCTGTAGCATTTTTAATACTATATGTGGATGACATATTGTTGATTGGGAATGATGTAGACCTTCTTAATAGTGTCAAGGAATATTTGAATAATAGTTTTTCAATGAAGGATCTTGGCGAAGCAGCTTACATATTAGGCATAAAGATTTATAGAGATAGATCGAAACGCCAAATATCATTGTCACAGAGTACATATTTGGACAAAGTTATAAAGAGGTTTGGAATGGAAGAAAGCAAGAAAGGGTTCTTGCCCATGTTGCCCAATACGACCTTGTGTAAAACTCAAAGTCCGACATCGGCAGAAGATAGAGAAAGGATGAGTAAGACTCCCTATGCCTCAGCCATAGGATCTCTAATGTATGCCATGCTATATACTAGACCCGACATTGCATATGCTGTTAGTTTAACTAGCAGATATCAAAGTGATCCAGGAGTGGATCATTGGACAGCGGTCAAAAATATCCTTAAGTACTTGAGAATAACTAAGGATATGGTTCTTTCTTATGGAGGTGATGAACAGCTCGTTGTTAATGGTTACACCGATGCTAGTTGGAACACCGATCCGGATGATTCTAAATCACAATCCGGATACGTATTTATTTTGAATGGTGCAGCAGTTAGCTGGAGGAGTGCAAAGCAAAGCGTTGTGGCGAGATCTTCAACTGAATCGGAATACATGGCTGCTTCGGAGGCTTCGCAAGAAGCAATATGGATGAAAGAGTTCATTACAGAGCTGGGTGTGGTTCCTAGTGCGCTGGACCCAATGTCTATCTACTGTGATAACATGGGCGCCATAGCCAATGCGCAAGAACCAAGGTCACACAAGAAGCTGAAGCACATCAAGCTACGTTTTCACGCTATTCGAGAACATATCCAGGATGGGAATATAAAGATTTGCAAAGTACACACAGATCTGAATGTGGCGGATCCATTGACTAAACCTCTCCCGAGGGCAAAACATGACCAACACCAAACTGCCATGGGTGTTCGGTATATTACCATGTAATCTAGATTAGATGACTCTAGTGCAAGTGGGAGACTGTTGGAGATATGCCCTAGAGGCAATAATAAATGTAGTTATTATTATATCTTTGTGTTTATGATAAATGTTTACATTCATGCTATAATAGTATTAACAAGGAAACATTAATACTTGTGTGATTTGTAAACTTAATTTGAAGTCCCTAGTATAGCCTCTATACTTCACTAGATTGTTGGTTGATTAATGATTGTGGTTTCCCTATCATGAACATTGAGATGTTATCAACAACAAGATCATATCGTTAGGAGAATGATATGGTGGACATACTCCTATAGATAAGCGTAGCATAAAGATCAAGTCATTTCAATAGTTCAATTGCTATATGCTTTCTGATACATAGTAACCTAATTCCTTAGACCATGAGATCATGCATATCACCTTTACCGGATGGATGCTTTGATGACATCAAACATCACACCGTAACTGGGTGGTTATAAAGGTGGCATTGAGTGTTCGGAAAGTATTGGTTGAGACACATGGATCAAGAGTGGGATTTGTCCATCCATATGACGGATAGATATACTCTGGGCCCTCTCGGTGGAATGTCATCCAATTAGCTTGCAAGCATGTGACTGGCTCACAAGGTATCACATATCACGGAAACGAGAAAAGAGTACTTATCATTAACGAGGTTGAACTAGGTATGCAGAGATACCGACGATCATAACCTCGGATAAGTAAACTATCGTGAGACAAAGGGAAATTGGTATCGTATGTAAGTGGTTCATTCGATCGCAAAGTAATCGTAGAAATATGTGGGAGCCATATGAATTTCCAGATTCCTCTATTGGTTATTGTTCGGAGAAGTGTCTCGATCATGTTCGCATAATTCACGAACCGTAGGGAGACACACTTAAGGATTCGACGTTGTTTGAGTAGTTATGGTATTATGAGAAAGAGACCGAATGTTGTTCGGAGTCTCGGATGGGATCCGGGATATCACGAGGTGATCCGGAATGGTCCGGAGAATAAGATTCATATAAGGAAAGTCCCGTTTCGGAGTTGCGGAATGATTCCGGTGTTTTCATCGGAAATGTTCTAGAAGGTTCCGGATTGTCCGGCACTCCGGAGGGGGAGGGGTACATGAATGTGTCATTACATATTGGAATGATTGCATCATGTACTAAGTGTTCTTGCTATCCCAAATAAAGGATTAAATTGAATCCTAAAACAGAAAAGTCAAATGTCCAGTTTGAAAGTCAAACGGCTAAAACAAGAAACTGTGGGAAACAAGCAAGAGGAGTTGGAAACCAACTTGGAGGAGGAGTTCCTCTCCTCCAAGCCAGCGGCCAGCCCTAGGCCGAGTTGGGGAGGGACTCCCTCCCTCCCCTGGCGCGCCAAGCCCCTCCACCCATAAAAGGAGGGGCAGGCCTCCTCCTCTAGACACACAAGTTCCTATCTTCTACCTCCGGTTTAGAGCCGTTTCGGTTTAGAGCTTCTAATTGCTTTAGCCTTCGGTTTAGAGCCTTCTAATTGGTTTAGAGCCTTCTAATTGGTGTGTCTAATTACTAGACCACTAATAGCCTCTCTCATACTCCACCATACTCGCACCGGCTTAAGGCGAAGCCCTGCGGGATCTCCCCTCTACTTCCGGTACCACGCCGTTGTGCTGCCGGAATCGCGAGGAGAGTGCTACAACCTCCGCTTCCTGCTGGAACAAGGGAGATGAAGGTCTTCATCGAGTACCGAACATGTGACCGACTGCGGGAGCGCTGCCGGAACGCAGCGCCGGAAGGATCGTCTACACGATCTTGAGATCGGGAAGAGTACGACTACATCACCCACGAGAATCCGCTCTCGTTAAACGCTTTGGAATCTTCGAGGGTAAGTTATTCCATCGACTCGTTGCTACAATCTAGTAGATAGATCTTGGCTTGTTTGTTTGTATGCGATAGAAATTTTTTGTTTTCCATGCTACGAACCCCTACAGCTACTACATGGACCCGTAGTCCAAGGTGGAACTACTCACACTTCATACCGGAGGCTGGCATGATGAAGAAGAAGGCCTCCGGGATGATCTCCCCTCCGGCAGGGTGCTGGGAAGAGCTTCAGATCCCCCTATCTAGGGACGATGGTGGTGGCGGCTATAGACGGTTTTGTGGAATATTGATCAGATACTTAGGGTTTTGGTATCGGGGGGTCTTTATAGGCGAAGAGGTGAGGCAGGTGGGCAGCCAGGGCGACCGTACCCCCCAGGAGCGGGCTAGGGTTAGCTGCTAGGTCAGGGGATGTGCCCCCCTGGTGGCTCTCCTCCGTCTCGTATTCTGGTTCCGTGTTTTCCACGGTAAAATATTGAGTTTGGCTTTTGTCCCGTCTAATTTCGAGAATTTTGATTTTCTGCCTTTTCTGGAACCAAAAAGAGAAGTAAACAGCCAACTGACACTGTGGCATCTTGTTAATATGTTAGTCCAGAAAAAATATAAAAACACCTCAAAGTGTAGACAAAGCAAAGCAAAGTAGATACTAAACAAGCATGAAACATAAAAATTATAGATACGTTTCCGACGTATCAGCGATCCGCTTTTCACATTGGCACAACCTGCCCCTGAAAAACTATTGATTCGGGTATTCCCACATGGCCTGCCCCGGAGGTGCTTTAAAACACGTGCGGGACACAACACGAACTGTTGATGGCCATCCAATCACGCGTTGATAGCTTCCAGTGGGCCTGTCCAAGACTCAAACGCGATACCAAACACAGCCTAAGTTTTGCATGTTTGGCCAGAATGGGTCTTCCCCGTTGGGAGCACCCCACCTCGACCGGTCTAGGGCAAAAAAATGCCTAAATTGTTTGACCGGACATGATCCATTCGACCACAAAACAGACAAACTTTGCGTCGAAATAGATCGGCCTAATGGAGATGCATTTAGGCACGACTGCCGCAGGAGAAACGCGCAAGCTATTTTTTGTATTATAAGCCTATGTCAGATTTGTGGACATGAGGAGGAGAATACATTCCACGTTTTCATCGCGATGCTGACATGCTATTGCATCCAATTGGAATTGAATGGCTTCTACAACTTCTGAACTCGATACCTGAATGCCAATGCGCGCCAACCCTCATGACGATGTGGCGAACTTGGCATGCTCATAATGAGATAACCGTGAGAAGCCTTGTCCTTCCATTAAGGAATCTTCCTAGTAAGTTATTTAAACTCCCTTATGATGATCTCGTAGTGCAGACGCGGTGAAATGGAAGATGTCGATCGATCCGGAGAAGGGCTTCAAGAAGATGGGCATGAATATCTATGGAAGACAGAAGGCGAGGAAGAAGTGGTGCGTGCTAGCGAAGGGTGAAGCAAAGCTAAACAGTGATGGAGCCTACACAGAGCGGAACATGGGTACATGAATGGTCATGCATGACGACAAAGAAGATGTCATTTTTGCTGTGTGCCAATCGCTACATCGATGTAACGATTGCAAATGAAGCAGAGATCATGGCGATTGAGGAAGGGCTGCGCCTTGCGCTGCATTGGTCCCAATTGATCTTCATGGTCGAGATTGACTGCTTTGAAGCGGCGGAACAAATTAAGCAGGGCACTCCGAATACTTGTGCCGGTGCGTTTAGAATAAGTACGGGAGAGGAGAATTAGTGGTAAAAATAAGCCGCGAGGCAAATGTAACTAGTCATGAGTTAGCTAAGATGGGTTGAATCCAGGGTAGAACGACGGTGTGGCTGAGGAACTCTCATGATTAATATACTTTTTTTTTTTTTGCATTAGCTGCGTGGTACGTGCACCGTGTACGTGCGCTGTAAATTGTTTCGGAGTAGTAGCCTAGGGTGTTTGCGTTGAACTGGCCCAGGCAGGTAGCTGCAGCATGCTAGGGTCTCTGCTAGTGGGGGACTCCCGCGTACGTGCCTCCCGGAGCGGAGCCAGCAGGCAGGCCTAGCTCGTCGTCGTCGAGCCCCCCGCCCCGCCCCACCATCACCAGGCCACCACCCCACCCCACGGTGGATACGTAAAATCCGGGGGAGTACGTCTTCCGACGCAAAGCCGTCCGGTAATCTAGCAGTGTGCCGGTTCTACCCTTCCGAGATTACAGCGCCCGCTGGGGCATGTCAGTCATTTCAGCCTCCTCGTGCTGCCGCAGATCTAGGCGCCCTATTTCATCGCCTCGGCGAGCCCGGGGGGAACCCGAACCAGTTTGTTCGTCCGTGTGGATTGGACATTTCACATTTCCGCTCGAAAGAAAGTCGAACCAAGCTTGGCAGAAATCTTTGATTTAAAGGAGAGGAGAGCTGACACTGTCAGCTCGCTGAGGCTCGCTCGAGAGAGTGTGGCCGGCCGGCCGGGTCGCAGCCTTGCAGCGGAGGAGGAACCAGGTGAGCTGGTGAGGTGAAGTTTTACAGCCAGATGCTTTTGCGAAAAAGATGGCTTCACACATCACCCCCGTCATTTCACCCCTCTGCTCCGTGCATGTGCGCGCATGATCTTTCGGTCCAAAGCTTGGTCTTGTACACGCCGTCGTCCTCCTCCTCCTTGTACCGCCGCTATCCAGTCCAGCAGCGCCACCGCATTTCGCGTTGCACGTTCCTCTGCTCGTTGCTTTTGCATTTTCTTTCCTCGCCCTGCTGCAGTTTCTCTGGGCAAAGCTAGCTACTGGCTAGCTAGCGTAGCTTCGCCTTGCTTTTTTAGTTTTAGCTTTCTTCCCGTTGGAACCTCACAGTTGCCTTTTTCTTGCTGAGCAGGAGCTCTCCAGCCGCTGGGGGAAGGCGCATGGACGGAGGAGAGAGGAGGTGAATTTCAGGAGGAGGAGGAGGAGGAGTGGGCCGGTGGGCCCGCCGCCTAGTTGAGGGGAAGGGGAGAGGGGTGGGAGGAGGAGGATCTCCTCTCACGTCAAAGGTGGGGGAAAGCATAAAGCCAGGTAGTAGAGGACGGGGTGGAAGGAAGAGAAGGTGGGAGCTACACAGGCCCGCCCAAAGCAGAGGGGAAAGCCAACTTCACAGAAGAAAGGCAAGCGCAGAGAGAGCACTGAAGCTTGTTCGAGCGAGCGCGCGAGAGATACAGCCCGAGAGAGCATCCGGTTCTTCCGCCACCACCAGTCCACCACATTGCTCCTCTCTCTCTCATTCCCCGTCCACTATATTTAGGGAGTCTTCAGTGGAGCTGAAGAAGACGCGGAGGAGGAGGCGCTCTAGCTGCTCCCCCGAGCCATGGCATTGCAAGAACAAGGCGACGAGGAGGACGGCGACGATGACGACGAAGATGTCAGAAGAGGATGATGCGAGGGCGCGGGGGAGCTGCTGATCGGTCGTGCTCTCCCCTGTCCCCCTCCCGAGGCGGTGTCTGCTCCGGAGTAGTAAGATATTGGCACAATAGGCTCAATCACTTTTTTTCTTATTTTCCCTTTGTTTTGCTGTTTTTGCTCTCCTTTCCCCACCCTTCCGATCCGTCTATTCCATACCCTTCCCCGTGTAATTCCGTCTTCGTTATGCCGCTGCTACTACTGTTATTGGTGTTTTTCCCTGATTCGGAATGGAAGGGGAAAGAACTCTGGCGACAAACTAAAGCGGCTAGCAGCGGGCGAGAGCAAATCTCCCCACGCATAATAAGCTTTGTCCCCTTCGCTGCGTTCATTCAGATCGATCATGTGCCGTGCTTCTGCCTGCTGCTGTTACTATCTATCGTTTCAGCTCGCACAGTGACGAGCGGAATGAACGCGCACGCATTAAACCGTGGTTGTTTGTTCCTGTTCGCCATGATGAGTTCGATCTCCAGCTGCTAGCGTCGGTCCAGGCGGGCAGGCAAATATTCCAGGAGGAAGACGACGGTGCGAGGCTGGCTGGCTAGCTAGAGAAAACGGAGATGCGGCCGGCGGCGCTTTCCCTCTGTGCTGGTCCGGCCGTTTGCGCCGTTTCGGCCACCGCACGCATGCAGAGGGCGTGGATGGGTGGGCCGCTTGCTTGTTGAGCTTCCCAAGCAATTCCCTCCCTCGTCACCGCACCAGCTTGTCTTCTTCCCGGTGTCGCCTTCTCGGGCTGATCAACTTGCGCCATTTGTGACTGTGCGGGAGAGGGGCAGGCCTACTACTGGGCTAGGCTAGCAGGCGTAAGCTATAGTTGCATTTATTACTCGCTCGCAGTACTACTAGCAGCGGCAGCACTGGTGCTGCCCCCACCTGATCCGTGGGGCCTGGCAGCCGGCCGGACGGCCGCCGATGACACCGGTGGCCATGGACGCCGCCCTGTGTTCAAAATGTGACTGTAAATCGGCCGGAAGTTCACCTGAAATTAGATTACTTTGTTCATTCACGCTGTAAAAAAACACAGCTCCTGTACACATTCAGACTTTCAGAGCGGGCTGTGATCCTGACAATACGTAAGATTCGGCTGCCTGCAACGTCGTCCGTGAGGACTGAGGCGTGTAGTGTAGCGTACGTGTAGAAACGTACGTACGTAGGTACACGGTATGTCAGTCGGTGTAGGCAGGTCGCCCAGACGCAGGCATGCATGGGCCTGTGTGGCGCCGTTGGTGGTTTGCTGTCCGGGACCCGGAGATCGGCAGGGGATGCCGGCCGGGATCGCGGTGTCAATCTGGAAAATGTTTGCATACTTGCATGCATGCCAGCGTGAGGAGCAGAGGTAGTAGCTACTAGCTGAAGATGGGATATGCCGCAATCCATGGTCTTGGGTTTGACGTAAACAAAACACTCCCCGCTGCGTTCCGATCGAGGGAGTTTCAGTTCGGATCGAGTAAAATGGCAACGGCTGGTCGTGTCGTACCGTACCAGGCGCTTGGATTCGGGAGATTTTTGGTGCAGCAGCGAGCGCGGTCTAGTAGTAGAAATGTACGTGGTTAAAGTTGAAATAAATCAATCACCTGACTGGCTAGCTGCGTGGTCTGGGGGAAGCAGAAGAGGACGAGGAGCTGCTAGGCAGCCATAATCGGCTTTAGCCTTTAGCTACGACGCGCCAGTGCTCCCGTGAAGCTGAGCTAGTCAATCAGTCGCTGCATGCCTGGATTATTGAGAGCTTTAAACGTGTCACGTCAGCTGGGTTTGTGATCTGACGTCTTCTACCCTAGATTTCCTTGTCTCTAGGTTTGCGGCAAAAACGATAACCGTGCCGCGGAATATATATTCACGTCAAATATATATTTGACACAAAATAATCCTTGTCCGGAAGTTTAGCTGGAGATTACGTTGGGTTGCGTAAGCAGAAGAAATCAGACGAAGAGAGTGTTCCGACAGAGAAAAGAGGGCAACGGTTGGTCGTGTCGTACCGTTCTGGGCGCCTGGATTCAGGAGATTTTTAATTTGGCGAGTCGCGCACACCGGTCGGGCTAAAATAAAATCAATCACCTGACGGTGTGGCTTTGGGGGTGTACGTACTGTACGAGCAGGAGGTGATCGATAGGCGGCTACAGGCTATCAGCATGCAAATAATATCGCGCCCGTGCTCTCGAGAAGCGGCCGTTTGATTTCCTGCTAGCTACTATATAGTCTAGGTCTTGACTCGCTTTGAACGGGTTAGTTTCTCTACTATATAGTTTTCGTTAAGGTGGTTTTCGTCACCTGAAATTTTCGTCCGTCGCAGCTATTTTGCTTTTTGCCCCTCTAAAATCGTGAAATCAACCCGCCACCACCAAGTCAAAGGTACGTTCGGTAGAAAAAAAGCACACACGCACGCAGCCACCCGAGTGTTGCACGCCTCTCGTTCCCCTCCACCGCGCACGATATCCTCGCCGCCGGCCCTGCTCTGGCCGGTCGTCGCCCGTCTTTATCTCTGTTGTACGCCGTCGAGCCTCTAGCTCAGCCTCCTCCGCCGTTTCCCTGCCGACATGAAGCTCTGCGCCCGCGCATCGACGTCATACAACCACCTTCTGATTTGCCGCCACTGGAACCCCTATCGGGCGCATCTCGTCGCCGGCGCCTCCTCCCGCATCCTCTCGCTGTCCGGTGACCGTGCCGCCCTGGAGGTGCTTAGGCGGGTACCCTCTGCTACCCTGCGACCCTGCCTCATTGTGCCGTTCCAGGGCCCGGTACTGGCTGGGTCCGCCCCTCTTCCCTTCCCTGGGCTCTGTTACCACCCAGCTGGAGGCAGATGCCATTCTCCCAATCTCGGCTGTTTCTCTGGCCAATTGCACGATGGTGCTGCTGTCGAGGCTGCTGCTCCTAAAATAGGTGTGTGCGTGGTTCTAAACTGAAATTTGGTTCATCTTTTGTTGTAGATAAATATACTGCAGGTAATTCTCTATTTCTAGAGATATTGTGCTGCATACGGGGCATGTCAGGAAATTGTGGAGTCTATGCTGCACGGTTGTCTCAATGAGTCTCTATACTGCTATAGGTTTTATTCTTATCATCTTGTGCCATATTTTGAGGATGAAAGAGAGAAACCGTCGGTGTAATATTAAATTATTATAAGTCTTGAATCCCCCTCCTAGCACACACATCCAATTTCTTTCTCGTACCCATCTTCAATTGTTTGTTGATCCTCTTCTCAATCCACCTAGGTATTGTCATTCTTTCCCACCATGGAACACACCATTTTGTTCCGAATTCATTTTCACGGAAGAGAAAATCAAATGTTGCTAATCCACCTGAGGTTCAGCCTCATGGTGGATCGCGGGAAATTCATGAGTATCAATTTCTTCCTGAGCAACCAAGTGATACATAGGGCAGAGGAAGTAGGTCTCGTTGTGATGACACTCCGGTTGAAGCTTCAAATTCGAGGGTATGATCTCTCACTCTAGGATCACACCTTCTCCATGGATCTGAGGAGATGGCGCATGGTTATGCTTTTGAAGGCCATGGTCTTTTGCTTCAATCTGTCAGGCCTTAGGTTTTTCCTTGAGTAGCAATAGATTATGAGACGAATCAGTATAATAGCAACCTTAATTTTGTGCCAATCGATGGTCAGTTTGGTATTTCTCAAGTTTCTAGCTTCGAAGACCCATTTATATCACCAGAAACAATGGCTTATTAGGATGAAAATGCTTCTCGAGTGGATAGAAAGCGAAAGGTATGTTTTTCTCTTACTTCATATATGAATATTGTTCCTCAACCATACACTGGTACACACTAACAATAGACATATTAAATTTGTTTGGTATGTGCTTCGGTAGAACGAGGAAGCAAAGATTGCAAAGAAAGTTGAAGCTCACGAAAGACGAATTATGAAGGAGCTTGAGAAACAAGATATTTTTAGGAGAAAGGTATTTTCTCTTTTCAATTGTTGGACATCAGCAGATATAAATACTTTGGCTTGAAAGTAATGTACAATATGATGACTTTTCAAAGAGGGGAACGAATCCACAAGGATATGAAGAGAAATGAGCGTGAAAGTAAAAAGGAAGATTTCCCCATTTCGAAAAAAAGTAAAAAGGAAGAGAGATCGTTGCGTGAAATTCAAAGAGAGGAAAGGTTTCAAAGTGAGCAAATGCGATGAAATGAGCGTATGGAAAAGTTTCTACAGAAGCAATCTAGACGAGTTGGTCTTGTAGTTTCTTTGAAATAAACTGTCAGTGGCGGCAAGGTCATCTTCTACCCTAGGGTATCATGTACTGGTATAATTTTAACCGTTGTTTCCTACTTCTGTATGAGTTATGAACACATGCAAGATGTCTGACAGAATGACTATGGTTTGTAGTTAGTAGTAAATATGAGAACATGTTTTCGAACTGGTTGCGAGCAGTTTGTAAATATTTGCCCCATGTTAAGCTTGACATTCGATAGTGAAGCATGCTGTAGAGGGATAAGCTTAATATTAGTTTTCTCTAAACATTGACATAATAGGAACTTGGTTTTAGAAGCACTGGCTCACAACATATTCTTGTACCAGGCAAACCTCATAGATGAAAATTTCAAACTTGGCGTTCTCATGCAGCAACGCATCATGATCCACATGAAACGAGGTACTCCAGGCGAGCATGTAGTACGCACTACATAATACTCTAATCACAACCATGGATGGTATGACAAAAGAGAAGTGTAAGGATAAGTTTCCATGGACATCATGCATCTTTCTTAATGGATATCCTTTCTGAATTATTCTTTCAGAGGTGCTTTGTTTAATTTTCGAGAATGTCTGCATCTACATAAGGTAGGATCAGTATCAGAACACAGCACACAGAACGAATTTTCATTTCAGCACCAATTCAAAAGAATTAGAAGATGCTAAGTGCCATAGAGAGGAAGTAGAAACTTCTATCACAGAGGAAGAATAGCCCAGTCCCAAACCTAAATCTAATTAATCCACCGTTCGATGTCAATGGAGCGGGATCAATATACATGATGCAAAAGTTAACAAAAATGTGAAGGAAGCCAAATCACACTGAATAATCCAGAATCTACCACATATGCCACTGAATGATCAATTTGATGGCTACTTGTCACATAGTGACCAAAATACCAATCTTAAGAAAAAAAATGTAAGGGTGCAGCACATGCTTTAGACAACTACGAAAACTACAGGCACTAACCAATAACTAATAATCGATGCAAAATCAGATTCTACTGGAGTGCACAAACCAGAAGATGATCCTGACAGGAGACTGAGCTCTCGCCTGCAGCCTGCAGCCTACCGCTTGAGTTGGTCGAAGTGCCGCTTGGCGTTCTTCTTAGAGCTACGGCCGCCGCCGTCGCCACAACACGGGACGCACTTCCGGCCAGACCTGCAACGCCTCCAAGGGGAGCCACCTTCTCTCCTCTCTCTGCTCTCCATCCGTTGCGCCGGAGAGGCCGGCTTCTCTTTGTCCCCGCATAGCCCAGCAACGGCCATACTCAACCACCCCGGCTGGCTGCTCGAAGTCGGCGGCGCTGACTGGATCGGGGCGCCACACGTCGTCTCAGTAACTCGCATGAACCGGTTCCAAACCCCAGCCCCCCAAAAAACCACAGCAATTAACAGTACTAATCCCGTGACGGAGCACGCGTTGGGGTTCTCATCGCTCGGCAGGAACTGCGTCGCCTGCAGGCCCTGGCTGTCGTAGTAGGCAGTCTTCCACAGCTCCAGCTCCGCCGCAATTGCCTTCTCCGCCGCCTCCTTGCTCTGCTTCCCGTCCCCCTGCTGCTTGCCATCCTTGTTGCAGCCCTCCTTGCTATACCCCTGCTGCTGCTGCTTGCCCTCCTTGTCTTTGTCCTTGTCCTTGCCGGCCGGCACCACGTCCATGGGGCGGCGAAGCTTCTTGCGAAGCTTCTCGGGGAGAGCCTTGGCGTCCATGGTGCCCACCAGCGTCACCTGGTTCTTCGGCAGGTCCATGCGCACCTGCTCCACGCCTGCGTTCACAGGTGCAAACGATCACTGACAGATGTAACATTTTTGGTCGAACGCCTCGCGTTCATGTTCAGACAAGGAAAAGCAGACAAGCACGAAGAACAGTATCGTGGTCATTGATGTGAACGCACATGGATGGATGGATGGATGGGTGGAGAATTGTATCAAACAGCTGTCATGCATGTAGGACGGGGCAAGTTACCTTTGATCTTGAAGAGCTTGCTCCGGATTCAGCGCATGCAGCCATCGCAGTGCAGGCCCGACGGAGCCGATCTTGAGCACCACCGTCACGATCACCGTCTGCCTGCGTGTCATTGTCAAATCAAGCAGGCAGAGTAATGTCATCAGCGATTCAGCGCACGCATGAACAACCGGATAATCAATCGGCAGAATAAGTGTCAACGAGGAGGAGATAGTAGGAGGATCGAGAACGCACCACGGCTGGCTTCTTGTTGTCCTTGCCGCCCTTCCCCTTCCCAGCATTGCCGCCGCCGCACTTGTTGTCTTCCATGTCGTCGTCCTTCTTTCCCTCCTCCTCGTTCTTGTCCGCCTCATGCTTGCCCTAGCCGCCTCCGCCGCCACATCCCTTGTCTCCGCCACCACCGCCCTTATTCCCTACGAGCTCCACCGTCTTCCTGGTCTTCTTGGCGACGCGGTCCCACAGCTTCTTCGCGTCGAAGCGGCCGACGATCGTCATGGAGCCCTTGTCCACCTCCATGGCCACGCCTACCACATCTGCCACCACACGACACGACACGCACACCGGCCGAGCCGATCATCAGAAACAAGCGCGAGACACGGAGGACGCGCACACGCCGGAAAAAACAAGGTTCGAGTGACGCGCACGCCGGCGGCGGCCGGGCACACACGCGCGCACACGAGAGGGGAGAGGATCAGGAGCTATTGCTAGTCAAGCCCTCGGAGCAGAGACTTGCCAAATTCGAGTTTGCATCGTACGCCATCACCTCCGCCACCGACGCCATCCCCTCCGCCCCTCCCGTGGACCTGCCCCAGCAGGTCACGAAACTCCGGCGGTCGGGGCGCCGACAAGCAGAGGTCGGGAAGCTGGCACGGGCGCCTCCATGAACAGCATGTCTCTTCCCATCGGCCGGGGCACCATGGTAGGCGGCCAGTGGAGCAGGTCGATCGTGGATCTGGAAAAAGGTGGGACTCGAACAGAGAGGTTCCTGGCGACGGACGAACCAGGGGAGGACCACCGGGGGCGCCGGCCGGGCGGAGTGGGTGAATCGAGGGAGGGGAGTTCGGGACCGACGGTGACTTCGTATCGAGCTCTTTTTTTTCTCGCGGGGCGGACGCGTTGGACGGGACGGATTGAAACGTAAAGCGGCGGACGGAAACGTATTTACTAACCTACCTCAGAGAAAATTAGTAGATAGATTACTGGTGTAAGCCTGCGGCAGATTGGCATACCTTTCCAATCTCAATGGCAGTATATAGGTACAGGGCTTGAAACTTGTGTGCATTAATTTTAATTTGTTTAGATTTGGCTTTCGTATAATCAGGAATACAAATTGCTAACTCTGTCGTACTACTAATTTGGCAAGTGAACCGGGGTCATTTTGAGTGACGTGAAGATTATACATGCTCAAGAATTTTGTCATCCAAAAGATACGCCACTTTTGCAAGCTCTTAGTATATATTTGTGCATATCCAGCATCAATGTTAATTTGTTGAATACATCCATAGTTCATAAAGAATTAGAACAAATGGAAATATCAGCGGAGTTAGCAGCATCATGAGTCCTATTTTCAGATAAGTATCATTGCAGTACTGCTGCCACATATATCAAATGTTCAGTCTGCTGAATCACATGCACCATATACTATTCCAATTAAATAAAATTCCCTAATGTACCAATCCGGAGACAAATTATTCACAAAGGTAGTTTCTTGTTTGGCCAGGTATCATGGTGGCATCTTGTTTTAGGCAAATTGAATAAATTAAGTACTATCAAGATCATATTAAGGCATGCCTCCCCTAATGGACCAATGGGGAGACAAATTATTCATAAGGGTAGTTTTTCTTGGGCCAAGTATCATGATTCCATCTTGTTCCAGACAAATTGAATGAATTAAATACTATCAGGATCATATTAAGGCATGCCAAGTTTTTGCGATTTTACTCACAAAAAAGGGAATAGAGGTATTGTGTTACTCGTGTTTGTGGGTTAGTTTAATCCTAACTTAGGACATTTCTTATGAGTTGAAATCTTGGGTCTTCTTCTTTGCTTAGAAGAAGGAAATGTGAGTGAAATAGAACCTCTTTGGGGGTTTTAGAACCTTGTAAAATTATTTTAGAAAATTGCTACATATTTCACATCTCTAAGGCAGGAGCCGAGAATACCATGATTAACATTATTAAAAGTGGGATGATGACCGCTGCAAACTATCCAAAATTACGATCTATGAAAACAACAGTGGCAAACAAGCACGGTTGGAGAGAAAACAATGGAGCACACAAGGAAGGCTTTGGAGTTGGGGGCCTACGAAATACAATAGTCTTCCCCTCGGCTCGGTTTGATGGTGTAGCCATTGAAATGTTAGATTAATCACATACATTATGTTTAAATCTGTGACACGAAAAAAATCGATGGTCGTAGCAACGCACGGGCATTCAACTAGTATTGATAGTTTCAGACCCGTGGCTTCGCGATCTTTTGCAGCCCAAGATTTGGCTGTCTCTCGTTCTGCTCCATCCCTTCGTATAGATCGGCAGGACACCGACGAGTAAGGACTCTGCTCTGATCAAATGCTCGTCCAATACCTTGTAGAGTACGTAAAAAACCGTATTTGTGCAAAACCGTATTGAGTAATTTTCTCTGGCGTGGTACGTACAGTAGGGCTGGCTGGTGACGACGAGACTGGACGGGCACAAAGGCAGCAAAGGCCATCGCAACCTCTGGTCGTCCTGCTGGGTTATTTTACGTGCCACGACGAATTTGCCTACCTACTCTACTCCTGCGACAGCACGACGCACGTCTCGTAGCGTCGGAGTAGCTGCGAGCCGAAAACCCGCGCGTCGTTTTCCCGTTTGTTGCCTGCTGATTTGACCCGTCTAGTATTGGCTCTGTGCCTGCCCGTTCGTGTATGCATGCATGCATCACCCAGCTCTACCAAACGGACGTTGCGTATAATATAGCGTAGACTACCTTACTCCATGCAATATTCTATGCAGCTCGGTGACTGAAACCGTGGCGGAGCACAACTCGTTGCATTAACACGATGAACGTGCAAATTTCGGGATTGACACCGTGTAAACCCTACGACCCATATTACTTGTCACAAATAACATGCGAACGAGAACGTGTACCCAACTGCCCAAATTACTTATCGAAGCTTCAGGCGAAATGCTCTCTGCAATCTGTCTTGATTCATTAATTAGACCTGCGAGAAATAATTTGGGTTTTTGAAGGTGTACGTAGAACCTACAAGGAGGATTCGTGCAATTCATGGTAGCCCAACGTGCCAATGGTCCTCCCTCGACGCATGCATGCATGCATGGCCACATGGGCATGCAACGTTCTTTTTCCTCGGAACGGATTTGGAATTGGAGGCCCGACAGAAACGGACAAGGACACCGCACGCGCCACGGTTCACGCGGGCACGCGGCTATCCACGACAGCGCCGGTGCCAGCGCGCCGCGCCCACCAGACCGCTCGGCTCCAACCACGACGGCGCGCGCGCGTTGCCGTCGAAGAAAACCATGCCTTGCGTGCGCGTGTCGATGGAGAGCGACCGACATCGACGGACGGCGACGCCGATGCGAGACAGATCATAGGTGCAATGACGCGCGACAGATGGATGGTGCAAAGACGTACGGGCAATGCGCACCCTGTAGCTAGCTACAGAGAAGTGAGCGCAGCCATTCCATCGATCCAACAGTTCGTGGGCGATAATCGCCTGCAGGACTATTAGTGGCCGATTAAAGCGAAAGCGTGCCCGTCATTATGGAGAAATGATGAGGGGACATAGCCGGGGTCATCATGGCCTCGCCGGCCGCCATCTGGGCTGGGCCAAATAGTAGCACTATACCCTATACTCCATTCTAACTTCTAAAGTGTAAAATGTTTTAACATTTTATAAAACAAATAGATTTAGATATATCAAAAGGCGTCTACATATATTCGTTCTAAAAAAACTAAAACATCTTATTTTTTAAAACATATATCCGAATCTACATATGTTTGGCTTTCTCAAAGACTACGTCATTTCTTTGGCACCACAGGGTCCAGCAGACAACGGCTAGTCATGTCCAAACGTTACACCCATGGCCTCTACCTCTTCGCCTTTCTTGGAGCCACCTACAAACTTAGGCGCTGTTTAGTTCAGGGGATATCCCAAAGTGGTTAGGGGCAGCCACTAGAAAATTGGTTGCCACACACTTGGTTTAGGGGGTTAGAGGGATAGAGGTATCCATATTTGCAGGAATATTGGACGAAACGCTGGTTGACCTCATCCCGTGAAATCGGCCGGATATGCTCAGCCACTTCTGGCTCCCGCGCTAGCCTCACCCCGAAAATAGTTTTTCGCGCCGTTTCGCTCTCTCACCGTCCGCGATAGAGAAAGAATATGCCTAACCCTATCCATTCCCCACTCTCCCTCTGGTGAAACACGCACGGTGGCTGCAAAAATCGAGAGGCGGTGGCGGGATTTCTGTGGACGGAGACGACTGGATTTCTCTGGACTACGGCGTTGGCTACAGGTACCATCTCTTCCCAGCTATTTCTCTGTACGGCGGCAGGCGACGGAGGTCGAGGAGGGCGACGGGGCCTGGCCGAGGTCGAGGAGGGCGATGGGGCCTGGCCGAGGTCGGGAGGGGAGGGGCGACGAGGCTGTGCCTGCTCGGGAGGGGAGGACCGACGAGGCTATGCCTGCTAGGGAGGGGAGGGACGATGGAGCTGTGCCTTCCTGGGAGAGGAGCGACGCGGCCGCGTCTGCTGGGAGGAGAGGAGCGGCCCGTCTGCCTGGGAGGAGGAGCGATGGGGCAGCTGCGTCTGCTGGGAGGAGAGGAACGACGGGGCAGCTGCGTCTGCCTGGGAGGAGGAGCGATGGGGCAGCTGCATCTGCCTGGGAGGAGGAGCGATGGGCAGCTGCGTCTGCTGGGAGGAGAGGAACGACGGGGCTGCGCTGCCTAGGAGAGAGGAGCGACGGGCAGTGCTGCCTGGGAGGGGATTGACGATGGGGCAGGCCTCCTCTCTCTCTATGTATATTTGTATCAGATTATTAACATTGATCTTTGGTTTGCACAGGGATACAAGGGATACAAGGTGGAGAGATACAAGGTTGTCAATTCAATCAGCGGTATAAATTCTTCTTGTTATAATCCAACATGTATAATGTGTCTACTGTTTGCTAAATTTTTGAAGCACTTTTCTATGTTACTTCTCATTGTAGATGGACAACAAAAAAAGGATGTTGATTCATACAGCAGTGGCATATTTGCTTGTCTCAATGTTCACTTTGGTTGTCAATTCTAGAAAAAGAAAAAGGAGAGAAAGTATTAGATATGGTCCAATAGATGAAACTGATAGGATGAGAAAAGAGTATCTAGATAATAAAGTATGGAAGAATGACACAACTTGTTTAAACATGCTTAGGATGAGAAAAGCTCCTTTTTTCTTTTGCCAACTCTTTAGGGATCGCAATTTGTTGAAGGGCACCATACATACATCAATTGAACTACAAGTAGCTATGTTCCTCCACACCGTTGGCCATAATGTTAGGAATAGGGTGATTGGCTTGAACTTTGGTAGATCCGGTGAAGTTGTTAGCCGTTACTTTAAAAGAGTCCTCCATGCCATCGGTGAGCTACGAGATGATCTTATTAGGAAGCCATCATTGGAGACCCCTGCGAAAATAGAAGGGAACTATCGGTGGGATCCATACTTTAAGGTATGAAATTGTGTGTCAACAAATTTTAATAGAATATGGATATGTCTAGACCATAAACTTTTGGTTTATATTTTTCCACAAAATAGGATTGTATTGGAGCTATTGATGGTACACATGTGCGAGCCTCTGTTACAAAGGATTTGGAAGCCTCCTTTCGTGGTAGGAAGACCAATACTACTCAAAATGTGATGGCAGCTGTTGATATTGATCTTCGGTTCACATATGTATTGGCTGGTTGGGAGGGAACAACACATGATGCACTTGTATTGCGTGATGCTTTAGAACGTGAGAATGGTCTACGTGTCCCACAAGGTAATAGATTATGTAAGTAAATCAATTATGTAAGTAGATCAATTTTTATACAGCCCAATAACCCAATTGCCCCTCCTATTTTAGGAAAATATTATCTAGTTGATGCTGGATATGGTGCTAAACCTGGGTTCTTGCCTCCTTTTCGACGTGTGAGATACCATTTGAATGAGTGGGGACGCAATCCCGTGCAAGATGAGAAGGAGCTATTCAACCTTAGGCATTCTTCTCTACGTGTGGGTGTAGAGCGTGCATTTGGGTCACTCAAAGGAAGATTCAAAATTCTTGATGATGCCACACCATTTTTTCGCTATCCAACTCAAGTAGACATTGTAGTGGCTTGTTGCATTATTCACGATTGGGTCATAAATGATGGGATAGATGAATTTATCATACTTGAGGCTGAATGGACACCAAACATTACTCATGCCGCAACATCATATGGCCAAGCACAAGAACTTGCATACATGAGTAATTTTAGGCAAGAACTTGCAGATCAGATGTGGCAAGACCGAGAAAACTATATGCAGCAAGAAGATGTGTAATTTGTGTAATTTAGTATGTTGTGTTGAACTATTTTGTTTGATGAAATGACATATGTAATGGTATTTTATTTGCTGAAATGACATGTAATGACATTTTATTTGCTGATTGTTTTTCTTTATATCCTATAATTGTTGAAATGCTCTCTCTATGTTCAATTAGTTGCTGAAATTAACAATCTCATTTGTAACATTGTAGGAAATGGAAACTAAGCAAGTTGCATGGACACCAACCATGTCCTCATACATGCTTGCTAACCTATGTGACATTGTGGCAAAGGGCACTAGAACTTCTTCTGGTTTCAAGAAGTGTCACTATGTTGCTTGTGCGAAAGATTTGAATGATCATTTTCATCTTAGCTTGACTGATATACAGATCAACAATCATAATAGGACATGGAGGAGGAAATACCAGAAGATAGTGAAACTAAAGAAATTAAGTGGTGCCGGATGGGATGAAGACAAAGTTTATGATTGTTCTTGATCATGAGCATTACACTAGCCATATTCTGGTATGCCTTATGTGCCTATATATTTGCTGCCATTTCTCCCAACATGCATGTATGTTGTTGAAATAAGCTATTTTCTGTCTTAATACGTGCTGGAATTAATCCTTCTATGTATATATATTGCTGAAACTTGTTTGTTTATGTGTATATGTTGCTGGAATGTTTTTATAGTGCATAATAGTTGCTGAAATAACATAGTTTTTTGTCTTACTACTTGCTGGAATTAATCTTTATATGCCTATATACAGATGTAATTTCTTTGTAGGATCACAAAGAGGATGAACCTTTTCTTAACAAGCCTATTGAGCATTTTGAAGAGATGGCTATAATTCATGGAGGAAGCATGGCCACAGGGCAATTTGCTAGAGGTTCAAATGAGCCTCTAGCATCAAATAATGTGGTTCATCTTGATGAAGAGGTTTCTGCCATGCCTGATGAAGTTGGCCAATCACAGAATGTTGGTGAGTCCTCGGCTCCTAAACCGAAGAAGGCAAAAAGTAACCCTTCTACAGAAGAAGGGTTGCAAGCAACTCTATTGGCTTGTAGTGAAAGGCTTGCTGTTGCTATAGAGAAGACTGCTAGCACCGACAACAACTCACCAATTCAGCTTTGGGAGAACATGAAAACACTCCCGGGTTTTGGTTTGGATTTCCTTGCTCATTACTATGCCTACTTGGTTGAGAATCCTCGTACCGCAACAGCATTTCAAGTGCTAG
The DNA here is from genome assembly GCA_910589765.1 of Avena atlantica. Lineage (NCBI taxonomy): Eukaryota > Viridiplantae > Streptophyta > Magnoliopsida > Poales > Poaceae > Avena > Avena atlantica. The sequence continues at coordinate 290,623,105 of OU342738.1, forward strand.
AGAATGAACAAAAGATGATTTGGGTTGCTAGGTATGTGAAAAATACCTTCCCAGATTATGTTCCAAATGTTGATTCAAGTGATGGAGGATCCGGGAGTTGAAGGTTGCTTACCTATGGTATCTAACTTATGCTTTTGTTGACAACCAAATATTGGACTACGGGTTGTATGCACTTCTGTCTTTTGATACAACCAAATATTGAGTGTTGTGTGAACTTGTTCAAATATGTCATGTAATAGTTGCATCTATGCTAAGTACTGTTCTGTATGTTGTTGAATGATGATATTCGACTTTAAAATTGCTAGAAATATATCTTCTTTCAGAATTATTGGTGTTGATGTTATTGAAATAATGTTAGAGGTTAACATATCATTTATTTGCTGAATATAGTACGTGATGTGGGGGTAATCTCACCATACTAGCAAAGAGGTCATCGTTACATGCATATGGTTATCCCCAACCATATTTTATCTTGCCAACCAAACAAAAAATTGGCTCATCCCAAAATCTCAACCAAACAAAAAATATGGTTATCCCTAACCAGGTGGTTGTGGATATCCCCATCCCCTGAAGGATATCCCCTAAACCAAACAACCCCATAGTGTCTTGCTCCGACAACCATTGCAGTTTGTTCCAATAGCTTAGACAAGTCGTCCACACTTCGCGGGCAAGCACACAACCCATCAATATATGATATATCGTCTTGCCACATTGATCACAAAATTGGTAATCACAGTATGTGGTAGGCCACATCGACGAGCCTGCAAGTAGAGCAACATATCCAAACCTGGCCAACGGGCTGCCTTCTGGCGTGCCGACACGTAGGCTCGCGAGCAAAGCCCGGCACCGGCCCGGCCTGGCCTGTGGCGTGTCGGGCCTGTGCCGACCCATAAAACGTCGGGGCCGTGCCCGTGCCACGACCTCGGGCATGCAGGCCGGCCCGACACGACCCGTTTAGCAGTTGTCCTCCGGGATTTTCAAAATATAGACGATACAAGTAGGCGCCGGGAGTCGTACTAGGGCGCTCTTGCATTTTGGCGCTCCACTTGACCACCGCACCACATGAATCTAGCTGATATACTACAAATTCGGCCGGTATAGAAGGATTAGCTGGACGGGCCAGCGAAAAAGATTAACAGGCCGCGTGCTTTTTACGTGCCGCGGGCCGGTCCGTCTGGCCTCTGTGCTGTGCTAGGGCCGCGGGGCGGGGCACGTGTGTCGGCCCGGCCCAGGCCACGGACTACATGGGCCTCCGCGTGCCGTGCCAGGCTAGGCCCACCACAGCCGGGCCTGGCCGGTGCCGTGCCGGACCGCCCCGTTGGCCAGGTTTGAACATATCTTCCATACCGCCAACTAAAAAGAGACTTTGCAGCTAGCGGGGGGCTTGGGAACGCCGAATACACAACATTGTTGCCATGGTTGTCCTCCTCGTGAACATAGCTTTGTAGCAGGATCGAGCATATTAGATGTTGTTCGTCCCTGGAAAATTTGACTACTATTCACGGATATTTAGATCGTTTATTAATTGAAAATCGGTCTGAAGTCCATAATGGAGGGACTTCTGTGCCAAATTATTTTTGTTGTACCTATGTACGTAATGGATGCACTAGTAGAAAAAGAGGCTTCGGTTTGATTTAAATTCTGACACTAGTCCCGATTTATTACCGGCCGGGACTAGTATGAGCACTAGTCCCGGTTCGTACCGTTTTTGATGGCCAGGGGACCGAGAAAACTCTAGTCCCGGGTCATTTCGGACCTTTAGTTCCGGGTCGTGATACGGTCCGGGACTAAAGGTGTGCAGGCGCGGGCAACACCCTTTAGTCCCGGACCATGATACAGCCCGGTACTAAAGGGGTGACCCTTTAGTCCAGGGCTGTATCAGTCCCGGGTCGTGATACGGCCCTGGACTAAAGGGGTGCGACGCGGGCAACTTAAAATTGCTATAACTTTTGCGTACGATGTCGAAAAAAATGTACAACCTATCAAAATGTGTGGGAAAAAAAATTGAGTTTGATTTTAACAGCCTTATTTGGACTACTCACATTTTTAGATTTTTAAAATTATAAATAATGGATTTCTCACATTTTTTTGATTCTTTTACATTTTTAAAATTTGAAAAGGGGAAAAAGTTATTTTTAAATTATTTAGCAAGTTTTTATTCCATATTTTGATTCCTCACATTTTTCTGATAATAATGAATATATTATTTATCGAATTTCGATTTACAGATTTAAAGATATTATTTATACCATATTAAATGAATAATGGCAAAAAATGAATATATTATTTTATTTAGTTTTTTAGTTTCATTATATTAAAATATTTTTATTACTTATTTATTGTTGTTTACTAAAATAGTTGTTTGTAGTTTTAATAAATAAAGATGTATGACATATTGATATGGGCTAATATGGTTGATACGATAGTGTTAACAACAAGGTACAAAAGGGCTTTGTGCAAGGACATCCGTATGGAACAGAGAAGTTAAGCGTGATGTGGGTGGAGTAGTGCTAGGATGGGTGACCTAATGAAAAGTTTGACCACAAGTGTAATTTGACCTAAGATTAAATTTACTTAGTGCTAAAAATGTTCCAAGTGAGATGATTACGAGTCAAACAATTCAAAAGTTCAAGAAAGAATTCGGAAAAAAATAAAAAAATCTTTAGTCCAGGGCCGTATTACGACCCGGGACTAAAGTCCTTCATCCCCCTGCAGCAAAAAAGCTCATATGGTGGCCCTCTAGACCCGGGTTGTAACAAATCGGGACTAAAAATAGGGGCCTTTAATCCCGATTTCGCAGTCTCGGGTGCAAAACCGGGACTAAAGGCCCTTGCAAACCGGGACTATAGGCCCTTTTTCCACTAGTGATGTATTAGTATCTTGATGCGTCAATATTTAGACGAATCTTTGACATTTAGAGAGGTAATAGTACTCCCTCCGACCCAGATTAGTTGACTCAAGTTGTCTAGATTTGGATAAATCTAGACGCTATTTAGCATATAGGTTTATTCAAATTTTGAGAAATCCAAGTCAACTAATATGGATCGGAGAGAGTAACAATTTTAACTAACATATGAAATGTGCAACGTTACGTTGGGTTCCCTATAAGAAATGAGACGGACGCGATCACAAGAAGAGAGTTCCGATCGAGAAAAGTGGCAACGGTTGGTCGTTGGGCGCCTGGATTCGGCAGATTTTTGGCACGGCGCACACCGGCTGGGCCTAGTGCAGACGTACAGCAGTACTTGGTTAAAGTTACAATCAGTCACCTGACTGGCTAGCTGTGTGGCTTTGGGTAGCAGAAGAACAGCTGCTAGGGCAGGCAGCAATTATCAGCATGCTAGTACGTAATAATACTGCGCCTGTGTTCCCGTGACGCGGCCGTTTGTTTTCCTGCTAGCTAGCTAGTCCAGTCACTCAGTCCTTGCCTCGTTATGAACGGGTTGTTAGATTATTGACGGTTTCAGACCCGTGGTGGGTTTCGTGATCTTCTGCAGCCCAAGATTTCGCTGTCTCTCAGTCTAATCGTGGGATCCGCATGCAGGACGTACGCCGACGAGTTCAGAGGCTCAACTCTGAACTCGACTGCATGTTGCTCCGCGAACTGCGATAGCTCATTATTTCTCGTGCATTTCCCTCCCACGTAGTTGGATTCGTAAACGGCGTGGGGTTTTTCAATCGTTTTGGCTGCGAAATCGTTACAGTCCCCGAGTAATATTTCCTGGCGTGCACAGTACGTATGTTCCGTTCCGTCCGGCATGTACGTACGTACCTACCTACGGTAGTGAAAGGCGACGAGACTGGACGGGGCCAAAGCCGGCAAGGGCACCGCGGCCCCCTGATCGTGCACTCGCTGCATGCTCGCTGAGTTATTAATTATTTTACGTGCCAATGCCATGACGAAGCGGCCTACTTACCTACGAGTACCTACTCCTGCTACAGCACGCCGCACGTCTCGTAGCGTAGGTGCCTGCTGCGAGCCGTGTCGCCTCGCTAGCTAGCCGAGTGACCACCCAAAACCCGCACGTCGTTTTCCCCTTTCCAGTCTCGACTGCTGCTGATTTGACCTGTGTACTAGTATTTGGCCAAGCATGCGTCTGTGTAGCGATCCATGCAACCCAGAGTGACTTCTCCTTGTTCGATGGTGGTGAAAAAAATAGTTCGATTGCCGCATCACGTTTCGTTCCATGACTGACACGAACATTGCAGAATCCGTGAACGAAACCGTGCACTCCGTCAATGCATTTTCACCAAGGAAAACGATCCCCGCGTGTTCTTTATCTCCCGGGTCTCTCCCGCACGCGGTTTTCCTATTAAAAAAACTGCCTAGCGTCGTCTTCTCCCGTCTCTTTAGCTCGCGTCGTGCGTACTCCCTCTTTCAGGGCGCTGCCGCCGCCTTCCTCCTGCAGCGCGCCGCCGCCTCCCTCCTCAGATCTGTGCCCTAGCCCGTCCTTTGCAGAGGTACGCCATGGACGCCTTCTCCTCCATACCTTCTGTAGGGAGGGAATGGGTCTGAGGTGCGGACTGGCGAGCTCCTTCGCGACGCGCTCCTCCGACGTGCCCTTCTCCGCCAGTTCCTCCACGACGTCCTTCTCCGACGTGACTTCCTCTGCTGCGCTCGCATGGTGCTCCTAGCTAGGCAGGGTGTCGCCGCGGGCCTTCCTCCACCCCACGCCCTCCTTCATCCTGCTCGCCTTCACGCGCCACAAGGCTGTGCTGCTGCTGGGAAGGGGAAAAGAGGTCAAGGTGGCCTACTGCCATGGCGGTGGTGGCTTGCGCCAGATCTGTATTCTTTTTTTGCTACATTTGTATATTTATTTAGCTACACACTCGTATTTGTTAGGCTACTTCGGTATTCTGTGAATGCTACACCGTTTTATGTTTTTTTTTACCGCGAAAAAATGCTTCAATGATGCTATAATGTCAGAGTATTTTTGCTACAACTATTTTATGTACTTGCTACAATAGCGCAAAGATGTTGCTATGTGATCTCCGACGAGGTATCCGGCAAGCTCTCTCGGCGAAAGTTTCTGGCGAGGTTGGATTTCTGCTACATTAGCACATTTTTTCTGCTACCATCGTTCTCTGATTTTGCTACAATAGCGTAAAAATTTTGCTACGAGGTCTCCGGCGAGGTTTTTTCCGACGAAATTCTCTGGCGATATCTCCAACAAAGTTGGTTTTCTACACCGGGATGTTTTTTTCTACACGGTCGCTGCCAAGGTCTCCGGCGAGGTCCTGTCTGTTTTTGTATTTCTTAGGCGTAGTAAAAGCGAGACTATATGTAGCAAAAGCAAGACCGTTTATAGCAAAAACGAGATGAAAGAGCAGAAAATAGATCTAACCGTTGATCTGAGTAGATCGGACCGGCGGGACCCGGAGGATGGAAAGTTTCCATCCCCGAGGGACGGCGTAGTGCTGCCCTTTCGTGAAACAGATTTGGAGGCCGGACAGGAAAGAGACAGGGACCCGGAAGATCTCGGCGGAAGGGCGTTTCTCGTCGGTTCCTCCAGGGTTCGGGAGGTGGACTTGGTGTTGAGGGTTCTACTGAAACCATGGCGCGTCCAGGAAGCAGATCTTGTGGGTCCCTGACGGAGGCCTTCGGGTTCGGCCCCTGGTACAACACACACGAGCACCAACGCAGGGGCGGGTCGGCGACGAACACTGCAGGGCGGGACGGCGACGAACACTGCAGGGGCGGAACGGCGACGGCGAGCTCGAGGCAGACGGTGGGGCGGCGAGCAGGGGTCTGGGGCGTGGCCGGCAGGCGCACGGCGGCGGTCGCGGGGCGCAGGACCGGGGGTGCGGCGACGGCACCTGGCCGACGGCGAGGAGCCATGCGGGGCCGGCGAGGGAGGCGGGGTAGCGGGTGCGGCCGCGCCAGAGAGCGAGGGAGGCGGCTGCGCGCGAGGCCAGAGGGAGAGGCGGGGGAGGCGAGGAGCGCCGGCGGGGCCTGGGGGGTGTCGTCGCGGGCGTGCGGACGCGGGCGGGGAGCGGCTGGGAGAGGAACCAGGGAGGAAGGAGAGAGAGGGTGGGGCGAGCGGGGGCCACGGGGTGGGTCCCGCGTGGGCCAGGGTCGGTCGGCTGGGGTGCGCGCGCGCACGCGGGTGCTGTGTGGCTGGCAAGCGGGGCCCGGCTGGCGCGTGCTGGCGCGTGGCCAGCGCGTGGCCAGCGCGGGTGGGGCGCGTGCGTGGGGTGGCCGGGTGGGGCCCAGGGCGGGTCAGGCGGGCTGGGGGGGTTGAGAGGAGAGAGAGGGAAGAGGGGTGACATGGCAGGGTGTGGTTGGTTGGGGGAGTTGGGGAGGTGAGGTGGCGGGATCCGATTGGGTGGGGTGATGTGGGGGTGTAGGTTGGGTAGCTTTTTAGGTGGGTTTAGGATTAGATGGGGCTGGCAGGTTGGCCGATTTAGTTTTCTGGGGCGGTCGTTCGGGTCGATCTGGCCCGTTCGACTGCCCCAACTAAAATAAAATAAATATTTTATTATTTATAAACGGAACTTTTGCAAACCGATACTAGACAAAAATAAATAATTCGGACAAGCCCGGGTTTTGGTTTTAAATAAAGACGGGGCGTTTAATATAGAAAACAAAATTAGGGTTTTTTAGCAAAATGGTTTCAAACAGATAGATGCGTGCTGATGTTATGCTGATGCTCCGAGACAAGACATGCGATTATGATGATGCGATGCACAAATTCAACGCGATTTTCTAGTAGTGGTTTTTGCGAGATGCCACACGCGCGCGCTCGTGCGTCGGCGTCCAAGAAAACCATGGAGACCGACCGACCGACCGACCGCCATCGATCGATGTGCGGCGACGCCTATTAAATTCGCACGTCGATGGATGGAATGACAGATCATAGGCGCAGTGCCGCGCGACAGACTGGTGGACAATGCGGATCCTGTGGCTACAGAGAAGTGAGCGCAGCCATTCGCTCGATCCAACAGTTCGTGGCCGTGATAATTGCCTGCATGCAGGACCATTAGCGGGCGATTAAAGCCGAAGCATGCCCTTCGTCATGGAGCAATGATGGGGGAGCTGGGACGGGCTCACCATGCATGTTGGCCTCGCCCGCCGTCGTCCGGGCTGGGCCAAACGGTTGCGATTTACACTAGTATTTGCTTCACACTGTTCGGTTGATCGGCCATGCTTGGGATCATGACTATCTACCGGCGGAAGTTCCAGGTGGATCGAAAAACTACCGTAGGCGACTAGGGTTTCTCTACTCCGTCAGTGTTCCGTACGTCTCCGACGTGAGTTTGATCCTCTCCTTCGTTTTCAATACCGACTCTGATTTGATCGAGGAAATTGCACAAACCACCAACTATTGCTGTCGTTATTGCGCAAAACACTAGCTTTACATGCTTTCTGCACAAACCACCAACTATTGGTGTAACATGTTGCACACAGGTCCAAAAATCATATTAAGTGAATTAACTATAAACCTAATGACCGGGCCCCATGGCGTGAGGATGTGGCGTCCATGTGCCATTATCTAGTATTTTTTTTAAACTTTATACAAAAGAATATGAAAAAATTGCAACAACTAAAAGAAAATTCTTTCAAACATTTCTAGATTAGTTAGTTTATAGGATAGTTTATACTGTTTTAATTACTAAAAGTTTTTCATTTTTCTATTTTTTCGAAACGACACATTGGAGAAAGACACGTTGACCGCCACATCATCACTACCGCATGGACCCTGGTTATTATATTTGCAATTAATCAACCTAATATGTGATTTGGACCTAGGTGCAACAAATTACACCAATAGTTGGTGGTCTGTGCAAAAGACATGTAAAGTTGGTGTTTTGCGCAACGACGACAGTAATAGTTGGTGGTTTGTGCAATTTCCTCGATTTGATCTCTGCTACGTGTTAGGGTTGGAGGCCATGGATCATTGGTATACTCTACTTCAATTCACCATTTCAAACTTCATACCCAATTTTTTTCCCGTACCAGCTCCTTCTACCTATAAGGTGAATTTGGTGTCTTTCTTGTCAGTAATGGGAGTAATCGTCCCTACCCTTATAAAATAAGAGCATGCTTTGCCCATTCACAAGGACTTGATTCTATGTCCAAAATTCACATGCCAGCAGATGTAGTCACCATCATAGGTACTCAAGATAAATTATATAAAAACATGACCATTCAAGCTAAAGATCAGATGATTCGTAATAGGACTCTCATAGACTTGCTTGGAAATCTCAAATTAGGAATCGGCTTTTCTGGCGTATTCGGGTGAGGGCTCTGGCAGGGTGAAGATGGATGATGGGGATGAACTGCTTGCAAGGGCGCTGAATAATCCGAAGTTGAAAAAGGGGAGCTGGATGATGTGCTCATTGGAGAAGAAGATCCGATAGCCATGAGGAAGAAGGCAAGTTGGTTGGCAGTCGAACAAGTTAATACTCGTAAGAATTTCGGCTCTAATGCCCTATTTCAAACGTCGAGGTATGTCTGGGGATTGGTCGATTGATTCGAAACTGCGTGAGGTAGACGACGATCTTTTTACCCTTAAGTTTTTTAGCCTTCGTGATTGGAACAAGGTAATGAATCAATGCCAGTGGCTGTTCCGCAAATTGGTTGTAGTAATTGCTGAATATGATGGAGTGTTTGATCCAGCTTCTGTCGTGGTCGAGCGGGTGGCAGCTTGGGCACAAATTCACTCGATTCCAGAGTTGTATCGAAATCAAGCGGTGGTCGATCAGCTTACACACGCATAATTGGGAAGGTTACAAGTGTAGAGATGGTCCATCAGCGCTGGTATGAAGGAGATTATGTGAGGGTTCAGAGCGAGCATTGAAGTGGGAAAACCCCTAATCTGTTTTGCCCCTTTGAATATCACGGGTGTAGGAAGCTGAGGAAGATGCCGATGGTCAAGTTCGAGAAGATAGGGTATTTTTTTGATGTTTGTGGCATCATGGGGCATGACGATTAAGAGTGTGGAGATGGTTTGCATAGACTTGAAGACAAACAATATGGCAAGTGGATGATCACAAAGAGCAGATCACAGATTAGTGGCCTGCCAAGTTTACTTGGATCTTTCCTAGGGAGATTTGGGGGACATGCTAGAGGAGGAAGGGATGAGCTGGGTCTGGCTTGTAAGAGCCCATCAAATGATGCTTTTGAAGAGGATGAGCTGGCTGACTCGGCCACGAGCCCGTTGAAGAAGGATAGTGATGCACTAGAAGAGATGGAGGAAGATAGGGATAATAAGGAGGCCCATACATGGGAACGCCAAGTCTGCAACGCTCTATCCATGGCTGTCCTTCCCGCGAACATAGCTATGTAGCAGGATCAAGCGTAGTATATGTTGTTCGGCTCCTAGTTCCACTTGAAGACATCATCTACCCATCGGCCAGAGTGACCTCTGTAAGAACTAATTTACATGACTTAGATTAGCCTAGACATGAACACCTAATCTGAAATAGATAGAAGAGGCTAACCATTGCTTGAGGAAGCCATCAGTGCCTGATCGCCGGTTGTCGTAGGCGAACGACGACGAGAGAGCGGTCCTTCCAGCAGCGGGTACCGAAAACCTTCGGGACGCCACCGGCACTGCCCAGGGCATGCGCGGTGAGGGAGTAGGCCTTCGGGTCCCAGAGCGCTAGCTTAGGATCAATGTGGGGATTTCGGGAACGAGAGCACCGTGTGAGATCGTCACCTCAAACGGGCCGGTGGTACCCTTTTATATCTAGCGCTGGGGACTCGGGACCGACTCCAAATTAACGTTGGAGGCGCCTCCGATCGTGGCACAGTAGTTAGGGAACGGAACGTGGGGGGTCAACCTTCCTTATCTAACGGATTGTTAGGCTGATGAGATAAGACTAACTTATCTCTTCCTTTTATTTTAAACAGGTACACACACGTACATGTATGCACGGTGGTACAAGATTAATTCCAACAACCTCCACTAGGGATCTCAACCCTCTTCTATCCTGATGGTAAATATTTCCCTCCTCTATCATTTTTACCAGTTGGTTTGTCTGATCACGAGCGTGCTTGAAATCCTAGCTCATGCCCTATAGTTCTATATATATCCATGGATTTATTGCAAGGAAGTTGGCATTTGGGCTCATTGATTGTTTTGTGTTCACTAATTGCTGACATGTGTGTATAGATGATTTGTGTAGGATCAACTTCTATTGATGATTAGCACATACTATGAACTACTAAGTGTGTCTGTGTATGGATAGATGGATGCACTTTTGTTTGTATATATCTGTATGTGTTTGTCGACATAACCTAGTGAATGGTTATTTATGCATGTATAGTCTTGTATTGAGAGCATGTACGAATGATTTGTGATCTGCGTATATATTGATGGATGTGATGGCCCATGACATTGTTAAAACCATGCATATACTTTTGTCAAATGGAATCCGACAAAATTGAGGTGCCTCAACGCCATTGCTATACTATAAAAGTTCTTTTGGCGCTAGGCATATGGTTATTTTCATTTCCTACAATGTAGTGACTTTTGTGCCGAATTATTTTTGTTGTAGCAACAAGTGGTGTTTCAGCATCATTGGTACTGGGATTTGTGTGTTAACGTGAAAATTGTTGCATGCGCTGCATTTTTTTTTCTTTGCAGGTATGCTGCCTTCCAGATTACGGTGGGCTGCGTAATCAAAAAAGATGAGGCGGACGCGATCACACGAAGAGAGTTCCGATGTTGAAGGAGGAAAGTGGCAGCGGTTGGTCGTGTCGTAATACCGTTCTGGGCGCCTGGTGGATTCGGGAGATTGTTGTGCGTGTCGTACCGTACGTGTTTAAAGCAAGATCAATCACCTGATTGGCTAGCTGTGTGGCATTGGGGTAGCAGAAGAGTAGTACCGGTACGAGTATCAGCTGCTCGGTCAGCTATCGTCAGCCTGCAAATAACATTGCGCCTCTCCTGCTAGCTAGCTAGTCAGTCAATCCGGCCTTGTCTCGTTTAGATTATTGGCGGTTTCAGACCCGTGGGTTTTGTGATCTTCTGCAGCCAAAGATTTCGTTGTCTCTGCTGGTCCATTCATTCGTGGGATCCGCAGGACGACGCAGACGGGCGCTATGCGAACTGCGATAGCTTCACTTCTCGTGCATTTTTCCCTCCCACATAGTTGGATTTTTAGTAAACGGCGTGGGTTTTTTTCAATCGTTTTTGTTACTCCCTACAATCTATATTAGTTGACTTGAATTTTTCAAAATTTGGATAAATCTATATACTAAACAGTGTCTAGATTCTAAATCTAGATAAATCCAAGTCAACTAATATGAGTCGGAGGAAGTACTAAATTGTTACAGTCCCCGATTGGTATTTTCATGTGTACACGGTACGATGTATTGCCTCCGCGCAAATAAGTGTACTTCTAGGTTTTAGGTTTTAAGTGTATTTCTAGGTTTTGTTCAGATCAAAGTTTATCAAATTTGACCAACTTTATAGATAAATATAGCAACATATATTACTCTCCGACCCATATATACTATTTGACTTGGATTGTCTAGATTCGGATTATCTAGCACTAAAATATGTCTAGATACATCCAAATATAGAAAATTCAAGTCAACTAATATAAGTCACAGGAGTACATTAAATTGACATATTATAAAAGTAAATTTAAAAACATATCTACTCTTATCAATTTATAGTCTAAGTATTGCTATGTTTTTTTAAAAATTAATCGAACTTTATTAACTTTGATGACTTAAAACAAGTCTAGAAATACAGATATTTGTGGACGGAGGGTGTACGTGTCTACGGTAGTGAACGGCGACGAGAGTCACGAGACCGGACGGGCCAAAGCCGGCAAGGCGGCAAGGGCACCGCATCCTCTGATCGTGCATGCACTCGCGGACTACTCGCTGGGTTATTATTTTACGTGCCCGTGCCACGACGAAGCGGACTACGTCTCGTACCTACTCCTGCTACAGCACGCCGCACGTCTCGTAGAGTAGCTGCTCTGCTGCGGGCCGTGTCGCCTGTCTAGCCCCAGTGAGTGACCACCCAAAACCCGCACGTCGTTTTTCCATTTCAGTCTCCACGGCTGATTTTACCCATATAAGGGCATCACTTAGTGGAAGAACTTGTTCATAAATTGGGATCCACATATTATACTATAAGCTTATTGATTATATCATAATGTATCTAGTTGAACTTGTCTATAAGCTGGTCCCACGTGTCAGTTAAAGTTGCACACATGCAAGAGAGAGAAAAGAAATTAAAATAGTATTCTATTGCTTATGGACAACTCACAAGCTTGTAGGTCACTCTTAAGGTTTTGAGCTTATAGATAGCTTATTGATAACCTCTAGTATGTATATGGAACTCCTTGTTGACTACATTTTGCTTATGGATAGCCTTGTTGCCAACATAGTGGATGCCCTTATTGGGTATTGGCTCTGCATGTATCTGCAATATTTTATGATCCATGCAGCTCAGGGCATCTCCATCTGATCTATCCAAATGGTCCGAACGTGTCCGAACTCATTCACGCGAGCGCGCGAGACATGCGCGGTGCCCAGCGGTACCATCCATCCGGATTGACGCACCCCGGATCGACCCAACCCGACATCAAATCTGGATTACGGATGCGTCTACCGAAAGACACGGACACAGGCTAGCCCAGATGCAGTCCCACAATGAGCTTTCTTCTCTTGGGCTGGCATGTCAGTTTTCGTCCGTTTGGGTTGTGCTATTGTGCACGGCTGGCCGTACCATGACTCCAACCGTGGCCCGATTCAAACGAACAGAAACAGACAGTTTGGGGCGACCGAATGGATCGGTCCGGTGGAGATGCCCTCAGTGACTTCTCATGTTCGATCGTGCTGAAAAAATAGTTTGCCGCGTCACGTCTCATTCCATGATTGACACGAATGTCCAAAATTCGTGAACGAAACTGAGTAAAACATTGCCGATCGACATCTCTCCTCCGACCATGACGGAGACAGCGCCGCAGGCATTGCCGTCGAAAAAACCCGGCCTTGTACTCCAGAAATAGCCTCGCTGACGTGCGCGCTCATGTACCCAGGGCCGGTTCATAGAATTTGGAACACTATAAAAAATATGTTTACTTGTGACCTTCTTATACTGACGGAAAATGATATCGTCATAGATCTATGACGATTTTGCACAATAAGGTCATACGCCATTTGAAGAGGTCAAAACCCTATATATTTATGAAGTTTTGTATCATAATTGTCGTAATTTCATCGAATAAATTCGTCATAATCTATACAATACAGCTTATGCGCTTACTTGTAGCCTATTATGACGAATTTAAATTATCATAGTGTCTAAATTCGGATTTATTGATATGACTAGTCGGCCACATCAGCAATCGGGTATGTGTGTCATGTCTACATATGATTTTTTTTGCATACGTGGCTTGTCCACTAGTATTTTGCCACAACCAAACAACCTGGGAGGCAGGACCCACTGCGACCTGGCAGCCAGGTCCCACCCGCGACCTGGCAGGCAGGACCCACGCCATTGGGAGAATTCCATAAAAATAGGTCGAGTATGGGAGTCAAACCCGCGACCTCCACCCCTCTCCCTATCGCACCAACCACTACACCACACGTTCTTTGTTGTAAATAATACGCGCTGGCCCCATATAAACTTCATCTCGTTTGTTGGGCCTAAGCCCAAACAAACCGTGTCCTCCTTTTTGAGTTTGGCCCACCTATCATTGAGCTAGGCTAGCTTCACATGGGTGCAAAATGGCTAACCACAACACTGGCCAGTCAGCATCCCTAGGCCCACCGGTCATTCTCTGCGGCTCACTTTGTCTAAGGTGAGAAAAGCTTCTTTTTCCAGTATTTGATTTGGTTTAAAATTCTAGAAAAAGCTTTTATGTGGCATTATTCATATCTTTTTATTGGTAAGTTAAAATAAAAAGTTATATATATATATAAATTGAGCAGAAAATTATGAATATGACATCTATAATTAATTATGGATAATTAATATTCAAAATCTTTAGAAATTACTTAAATCTTGCATAATTCATAACTTTTACTTTGTAAATCGGAATTTGACAAATAATATGTCTAATCGATCAACGAGACGAGATCGGTCCAACTATGCATTCAATACTTGAAATTGAATAATGCATCATGGAGAACTTAAAAAATGGAAAATGCATTTTTGAATTTTTTATGCCCGTTTCAAACTATGGTCAAACTTGCATTGGAGTCTCACTAGGTGATGAGTCTCACTAAACTTGCATTGGATCCGTAAAGAAACATCATATTGTGAGTTTAAAAATGATTTTTGCAAAAAATCATGAGCACCAGATCATATACATGTAGTTCAAATCGGACCCACTTCCTACCGATTCGGCAGACATTTGTCTTTTTCACGAGGGGTGGAATGAAAGATTTGAGATATCCCAATTAGGACATTGTTCATGTAATATGGTATAGTATTTTTGAAAAATGAGATGGTACCATTTTGAAGCTTTTATTTGGTGGTCGCTTCACAAAACGCCCCGTTTGTTGGCACCGGAAAATGGAAAATGGATTTTCCGTGCGACGAAAAGAAAAACTTCCTCCTGCAACATTGTTCTCCATCCCAATATGCACATGCGTGCATAATATGGCCACATTATCACAAACTATGCCGCGATTCTGACCATAACATTGGTCATTTGGCCCGAAAGCCATGAAACCTCGAACATGATAGGTCAATTCTGAGAAGGGTTTTTTGAGACACTTGCAATATATCAAGTTTAATATTTTTCCTTGCAAATATGTCACATAATAAGACACCAAGCGAAGGATTTGCATTGATCGGACCGTTTTTGAATTTTTAATGCCCGTTTCAAACTATGGTCAAAACGGCGTTCATGAAGGTTCGTAGCTAGGGGACGAGACTCGCTAAACTTGCGCTGGATCTCTGTAGAAACATGATATTATGAGTCTAAAAATGATTTTTTCAAAAATCACGAGCACCAGATCATCTACATGTAGTTCAAATCGGACCCACTTCTTACCGATTCAGCAGACATTTGTCTTTTTCACTAGGGGTGGACCGAAAGGTTTGAGATACCCCAATTAGGATATTGTCCATGTAATATGGTATGGTATTTTTGAAAAATATACTGTACCATTTTTGGAGCTTTCATTTGGTAGTCGCTTCACAAAACGCCCGTTTGTTGGCACTCGGAAAATGGAAAATGAATTTTCCGTGTGACGAAAAGAAAAACTTTCTCGTGCAAAATTGTTCTCCATCCCAAGATGCACATGCGTGCATAATATGGCCAGATTCTGACCATAACATTGGTCATTTGGTCCAAATGCCATGAAACCTCGAACATGATAGGTCAATTCTGAGAAGGGTTTTTTGAGGCACTTGCAATATACCAAGTTTAATATTTTTCCTTAAAAATATGTCACATAATAAGACACCACACGAAGGATTTGCATTGATCGGACCGTTTTTGAAATTTTTAAGCCCGTTTCAAACTATGGTCAAAACGGCGTTCATGAAGGTTCATAGCTAGAGGATGATACTCGCTAAACTTGCACTGGATCTCTGAAGAAACAGATATTGTGAGTCTAAAAATAATTTTTGCAAAAAATCACGAGCACCAGATCATGTACATGTAGTTCAAATCGGACCCACTTCCTACCGATTCGGCAGATATTTGTCTTTTTCACTAGGGATGGACCGAAAGGTTTGAGACACCCCAGTTAGGACATTGTCCATGTAATATGGTATAGTATTTTTGAAAAATGGATGGTACCATTTTGAAGCTTTCATTTGGTGGTCGCGTCACAAAACACCCCGTTTATTGTCACTCGAAAAATGGAAAATGGATTTTCCGTGCGTCGAAAAGAAAAACTTCCTCCTGCAACATTGTTCTCCATCCCAAGATTTGTGCATAAAACAAGTTAATCACCATGTTTTGTTGTAGTAGATCCTGGTTGAGTTGTGTTGTTTAGTATGTTGATCCTGGATGAGAAACAGAGGCTCTGGTGCTGCTCTGTTTGGCAATGGTTGTAGCTATGTACTCTCTCATGTTTTATCTGGCTGTTCATATAGTGCCTGAGACAGTCGAAGTTGTGTCCAACTTAGGTTTCTGTTGCTCTGCTTCAGTCTGTAGGTTAAATCTTTTGTTCTTTTTATTGACTTGTTGATGTGCTCTCTTTCATAAACTGTTTATATTTTTTAGTCATTACTTTCTGCGGATGGATAACATGGACTATCTAGATTCCATAGTTAGTGGTTTCCTAAAATGTCATTGTTTGTAGAAGTAAAATTTATAATGCAATCAATTTGTATGGTGATAGTGCAAAGCTTATTTTTTGTTTGTTCATACTACTAGTAGTTTCTGTTTCAATCATCACTAAGGTTTGCTTGCTAACATATTGAAGCTATCGGTGCCCGTGGCTTTTTGGTGCATGCAAGCTGCGAACTGAGACCTGTGCTCCTGCTCCTGATCCTGCCATGTTTTGCTGGTTTCTAGCCTGGTGGTGCTCCTGCTGTGCTAGAATTGTGGCATGGTCCTAGAATTGCGGTGCTGGTCTCGCTTGCCATTGTGGTCGTCTCGTTATTGATGTGCTATGTGTGTTTGTTTTCCTGGTTATTCAGTGTTGGGCATAATTGCATGATTTCTTATCTCCTGCTAAGCATGATCTAGTGTTATATCCATCTGTCATAGACTTGCAAAGCAAAAAAATCTGATTAGGCATGGAATGAATTTCCACACATGTTTGTGTTGATAATGAAATTTCTGGTGCCAAATAGCATCCTTGTTAATGTGATCATGTCTGCTCTTCTAAAATTGATGCTCCTCTCATTGTTAATTGTTCATCAATACTTAGTTCTTAATTTGTACAAAATTAATTTCCACCTCTAATTGCTTTGCTTAATGGCATATGAATTTTCTTCTAGATGTAGTACCTGTAAACAGTTTGTAGATATCAGTGTCACCTTATTAGTGTTCTTGCAAACATATTTTGCTTTCGGATCTCTATTTTGCTGCTTCTACTGTTGTTAACATGTATCCATTGTTCTGAGATAAGATGCTCGGTCTTTTAGTTACTTCTCAATGTTCTATGTTTGGACTGGTCCGCTGGTGCTGCTGATCTGGATTGGACCGGAGGACGACGTCCTGGTTCCCTTCTTCCTTGACATTGCCTTCGTCCCCGTCTTCTCGGAAGGTAAGTCTGCGTTCTACTTGTTGCTTTCACTTGTTCTGTTTGTGCTGCTTGTTGCGGAGTCCTATATGTTTATTGCACCTACTGGCCTAGAGCTTATATCTACATGTTTGCACAGACAAGAATTGATGCAATGAAACCATCTTGCCTAGAGCTTATATCTACATGTTTTTTGCTGATATTTACTTTGTTTGTTTGTTCTTCTCTGATTCATGTAATGGTTCTACTATGGTTCATGTAGGCTAGAAATTTTGCTGATAGATTTGTTTTGAATTATGTTCCTAACTGTTCTATTTTAATATGCAGATGTTTGCCTTCATAAATCTCAGCATATCAAAAAGGGTCTTTCCTATCATCTACCAGCTGGAGTTGGGTGCCTCGTTCAGCATAACAATTTCATTGGAGCTAGTTTAATAGCTAGTTTATGTTTATAGTTTGTAAGCGTTACATGTATGGTTCACAGGATACCTGTATGTGAACAATTATGCATTATTGTAATGTATTTGATCTCCCTTTCGGTGAAATTATATGTGCTGATTGCTACTATTTGGCTTAAATTCACTGTTAATGTATTATTTTAAAGGCCTCCGTGGACCTCATAGTAACTGCATCTAAATAGGCCATGGCCCAAACTGAATTGGACGGGAACAATGCAAAATTCTGCAAATAAAAAACCAAAATAGTTTAGAAAAGTATTATAAAAAGGCTAGGCCCGAAAAGATATAGATTATCAAAAGGCCAAGGCCCTAAAAGAAGCGGATTTAAAAGGTAAGCCCCCCAAAAAGGAAAAGGCCAGGGTTGTTGGGCTCAGCCCAGTTAGTCCACCAAAACGGATTGGGCTGATTTCGACTTATGATGATTTAATTTCGTCGCAATTTTGCCACGTAGGACTTGACGTGGTCTAGACAAACTGCTGGTGACGATAATGGATCGTCATAGAGGTTATGACAATCAAATATCGTCATAGTGTATTATGACGATTTCGCAAAAAAGTTGTTGTGTGTAATTACTGACGCTTAGTTTTTGACGATATGTTTTACGTCATAAGATCGTCATATATTATAGACAATGACGATTCATCACTGAAAATAAAGGGTCATGTATTAGCAGATTTTTTTGTAGTGGAAGCCCTAGGGCAATATGAAATCACGGGCCTCTTGTTTAATGTGTCAGAATTTTCTAGGGTTAAGGGGGCAATGGCCCCCCTACTCCAAAAAAATTTAGAGATATATTTAATATTTATGCTAAACTTTGAAAGAGTACTCAAAGTTTATCATGATTAGCATTATTAGGCGTCTCAACAATGCATGCAACCTTTGCCAATTGTTCATACATAAAAGACTTAAAAATATTAGTATTTGTAAGAGGAATTGTTGTGATGCAATAGCAAATTAAATAATCTATATATTTGATAGATCTATGATCTTTGAAATCTTAGCAAAGACATTCGAAACCACTCATATTCATTGAACGAGTGAACTATATATCATGATAGTTATTTTATCAATTTCAACTTGGATACATATGCATGTGCAGAAAATGAGTTGATGAGTAAACATATTAGGCACTGTATTTAGTAAGAAGGTAGAATAATTTTTTAAACATATAAGATGTGACATGTAGAATTGTTGAGAATCGGAGAAGAGTTGGTTGCAGAATAATATAGTTATACGATTGATAAATATACTCAGAAACTTGTAAAGGAATGTGAGGACCAATGTTATTCTTCACATCTGGAGAGATCAACAAAATTGTGTCATCAAGTAAAAATTATTCGATAATGTTAGGGTATATTTTTATAAGAAATAGGAGTAAGAGTAGAGTTATGATAGGCTATAGTTTAAACCATCTATATTTTTTTTAGACAACCATTTATATTTTTAAAAATTACTATATATTGTTGAACTCAAAAGAATTAGACAAATATGAATATATAGATAAGTCATGGGCCAGGGTTCCGGATGCCCGGGACGAGCGCCCTTTGTCCCGTCCTATGGACAAGTCCTGCGTGACGAGATGTCAGGGCACATAAAAGCAACTCCAGCAGACGCTGGAAAGACATCGCGCTAAAATAACCGTCATTTAGGATGCGCGAGGCTAAAATTCAGACTCCAACATCCATTGTAAACTAGCGCGCACAAAAAATTATCCAGCATGCTGCATCCGGCGCACGCAGCAAATCTCCAGCGTGCGCGGCAAAGCTCATGGGCATACGGTGAATGGATATTTTGCGTGCACTATATTTAACGCATTCAATGGAGGCGTTGTCTGTTTCACGCTGCAAAATTGCATTCGTGCGAATTAAAATTATTTTTTAGCACCAAATTTTTCAGCGGTTGGAGTTCATCTAACCGAGGCGCGTCATCGATGGAGACCGACCGACCGACATCGACGGGCGGACGGCGACGCCGCTTAAATTCGCATGTTGCCGGATGGAATGACAGATCATCGGACAGTGCGGACCCTGTAGGCTGTAGCTAGCTACAGAGAAGTGAGCGGAGCTATTCGATCGATCCAACAGTTCGTGGACGATAATTGCCTGCAGGACCATTAGCGGCCGATTAAAGCCGAAGCGTGCCCTTCGTTATGGAGCAATGATGAGGGGAGGGGGCCGGGCCAGGCCCATCATCATGGGCTGGGCCAAACAGTTGCAATGTACACTATTTGCGTAGTACTGGTCGCTTGGTGTGGCCGGGACACTGCACCTTTTTTTTTGAGCGACCTCGTATTTCATTCATCAAAAAATAAGCTACATGAAGGAATGTACTACGCGTAACCCCGCACAAAACTTACAATACCCCGGATCCTTGTGCAGCCACATGTCCCTTAAAAAAAGACACAAATCACGTATTTGCTACAATAAACCTCGTTTTTGCTAGATAATGTCTCACTTTTGTATATTGTAGCAAAAAAAGTTTGGCTCAAAACAGAAAAAAATCCCTTGCCGGAGACACCTTAGCAAAAGTTTTGTGCTAATAAATCAAAACCGATTTCGCCGGCAAACATCGCCGGAGACTCTTGCCAAAAACTTCATAGCGAAAAAATTCTGCTAATTTATCAAATCTAGAGAACAATTGTAAGTTGTAACCCAAAATTTGTTTTAGTGTAGCAAAAATAAACTTTGTCAGGGACATCATCGGGACTCTCGGCAAAATTCATAGCCAAACATTTATACATAAAATATTGTACCTTTTTTGGAGAACATCAATATAGCAAAGCTGAAAAAAGTATACTACTGAAAATAAACGAGTATGTAGCAAAAGAAGTCCTCCAATTTCGCACATGATAGTAACATTATACACCCATGGTAGGAAAAGCACCTGCCGTCGTCGGTTGCAAAGTCATAGACCTAAGGAAGCAAATCCCCTTGTCATCAATATCAACGGCGTAGACCCATGGTAGCAAAAGACACCCGCCGTCAGTAGCAACATTGTACACATGTCTATTTGTTAAGAAAATTATTCTATAACAATGTTGCAATTTATAAATTCTACATCTAATAACTGAGATTTTTTGAAATTTTGAAACATTTAGGTTTGTGAGAATTTTCCAAAAGTTCATAAAAACTGAATCATTGTATACAATTTTGGTAAAAGAATTGTAAGATGTATTCGAATAATACACTAGAACCACCCTTAGTTAGGATATTTCTTAGAGTGTATGTTATAAAGATATCTACCTTGATATTAAAGTATATACACCGATAGACAGACACACACACAAACACTTATGCATCTACTGGATGATTTAATACACTGTTGATAATTAACTAGAGAACTTTTTTTACAACCTAGAATTTAAATTCGACACGGACAAACTATTAAGTGATAAGTTACAACTTAATACGAAGAATACTATAACTAATTGTCACAAGCATTGTTATCATGTTAATTAGGCCATCTAACTAAATAAAATTATACTTATCAATGCTAGAGTAGGAAACATAAGTTTAAACAAGTATAATTGTTTAGTATAAAATATATTTATTTGTCATGAGCCCAATTTTTGTTTAGACCGGACCTAGGCGTGGTATAGCAAGGAACGAGCCGCCATCTTACAACAAATGAGGGCAACAACGACGCCAACATCTACGAAAATGGCAGTGGTAACAACATTGACGATGGAAGAGCTTCGCGAACGGCGGAGCATGGAATTTTATCTGATAAGCATGTCATATATACGGCAGTATAATCTATGTGGCCGGACTTGACGGTGCTCAGGACTTGGCTAAAATTATGTGTGTTTTGATTTGCATATTTTCAAATTTAAAAATGTCAATTTTTTATTTGGAAGGGCGTATTGGGGTGGGGTGGGGTGGGGGGGGGGGGCATTGCTGGTAAGAGGCGGGTGGCTCCTAGTGCCAGCGTCAGAACATAGAACGTAGGAGATGTTGTTAGGATCTCAATGAACTGATACACCCACTATAGTTTCTGATCAGGCTTGCAATAACTAAGTTAACACATCATGGCCTTTAAAATGGAAGAAATACTATTTCTTTAAAATTCAAAAAGGTGTTCCTTTGGCAAAGTATAGTTTTTCTTGCAAGGGTGTAGACGTGTAGTAATGAACTTTGAGTTACATACTACAACTTTGCTGTACCCAACAAAAGAGTAGCTACCGTTTTACAAGTCTGGCACAAAGGCTTTTAGCACCATGCTTGTTTGATAGTCACAACTTGCTTCCTGCACCTTGCCGTCAATGCCGTGGTTCTGTTTAGGTGAACTTAAATGGACAGTCCACCATCAACCGGGAGCACCTGCGCTAGCAGATTAAACAAAGGGAAGTCTTCAGTAAGTACACAACCTAAAACTATGTCAACCCGTCCATATGAATTACACGATCAACATATCAGAAAACCCTTTGGACTTGCCTGTCCGGTCACGTAGCTTGCAGCCGGATGAACGGCCAGGAACTCCACCAGGCCAGCGATCTCTTCCGGCTTTCCGAACCGTCCTGGAACATCCATCAGAAGGAGCCGCAGCACAGAACAAGTACTCGTGAAACCAAACCAAAATTCAGAGCAAAGTAATGATTGCAGTGTGTAGTAGCAGCAGCTACCTAATGGTATCGTCTCGAGCGCCTTCCTCTCGATGTCGTCGCCTAGCTTCGCGGTCATGTCGGACGCGACCCAGCCCGGCGCAACCGCGTTCACCTGGAAATTAGTCAAACATGCAGAGTTACAGGCAAGTTTGACAGTTTAAGGTGTGTGTTTGTTTGTTCTTGGTTGGCCATGAATAAAATGACATGGCTGCTACTACTTGCATTTATGTTTCTGCTGCCGTATTCCCTGGCCATGGCCTTGGTCAGTCCGATCACCCCGGCCTTGGCAGCGCAGTAGTTGGCCTGACCAATGTTGCCGATGATCCCGGCCACCGACGCAATGTTGATGATCCTTCCCTAGGGGGCCAATCAACCAGTTAAAAACTGTTGGAATATTTTCTCATAGTAGTACAAAAGAAAAAATCGTTTGACAAAAAAAAGAAACCGCACAGTTCTTTTTGTAGTACTCCCTCCGACCCATATTAGTTGACTTGGATTTGTCAAAATTTGGACGAACCTATATACTAAATAGTGTCTAGATTCATCCAAATCTAAACAAATTTGAGTCAACTAATATGGGTCGGAGGGAGTACCTTTTTTCTCTTCATCATGACAGCCGCCGCTGCCTGAAACGGGATGACGAAAACTTAGTATATCTGTTGCCGGCCGGTTACTGACGCCAAGAAAAAGATCTCACCTGGGCACAGAGGTAGACGCCCGTGAGGTTCACGTCGACCACTTCCTGCCATTGCGCCCGCTTCATCCGCATCAGCAGCGCATCTCGTGTGATTCCTACTCATCAAGAAACCATAAAAAAACCACCCACTGTCAATTAGGTACTCTAGTAACTAATTGTGCATGCCAGAGAGATCAAAATCAGCAGAACCTGCATTGTTCACCAGCACGTCCAGGGTTCCCCAAGTATCGATTGCCTGCGGCAACATCCGACATCGATCATCAACAACATATATATGCCATTCATAAAAAATTCTTTGCTACGATTCTACTTCCTAGAGTAATGGCAACTCACCGCTCTCATCATGGATTCGACCTCGGCTTCCATAGAGACGTCGGCCGAGAAAGAGATGGCTATCCCGCCGTACTCCTTAATCTGAACGGAACGGAGCACAATACGTGTGTGTTTTGGCACAAGGGAAACAAGCGTGGCAAGAAAGGATCGACATGTGTAGTTGTTTTAGGTGCAATTGTAAGGTCAGCTAGCTAGAACTAGAAGTAGTGGTTTTACTCACCTCTCTGCACACTTCTTCAGCTTCCATACCTGACTTGGCATAGTTCACAACCACCTTGCATAAACAAAAAATCCCAAGTTCATATTAGCAGATGCAAGCCTCCAATGAGTACACAAAAGATCAACTGCCAATAAATACTTGTTTATTCAGAGATTGGTAATCTGGTTTCTTTATCGACTGCTGATAATCCTAACATAGTATGCAGTATTACACTATTACTTACCTTGCACCCTGCCTTGCCAAGAGCCACAGCTATGGCTCTGCCGATCCCTCTCGACGCCCCGGTGACCACTGCAACCGGGGCTTCATGCTGTCCTGCCCAGCCGTCCGTGCTCACCCCAGTCTGCTTAGCTCTAATCTGGCCATCATCTCTTCTTCTAGCTACAGTAAAATACTCGTCCGTCAGAAAGACCAGCTGATAATAAGCAGGGCAACCGAGAGAGGCTGTCCAACACAAGAGAGTTTTTCATTGACTGCCTGATGAAACGAGGCTGCCCGGCCGCTCACGCTGCCGGAACCTGCAGGTGTGGTGTCGTGGCGGCTGAGACGCGAGGCCGACGAGGCCGGCGCAGCATGGCACGGTGGACGCCATTGTAGAGGAGCTGGCAAGGTCTGTTACCTGCCGATCATGTAGGAATGGTGTCTTGAAAATTCTGAAGCAGTGGTTAGCAGCATATGGTGGCAATGGAAAGAGGGTTTGGCTCCATGTAAAATGGAGGTTTTCTTTGCATGATCGCAGAGACAGTTCCATGCTAACTGTGTCAGTGCCATCCCAACTGGTAGGAGCGTGATTGGTAGACTGCACGCTCTGAAAAAACAGGTTAATGGGGGGCTTCCTCCGTGTTATGGCCCGCGCGTGTTAAAGCACTACAGGTTAAAGCACTCCATGCCTAGGCCTAGTGGTGTAGAATTATATTGAATAATAATCGATAATAATATTATGCCGGTTACAAGAAATTATATAAGCCTAACACAAACCGACTTAGCCTATTACAAACCGACTCAAACTCTCTTGACGTGTTGTACAAGAAATATTCTAACATCTTCCGCAGTGTCAACGGTAGGCTCGACGACGTTGAGACTGAAACGAATGTCTTAAAACAGAGTTGTAGCTAGTCCTTTGGTGTGTTAGATGTATGTATATATTTATTGTATTTCCCCCGTATGTTAGGGGGCTGCCCGCATATTTGTCCTATATATGTACTATATATTGTGGCATTTGGCCCCCAGAGGAATATAACTTTGTCTATTCCTAACATGGTATCAGAGCCTTAGGGTTCGCTCCTCTCGTCTCGTTGCGCCGCCGTCGCTCGCCCCGGTTCTCCGCCGCGTCCGGCCGCCGCTGCAATTTCCCTGTGTCACGCCCTGTTCCCTGAGTGGACGCCGCCCGTCCTGACTCTCAACCACGCGCAGGCGCCCTGCCCACGACGCGGAACCCTGCCATCCGCCTGCCATCCGTCGCGGGCTCCTAGACGCGCGGCCCCCGCTCCGCGGTCCTCCTCCTGGCGACGGTCCTCCTCCTGGCGACGCCCCACGCGCCCCTGTGCCTGACGACGCGCCCCTGCTCCTGTGCCTGACGCGCCCCTGTGCCTGACGGGACTGATCAGGCCACCGCCCCGTTCTCTCCACGCTGACGCGCGGCTCCCGCCGTCCACGTGGGCCTCCCTGACGCGCAGCACCCGCTCCACCTGCCTCCTGCTTCACCACGCGCGGGACTGCCTGACGAGTGCTGCTGCTCCCTCTGGCCCGCCGTCGACTGCTTTTTGTCTGATCTGGATCTAGATCTGATCTAAAAAAAAAGGAGAGAGAGAGAGAGAGATGTCTTCTTCATCGGGTTATGTTGCGATTCCTCGCTGCCCGATGGTCTTTGATGGCGCGAATTACCCTGATTTCGCTGCCTTTATGCGCGTTCACATGCGCGGTCTCCGTCTTTGGGGTGTGCTCTCTGGCGAGGTCTCCTGTCCGCCGTGCCCTCCTGCTCCTGTGGCTCCTCTACCTCCGACGCCGATTGTGCTTGCTGCTGATGCTTCTCAGGAGGCCAAGGATGCTGCTCAGAGCGCTGATGACATTGCTGTTGCTGCCTATGATCTGAAGTTTAAGCAATATTCTACTGATCTCGAGTCCTATCGCCACGCTCTGACTGCCTACACTCAGTGGGTCGATGAGGATGCTCGTGCTGCTGCTGTTCTCACCTCCAGTGTTCTGCCCCAGTATGCTGCTGAGTTCATGAGTCTCCCTACTGTTGCTGCTCAGTGGGCCCATCTTCGTCAGCGCTATCAGCCGTCTGGGGATGCTCTTTACCTATCTGTGGTTCGTCAGGAGCATGCTCTTCAGCAGGGGGATTCCACTATTGATGAGTTCTATACTCAGAGTGCTGCTATCTGGCGTCAGCTTGATTCTCTTCGTACTGCTGTTTGTGGCACATGCTCGTGCTGCCAGATTGTGCGATCAGACTTGGAGTTTCACCGCATCTATGAGTTTCTGTCTCGGCTTCGCCAGGAGTTTGAGCCCCGGCGTGCTCAGCTGAATGCTCGTGGTCGTGTTCCGCTTTCTGAGGTGTTGTCTGAGCTTCGAGCTGAGGAGACCCGTCTCCGTGGTGCTGGTCTTCTTGCGGTTCCTTCTGCGCTTGCTACTCGTGGTGCTCCCTTGCCATCTGCTCCTTCGACTCAGCCACGGTCTCCTGTACCGCCACCGCCGATCCTACCCACTCCTCCAGGTCAGGGTCAGGGTCAGTTTCCGCACCAGCAGCCTCAGGGTCCGAGTCAGCACCAGCAGGCTCGTGGTCAGGGTCGCCGTGGTTCTCTTCGTCACTGTTCTTACTGCAAAAGGGATGGTCACACTTGGGCCACCTGTTATACACGGGACCCCAGTTTACGTCAGCAGCACCAGGCTCGTGGACAGTCGGCTCCTTCCGGGTCTTCAGCAGTGGCTCTCTCTGATCAGGACATTATCCGGAGTCTTCGCGGGCTGCTTGCTGCTACAGGCTCTTCTTCGATGGGCACTGCTGGTTCTGTGACTGACTCTTCAGGCACTGTGCGACCACCACCTTCTACACAGTCAGGTACGTCTCCGTGGTATCTGGATTCTGGAGCTTCTTTTCATATGACATTTGAGTCCTCTTCTCTGTCCGCTCTTCGTTCTCTCCCTTCTCCTGTCCGTGTTTTTATGGCTGATGGTACCTCTCTCCCTGTTTCTAGTCGGGGCACCCTTTCTACTTCTTCCTTTTTTGTTCCTGATATCTCTCATGTCCCTCTTCTTAAGATGAATCTGTTCTCTGCTAGCCAGCTCACTGACTCTGGTTGTCGTGTCATTCTTGATGCTGATTCTTGTGTTGTTCAGGACCGTCGCACCCAGGCCCTGGTTGGAGCTGGCCCTCGCAGCCGTGATTCTTCAGGACTTTGGGAGTTAGACTGGCTTCGCGTTCCTTCCGCTGCCACTTCATCCGCCAGTTCTTCTCCGGTTGTCGCCTCTACTACCAGCTCTTTTCAGCAGTGGCATCATCGTCTTGGTCACCTCTGTGACTCTCGCCTATCGTCATTAGTTCATCGTGGTCTTCTGGGGTCTGTCTCAGGAGATGGATCTTTGCATTGTCAGGGCTGTAGGTTGGGTAAACAGATTCAGCTTCCCTATCCTACTAGCGCGTCTGTATCTCAGCGACCTTTTGATTTAGTTCATTCCGATGTTTGGGGTCCGGCTCCTTTCGCTTCGAAAGGGGGCCATCGCTACTATATTTTATTCATTGATGATTTTTCTCGGTACACTTGGTTGTATTTTATGCGCTCTCGTAGTGAGGTGCTCTCCATATATCAGCGTTTTGCGGCCATGGTTCGTACTCAATATTCTACCCCCATTCGTGTGTTTCGTGTTGATTCTGCTGGTGAGTATATCTCCTAGATGTTGCGAGGTGTTCTTGCTGAGCAGGGCACTCTTGCTCAGTTCTCCTGTCCTGGCGCACATGCCCAGAATGGCGTTGCTGAGCGTAAGCATCGCCATCTTCTTGAGACTACTCGCGCTATGATGATTGCTTCTTCTCTCCCGCCGCATTTCTGGGCTGAGGCTGTCGCTACGTCTGCTTACCTCATCAATATTCAGCCTTCTGCTGCCTTGCAGGGTGGTATCCCTCTTGAGCGCCTTTCTGGCCAGTCTCCAGATTACTCCATGCTTCGCTTGTTTGGTTGTGTTTGCTATGTTTTACTTGCTCCTCGCGAACGCACCAAACTGACCGCTCAGTCTGTTGAGTGTGTTTTCCTCGGATACAATGATGAGCATAAGGGCTATCGCTGTTGGGACCCTCTTGGTCGTCGGATGCGTATCTCTCGTGATGTTACTTTTGATGATACACGTCCTTTCTATCCTCGTCCCACCGCTGGTACTTACCTGGTGGAAGATATCTCTTTTTTTCTCTTTCCTGACACACCTCCTTCTACCCCTATTGTGTCTTCTTCAGGATCTCCTCCCCCTGCTGTCTCTTCTTTGACACCGTCCTCTTCTTCTCCGTCTAGTTCTCCTAGTTCTCCTCGTTCTCCGGAGTCTTTCTCTTCTATTCCCTCTTCTTCATCGTCGTCTCCTGCGTCGTCTTCCTCTGATGATCTTCCCTCTACTCGTCCTGTTCGTCAGCGTCGTGCCCCCAACCGTTACTCTCCTAGTCAGTATGGTCTTTCTGTTGCCTCCGAGCCAACCTCTTATCGGGATGCTGAGCATCATCCTGAATGGCAGCTGGCCATGGCCGAGGAGATTGCTGCGCTTGAGCGCACTGGCACCTGGGATCTTGTTTCTCCTCCTCCCGGTGTTCGTCCTATCACGTGTAAGTGGGTCTATAAGATTAAGACTCGCTCTGATGGATCTCTTGAGCGCTATAAAGCGCGTCTTGTGGCTCGTGGTTTTCAGCAGGAGCATGGTCGTGACTATGATGAGACTTTTGCTCCTGTCGCTCATATGACCACTGTGCGTACTCTTCTTGCTGTTGCTTCTGTTCGTCACTGGTCTGAGTCCCAGCTTGATGTTCAGAACTCCTTTCTCAATGGTGAGTTGAGTGAGGAGGTTTATATGCAGACTCCTCCTGGGTACTCTGTTCCTGAGGGGATGGTTTGTCGCCTTCGACGTTCTCTTTATGGTCTCAAACAGGCCCCTCGTGCCTGGTTTGAGCGCTTTGCTTCTGTAGTGACAGCTGCTGGTTTCTCCCCTAGTGCTCATGATCCAGCGTTGTTTGTTCACACTTCTTCTCGTGGACGCACTCTTCTTCTTCTCTATGTTGATGATATGATCATTACCGGTGATGATCCTGAGTATATAGCCTTTGTTAAGGCTCGTCTTCGTGATCAGTTTCTTATGACTGATCTTGGTCCTCTTCGATACTTTCTTGGGATTGAGGTTTCCTCCACTTCTGCTGGCTTTTACATATCTCAGGAAAAGTATATTCAGGATCTTCTTGCTCGTGCTACTCTTGGGGATGAGCGCACTGTTGAGACCCCTATGGAGCTTAATGTTAAGCTTCAACTTACTGATGGTGATCCTCTTCCTGATCCGACGCGTTATCGTCATCTTGTTGGGAGCCTTGTTTATCTTGCTGTCACTCGTCCTGACATCTCTTATCCTGTTCATATTCTGAGTCAGTTTGTTTCTGCTCCTACCACTGTTCACTATAGCCATCTTCTCCGTGTTCTTCGTTATCTTCGTGGTACGATCACTCGTCGTCTTTTCTTTCCTCGTTCCAGCTCCCTCCAGCTCCAGTGCTATTCGGACGCTACGTGGGCGAGTGATCCTTCGGATCGCCGTTCACTTTCTGCTTACTGTGTGTTTCTTGGTGGTTCGCTCATTGCTTGGAAGACAAAAAAACAGACAGCGGTTTCCCGTTCGAGTGTTGAGGCTGAGTTGCGTGCGATGGCCTTGTTGACTGCTGAGGTGACCTGGTTACGGTGGTTACTTGCGGATTTTGGGGTCTCTATTACCACACCCAGTCTGGTTTTGTCTGACAGTACAGGTGCTATTAGTGTTGCACGTGATCCGGTCAAGCATGAGCTTACCAAGCATATTGGTGTTGATGCTTTCTATACACGTGCTCAGGTGCAGGCTCAGGTTGTTGCGCTTCAGTATGTGCCTTCAGATTTACAGTTGGCGGATTTCTTCACGAAGGCACAGACCAGAGCGCAGCATGATTTCTTACTCTCCAAACTCAGTGTTGTGGATCCACCATGAGTTTGAGGGGGGGGGGGTGTTAGATGTATGTATATATTTATTGTATTTCCCCCGTATGTTAGGGGGCTGCCTGCATATTTGCCCTGTACATGTACTATATATTGTGGCCTTTGGCCCCAAGAGGAATATAACTTTGTCTATTCCTAACATGGTGAAGATATCAGCAAATTGATCTGTAGTTGGAACATGGAGAACTCGGACTTTCTCCAAGGCTACCTTCTCACGGACAAAATGAATATATATCTCAATATACTTGGTGCGGCGGTGTTGGACATGATTCCTAAACATGTAAACTACAGAAATATTATCACAATAAATAATGGTGGCTTGCTCGATGGGACAGTGAAACTCTGACCGTAGCTGGCGCAACCAAACCGTGTCAGTAACAACATGAGCCACATCACGATACTCGGCTTCAGCAGACGAGCGAGAGACTGTAACCTGCCTTTTTGAAGATCAAGAAACCAAATTGTTATATGGACCTACGAGTATCTGGACAACTAGCCCAGTCTACATCAGAGTATGCTGTCAAAGAAGAGGGAGACAACTTGTTGATATGGAGACCTAATTCTATAGTGCCTTTGAGATATCTAAAAATACGTTTGACATGATTGAAGTGTGGAATACGAGGATCATGCATGTATAAACAAGATTGTTGAACAGCAAATGAGATTTCGGGACGAGCATGACTAAGATACTAAAGCGCACCGGTGAGACTACGATAAAGAGAAGGATCAGAGAAAGGATCCCCATCTGCAGAAAGTTTGGAACCTGTATCAATAGGGGTATAAGAAGATTGACAATCAAGCATACCAACACGAGAAAGAAGATCTATAGTGTACTGACATTGAGACAAGAAAAGACCAGAGGAGTCATGAATACCAGCAATACCTAAGAATGATGTAGAAGACCTAAATCTGTCATAGAGAATTCTTTGCGAAGAAGGGAAATAATGTGATTTAAAAAGTGTTGGGTAGAGGATGTGAGAATAATATCGTCGACATATAGGAGATAGGCAGTGTTAGTGTTATGATGAAATGTGAAGAGAGAGGTGTCAGAACGAGAGGGAGTAAATTTGATGGTTTGAGCATAGGTAGAAAAACGTTGGAACCAAGCCCGTGGTGTCTGTTTGAGACCATAAAGATATTTCTGAAGAAGACAAACATGATCGGGATAGGAAGAATGTTCAAAGCGGAGAGGTTGTTGATAATAATAAACTATTTCCTGAAGAGATCCATGAAGAAAGGCGTTTTTACATATAATTGATGAATAGGCCAGGAAAAAGACACGACAATACTTAGGACTGTGAATAGTGCCAGGCTTGACAACATGAGAGAAAGTCTCATCATAATCGATGTCGTGTTGATGAGAATAACCACAACATACCCATCTAACTTTGTAACATGCAAGAATCCCATCAGAGTGAAACTTATGTCGAAAAGCCCATTTACCATTGACTATATTTGTGTTGGAAGGACGAGGAACTAATTGCCATGTGTTGTTTTGAAGAAGAGCATCATATTCATCTTTCATGGCTGCTATCGAATTAGGATCAAGAAGAGCAGTTTTGTAAGATATATGAAGGGAGGAAGGAGAGAGAGATGTATGAAAGTTGAGACGATCTTTGGCAGAGAGATGAAAACCTAACTTTGCACGTGTGCGCATAGTATGATTATTGACATGAGCAGTAACGAGAATAGAACGAGATGGAATAGTAGAGGTGGACGCGCCTGGCGTAGCGAATGAAGCGGACGCGGGAGGCGGCGACGACAGGAAGTCTGCCGCGGCAGAGTTTGGAGCAGTTTCTGCTTCCGCAACAGGAGTGGCAGCAGGATTTTGAGCAGCTTCCGTTGCCGCGACAGGAGGGGCGGCAGAGATGGTCACGGTAGAAGTGGCAGAGATGGTCACGGTAGGATCTGCTGTCGTGGCAGATTTTCAGTCGCTTGGGCTGCCGCGACAGAATCCATGGCAGAAGTGGGATGATGAAAGAAGGGCAAGTTGGGGCGACGTGAAGGACTAGGAGATTGTGTGGGTGAGGGTGAGTCATTAGTTTGACGTTGGGAAAAAAGGAAAATATTTTCAGCAAACGTGATGTGATGAGACACATAAACACGAGCAGTATCAAGATCTAAACAACGATAGCCTTTGTGCTCGTCAAAAAAACCAAGATGGACACATGGGATAGAATGGGGTGAAAGTTTATTTGGAGAGGTAGAATAGGAGTTTGGGAAGCAAAGGCAATCGAAGACTCGAATGTCAGAGTAGTTGGGATGAGAAAGAAATAAAGAGAAGTAAGGCGTAGTTTTTGGATTAACTCTAGATGGTCGAATACTAAGTAAATATGTGGCCATGTGGAGGGCTTCAGCCCCAAACTTTGGAGGCATAGAAGATTGAATAAGGAGGGTGCAAGTGTTGGAGATATACCCTAGAGGCAATAATAAAAATGGTTATTATTATATCTTTGTGTTTATGATAAATGTTTACATTCATGCTATAACAGTATTAACCGGAAACATTAATATTTGTGTGATTTGTAAACTAAATTAGAGTCCCTAGTAAAGCCCCTTTGTAATACTAGCTTGTTGGTTAATATATGATCGTGGTTTCCCGATCATGAACATTGAGATGTTGTTAACAACAAGATCATATCATTAGGAGAATGGTATGATGGACATACTCCTATAGATAAGCGTAGCATAAAGATCAAGTAATTTCAATAGTTCATTTGCTATAAGCTTTCTGATACATAGTAACATAATTCCTTCGACCATGAGATCATGCTAATCACCATCACCGGAAGGATACTTCGATGACAATCAAACGTCACACCGTAACTGGGTGGCTAAAAAGGTGGCATTGAGTGTTCGGAAAGTATGTGTTGAGGTATATGGATCAAGAGTGGGATTTGTCCATCCATATGACGGATAGATATACTCTGGGCCCTCTCGGTGGAATGTCATCCAATTGGCTTGCAAGCATGTGACTGGCTCACAAGGGATCACATATCACGGGAACAATAAAAGAGTACTTATCGGTAACGAGGTTGAACTAGGTATGCAGAGATACCGACGATCAAAACCTCGAATGAGTAAACTATCGTGAGACAAAGGGAAATTGGTATTGTATGTAAGTGGTTCATTCGATCGCAAAGTAATCGTAGAAATGTGGGAGCCATATGAATTTCCAAATTCCTCTATTGGTTATTGATCAGAGAAGTGTCTCGGTCATGTCCGCATAATTCACGAACCGTAGGGAGACACGCTTAAGGATTTGATGTTGTTTAGTAGATATGGAATGTTAGTAGGGATACCGAATGTTGTTCGGAGTCTTATATGGGATCCGGGATATCACGAGGAGATCCGGAATGGTCCGGAGAATAAGATTCATATAAGGAAAGTCCAATTCCGGAGTTCGGGAAAGATTCTGATGTTTTCATCGGAGAGGTTTTAGAAGGGTCTAGAAGGTTCACCGGTCCGAAAGGGGAATGGTCCATGAATGTGTCATGGATAAGTGAAATGATTGGATCATGTCTTAGGTCACTTGGTGTGGATATTTGCAAGAGAGAATTAAAGCTCTAAATTGAAAGTCATACGGGAAGTTTGAAAAGTCAAAATGGAACAATGGTTTCCTAGTGGAAGAAGGAAAGAGTCCTTCTCTCAATCCAACTTGGGTTTGGGTTTGGATTCAAACCCACCCCTCCCAAGGCTGCCCCCCTCATAAATAGAGGGGGAGGGCTTCCCCAAACACACAAGCCCTAGCCCTCCCACACCCAAGCCGCCGCCGCCCTGCGCCACCGCGCCGCCGCTGCCTCGCGCCGTTGCCAGTCCGTCACCGCCGCCCTAGCCGCCGCCGACACCTCCTCCTCCCGGTCTTCTAAACCCTAGATCACCGGGAAACCCTAGACCCACCATAACTCGCACAGGTTTAGGCGAAACCCTGCGAGATCTTCCCTCTACCTCCGACATCACGCCGCCGTGCTGCCGGAATCACGAGGGGAGAACTACAACCTTCGCTACCTGCTGGAACAAGGGAGAGGAAGGTCTTCATCGAGTACTGAACGTGTGACCGACTGCGGCGCCGGGTGTGGTGGGTTCGCCATACCCTAGGATCGAAAGTCTGATACCAAATAGAACTGTATTGAATAATAATCGATAACAATATTGTGTCGGTACAAGAGATTATATAGGCCTAACAAAAACATACTTAGCCTATTACAATCCGACTCAAACTCTCTTGACGTGTTGTACAAGAAATATTCTAACAATTGGAATGGCTGAATCAGAAGTTTTCCCAGAGCTAGACGCTTAGAAGCTCAGAGGGGGCCTTTCCCTGCATGCGTGGCGAAGGTGTGCAAGACGCGTGTCGCTTCAGGAACACCCGCAAAAATTCACTCACCGCCCACTCCGTCTCACTCACTCTCCCCCAATATTGTCAGCGAGAGACGCGAATAATGATGACAGATAGATCCTTCAATCTCCGCTTCTCCCTACCTCCAATTCATCGATTCGACCATGCACGTATGTCCGTGGGCAAGAACTTTGACATGCCCACCGTTTTCGACCTTTCTCGACTCATCAATGGTGGTAAGGCCTACGAACACCTTCAACAACTTTTTTTTACCATAGATATGATCGTAGATGGTTTGTATATGGCTTGTAGATGACATGAACTGCATATCATCTAGGGTGAGAGTTCGATCTTGTACTCTTACAATTGTGTTTAGATTTGTGACATTGATTAATGGCTTCTTGGTTTCCTCAAATCTGGAAGCTAGATTTCACTCATTAAGGTTGCATTCGCGACAAATTCCTTGTCTAGCTACTATACACGATTAGATGCGATCCAGGGGTTACTAGTTGCTTCTGCCAATGGTTAAATGTTGGTACTAGGTATATCGATGGGATAATCCGCGTCTAACATGTTATCTATACAATGATATTTGTTGTACAATGATATTGGTTCTGCATACCATTTGCTACATGTTCGATTATCTCATTGAATATTGTGTGTTATGTTGGTTCATTGTGAGCTAAACTTATGAGACATTCAACTTGGTTCACTGTGATCTTTGTTGCTTAATTTCTTTGTATAGCCAATGATTAAATCGGTATTGAAGGGGCAGTGCTGGCAAACCTAGTGTTATGTCCATAATATTTATTTGCTTTGTGTGTGCTTCAAATGTGTTAGTCCAATGATTAAAATATGGCACTTTCAATGTTTATGATTTCAATATTGAAGGGATGATCTTCATCTACATAGTGTTTGTAGAACAACTTTGCTTCTACATGCAACTATCTTAACTGACTAGTGTGTGCTATCTAGCTGACTAGCGTGTGTTGTCTTAGCAAGAGGCCGCCAATTATTGTTTGTTTAATTTCTTGATCATTGATTAAATTGACCGATGATTAAAATCTCACACAATATTGGTGCAAGGGATGATTCTATCATACCTTGTGTGCTGTACATGCACTTATCATTGTGCATTTCACTTGTTATGGTAAACCATTTCTTTGCATTAGGTGTGCTTATGGTATGAGGCACATTTCTTGTTCACTGTTTGTGTATATGAACATATGATGAAATTGTTTGCATCTCTTCATGATAGAGTTGGTTTTATTTAACCAAAAGGTGTGTACAATGAATGGGTTAGTTCCTGTAGCACCATCTCTATCAAATGTGTGGGATCACAGTTGTCGCTCTAAAGACGAGGGTGTCTTGGGGCGTTCGCTCCGTCCCGAACTAGAACGTGTGTCTCCAACTAAAGCTTCTCCACTGCCTCCACACCATCGTTGATGAATGTTGGTCACACTGGGCCTGGCGCTTCAACTGACCTTGTGGGGCCTTCGCTGGCGCTCTGTGGATCCCAATGGGGAGGGCTGCTATCCCACCTTCCTATGTATCATTATATCTCACTAGTGTAGTTTGGAGATGGTCGTCGTGCACCCTTATGGCTTGACTGTTGGCTCCCTGACGACACACTCGTGGTGACTATGCCCGACATGTTCTCTCATTGCATTGATAGAGAGGCCACAGTGTAGCGTGTCTTCCCTGTGGGTATTTACGCTTGCCAGCTCCCGCATATCTCCTCCAGCACCGCCCGACAGCGTATAGGCCTGGTCCGTGCCATGGTGGCCACTCCGCTCAAACCCGGGGCCCTGGACCAATGATCTCCCCCTATGTTGCGGCGTGCATGGAAAAATCTAGAACGCCACCTTGTACTGGCCCCATACCTTTCTCGGCAATCCATATTATGATTTAGTTTGGAGAAGTAGTGCCCCCTCCAAGGTGAAAATCTTCGTATGGTTCTTAGTGCAAGAACACATTCATGCTCGTGCCAACCTGCTGCACAAGAACATTCTATGCGCGATAGGAGAGTGGGTGCCCCATCTGCGATGCCCCCTAGTAACTGCCGCTCACATCATGTTTGGATGTCCATTTTCTCACCAGTTATGTGTTGCGCTTGGCGACCGCATGGACGACACTCTCCGCTCAAGATGCTGACCGTTGTCCCCTCCCCTTGTTTGCCCCTGTCGTGGTGGTGGCACGACAGATTCCATGGGTAGGCTAAAGTATGGGGCCAATGGATGCTAGAGGGATCCGGGGAGGGAAGATGTAGTTATCTCTACACTCAAACAACTAACATGCAGATCTTTATTTCTCTTCTTTGGGTTCACAAGTGCTCCTCGAGCTGTTTGCATGAAGAAGAGAGCTACTACACGAGCCTCGGCGTAGAATGAGTCGATCCCTTCTCAGGAGCCCGCTTCCCCCCTTATAAAGGGGTGCCTTGGTTCCTCCTAGGGCTGACGTGGCAAGCATATTCGAGGAATATGCTTGTCCTAATATGGTAACTCGGCGACCCTCTTTCTATGTCCTCCTTCTAACGACGGGAATGTTCCAGAGATCCCCACCTACGCGCCTCGGGCTCCATGACTGTCACCTCCGTGACCTTCTTCTGCCCTTCTGCTGCTCTGCGCCTTGTCCTTTGTGCTTGGCTCTGTTCAGATTCTTCCTAGCTAGCGACTAGGGTTTGACTATAGGCACCTCCTTCTCCTGCAAGCTTCGTGTTACTCGGCCTTGTCTCGCATAACTCGGCTCGGCCTTCACCTGTATTCAAGTTAGTCAGACTTACTCGGACGACTTAACTCATATGTAGGCCGGATGAGGTGTTTATCCTTCTGTAGCTGTCATGGCCTTGCTTAGATCGGCCGACTCTTACATGACTCGGCCAATATAAACAGTAACTCGGCTAATGACAAGGGAGACTCCTTTCATCTTTCCCCTGTCTTGACCCTATCCGGGGTCACCGCCCCAAAATTAGTCCCCGAAGCTGGTGTGGTCCTGCCTATAACCTTGGCCGGGCCACATCAGTTTCCCAATATATGTCTCTCCTTATTTCCGAGTTACTTTTTCTCGTTCGAGGTATCCATGCAGCTTCCTTAACACGCCTCGTCCTATGTGTAACACTCATCATTATTTTTCTAGTTTTTTGTTCCTCTACAGTGCCCACTGACAAGCTACAGTGATTACTGCGCCTATCGCAGTGACGCCTCGTGCGCCGCATCGGTCAGGAGGCCCGATCCTCTCCTGCACCGTGCGGCATTTGGTGTGGCTCCACTCAGATGCGTGTCGTTCCGTCGCACATGTGATATACACGGTTAGCGCTCGCACGCACGATCCCACTACCGCCAGGGCTGCGCGGTTATAAGGAGGGGTGCGGGGCTAGAGGATTCACTTTCCCCCTTCGGTCACCGTTTCTCTTCCTCCTCCTCGCGCTCGTGCGTCTGTTCGTGCGCCTGCGGTTGCGCCATTATCGATCTCCTTGATGGTGACGCCGCGGTCCTTCCGCTCCGACGACCTCATCGCCGTGCGCTTGCTCCGGCGCCACCGCCGGTGAGTTTTTCTACGGTCCCGTCGCTAGGCTCCTTCCCTAGGCGCATCTTCTGTTTTTCTAGATTTCCTGCGGCGGTTCTCTTCCGTTCCGCCGCCGTGCTTGCTTAGAACCACGACGGGGACCTGCACCTCTAAGCCTCTCTCCGCCGCTAGTCCTTATTCTGTTGATTCCTCCGGCGACCCTATGTCTAGTTCTGTCTGTGGAGCACTCGTCGAAGATGACGATGTTGCGTCCAGTCCATAGCGGGGTTCCTGGAAGGGCTCCTCTGTCACTCGTCGTGAGATTGAGTGGCTTATTAGGACACGTCGGATTCCTGCCGAGGTAAGCTGTCGCTTGCCCAACAAAGAATCCTCTCCTGTACTCAACGAAGGCGAGTATGTTGTTTTTATGTCCCACTTTGCTCGTGGGTTTGGCCTTCCCCTTAGCGATTTCGCTAGGGAATTCCTTGATTACTTCGGCCTCCAGCCGCATCACCTTCCAGCTAATGCTATCGCCTCCCTGTCTGCCTATATCTTGGCCTCGGAGGGATACTTCGGCCTCTGGCCCTCTGTGTCTGTTTGGTCCAAATTTTTTCAGATCCGATCTAGCGTTGTTCCGGACAAATCTCTTCAACCCTCTGAGAAATCCATCACCCAGTGCGGAGCCGCGTCCATCACACCTCGAAGAAAATTCGAGTTCCCTCGTGTCGCTGGCCTCGAGTCTTGCAAGAAGTGGCATAGTCGTTTTTCTATGTCAAAAACACTGGAAAAGAAGACAAGATTCGTCTCCCTGCCTTTTCTATTGCCCCCCTTCCAAGAAGAAATGGAACTACAACCCTAGGAAGAGCCATTCTTTGGCCGAGGCTTTCGAGATTCGGCTGAAGGAGTTGATCCGTGCTGGGCTCCACGGTGAGGATCTGATGACAACCTTCGTCAGCAGCTGAATCTACCCTTTCCAGCTTCGCTAGCACAAGCTCTGTTACATGAGTAGTCCTCTCGATCCCAACCGAGTTTCGACGGTTGAGCTCGATGACTATATTATTTACAAGCGTTTCCGAGCTATCTTCAAGACTGATATGCCAGAGGACTGGACATGGGGGCTGAAGCCGTTAACTCATGGGAATCCCCCTCCCGAGGTAAATTTACACATTTGTGTTTGCTTCCTAACTGCGTTTGTGACTTCTTTTGCCAACTCCACTTTGTTTCTTTTCTTGCAGAGGTTTGCGGAGCAATAGATCGAGGATGCCGAGGTTCTGGCCCTTCCATGGACCGCAGATCGGAACACCCCGGACATCGGGGAACCTGACTCGGAGGAGTTTGTTCCTAAGTCGTACGTCGCTCCGGCTCGCGCCCGTGGCAAGACCTCGGCCCACGGGGAGGAAGGTGACTCAGACGACGTCCAAATTCTTGAGGTAGTCACCGTGATGCCTATCTCTTATGCATTTCCGGCTTCTACTTTCCTAGCTAATCAGGACGGTCAGGTGCACGACGTCGAGCCTCTCGCCTCTCAAGCTCCTGCTACCTCGAGGAAGCGCACCGCTCCGGCAGGTCCCTCCGAAGCTGCTCCCAAGAAACGAACGAAGAAATCAGCCCAGCACCTTCCGAAGTGTAAAACCATGCCCGGAGTTACTAGGTGAGTTTATTTTCATTTGTACTTCTTGTTTCTCTCTTTCTGTCTTTTGATTCGACTTTTTGTGCTTTTGAAGAGCTCTCTCTGCCAAGCCAAGCGGTCCAAGTATGACGAGTCATACAACTCGACTACCCTCTCCTCCTCCTCCTGAAGACATTCGGATTCCTAGTCCCTCTCGCGTTGACTCTCCTCCTGCGCCGACGCAGACATCACCTCGGCGAGATGTACCCACATCTCCCATTGCTGACGCCGACATAACTCCGCTAGTAGATCCTCCTATTGAACCTGTCGCCCATGTTATGACCACCGAAGTTTCCCCCAAAATTCCTTTGACCCCCTCAATTCCAACTGCAACTCCAATTCCAACTAAGGATATCACCATCTCGGCCCCCTTGGAAACCATAGTTCCTCCTGCCTCCAAGGATGCCACTCCTAGTGCCGGGGTTGCCGCCCCTGCCGACACCTCTTCTAAGGCTAAGAAGGTTGTTGTCACCAAACCTTCAGCACCTCAGAAGGGGCCGGGTAGCTCTTCTCAACCCAACATAGCTGATGCATTCCGTAAGGGGGTTTCCTCTGCTAAGCCTGTTGTCACCCCGACCACTGATACTTAGCTTACTCTCCACAAGAGTCCCGCGGCAGCAGTAGTTACCCAACGGGTCCGAGGTAAAGTGCTGACCCGTACTGAGAGTGGAAACAGCCTCGGCTCTCTGGTGGAATATGCCAACAACTGGAACGCCGCCGATCAGCTTGAGGGCAATCCGAGTAACCAGCCGTTTCAGCTTTCCGACATCAGCAGTCGTTTGCATATGGCTGCTAAGATTGTTCTTGAAAGTGATAAGATGAACAAGGTAAGCGCTTCTGTTGATATTTTGTTTGTTATTCAAATGATAGTATATATACACTAGTCCCCGAAGCTTGCAACCGAATAACTTGTTGTTCGTTTGGAAGCTTTGTTAGGCTTCAAATGCATTATTTGCTTAGTTTATTTCTTGTATACCTTGGATTGTTCGTTGTTCATCCATATTTCGAATTAAGCGTTGCTTAATCCGGATCTATTTCGGCTTCGGTTATCCAGCCACCTAGATACGAGTTAAGTTTTGCTTGATTCGGATCTGTCTTAGCTTTGAATATCCAGCCACCTAGATCCGAGTTAAGTTTTACTTGATTCGGATTTGTCTTAGCTTTGAATATCCAGCCACCTAGATCCGAGTTAAGTTTTACTTGATTCGGATCTGTCTTAGCTTTGAATATCCAGCCACCTAGATCCGGATTAAGTTTTACTTGACTCGGATATGTCTTAGCTTTGAATATCCAGTTGTGTAATTCATTTTGATACTTAGGTTGCCCATGATCGGCGGACAGCCGAATTTCAAAGGTTGCTCTTTGCACACAAGAAGTTGGAGGAGAAATATGAGAAAGTTCTCCCTGTGGTGAAGAAAACTGGTAATTTAATAAACCTTTGTATTGTTCCTTAAGTTCTTAATATTTTCGACTTGGTGTGCTAATTCATTCCTTGCTGGTGTGTAGCTAATATCAATAATCTTAATATCCACCTTACCAAGAAGGTCAAAGCTCTGGAAGGTTAGTTATTCTTATCGTCTATTGTTTTTCGTTCGAGACTGATCCTAGGTTTCTTATAACCTTCTGGCTTTGGTATAGCTGAGTTACAAACACTTGCAGCGTCGCATCAAGAATGCATATCCCTGCCTGATATGATACTGCATTTTTTAGAACAAGCCGCCACTCATTCGATGCAGCTTAAAGAAAAGGATGATGAGATAGCCCTGTTACGTGCCGAGGTTGAGTCTCTCAAGATCTCGCAGAAATCCAAATTGGAGAAAGTTGATCAGTAGTTCTCTGAAGAAAAGAATCGATTAAGTCTGCAATTGCAGAAAGACAAAGAACTCCTCGATGTTGCCGAGCTGAAGAACCGCATGATGGGCGAGGAAATCGCTCGCTTTGAAAAGAATAAGGTCGACTGGACCCAGGATCTCCAGAAAATGTTGAGTTATATTCATCGTAAGTTTCCGACCGTGGCCGAGTTATCTTTTTCTCTTTCTTATTTTTAACTGATATGTTTTCCTTTCGTGTAGATCATTTCCTGGAAGCTAGACCTGTGAGCTCTAAGGCAGTGATTTCTGCTTTCCAGCGCCGAGGTGTCCCCGCAGACTCGAGTCCAGAATACTCAATGGAAGACTTCCTGATTACCGTTGGCGCTGCAGTTGGACCAATGAAGATTATGGGTCGAGATATGGTACAAGCGGCCATTCGGGCCTACCATGTTCTTTGACCGAACACGTCAGGGACACCTGATATTGACGAAGTCAAAATACTTGTGGAGAGATTAATGGCACCTCAGAACCAGCTAAATCTCTGGAGGGAATCTGCTGGGAGGGCCGGTGCTGACATGGCACTTACAGCCGTTCTATCTTGGTACGAGGACATTTCTCTTGACACTTTGATAAACTTGCGCACTGGCTCTAGTTGGTTCGAGGATCCAGAATTCGTCGCTCACCGCCAAGCTCATGCCTTCCAGCTTGTTGAGTACGCTGATGTGCATAATTGGATTGAAGGGCCGAGTTTTCTTTCCAATCCAGCGATGATGTCGAGATTGAAGACGCCTCTGATGATGATTCGGCCGACCAGGATGAGGCAGAGGGTGACTCGGACAACTCCCGTGATTCCAATGCAAGCTCGGATGAGGACGACGACGTGCGATCATCTTCCAAAGGGACTGGGCACTCTCAAGCTCAAACTAATGTTTCTCAGCAGCCCAGGATTTCCCCCGAAGCTACTATCGCTTCTGTTGAAGGCGAAGTAACTTCGGCCGAGGCGTCGTCTACCTCGGAGCGCCCAGTTCCTGGAAATGCCCCTGCACAGGAGACCGAGGTCGCGTCGCCATCATCCGAGATAGAAGTTCCTGATGCCCCTGATCATGCTGCTGCCCCTTAAGGGTGCTCTGGCCCTTTTCACCGTTTATGTTAAAAAAAACCTCTTAAGTTATTTTCAGTCCCCGGTATGCCGGGCGTATGATGTCTATGGAACAATTGTTTGGCTTTTGGTGTGCTGCGAACCTTTTTGCCTTTCGCCGCTGAGGCATGGGTGATGGTAATTATTATTACTTTGTTTAAACGAGTTTCATTGCTTTACATCTTTGCTTTGGCGAACCTTTATTTCGTAGGTTTGGATTGTATTTTCCCATGTGGTTGACCTTAGTTCGGCATTTATCTTGCCTGCCCTTTATAAGCTTGATAGCGTAGCTGTTGTGTTGTCAACTTTTATCTGAAGTACAGAGCCCGAAGCCCATATCTGGTAAAGTGATACAATAAGTTGCATCCCTTATCATACTTCGGTTTGCTGGGTTTGTCATTCTTTCTTGCATTATCCTTAGAAATCTTTGTTTGTTTTCACTTTGCTATTCCTCTGATTATTGAGACAAGTTTATATCATATCTTGTAAATTATGATCATCAATTCTGGGGAGTCCCCGAGTCTGTAGCTGAGCTAAGGAGCTTTTATGTGTCTGGCGACAAACAGTGGGTAATACAAGTTACTCCCCGAGTTATCACTCGGGTCATCGAGTTCTTGCGTGTGCGCAAAGACTTACTTCGGATCATGCGGCAGTCCCGGAGTTACAAACTAGGTTGCCAAGATATAATTCATGGCTCAATGCAGAGAATACTACGGTGTAGTGTCCGAGTCATTGCTTAAAGTGCCGAAGTTTAATGCATATTTTTAGAACAAAAAACAATCATGGGGCAGTCCCCGAGTTAATGCGCGAGGCATCGAAGTTTAATGCATAGTCCGAAATAAGGGATAATACGGTGTAGTCCCCGAGTCACTGCTCGAGGTGCACATAATTCGAAATAGTAAACAACACAGTGCAGTCCCCAAGTTACTATTCGGGGTGCTGAAATTTAACACATAATTCAGAATAAGAAATAACACGGTGCGATCCATGAGTCACTGTTCGGGGTGCCGAGGTTTACTACATAGTCTTAAGAAATAGAAACAACA
This sequence comes from Avena atlantica, assembly GCA_910589765.1. Classification (NCBI taxonomy): domain Eukaryota; kingdom Viridiplantae; phylum Streptophyta; class Magnoliopsida; order Poales; family Poaceae; genus Avena; species Avena atlantica. The sequence continues at coordinate 290,666,248 of OU342738.1, forward strand.
TTGTGTAGTCCCCGAGTCTCTGCTCGAGGTGCCGAGGTCAAATACATGCTTGATACTCCAACTTGATGTGTCACATCATGACGTACAACATATAGCTCCTAAGTATAGAATGGGAGAAGTAAAGCTATGTTCCATGGTCTTTTTGATTCGTCACCGGCTTTGTTTGCCTTGTTCTTTTCTGGTGACTGAGCATCGATTAGGTAATATGCATCATTGTGCAATGCTTTACTCACGATGAATGGTCCTTCCCATGGGGGTGAAAGTTTGTGCATGCCGGCTGTGCGCTTCACTAGCCGAAGGACCAAATCTCCTTCTGTAGGGTTTCGTAGCATGGAAAACAAAAAATTTCTATCGCATACAAACAAAAAAGCCAAGATCTATCTACTAGATTGTAGCAACGAGTCGATGGAATAACTTACCCTCGAAGATTCCAAAGTGTTTAACGAGAGCGGATTCTCGTGGGTGATGTAGTCGTACTCTTCCCGATCTCAAGATCGCGTAGACGATCCTTCCGGCGCTGCGTTCCGGCAGCGCTCCCGCAGTCGGTCACACGTTCGGTACTCGACGAAGACCTTCCTCTCCCTTGTTCCAGCAGGCAGCGGAGGTTGTAGCACTCTCCTCGAGATTCCGGCAGCACAACGGCGTGGTACCGGAAGTAGAGGGGAGATCCCGCAGGGCTTCGCCTTAAGCCGGAGCGAGTATGGTGGAGTATGAGAGAGAGCTTTAGTGGTCTAGGATTTAGACACACCAATTAGAAGGCTCTAAACCGAAGGCTAGGGCAATTAGAAGCTCTAAACCAAAACGGCTCTAAACCGGAGGCTGTGGCTAGGGTTTAGATTTAGAGGATAGGAACTTGTGTGTGCTAGGAGGGAGCCCTGCCCCTCCTTATATAGGTGGAGGGGCCGGCCGGCCAAGGGGAGGGAGGGGAGTACCTCCCCAACTCGGCTTGGGTGGTGCGCCGGTTTGGGGAGGACTCCCTCCCCAACTCGGTTTCACCTCCTCCTCTTTTCCCACTTCCCAAAATTGCCGTTTGACTTTCAAACTAGCCGTTTGACTTTTCAATTTAGGATTTGATTAAACCCTTTATTTTGGACAGCGAATACACTTAGTACATGATGCAATCATTCCAACTTGCAATGACACATTCATGTACCCCTTCCCCCCCGGAGTGCCGGACATTCCGGAACCTTCTAGAACATTCCCGATGAAAACACCGGAATCATTCCCGAACTACGAAATTGAACTTTCCTTATATGAATCTTATTCTCCGGACCATTCCGGATCACCTCGTGATATCCCGGATCCCATCCGAGACTCCGAACAACATTCGGTCTCTGTCTCATAATACCATAACTACTCAAACAACGTCGAATCCTTAAGTGTGTATCCCTACGGTTCGTGAATTATGCGGACATGATCGAGACACTTCTCCGAACAATAACCAACAGAGGAATCTGGAAATTCATATGGCTCCCACATATTTCTATGATTACTTTGCGATCGAATGAACCACTTACATACGAAACCAATTTCCCTTTGTCTCACGATAGTTTACTTATCCGAGGTTATGATCGTCGGTATCTCTGCATACCTAGTTCAACCTCGTTACCGATAAGTACTCTTTTCTCGTTCCCGTGATATGTGATCCCTTGTGAGCCAGTCACATGCTTGCAAGCTAATTGGATGACATTCCACCAAGAGGGCCCAGAGTATATTTATCCGTCATATGGATGGACAAATTCCACTCGTGATCCATGTGTCTCAACCAATACTTTCCGAACACTCAATGCCACCTTTATAGCCACCCAATTACGGTGTGGCGTTTGATGTCATCAAAGCATCCATCCGGTAAAGGTGATATGCATGATCTCATGGTCGAAGGAATTAGGTTACTATGTATCAGAAAGCATATAACAATTGAACTATTTAAATGACTTGATCTTTATGCTACGCTTATCTATAGGAGTATGTCCACCATATCATTCTCCTAACGATATGATCTTGTTGTTGATAACATCTCAATGTTCATGAAAGGGAAACCACAATCATTTATCAACCAACAAGCTAGTGATGTATAGAGGCTATACTAGGGACTTCAAATTAAGCTTACAAATCACACAAGTATCAATGTTTCCTTGTTAATACTATTATAGCATGAATGTAAACATTCATCATAAACACAAAGATATAATAATAAGTACATTTATTATTGCCTCTAGGGCATATCTCCAACAGTCTCCCACTTGCACTAGAGTCATCTAATCTAGATTACATGGTAATATACCGAACACCCATGGCAGTTTAGTGCTGGTCATGTTTTGCCCTCGGGAGAGGTTTAGTCAACGGATCCGCCACATTCAGATCTGTGTGTACTTTGCAAATCTTTATATCCCCATCTTGGATATGTTCTCGAATAGCGTGAAAACGTAGCTTGATGTGCTTCAGCTTCTTGTGTGACCTTGGTTCTTGCGCATTGGCTATGGCGCCCATGTTATCACAGTAGATAGACATTGGGTCCAGCGCACTAGGAACCACACCCAGCTCTGTAATGAACTCTTTCATCCATATCGCTTCTTGTGAAGCCTCCGAAGCAACCATGTATTCCGATTCAGTTGAAGATCTCGCCACAACACTTTGCTTTGCACTCCTCCAGCTAACTGCTGCACCATTCAAAATAAATACGTATCCGGATTGTGATTTAGAATCATCCGGATCGGTGTTCCAACTAGCATCGGTGTAACCATTAACAACGAGTTGTTCATCACCTCCATAAGAAAGAACCATATCCTTAGTTCTTCTCAAGTACTTAAGGATGTTTTTGACCGCTGTCCAATGGTCCACTCCTGGATCACTTTGATATCTGCTAGTCAAACTAACAGCATATGCAATGTCGGGTCTAGTACATAGCATGGCATACATTAGAGATCCTATGGCTGAGGCATAGGGAGTCTTACTCATCCTTTCTCTATCTTCTGCCGATGTCGGACTTTGAGTTTTACTCAAGGTCGTATTGGGCAACATGGGCAAGAACCCTTTCCTGCTTTCTTCCATTCCAAACTTCTTTAGAACTTTGTCCAAATATGTACTCTGTGACAATGATATTTGGCGTTTCGATCTATCTCTATAAATCTTTATGCCTAATATGTAAGCTGCTTCGCCAAGATCCTTCATTGAAAAACTCTTATTCAAATATTCCTTGACACTATTAAGAAGGTCTACATCATTCCCAATCAACAATATGTCATCCACATATAGTATTAAGAATGCTACAGAGCTCCCACTCACTTTCTTGTAAATACAAGCTTCTCCATAAGTTTGTATAAAACCAAAACTTTTGATTACCTTATCAAAACGTTGATTCCAACTTCGGGATGCTTGCTTCAATCCATAGATGGATCGTTGAAGTTTGCATACCTTGTTAGCATCTTTAGGATCGACAAAACCTTTGGGTTGCATCATATACAACTCTTCATCAATGTCTCCATTGAGGAATGCTGTTTTGACATCCATCTGCCATATCTTATAATCATAATATGCAGCGATTGCTAACATAATCCTCACAGACTTTAGCTTCGGTATTGGTGAGAAAGTCTCATCGTAGTCAACTCCTTGAATTTGTCGAAACCCTTTTGCGACAAGTCGAGCTTTATAGACAGTAACATTACCATCAACATCTGTTTTCTTCTTGAAAATCCATTTGTTCTCGACAGCCTTCCGGCCATCCGGTAAGTCCACCAAAGTCCATACTTGGTTTTCGTACATGGATCCAATCTCGGATTTCATGGCTTCTTGCCATTTATTGGAATCTGGGCTCATCATCGCTTCCTCATATGTCTCGGGGTCATCGGTGTTATCCACCAACATGACACTCATAACGGGATCATACCAATCTGGAGTGGTACGAGTTCTCGTTGACCTCCGAGGCTCTATAGCAACTTCAACCGAAGTTTCATGATCATCATAATTAGCTTCCTCTCTAATTGGTGCAGGCACCACAGGAACTTCTTCCGGTGTTGCGCTACTCGCAATTTCGAGAGAAGGTTCGACAACCTCATCGAGTTCTACTTTCTTTCCAGTCACTTCTTTCGAGAGAAATTCCTTCTCTAGAAAGGATCCATTCTTGGCAACGAAGATTTTGCCTTCGGATCTATGATAGAAGGTATACCTAATAGTTTCCTTCGGGTATCCTATGAAGACGCATTTTTCCGCTTTGGGTTCAAGCTTGTCCGGCTGTAACTTCTTTACATAGGCTTCGCAACCCCAAACTTTAAGGAACGACAATCTAGGTTTCTTCCCAAACCATAATTCATACGGTGTCGTTTCAACGGATTTAGACGGTGCCCTATTTAAAGTGAATGCGGCTGTTTCTAATGCATAACCCCAAAATGATAGCGGTAAATCTGTAAGTGACGTCATAGAACGAACCATATCTAAGAGAGTTCGATTACGACGTTCGGACACACCATTACGCTGTGGTGTTCCCGGCGGTGTCAACTGTGAAAATATTCCGCATTTCTTCAAATGCTCGCCAAACTCGTAACTTAGATATTCACCTCCACGATCAGAACGTAGAAATTTAATATTCTTGTTACGTTGATTCTCTACCTCACTTTGAAACTCCTTAAACTTCTCGAAAGTTTCGGACTTATGTTTCATGAAATAGATATACCCATATCTACTCAAATCATTCGTGAAGGTAAGAACATAACGATAACCACCGCGCGATGCTACACTCATTGGACCACACACATCGGTATGTATGATTTCCAATAAGTCCGTAGCTCGCTCCATTATACCAGAAAATGGAGTCTTAGTCATTTTACCCATCAGACATGCTTCACATCTATCAAGTGATTCGAAATCAAGTGATTCAAGAAGTCCATCGGAATGGAGTTTCTTTATACGCTTCACTCCAATGTGACCAAGACGACAGTGCCACATATAGGTCGAGTTATCGCTTGATTTCAACCGTTTAGCCTCAATGTTATTAATATGTGTATTTCCACTATCGAGATTCAACAAGAATAGACCATCTATCAAAGGTGCATGTGCATAAAACATATTACTCATATAAATCGAACAACCATTATTCTCGAACTTACACAAGTAACCGTCTCGCAATAAACAAGATCCCGATATAATGTTCATGCTCAACGCAGGCACCAAATAACAATTATTTAAGTATAAAACTAATCCCGATGGTAGATGAAGGGGTAGCGTGCCGACCGCGATCACATCAACCTTTGATCCGTTTCCCACGCGCATCGTCACCTCGTTCTTCGCTAGCTTCCGTTTATTCTGCAGCACCTGTTTCGAGTTACAAATATGAGCAACCGAACCAGTATCAAATACCCAGGCACTACTACGAGTACTAGTGAGATACACATCAATAACATGTATATCAGATATACCTTTCTTCTTGATGTTGCCGTTCTTCAAATCCGCCAAGTACTTTGGGCAATTCCGCTTCCAGTGACCTTCTCCCTTGCAGTAAAAGCACTCAGTATCAGGCTTAGGTCCAGCCTTGGTCTTCTTCGTCGGCGTGGTAACTTTCTTACCACCCTTCTTGAAGTGTCCCTTCTGCTTAGACTTGCCTTTCTTGAATTTGGTGGTCTTATTGACCAACAACACTTGGTGCTCTTTCTTGATCTCCACTTCTGCAGATTTCAACATGGCAAAGAGTTCTGGCAACGTCTTGTTCATGTTCTGCATGTTGTAGTTCATCACAAAGTTCTTGTAACTTGGTGGTAGTGATTGGAGGACACGGTAAATCCCCAAAGCATTAGGAGTCACTATACCCAAGCTTTGAAGTTTGTTTGCGTGCCCAGACATCTTAAGCACATGCTCACTGACGGAGCTGCCCTCTTCCATCTTGCAGTTAAAGAACTTTTCAGAAGCCTCATAGCTTTCAACTGCCGCATGAGTCTCAAAAATCAATTTGAGATCCTCGACAATATCATATGGGTCTGAATCTTCAAACCTTTTCTGAAGCTCCGATTCCAAACCATACAAGATAACACATTGAACTATGGAGTACTGATTCTTCCGTGCGAGGTAAACATTCTTTACTTCATCGGAAGCATCAGCTGCAGGTGGGTCACCCAGCGGTGCATCGAGCACATAGGTCAAATTACCAGCTGTGAGGACAATCCTCAAATTGCGGAACCAATCCGCGAAGTTTCTTCCATTGTTTTTCAACTTTTCTTTCTCTAGGAACGCATTAAAATTGATGGTAGGGGCTGCCATTGATCTACAACATATTTGCAATAGTTTAGACTAAGTTTATGACAAATTGAGTTCAAATTAATTAATAAAGTTAATCTAGGTGAACTCCCACTCAAAACAATATCCCTCACATTGTTTTAGTGATCACATGAACCAAATACACCACATCAACACCGATCATCACGAGAGTTGATATAGTTTCAATGGCGAACAATCGTCATGTTCATCATATCTACTATATGATTCATGCTTTACCTTTCGGTGATCCGTGTTCCGAGACCATGTCTGTACATGCTAGGTTCGTCAAGATCAAACCTTCGTTTCCGCATGAGCAAATCTGGCTTGCTCACGTTGTATACACTTGCAGAATCTAACACACCCGATCATCACGTGGTGCTTCGAAACAACAAGCTTTAGCAACGGTGCTAACTAAGGGTGAACACTTTATGACTTGAAATTCATGTGCATGAGGGATCATCTTATAATGCTACCGTCGTCTACTAAGCAATACAAGATGCATAAAGGATTAACATCACATGCAATTCAATATATATGTGATATGATATGGCCTTTCTTCTTTGTGCTTCCGATCTCCATCTTCAAGCACGAACATGATCTCCATCATCACCGGCATTGCATCAAGGTCAATGACGCTCCTCCATGGTTGTCGTCCACCGGCTTCAACTATTACAACTACTTTGAATAGACACGCGGGTCTTAACATAAATTAAAGACAACCATATGGCTCCTGCCGGTTGCCAACTTACAATAAGGAACATTGCATACATCAAATATAATCACAATCATGGCCATATCACATCACTGCACACCCCTGCAAAACAAAGTTAGACGCCTCTACTTTCTTTGCATATTTTACGTGGTTTGGGGCTTTCAATAAGTGTCGTTCTAACTTACGAACAAGAACCACAACGTTGATACTAGCATTGTTAATCACCCGTTGTAAATTGGATCTTAACCATGCTAGGAGAAACAGGCACCCGCAAAGCCACTTATGCAATACAAGTTGCATGTCAAGCGTGGAGCAAGTCTCATGAACGATGTCATGTAAGGTTAGCCCGGGCCGCTTCATCCCAACATACCGCAAGATGCAAAGTACACAAGAAGCAATCGACAATAAAAGCATCAACGCCCACAATTACCATTGTGTTCTACTCGTGCAACAGATCTACATATAGACACGGCTCTGATACCACTGTAGGGTTTCGTAACATGGAAAACAAAAAAATTCTATCGCATACAAACAAACAAGCCAAGATCTATCTACTAGATTGTAGCAACGAGTCGATGGAATAACTTACCCTCGAAGATTCCAAAGTGTTTAACGAGAGCGGATTCTCGTGGGTGATGTAGTCGTACTCTTCCCGATCTCAAGATCGCGTAGACGATCCTTCCGGCGCTGCGTTCCGGCAGCGCTCCCGCAGTCGATCACACGTTCGGTACTCGACGAAGACCTTCCTCTCCCTTGTTCCAGCAGGCAGCGGAGGTTGTAGCACTCTCCTCGAGATTCCGGCAGCACAACGGCGTGGTACCGGAAGTAGAGGGGAGATCCCGCAGGGCTTCGCCTTAAGCCGGAGCGAGTATGGTGGAGTATGAGAGAGAGCTTTAGTGGTCTAGGATTTAGACACACCAATTAGAAGGCTCTAAACCGAAGGCTAGGGCAATTAGAAGCTCTAAACCAAAACGGCTCTAAACCGGAGGCTGTGGCTAGGGTTTAGATTTAGAGGATAGGAACTTGTGTGTGCTAGGAGGGATCCCTGCCCCTCCTTATATAGGTGGAGGGGCCGGCCGGCCAAGGGGAGGGAGGGGAGTCCCTCCCCAACTCGGCTTGGGTGGTGCACAAGTTTGGGGAGGACTCCCTCCCCAACTCGGTTTCACCTCCTCCTCTTTTCCCACTTCCCAAAATTGCCGTTTGACTTTCAAACTAGCCGTTTGACTTTTCAATTTAGGATTTGATTAAACCCTTTATTTTGGACAGCGAATACACTTAGTACATGATGCAATCATTCCAACTTGCAATGACACATTCATGTACCCCTTCCCCTCCGGAGTGTCGAACATTCCGGAACCTTCTAGAACATTCCCGATGAAAACACCGGAATCATTCCCGAACTCCGAAACGGAACTTTCCTTATATGAATCTTATTCTCCGGACCATTCCGGATCACCTCATGATATCCCGGATCCCATCTGAGACTCCGAACAACATTCGGTCTCTTTCTCATAATACCATAACTACTCAAACAACGTCGAATCCTTAAGTGTGTCTCCCTACGGTTCGTGAATTATGCGGACATGATCGAGACACTTCTCCGAACAATAACCAACAGAGGAATCTGGAAATTCATATGGCTCCCACATATTTCTACGATTACTTTGCGATCGAATGAACCACTTACATACGAAACCAATTTCCCTTTGTCTCACGATAGTTTACTTATCCGAGGTTATGATCGTCGGTATCTCTGCATACCTAGTTCAACCTCGTTACCGATAAGTACTCTTTTCTCGTTCCCGTGATATGTGATCCCTTGTGAGCCAGTCACATGCTTGCAAGCTAATTGGATGACATTCCAGCGAGAGGGCCCAGAGTATATCTATCCGTCATATGGATGGACAAATTCCACTCTTGATCCATGTGTCTCAACCAATACTTTCCGAACACTCAATGCCACCTTTATAGCCACCCAGTTACGGTGTGGTGTTTGATGTCATCAAAGCATCCATCCGGTAAAGGTGATATGCATGATCTCATGGTCGAAGGAATTAGGTTACTATGTATCAGAAAGCATATAGCAATTGAACTATTTAAATGACTTGATCTTTATGCTACGCTTATCTATAGGAGTATGTCCACCATATCATTCTCCTAACGATATGATCTTGTTGTTGATAACATCTCAATGTTCATGAAAGGGAAACCACAATCATTTATCAACCAACAAGCTAGTGATGTATAGAGGCTATACTAGGGACTTCAAATTAAGTTTACAAATCACACAAGTATCAATGTTTCCTTGTTAATACTATTATAGCATGAATGTAAACATTTATCATAAACACAAAGATATAATAATAACTACATTTATTATTGCCTCTAGGGCATATCTCCAACACCTTCTTTAAAAACTCTTGGATTGACTTTCTTGCTGTGATATCATCGGAGATCTTGCTGATAAATATCTGATCTTGATAATGCCAATTCCCTGGCTTCTTCTAGCAAATCGACATCGTCTTTCCGAGCTACCTCATTTACCTCAGCGGTTGTATACTGGGTTACTCTTGGCGAATCATGTATTATGTCGGCTGGAAGCACAGCTTCTGCCCCATATACCAGAAAAAATGGGGTATACCCTGTTGACCTGTTTGGGGTAGTTCTGAGGCTCCATAGTACTGCTGGTAGTTCCTCGATCCAACATCCTGTCGACCTTTGCAGAGGTTCGACAAGCCGGGGTTTTATTCTGGACAATACAAGTCCATTTGATCTTTCTACCTGCCCATTTGATGCCGGGTGAGCCACTGAGGCGACATCTAGTCTTATGTGTTTTTCTTGGCAGAATCTAGCAAAATCCCCTTCAGCAAAGTTTGTGCCATTGTCTGTAATAACACTATGTGGATAACCATATCTTAAGATAATATCTTTGAGGAATTTTACTGCTGTTGGTCCATCACATTTTTTATTGGTTTTACTTCGATCCACTTTGTGAACTTATCCACCATGACTAAAATGTGAGTCATTCCGCCTCGGGCTGGCTTGAATGGACCCACCATATCCAAGCACCATACAGAAAATGGCCAAGTAATTGGTATTGTCTTTAACTCGGACGATGGCATATGTATCTTGCTGGCGTATCTTTGGCAACCATTACATTTTGCTACCAATTCTTCCGCCTCTTTCAAAGCCGTCAGCCAATAAAATCCATGCCTGAATGCTTTGGCCACTAAATCTCTGGACGAGGCGTGATGCCCGCATTCTCCCTGATGTATATCTAGGAGTATTTCCTGGCCTTCTGCCGAGTCAACACATCTTTGCAACACGCTTGTGACGCTTCTTTTATACAGCTCATTGTTTATGATTGTATAAGCTTTTGCTCTTCTTACTGTCTGTCTAGCCAGTACCTCATTACTCGGCAAGATTGAGTCCTTAAGGAAGGAAAATATGGGTTGCGCCCATGTCGGCATGATTTTCTCTAGTATAATTTCACTATCTATTTCCATATTTTCCACTGACATAACAGCTTCGGATTTATCTATATTCATTCGTGTGATGGTCGGGTTCACTTTCAGAAATTCCGGGTTGCATTCTTTGTCAATTTACATTGGCATACTACCTTCTCTTGATTCTATCGAGATATGAATGGACTCGGACTCTGGTGATGGTGTTATCGATGGTTTTCTCAGGTGCTCTAGGGCGATACCCGGGGGAATTGATTGCCTAGTTGATCCGAGTTTTGACAGCGTGTGTGCAGCATCATTTTCTGCCACAGGTATATGATGAAACTCACATCCATCAAAGTATCCACTGATTTTTTGCACATGGAATCTATATAGGGCCATATTCGCATCTAATGCATCCCAATTGCATGATACTTGCTGCACTACTAGATTTGAATCCCCGTAGCATAGGATCCGACGTATACCAATCTCTTTTTCCACCTTTAACCCGTGGACGAGTGCTTCATACTCGGCTACATTGTTTCACGCGGCGAAATATATTTGCAGCACATATTTCAGCTGATCTCTTTTCGGCGAAGTTAACACTATTCCTGCTCCCAAGCCATTTCTCAGCTTGGATCCATCAAAATGCATTGTCCAATAATTTGGATCTAGTAATGGTGGCTCATATTGTACCTCGGCCCAATCCACAAAGAAGTCGGCCACCGCCTGAGATTTGATTGCATCTCGCCTATCGAATTACGGAGCATAAGGTGATAACTCGATTGCCCATTTTGCTATTCGGCCACTTGCATCTTTGTTGCTCAATATCTCGGCTATGGGCGCTTCACGTGGCATCCCGCAAAAACCACTACTAGAAAATCGCGTTGTTTTTGGTGCATTGCGTCATCCTGACCGCATGCTCATGTCATCATGCCACATTGCATTTGAGCGTCGTCATGTCATCTTGCATCTGTTTGCATAAAACTATTTTGAAAAGCCTGGTTTTGTTTTCCAAACGCCCCGTCTTTAATTCAAAACCAAAACCCGGGTCTCCGGAATATTTTGTTTCGTCTACCAACGGTTTGCAAAAGCCCTGTTTTAAATAAATAAAATATTTAATTATTTTAGGGGCAGCCGAACCGGGCCGATCCGACCCAGTCGACCACCCCCAGAACAAACCGGCCTACTCTAAACCTTTTTCCTACCCAATCCTATTCTACCCACTCTGCCTCCACCTCACCCCACCCATTAGCCTGCCGCCACCTCACCACTCCCTTCCCCTATCCTATCCTATGCCGCCACCTCACCAACCCCACCCCAATCCCCAACGCCACCACACACACACACCACCATGCCACATCCCCCAGCACCCACACCTCCACCTGCCGCCCGACCCACTCCCCCAGGCCCCACCTGCCTGCCTCCCGCAACCCCACCCCGACCCCGCTCCTGGCCCACAGCCCCACCCCACCGCCACCACTCTCCCTCTCTCCCTGATTCTGACCCCTGTCGCTAATCCCGTCCGCCCTAGACCCACCACCTAGCCTCGAGAGACCCAACATCCCCACACACCGAACCCGCACCTTCCTCGCGTCCCCATGGCGCCGCCGCTGCCAAGGACCCTCCTCCTCAACTCGCCCGCCGCCAGGGACCCCTCCCCCTCGATATCGCCTCGACCATGGCGTTGTCGCCTCCTTCCCCAGGGCGCCACCGCCGACCTCGCCTGCCTCCTCCCCGTCGCCCGTCTTTCGGCGTCGCCTGCACCAAAGCTCGACACCGACGCCCGCGGGCCCCTCTCCGGCTGTCCTCCTCCGCCGCCCGATCTCCGCTGGCAGCAGGCCTCTGCCCCGGCGTGCTCCTCCCCGGCCGAGATTCCCCGCACCCCTCGCCGCAGGATGCGTCGCCTCCGCCGGCCACTCCCTGCACGAGCGCGCCGCCCCTCTTCGTCGTGCACCTCCTCGCCTCCACCCACCTCCAGCCGCACCCAACCCTGCTCCCTCCTCTTCCGGCCGCCAGCAGCATCACCTCCGTTCCTCGACTCTCACCCGGCATCGTCCCGCGCTGCGTCAGCCTGGACCGCCGCGGCCACCTCAAGCCGCGTCTCCGCGTCGAGCCAGCCTCCTCTGCCCCTGCAGCCGAGCCCGCTGTCTCGTCGCCCATCTCCATTGTCCCTGCCGTCCCTACCGCAGCATCGCGGCCGACCCTCTGCTCTGCTCTTGCTTGGTTGCTGTCGTTGAGCCTCCTCATGTCGCACCGCAGTGTCGTATGACTGCGTTTTCTCTGATCTCCTGCTTGGCCTTGTTTGTGTGTGTTGCTGATGCAAGTCACATGTGCTTGCATTTGCGCATACCTATGTCGTTCATGCAAGTAGCAGGGTTCTTCCGCCCCTGGTTACCGACAATGATTTTGTTGTAATCTTCCTTTCGGCAAGATCTTCCGAGACTTGACTTCTGCTTCACAACCGAGCCTGATGCTGACAAGTGAATTTGGAACTGCCAAGATCTCCGTCCTAGAACCCGAAGACCGATATAGGACCGAGTTCTCTGTCATGGACGACAAGGTCATCTCCATGGAACCGAAGACCGAACCCGATAACCGCCAAGGCCGCTGACACGGATACACCGAGTTCTCCATCAAGGACACCAAGACCGTCGACATGGAACCGAATGACGTCAAGTTCTTCGTCCCGGCACGCCAAGTTCTTCCTCTCGAACCCGAAGACGCCGAGATCCGGGACGCCAAGATCTCCGCCGTGAAACGACAAGACCAACGACACGACCCGAGAACCGCGGATGCGACAAGATCGTCTCTCGGACGCCAAGTTCTTCGACCCCGGAGACCGATCCATCTGAACGTCAAGACCTCCTTCCGGACCCCAGATCCGGACCCTGAGACTAAGCCCCAGACCCCCGGAACCCAAGATCTGCCGAACCCAGATGTGTGATCCTAAGCCCTATTTTTATAATATGACATTATCAACTGATGCATATTAAATTGTTCATGCATGCATATTGGTGTGGTTTGGGGGCCTTATGCCGATTCACCTCATAATTAAATATGGAGGCCATATACGGGCGAATCTAGTCTAATAATGACTCCATTTAAATTTGTGTAGCGAACCGATGCCATGTTTCGATTTGTTAAGACAACATTTAAATTGCGGGGTATCTAAACAATTGGAACCACTTAAATATTTGCCGGGACCCCGGTTCCGCTTAATATGGCCTAATTGCATCGCATCCTTTGCCATGTCATACATCATACATGCATCATGCCCGATCTTTTGCCGTAGTATTAAATAGTGCATCCGGTGTTTCTTCTAGTGCTTTGCTTCTTCACTGATTAGGCCGATGAGTTGATGCGAGTGTCGACCCGATCTTCGGATGAACCTTCGACAATGTTTTCAGGCGAGCACCTCCCCCTTTCTACCTATCTTACTTTATAGTCTTTATTCCCTCCTGTTGATCTATTGCTATCTGTGTTGCGATGCTCTAGTTTTCGTACCCGTGAGTTCCCTTGCAGCCTTATATTGCCTTGGACACCTCCTATTACCTGTTGTTTGGTAGATAGTTGGACCTGCGCGTCGTAGTCGCTTGCTCAAGTGCTGTTGCGTGTCGTCAAGTACCACAGTTGTTGGAGTATTGCCGTGTGTTTATTGTTGGAGATGATCAAGACTTTAATTACTGTTTAACAACTAAAATTGAAGTAGGTAAATGCAGAGGCACAAGTGGGCAATAGATGTTATTTGGTTGTTAACCGTCCACTTGTGTCCCGTAGGACCCCGAGTACTTGATACCTGTTCCTTGAATATTCGCGCTATCCACATCCGGGAGGATTATGGGACCCCCCTGAGCCAGAGCTTGATTCATTCTTATTTCTTGGGGCCACAAACTAGTTTGAGGTTTTATTTACTATCATGTACTTATGCCATGCTTTACTTCTTTATTTACGATTGTGCGAGGAGCACCTGTATTGTTTAGGATCGTGACCCGTTTTCGCGGTATCGACAAGCCCAGTCACACTTTCGGGTTCCCAGTCGTTTACAGCCGGCCCCACAAACCTTGAGTCCGTCTCGAAGTCAGCTAACTTCGTTGCGGGTATACTTAATGAGGTGGCCCCCTGAAATATTTCTGAATATGGTGATTGCTTTGTCGTGAAGGCCTCGTTGGGTTTTGATTTGGTTTTTCCGAGGTTGATCGAGTGTGTGTTGCTATTTATGCACCCCTGCAGGGTAAAACTTTCTGAAAGCCGTGTCCGCGGTTATGGACGACTTGGAGCACAGTATCTCGATCATAGACAACTATAACTAAAGTAGTGCTATAAATTTGACTTTATAATGACTAGTAATCAGCTTCACTATAATGGAATGGCTAAATAAAATTGCCAACAATTGCTTGTTTGGGTTGTCGCTTGCTACCATTGTACCTGACTAGTAAATATTGCAACTATAACGGAATGGCTAAATAAAAGTACCAACAACTGCTGGGTTTTGGGAATATCTCATGCTAATTGTACCTGACTAGTAAGTGTCGCAACTACAACGGAATGGTTAACTAAAACTGCCCACTGCTTATTATATCAGGATGACTATCTATACCTGACTAGTAATTGCTGCAACGATAACTGAATAAATAAAACTGCCAACGGTGTGAGTTCCTCGTCTGGTCTCGAGGGGGAAATACCAGGATGGGTATGTTTGGTGGTAGTATCAGGTTGGTTCCGAATAGGTATTTCTTACCCCTCTCTGATAGCCGCTAGTTGTATCGAGTCTCTATAGGTTGTTTAGTGCATGCTGCGCTGCCGCTTCAGTCCACCATACCTATGTAGGCGAGGACCTCCGAATTCTAGTCTCGCCGTGTACTGGCCTCAGTACTGACCGCTCTCTCTTTTTCCTTTGCCCTTTGTCGGCACCCCTTTTCGATTAAGCAGGTTTTGAGATCGACGTTGTTAGCAGGGTTACCCTTCCGGCTTGGCCTGGGCAGGGTTGTGGACGCCATTGGTTATTCTTCAGGGCTCTTAGCCCCATTTGCATCTTGTCCGTAGCTGGACGCTCTATCGTTTTCAAGGTGATTTGGATCTTTGTTCTGTATATATGTATTCTTGACTCATTGAGTCGCTGTTGTATATATATATATCTGTTCTATGGGTCCCATCGAGGACTGTTGTGTAATGTTATTACTTCGTTTTCCACCCGCACGCAAGTGCCTGGTGGGCACCTTTGAATCGTTTCTATGCGGGTTTGGCGGGAAGCGCTGAAACTTGCATAGGGCCGATTCTGAGGGTGTTACACTTCACAACATGTATACTCCATAAGCCATCTTTTGGTAGTGCGGGTAGTTCTGTTTTAAGGCAGATAGTACTTCGCTTAGGTAATATACCGGCCTTTGTATCGACTTATCACCTTCATTTCTTTCCACGACAACCACCGCACTTACCACTCTGTTAGTGGCAGCTACATAAAGTAACATAGGTTCTTTTGACAGTGGAGAGGCCAAGATTGGTGTTGTAACTAACATCTTTTTTAATTCATGAAACGCATTATCTGCTTGCGGTGTCCAAATGAACTTATCAGACTTTTTCATCAATTGATATAGAGGTTATGCCTTTTCCCCCAACCGACATACAAATCGACTCAGCGAGGCTAGGCTGCCGGTGAATTTTTTTACATCATTTAGACACCTCGGTAATTCCATTTTCTCCACTGCTCGGATTTTAGTTGGATTTGCCTCTATACCTCGGCTGGATACAAGGAAACTGAGTAATTTTCTAGCCGGCACAACGAAGGTGCATTTTTCCGGGTTAAGCTTCATTCGGAACCTTCTTAAGTTTGCGAATGTCTGCCGAATATCATCCAGGAGCGTTTTGCTCTCTTTGGTTTTTATAACCACGTCGTCTACATATACTTGTACATTTTTTCCTATCTGGTCATGTAGACACTTTTGCATGCATCTATGGTATGTTGCCCCTCCATTACGCAGGCCGAATGGCATGGTGCGATAGCAATAAGCCCCGTACGGGGTAATAAACGCAGTATTTATTTGATCGTCCAGATTTAATGGTATTTGGTGGAAACCAGAATACGCGTCTACAAATGACAACAACTCACAACCAGCGGTCGAATCAATGACTTGATCTATCCTAGGTAAAGGAAAAGGATCTTTCAGACACGTCTTGTTTAGGTTCGTGTAATCAATACACATTCGCCATACGACGGCTACATTTGGGTCATCCTTTTTCTTTTCTACTAATACCGGATTTGATAGCCAATCCGGATGAAGCACTTCCATGATGAACCCGGCCGCGAGGAGCCGAGCTATCTCATCCCCTGTTATTTTTCTCCTGTCTTCGGCGAAGCGGCGGAGAGGTTGCTTCACCGGCCTTGCTCCTGGCCTTACATGCAAAGAGTGCTCAGCCAACTCCCTCGGCACACCTTGCAGGTCTTGAGTTGACCAGGAAAAGATATCCCGATTCTCACGGAGGAAGTTGGTTAGCTCGCCTTCCTATTTGGCATCTAGGCCGGCACCAATCGTGATGGTGCGCTCTGGGAACTGCTCATCTATATGGACCTTTTTTGTCTCCTTAGTCGGCTGGAAAGAAACACTTCCATGTGGGTTGGCTAATGCTGGCATATTCAGCTGTGCTGACTGAGCGAGAGCCGCTACCTCCTGAATCCTTCTTTTTTCTCTTGCAATCACCAATGACTCGGCCATGTTTGATCCGGCCGAGGCACATTCCATCGACTTCCTGTAATCTCCTGCTACTGTTATCACCCCTTGTGGTCCGGGTAACTTCATTTTCAAGTAAGTGATGTGGCAGCTGCTCATGAATTTGGCCAATGTCGGCCGTCCGAGTAAAGCATGATAGCAACTTTCTAGGTCCACCACTTCAAACTCCAAATTTTCCGCTCTGCAATTATCCCTTGTGCCGAATAATACATCTACTCGGACTTTCCCAATGGGTTCTCACGAAAGTCCCGGCACTATTCCATGGAACGTGGTTCTTGTGGATTGCAGCATATTCTGCGCTATTCCGAGTTTATGCATCGTATCTTTGTACATGATATTGATACTGCTCCCATTGTCAATGAGTACTTTTGAAAATTTCACATTAATGTTGGGCCCTACAAATGTCGGATCTAGTATGAGTGCCTATGACCCTGGATTCGGCATTATTTTCGGGTGATCCTTTATGCTCCAGGTTATTTCCTGATCTGACCAAGGCACATATCTTGGTACCGCCGGCATAACCGCATTTACCTCCATATGCCAGTGTTGTACACTTTGCCTGTCTTGCTGTTCTGTTGTGAACACACAATATGATTGATGATGCTCTCTGTAATCATTACGTCCATTATTTCTGGGGTTTGCCCTTCCATCCTGACCTTGATTTATCACTTGATGCACTGCATCTCTCCGGTCCGAGTTATCATACCTCGGAGGAGGTGGGGGTAACATTAAATGCTGCGCATTTGCTCCGGTTAACTGTGGCTGTTGCTGTTGATGCGCTTGATGAGGAGGTGCTTGCATGCTCGTCGGGTTCCCCATTGCGTTTTTCATCCAAGCACACTGCCGAGTTGTATGATTAGCCGGCTTGGCCGGATTTGGAGTATGGAAATTACACGGTTGATCCAACATGGACTCAAACGTGTATTTCGGCATTTCCTGCCACTGCTTCTTCTGTTCTGGTGTCCACTGTCTCTTCCCTTCGTTCCTTGGCGTCCACTGCTGAGGACCATTTTTCTGCCGCTGACTGTTTCTGTGACTCGGCTGATCTTGCACTACCGCTGCCACCTGATTGGATGCATATTTGTACTCTTGTCTTTCCTCTCTTCTTCTACCTCTGAATTCGTTGTGCCTCGATGATCCGGCTGCATCTCTTGCATATTGATCCCGATGCTCTCGATGTTCTGCCGACATCAGTTCTGGTTGTGTCAGATCCCCCAAAGCATATGAATCTGCTATCCCGATGGTTTCTGCCAAGGTGGTCGGCATATCTCTTTGCCACCTCTGCCACAAAACACTGGCGTATCGGCAGCCTTGAGCGAACCAAGCTGTCGCTTGAGATTCTATAACTCCTTCACATGAGTTTCTAATGTTACACCACCGAGTCAAGAATTCTCTATCTGTCTCATTCGGCCTCTACTTGCACATAGCAAGCTGTTGTGGCCTGTTTGGTCTTTTGTAAGTACTGGTGAAGTTGCTGACAAACATCTCTTCAAAATCTAGCTAACAGTTGATACCGCCTGCTGGCAGATTGTTTAGCCATACCCTGGCTGGTCCTTCCAGCATCTGCTGGACATATCTTACCGCCCATCGCAAGTTTCCACTAGCTATCTTTACTGCAGTAGCATAGTCAATCAACCAATCCTGTGGTTTGGTGCTCCCATTGTATGTTTTCGTGCCCCTTGCCAGCTGAAAGTTCGGCACTGGTGGCTCGCCCATGATCTGAGGTCCAAAACATGCCGGACCAGGCGGACCCTGCTCTTCTAACAACTCGGATCGGTACAACATGTCCAGTTTTAATCTTGCATCATTTGACGACAAGTTTCTGTAAATGATTATTTCCTGTATTCCATAATGGTTATTTCCACCATTCCCTGCATACTCCATATCTGAGTAACCATCATTGTACCTCTCGTTTGCCTGATTATGGTGAGCAGGTCTCACTTCTCGCTCTTGCCGAGACCGAGGTTCATACCTCGGCTGAGGATTGGGCGGTGGGTCTCTCCTTCCTTCCGTCGGGTCATTGTTCTCATGATTTCCTCTTCCGAGGTCTCCATTACCTCGGCTTCCGTTGCCTTTGTTGGCACGGCCGGGGTTTCTTTCGCCACTGTTACCTCGGCTCCCATTGCCTCTGTTCTCATTGACTTTTCCGGCTACTTCCGGATCATACGGAACAATTTTCTTATTTCTTTTTCCTGAAGTTACTGCTCTATCTTTTCGCACGTTGTTTCCGGGTGAGGATGCGGCTGCCACTAATAGGTCGGGCGCTGCTCCAGCCGAATGAACCATACGCGAGGCTCCCGGTCTTGCCGGGTCAGCCCTAAGCATTTCTTCATTCTGCTGGTTCGCAATGTGTACCAGCTCATTCACTCTTTCTTGCTGTTTCTGCCGGGCTTCGCCGGTTAATCCTTCTAACTCCAATTCAGCGGCATTTGCCGCCCTTAGGTTTTTTGCCGGGATGCTATACCTCGGCAAGCTTAGATCAACTGAATCTGCCTTATGAGTCTCATGCTCTTTGTTGATATCATTCATGAGGTTTTTTCCTCTCAATCGTAATTCATCTACCCGCTCGGGGGGAAACATCTAGTTTATTTGCCTTGGCATACTCTCGCAGGGTCCTGTTTAAGGACTCCCGCAAGGCCGACACCTTTTTTGCCTCTACCAGTACTTTCTGCCTAGTCTCTTCTAACTCAGCCTAAGCATTAGCCGGATCAAGTATCGGCGCTACAGGCGTGGTCAGATTATCTATAGTTGCCTGGAGAATATTTTCTGGTCTTTCCAGAGGTGGCCATCTTACCCTTGCTGCCTTTGGGGTTGTCTCCTGCACCTCGACTGACTTGGCTGCTGACGGATCTACCTCGGTGGGATGTGGAGCTGCTTGCTTTGTGGTCACCTGTCCTCCCGCCGCCAGTTCCTTGCTTGATCCGACGCCTGCTGCTGTCGTCTGTGCCCCGGCTGCGACCATCACCTTGACGCTGCCGACGGGGCGTGCTCCACGCGAACCATTCGCAACGCTGAGGGGAGGCTCTCCTGCATCAATAACTAGGTGAGGATAAACGCAGGAGGTGTCGACGCCGACGTAGATCTAGTGCGTGCCTAAGTTGATGAAGACGCCGTTGCGCGGTGGAGCTTTTCTCCTGAAGCTGCCTGCGTTATCGCTGACGTAGTCCCAGAGATCAAATCTCTGGACTAAGCCAGAGACAACGCGCTCGCCGGTGGACTGAAGTTTCCCGTCCGGATCTTGACTCCAGCTAGCACCGCTGCTGGCCCCACGGTGGGCGCCAACTGTCGTGGTGGTGGCACGACAGATGCCATGGGTAGGCTAAAGTATGGGGCCAATGGATGCTAGAGGGATCCGGGGAGGGAAGATGTAGTTATCTCTACACTCAAACAACTAACATGCAGATCTTTATTTCTCTTCTTTGGGTTCACAAGTGCTCCTCGAGTTGTTTGCAGGAAGAAGAGAGCTACTATACGAACCTTACGGCGTAGAATGAATCGATCCCTTCTCAGGAGCCTGCTTCTCCCCCTTATAAAGGGGTGCCTTGGTTCCTCCTAGGGCTGACGTGGCAAGCATATTCGAGGAATATGCTTGTCCTAATATGGTAACTCGGCGACCCTCTTTCCGTGTCCCCCTTCTAACAACGGCAATGTTCTAGAGAGCCCCACCTGCGCGCCTCGGGCTCCATGACTGTCACCTCTGTGACCTTCTTCTGCCCTTCTGCTGCTCTGCTCCTTGTCCTTTGTGCTTGGCTCTGTTCAGATTCTTCCTAGCTAGCGACTAGGGTTTGACTATAGGCACCTCCTTCTCCTGCAAGCTTCGTGTTACTCGGCCTTGTCTCGCATAACTCGGCTTGGCCTTCACCTGTATTCAAGTTAGTCAGACTTACTCGGCCGACTTAACTCATATGTCGGCCAGATAAGGTGTTTATCCTTCTGTAGCTGTCATGGCCTTGCTTAGCTCGGCTGACTCTTACATGACTCGGCCGATATAAACAGTAACTCGGCTCATGACAAGGGAGACTCCTTTCGTCTTTCCCCTGTCTTGACCCTATCCGGGGTCACCTCCCCAACAGCCCCGTCTCCTATTTCCTCGATATTGCGCCTCCTATGCGTGTGGAACCTGTGGAAAACATGAATGGGGTTGTCTTCAACGCCTTGGCTCCCTCCCTTTCTCTGGTGAGAAAGAACTGCCACGGCCACACCAACTTCTGGCGTGCTCGGCTAACGACAAAGCAGCGTGTGGACGTTGATATCTGGATCACTTACTTCCTTCCTATCCGATTGGCCTAGCGCCCCTCTTGAGTTTTATTTTATTTCTTGATTTTGTTGTTGTTTGAGTCTATCTCCTTGCACTAGATGTAGTCCCCCTCCCTACTTGTTCATTACTTTCTTGTGAGGAGGTTATCATTTGTTAAAATCATAACTGGATCCGCTCTATTGCGAGGGCTTAATACTCCTACCCAACTTGTTCAGTACTTGTAGATCTGGGACATCCTCCAAGAAACCTTGCTGGCCCCTTAACAACGAGAGTCCATCACATGGACCTTGACCGTGGAATGATCCTATAGTGCTAGCTCCGCTTATCATGTGCAATTTCGATTCAAGGCCTAAAAAATCTAGAACGCGCACGCTGAGACAAAGTGCAAACTTTTCCTCGGATTGCCCTGCACGGGAAATTACTCATCACAGCACGACCCCCCCCCCCCCCCCCTCCCACCCCACATGCATACTCTGCCGAAGCGCTCCCGAAACGACTGCCCACATATGCAAGGAGTGCCCTTTCACTTGGCCGGTTTGGAACACCACCCAGAGCTTAATGACAACATCTGGGAGTAATGGACACAACTTCCCCTCCATTTCTGAATGATGGGACAATTTAATTTTGGGAAAGCCCAAAAAGAGCAACGACGACTCAATGATTGCCTTCTATACGTTTGGTGGAATGCTTAGAAGAAAAGGAATCACATGATCTTCGCCAAAAAACGTCTAACTTATGTTGAGGTCGCTTCCATCGCCACAGTTGACATCCCTCACAGAGAGTGCGCTTTTTGCCGTCTTCGTGTAGCTGAGCCTGACTAGGTTTTTTTCTTTTCGCGTGGTTTCAGTATGTTCCCACCTTAATTTGATCATGCCCCTTGTACAGTTAGCGTTTGGGTTTTCCCCTCTTCTATTCGATGAATAGTCAGTGCTCCTGGTTGTTTAAAAAAAATGTTAAAATCACGTCTCTGACCAATGTGTACCAAAGGTAAATTCTCATTTTGATAGGGATTTCTAGCTACCAAATTTGTTTGTACATGGTGCGGTGCAGAGCGTCGAATTCGTCTAGGACGTAGTACGTGGCCCGTGGGTGAACTCGCCGGTCGCACGACAAGGACGCTGGCCGGAAGTCTCGCGTGGAACGTAGCAGGAAGGAAGAGCCGTGACGTGTCTCCCCATGCAAACTCGGCTCGATCTGACAGATTTTTATCCTGGGCATCCAGCGGGCGGCCAAGCGAGCTCTGTGCGCCAACCAAACCAGCAGACATGACGCCTCCTCCGCCCACCACACTGTCACGCCCCTCCCTCCCCACGATCTCCGCCGCAGCAGCTCAACGCGTCAAGAGCTCTCCGGCAGCGGCAGCGCGTGGCGTCCGGTGGCATGGGGTTGGCACCCACAGCAGGAGGCAGCGGCGGCCAGGGAGGTGCTGGGCGGCGGTGGTGGAGGGAGAGACCGGCACGCAGGAGGCGGACGGCGTGCTGCTCCCCAAGGAAGGGGGCGAAGCGGCGGCGGACGGGGCTGCCAAGTACGACTGGCAGGAGGAGTGGTACCCGCTGTACCTGACCAAGGAGGTTCCCGACGACGCGGCGCTGCCGCTCACCGTCTTCGACCGGCAGCTCGTGCTCTACCGCGACGCCGACGGCGTGCTTCGTTGCCACGAGGACCGATGCCCGCACAGGTGCCTGCCGTCGTCGTCTCTCTCCCTGATCTGAAAATTCTTGCTCATTTTCTGAGCCTTCCGTCTGTTGATCGTGTCTGTCAGTATGTGACCCAATTGGTACGGTACATCAAAGTTCACAAAACCCATCCTTCATTGGGGCAGATTAACCCTTCATGTTCCATAGCTAAGCTTGTTTATGAATGACATAGCTGGTTGCTCACATGATCAAAAACATGGGTGATCGTCAGGTTAGCGAAGCTGTCCGAAGGGCAGCTGGTCGACCGCAAGCTGGAGTGCCTCTACCACGGGTGGCAGTTCGACGGGCAGGGCAAGTGCGTCAAGATCCCACAGGTCTCCTAACGGTCATCACTTAACAGTTGTGCACTAATTTCATTCTGGAGTATAACTGTATAAGGATTCAAGAATTAACCTTGGCCTGTACTACATGCGCAGCTGCCTGATGGCGCCAAGATCCCGCGGAACGCGTGCGCGCGCAACTACGAGGTGCGGGACTCGCAGGGCGTGGTATGGGTGTGGATGTCGCCGTCGAACCCGCCGGACGGCAAGAAGCTGCCCTTCTTCGAGCCGTACGCTCGCCCGGGGTTCACGGACCTCTCCACGGTCCACGAGCTCCCCTACGACCACTCCATCCTGCTGGAGAACCTCATGGACCCGGCGCACGTGCCCATCTCCCACGACCGCACCGACTGGACGGCCAAGCGGGAGGACGCGCAGCCGCTCGCCTTCGACGTCGCCGAGCGCACGGCGCGGGGCTTCGCGGGCCACTGGTGGCGCGAGCGGTCCCCGCACCTCCGCAACG
Organism: Avena atlantica; assembly: GCA_910589765.1. NCBI lineage: Eukaryota > Viridiplantae > Streptophyta > Magnoliopsida > Poales > Poaceae > Avena > Avena atlantica. The sequence goes on from OU342738.1 coordinate 290,690,112, forward strand.
CGCTCCGGTTCGAGGCCCCCTGCGTGCTCACCAACACGCTCGAGTACACGGACAAGGACGGCAAGGAGCAGTGCTTCTCGGCGCACTTCCTGTGCCGGCCGGCGGGGCAGGGGAGGGCGATGCTGCTCGTCAGGTTCGGGTCCACGGCCACCTCGCCGCTCACCAAGATCGTGCCCAGCTGGTACCTGCACCAGAACGCGTCCAAGGTGTTCGAGCAGGACATGGGGTTCCTGTCCTCGCAGAACGAGGTGCTCATGAAGGAGAAAGTGCCCACCAAGGAGCTCTACCTCAACCTCCGGTCGTCCGACACCTGGGTGGCGGAGTACCGGCGGTGGATGGACAGGGCGGGGCACGGCATGCCGTACTACTTTGGGCACAGCACGCTCAAGACGCCGACGTTGCCGGCCGTCGTGGAGCAAGCGCCGGCGGGGGCCGTGGCGGGGATATCCGCGTCGTTCCCGGCCAAGGGCGGCATCGGCACGCAGCACGCGCCCAACCCGACCAACAGGTACTTCAGGCACGTCGTGCACTGCAAGGGCTGCAGGGACACCGTCCAAAAGTACACCGCCTTGAAGAACGCCTTCGTCGTCCTCGCCGCGGTGGCGGCGGCAGCGGCCGTCCTGGCAGCGACGAGGCAGTGGAAGGCCGTCCTGCTGGTGTCTGCCGCCGTGCTCGCCGCGGCGTCGTATGCGTGTGGCTCGGTGGTTTCTCTGATTACAACCAACTTCATTAGGACGCACAGAAGGCTGTGATAATATTTGAACTGGCCGTGCATTATACTGTGATGAGTACTTACTAGTCAGGTAGAAATATTTCTTCATTTTAGCTCTTGTATATTGTATCAATCAATATATGATTAACATTTTGCTATCGAGTTGCATTATAGCAGCAGCGAGTATGTATTTTAACTGCTCAAGAAACCATGAACTTAGCACATATTTAACACTGCAGTAACCAACAGTTAGGAAAAAAGTACGGTTAAAGAAGACACCGTCAGTTTGAATTGAGACACTGTCAGTTTGAATTGATGAAATCATGTACTAACACCATTGTAAGTTTAAATGGCTTAGTTCATGATACACCCTTCTCAAGTAAAACCAACTTCGATATATATACAATCAAAGATCGTTTCTCCAATGTTCAAATACTGGCACAATGCCTGATGTCACAGATTATGTAGACCCGACTCTTGACAACGTTTTACACAAACACCTGCTCCTTGCCATGGGTTTGCTCACACAAGATCACATACCAAATACTTATAGTCACCTTAGCTATCACAGCCGACACGGTCGATACATGAGTGCACCAACAAGATGATGTCACCCTTAGCAGGTAAAGAGGTCGACCTAGAATTCCCTATCGGGGAACAGGATCGGAGCGACGAGAGACCAGATGAACAGACCAGCTGTTGCCCACTGGGTTGCTAACCTGACCCAGACAGATGGCCACCCGACATCAACAAGCTTCCCGCTCTCGCCAACTGAGGTCGACCAGCCAGTCAGGAGCATCGCCGAGTACATGCTTGCCAGGGAGAAAATGAGGTGGAAGAACGAGTAGGAATACGTCACTGGCTTTGCCACGTCCTTGGTTTCCTCCTCGTCAGCCTTGCTGAAGGGGAGCAGTGGCTTGTCGGCACCTGAAGAAACACCAACGAATTTAGCAACACACACTACATAATTAGTTTAGTAGCCAGGGAAGGCGATCTAACCGGCACGTGGTGAGTCTGGTGCTGAGAGGACAGTTGCGGAAGAGCCAGCACGAACAGCGGAATAGACCACAGAAAGGATGGTGGTGCACAATCCCAACGTAAGGCTACCAGTTGACATTGCTTTGGAGTGGTTGTGTAGCCCGTTGCACTCGTAGTCCCTTGGCTCACTTGAGAGTCCGCTGTAGCACAGGTAGGTACAGTAGAGGCCGATAACTGATGCAGGCAACAGGCTTCCATTGATCTGCCAAAATCATAAATCCAAATTTCATATTCAATACAGCAAAGAATTAATCCAGGGCAGATGTAATAGCATCAATAACTTTGTGTCACAGCAATAAGCTAAGTCCAAGACAAATTTTAATGGCAATTAACACAATGCACAAACACACATCATGTGAACTTTTCATGGTATAACCACAAGAAAAGTCTGGATCAAGCAAACACTAAAACAACCAAGTTACGAGACCAAAAAAAGTGACAATAGAATACCTTAGGGTGCAGCGCAACAATGGCGAATACAAACACAAGAATCAATGTGGAGACAATGAAGAACATATTGAGTCCGCAGTCCTGTCCTGATGGAGTGAACCAGTGAAAGAGTAGGCCCGAGAAAGAGAATGTTGCAATGTAACAAACAACCGAAACAACTAACAGAGCCATGTACCTGCAGTGATGAAGATGAAATAAATAAAAAACATATTTTCAGTGAACAAAAAACGCTCTTACATACTAATGGAAGCCCAGATAAAATAAGTGCGAAGACAAACTACTGACCAGAACTGTTCATCCTTAGCGACCCAGTTCTCATTCCACCCATGCACGAAGTCCAACAAAAGAACAACCTGAACAAGAAGGAACAGTCCAGATCCAAACTTGGATATCGATTCTGCAAAAATATACAACTAGAGTAAGCATCACCAACTTCGTAATGATGACCATGCAGCTTCAATAAATCCAAATAGCATACGTCACATATCAAACAATAGTCCAAAACACATTGACGGTGTAAATTGTCAAGGAACAGCAAAGAGTATCACTACTCTGATGGTTAGGGAACTACTGAGGACAGAAAGCCAACAGCTAGATTAAACTATAAACCAGCAAACCACTATCATTTTAGATAGAAGATATTTTTCCAAAATGTCAAGGTTTCACAATTCAGGTTTCATTTACCAAATAAAAAAAAGCAGGCATACATATAGTACGAACAAGTGAGGATTCTGCTAGCGGGAGCAAATGTTAATCCAAAATGTAGTTGGCTCATATCTAGCAAAGTGAAGGATGTGGGAGTACAAACATCCTTGAGATGAACATAAATGCAGCAGTGCCAACTTTTATTTCACAATTTCCTAATTCAATAGAAAGCTGGCCAAAACTGAGACTAACTATCATATACGTTTATCAACGGTTCTTTAATTTTATCTAGAATACGCCACTCCAACCAAGTGCATATCAAGATATGCCACAATTTCTGGGAGAACTGGTTTATGTCTTCATAACTCAGAACAGGTGTACCTACATTTGGTTTGCATATTATTAGTTACTTACTAAAGTTTCATTAATATTTTCGATTTAAGACTGATATTATTGTTTGGTTCAGGAAGTGGAGCAGGCTCTTTCCGCTCATTTTCTAGTGCATGTATCTCCTACGGTATTTTGTTCTTTCTATAAGTGCGTAACCTGTTCATCATCCAGGCGATTAGTAGCGGGTACCTGTCTATCAAATGTCATCCTAGCACGATTATGTTCACCATGTGCAATAGATATATCATGCAGTATATACACAAACAACAGACTCATCCTGCGGACGAAAAGTGAGGCTCACCGTAGAAGCTGACGACGCCGTTGGGCACGAAGAACATGAGGAATACGATGACGACCCAGCAGAAGATCTTGGCCATCCACCCTCCGTGGTGTACCTTGTCGCGCGGGTCCTTCTGGTCCTTGATGCCGGCCATGATGACGGCGAGGATGGTGAAGAAGAGGAAGTTTCCGAGGCTGACCCTGAGCACGGCGTCGGTCTCGAACCACTCGCGGTCCGGCGTCTTGCTGAAGTGGTTAATCCCTGCAGGCACGCACGCACGCACGATCGGTAAGGAAAAACAACCACGGTCAAAATCAAATCGCGCGAAATCGAATCGGGGGCGAGGAGGAACGAAGGGTTGGGCGTTCGTACATGGGATGGACTGGAGGAGGGGCGCGGCGACCTCGCGGAGCACCCATGAGGCGAGGAGGGAGAGCGCGAAGAGGCCGCAGTATGCGATCCGGGCGGAGCGGCGGCCGATGCTGCCGACGGCCGTCCGGCACGCCTCGCACGCGCACGCCGCGCAGCAGGACGCCAGGCACGACGCGGCCCACATGGTGGCTCCGGCGGGGGACGATCAGGTCGAATCGATCGGGAAGGATTGAGCTCGCGCGGCGCTTCTGGGTTCGATTTGGGGAATTTGTGGGGAACGCGTGTTGGGGAGGGGACGGCAAGGTGAGGAAAAGGAAGGGAGGAGGTGGATTCGGTTCCGAGTTGGTGTTTGCCGTGCCGGGCCGGTGGGGTTGGACAGGAGACCGGGTCAGATAATCTTTTCTGGCCAAATTTTAACAGCGTTATATTTTTACCGGGAAACCATACATGACCAGGGTTCCTTAGATAGTGAACATAAAAAGACTCAGAAAAATTATACTCCCTCCGTTTTAAAATATAAAATGTTTTAGTTTTGTGAAAAAATATATGTAGACTTCTTTTAGCCGGTAGATTCACCTCAAACCCCAGTAAACATACATATTAAAAAAAGTCTAGATTCATTTGTTTTATAAAAATAAAATATCTTATATTTTGAAATGGAAGAAGTACTTAGTGAGACGGACGTCTTTGGTTGCTAGCAGCGAATTTTCATCTCGTTGTCGCCTTTTGACCCTTGAGGGATGGGAGTGGTGGCTGTTTGGTTGGTCACATTCGATTTGATTGCCTCGTGATTAAAAGTTAGTAACACTCAAATTAAACAAGCTTTGACCGCAGTACACTTCTATACCATCGTCACTCTTCCTTTGAACCGAGATGGATATGGTAACACCACGGCTAGCGACGGAAGATGCATTCCATGTCCTCAGTATCGATGTGCTCACGCTTCCCTCGATGTCGCTGTCGCCTGACTGAATTAACTGCTCGCACGCAAGTGGTTGTTTTGCGGGTGTTCTCGTGCCACCTCTTTGACCACGACTTCGATGTCACCTCCGTCAACACCGGGGAGGACCACATGCTCGTGCTCGCCTAGCTACGGCCAGAGAGCGGCGGAGCGCTGCGACGTCAACAAGCAGGGGTCCTTCGAGATAGCCACCTTTTGGTCGATAGTTGCGGCGTCCTCGGATTTCAAGGTCAAGCGCACCGCCATGAACCTCCTGTCTGTGCGCCTCCATCTCCTTCTAAGAAATTTTTCTAGGATCATCACCAGTAGCTAGGCATCTTCATATTAGTCTCCATACATAAACAACTCACAGTATATTATTGTTCAAAAAAAACTCACAGTATATTAGAGAGCTACATATATATTCTTCTACCGATTCGAAAATCTTACAACACAAGAGTTGTGTGGAATGACGAGTTCTAGAAGTCTTCGAAAGAAAATTTTAGATGATTCACCGTAACTCCGTAAGGTACCAATCTAAAGAAATACTTTAAAAAAATTGTCAAACAAGAACACAAATATGAGAAGATACGGTTGATTTTTTGTTTTGGAAATAGGCGCTTTATTACTTAACAGTAAGTTTACACCCGGTCTCTGCATAACTAGGATGCACACAGCAAAGCAGTAAAACAACGAAATTATAAAGTAATGTAAAACAAAAAACACAGTTCTCCAAAGTAGCTAAGGAAGATCTATCCACAGCGCTTGCTGCCATCCATGTCGGGAGAAGATATCCCGCGCCGTATCCTCCAACCGCCTACAGCCCTGTGCAAACAAGTCGCATAACTTCATACGCTGTAGAGAAGTCCATGATCGGAGGATAGCCGTGGCTCGGTGGGAGAAGATACAATTTTATTAAAAATGTTGTCATTTCTACATAGCCAAAGCGACCAAATAGTGACAAGCGCTTCCACCCTAAATAAAATCTTATATTTATCCTCAATCCCATTCATCCAGTTGCCAAATATATTGACTACCGATCGAGGAGGAGATAAACCAGATGCTATTTGGATGATTGACCATACAGCACGAGCAAATTTACAATGGAATAATAAATGGCGTAGTGTCACATAACGGTGACAAAATACGCATTCAGTGCTACCATGCCAATTCCTCCTAACAAGATTATCTTTCGTGAGAATCACCCCTTTACGAAGATACCAAGCGAATATCTTCGTTTTAAGGGGTATCCTCATCTTCCAAATTTTACTATTGTCATCGACTGGAATATTAGGTTGGATCAAAGCTCTATAAAATGAATCAACAGAAAATTAACTACTATGTAGTAATTTTCATTTGAATTCGTCCATGCCCTCAGATAACTGTATCCTGGATAATTTTACTAAAAGATTATTCCAAGACACTAGTCTAGGACCTAAGAGACTTCTTCTAAAATACACATTAGGAGGATTTGGTTCCATTACCTCAGCGAGAGTATCCCCTTTGTGCCTAACAATCGAATATAGAGATGGATATTGTTCACGAAGAGAAGTTTGGCCAAGCCATTTATCTTCTCAGAACCTAATCTGTGAACCATCCCTAATATTAAAAAAGCCAAACCGGAAAAATGCTTTTTGGTAGCCATTAGCCCAGCCCAAAAATATGAATCACCTTGTTTCCATACCAGTTTAGACACCGCTTTTGAGCCAACATACTTCCTCCATAAAATGGTTTGCTAGACCCCTTCTTCGGTAAGAAGTTTGAATAACCATTTACCTAGTAATGCGGTGTTTTTGACTTTCAAATCATGTATGCCTAATCCACCATATTCTTTGGGTCGGCAAACGACATTCCATTTGGCTAGTCGATATTTCTTTTTCTCACTATCCCCCTGCCAAAAGAATCTTGAGCGGAAATAGTCCACTTTTGACAAGACACCTTTTGGTAGCTGGAAGAATCAGATCATATACAGTACCATGTTGGTGAGTACTGAATTAATGAGTACCAGTCTTCCACCGAGGGATAGCAATTTACCTTTCTAACTATTAAGACGTTTCTGAAGTCTTTCCTCAACGAGTTTCCATTCAGCAATCGTATCGGTATTACCAGATAATTGATTGGAAATTGCCCCAGACCACAGCCAAAGAGATCGGCATACAAGTGGGCTCGTCTTTAGCCTCGCCAAAACAATACAAGTCACCCTTATGGAAGTTTATTTTCAATTCAGATAGTTGCTCAAATGCTGATAGTATTAACTTCAGATTCTTGGCTTTCTCCAGATCATGTTCCATAAATAATATTGTATCATCGGCGTATTGAAGAATAGATAGACCACCATCAACAAGATGTGGTACCAATCCTTCAATTTGGCCCTCAGCCTTTGCTCTCTCAGTAAGGATAGCCAGCATATCTGCCACTATATTAAATAGTATAGGCGATAGCAGATCTTCTTGTCGCAGCCTTTTTTGGTATGGAAGTAATTACCTATGTCATCGTTGACATTTATGGCAATACTTCCACCAGACACAAAAGACTGCATAAGAGCACACCACTCTTTTGAAAAACCTTTCATACGGAGTGTTTGCTGTAGAAAAGACCAATTAACTTTATCATAAGCCTTTTCAAAATCAATCTTGAACAATACACCATTTAGTTTTTTGAGTGTAGTTCATGTATCATTTCATGCAGGATTACAACGCCATCTAAGATGTTTCTCCCTTGCATGAACGCAGTTTGAGAAGGGCGAACAACATGATCAGCCACTGAATTCAGTCTAATCGTAGCAACCTTTGTAAAAAATTTAAAACTAACATTAAGTAGGCAGATTAGACGATACTGTTGTATACGTTCTGCATTGTTAACCTTAGCTAATAAAATGTTGCCAAAATTTAACCTGAAGAGGTCCAGCTGACCAACTTGCAAAAACTCAAACAAGCGCATCAGGTCCACCTTGATAACTTCCCAAAACTTTTGATAAAACTCTGCTGGAAAGCCATCAGGCCCTGGCGCTTTGTTATGTTCCATTTGTAAGACAGTCTTCTTAACCTCCTCCTCAGTATAAGGAGCAGTCAGAAAATTGTTTTCCTCAATAGAAACCTGCGGAATATCCTCCGTCCGGGACTCATCCAACGAAAAGGAATTTTTTATTGGTGCCCCAAACAAGGATTTATAGTAGTTGGTAATATAAGATTTAAGATGATGTTGTCCTTCAATCGTCCCTTCATCCTGAATTAGAGAATGAATATGTTTCTTCTTATGCTTGCCATTTGCAACAGCATGGAAGTATCTTGTATTCGCGTCTCCTTCAAGGATGAATTTAGCTTTAGAACGTTGGTACCACTTGAGTTCTTCCTCACGCAGAAGTCTGGAAATTTCTGCATTATATTGGTTTTTAAGCTCAATCTCTTGTGCAGTCAATAACCTAACCTCCACTGAAGCCTCCAAGTCATTAATAATAGAAGAAAGCCGTATTTTTTTCCTTTTTAAGAATACCAGCAGTATGTCTAGCCCAACCACGAAGGAATTTGCGCAAGGCGCGCATTTTGTTGTTCCAACGTTGTATAGGTGTGCAACCACTAACTGGTTTTTTCCAAATAGCCTTCACCAGATCATAAATATCATCTCGATCAATCCATCCCAGTTCAAACTTGAAGCTGTTTTTGGATTTTCGTGGTGGTGCACCGACAAATAACAGTAATGGAGCATGATCCGACAAAGCCTCAATACGCTCTAGAGCGCGAACAGTTACCATCGGAATTTTTTCTTCCCATTCGGTATCCATAAGCACACTGTCTAATTTTTCGTATGTAGGCTCCGGAAGACTGTTAGCCCAAGTAAATTGTCTTTCTAACATTGTAACCTCCCTTAAGTCCAAGTTGTTGATGACAGCATTAAACATGAAAGGCCAATGTTCATCAAACCGGCCCCGACTTTTCTCATGAGGGAATCTTAGCAAATTAAAATCCCCACCTATAAGGATAGGATAGGGATTTTCCTTATCTAGATTTACCACCTCACGTAAAAAACCAGCTTTGTAAACATCCTGGACAGCCCCGTATACAGCGACTAGAGACCAAACGAAATCATCAGCCTTGTTCCGGATATGGAGTTTAATAAAAAAATCTCCAACCGAACTGGCTAAGATTTCCATAGTCTCATCTCTGACGACTAACAGGATTCCCCCGAATCTCCCCCGCGGCGGACGTGATACCCATGTAAAATCCACTCCACCAGAAAGGCGATTGAGTTGATTTTGTGAGAAATCACGTCTACCAGTCTCAGAAATACCCAAAAAAACCAACTTATAATATCTCACACAATCGGCAAAAAACAAATATTTAGCCAAGTCACGAAGACCTTTGCTATTTGAGAACATGCCATTCATTGAGAAACAATTGGAGGTTTGGATACACGTGACCTCTTACGGGACTGTTGGCTCTTTGATTTCCGACCAGAAGCTATAAGATCATATAATGAATCCAGCCCAGTCTCATCAAAGCCCACATATGATACTTCACCAACTAAGTGAGATAAGAGTTGACCATCTACTATGGCATGCAACTCCTCCTCCTCCATTGGTGAAGAGACAGGAACAACAGAGATTTTAGGAGTAACTGTTAGACGGTCAACCTCCATATGTCTCAAAACAGAACTAAAAAGATTAACTTCACTTATAGATCTACCCAAACTAACACCAACGTTAGCCAGCTTATCCATAATAGAGTTATTGGAGAAAGAAAGAAAAGATTTAGAGGATATACCTGGGGTGTCCAAATTCTGCTCCGCCTTCCTACGCATGGCCTTGCCCAAGGAGTCCTCATCCATGGCGGAGCCGCGGAGGCCCCCAGAGCATCGACACCATGACGAGAACTCCTGCGAGCTGGGGTCCCAGCTACGAAGGTAGGACCTTCTATGGCAGGGGACAAACCCAACCCCTCCTCGGTCAGGTCAATCCCCCCGGTCACAGGTCCACCATCTGAGCTAGAGCGCCCCTCCATGCCCTCCGGGCAAGCACCATGGGATGGGCCTCCAGCAACCCGCGTCGTAGTCGAAGAGGGTTGCACCGCCAGGGAAATAGGTGAAGCACCCTCCGCCCCGGCAGCCAACCCGACAGCCCCGCGGTCGGCGAGCCCCACCTGGGCCAGCCTCCGCGCCGAAGACCCAGAGACGACCTCCTGCACGACCGGTACCACCTCATGTAGCACCGGATCCGCACGGATGGGAATAGAACGACCCAACATGTTCGGTCTCCCACGCGTGGGGGAAGCCGGAAGCGAAGAAACACCAGTCGTATCAAAAGAACCACAAGCCACATGCAAAGCCTCCTGAAGCTGAGAAGGAGAGACATGAGGAGAGCACAACACCGGTCCAGACCCGCGCAGGGGAGAGTCCAACGGAAGCGCCTCCAAAAGCTCCTTACCATGGGGAGTGGCAGGGTTAGCATTAAATGGAGTAACAACAAACAGTAGCGCAGGATCCGAAGGCACTGAACAGTCCGTCTGAGCACCCTGCCTGGTAGGCGACTGCGCCGAGCCACCCTGCCTAGAAGAGGTCGAGTAAGAGCCAGCCCCAACAGCCTGTGAGCCACCCCCCGTGTTAGATGTATCCATAGCATCTTCAGAAGGCTTCTCAGTCACATCATCATCCTGATCATCATCCCTCTTCCTCCATAAGAAAGGTGCAAACTCAGGATCTGGTACATAACCCTCTGGCTCCAAACGAAAACGAAGCTCATAAGCCTTGAGACCCACCACAGCATCAGTCACAATGTAATGTCATGTTGAATCCTGCAGCCTCAAGAAAACACTGGTATCTGTCATAGCAACAAGAATCCGAACGACACCACGCCTCCTCAAACTAAAAAGGTCCACATCCAAAGTAGTGCCCATGAGTCCACCGACCGCCCATAAACCCAAGAAAGACCGCAAACAATGTGGGACCCCCTCGACATGCAGCCAAACCTGCTACAGCTTAAGCTTATGGGGCACCTCCTGTGTCCGGTAAACAGAAAACGAGAGCTGAGAGGTGCTTAGCGGCACCGGCACCTGGATCCCATCCACCCTGTCCAAATCCTCCATCGACGGAAAACTCACAAGAAAGGCAGATTCTCCATAGGGCATCGCTTCCCACTTCCACTGACTACGGACTGGCCATCTCCTCGCACTCTGTCGCTGAACCACATCTGCAGGAACCATCGATACAGTGACCTGAACAAGAGCTATGGGGTCAAGTTGCCCCCCATATGGTCCCGCACCACAGAATCCGGAATCTGAGAAAACAAGGTCAACTCATTGCCAATACCAGACATCACGGGTGTAGGCCTTGGCTGCTTAAGAATGGGACATCACAAAGTAGGATGAGCAGAATTGTCATAAATGTAGCAAACATGAGCCACCTTACAGTCCTTAGTTGCATGCGTATTGACCGCACACTTCTAACACCGAACAGATTTCTGACTCTTCTTACCCACACCTGCAGAAACTGGTGCAACCTCGACAGTGGCCTCGGCCGGTATAACACTGTCCACCATCCCCAGAGGCCCGTACTGATATGACGCCTGCTGTCCCAACTCCTGAAAGGAAGGATCCGCCACCCCAGCGGGGTACCCATAATGCTGAAACTGAGACTGAGGCTGCTGAGGCACCTCCTCCTGATTTGCCTACACAAGGGGTAGCTTCTTCTTCATCTTCCACTTCTGCGCCGGAGCACCCACAACTCCGACCCCAACAGCAAACGGCTGGTGTACTAAGTTATGCCGATACATCCCATGCTGGGGCAATGGACCTCCACTAGGCTGGTGACCCCGAAAGGGTGGCTGCAACGGTTGCGACACAAAGTGTTACCGCGACGCAGAAAAACCAGCCCCAGGGACAGGCTGATACGGCGGCCGCGCGCTTATACCTTGATTGAAAGCACCCGACGGCGGCATCCCCGGTGGCCCGGCGAAGGTGGGCGGCCCATTGAAACCATACTGACCCATCGGCTGCTGCAACGCGAAGGCCGGCGGAGCCCCATAGGTCTGCTAGAAGGCGGCGATGTTCGACGGCCTGGCCCCCGGCATCGCCCCAGCATGCATCTGCTGCGCAGTAGCCCGGGGGGGTTGCACGCCATGTCCAGGAACAACAGGAGGGGGCGCCCTAGGAGGTGCCGCAGCCAACGCAGCAGGAGGGGGCGCCCTAGGAGGCACCGCAGCAGGTGAAGCAGCAGGCACCGACGAAGGCTGTTGGGGAGGTGACCCCGGATAGGGTCAAGACAGAGGAAAGATGAAAGAAGTCACCCTTGTCATGAGCCGAGTTACTGTTTATATCGTCCGAGTCATGTGAGAGTCGGCCGGGCTAAGCAAGGCCATGACGACTACAGAAGGATAAACACCTTATCTGACCGACATATGAGTTAAGTCGAGAAAGTATAACTAACTTGAATACAGGTGAAGGTTGAGCCGAGTTATGCGAGACAAGTCCGAGTAACACAAAGCTTGCAGGAGAAGGAAGTACCTATAGTCAAACCCTAGTCACTAGCTAGGGAGAATCTGAACAGAGCCAAGCATAAAGGACAAAGAGCAGAGCTGCAGAAGGGTAGGAGAAGGTCACGGAGGTGACAGTCGAGGAGCACGAGGTGCGTAGGTGGGGATCTCTAGAACATTGCCGTCGTTAGAAGGGGGACACGGAAAGAGAGCCGCCGAGTTACCATATTGGGACAAGCATATTCCTCGAATATGCTTGCCACGTTAGCCCTAAGAGGAACCAAGGCACCCCTTTATAAGGGGAGGAGCGGGCTCCTGAGGAGGGATCAATTCATTCTACGCCGTAAGGCTCGTGTTGTAGTCTTCTTCTTCCTGCAAACAGCTCAAGGAGCACTTGTAGTTCTTGTAAGGAAAAAGGAAGATCTTCATGTTAGTCATTTGAGTGTAGAAATCACTACATCTTCCCTCCCCGGACCCCTCTAGCATCTATTGGCCCCATACTTTAGCCTACCCATGGCATCTGCCGTGCCACCACCACGACAGTTGGCGCCCACCATGGGGCCAGCAGTGGTGCTAGCTGGAGTCAAGATTTAGACGGGAAACTTCATTCACACCGGTGAGCGTGTTGTCTCTGGCTTAGTCTAGAGATTTGATCTCTGCGACTACGTCAGCGATAACGCAGCAGCTTCAGGAGAAAAGCTCCACCGCGCAACGGAGTCTTCATCAACCTGGGCATGCACCATATCTACGTCGGCATCGACACCTCCTGCGTTTATCCTCACCGAGTTATTGATGCAGGAGAGCCTCCCTTCAGCGCTGCGAATGGTCCGCGTAGAGCACGCCCCATCGGCAACGTCGAGGTGATGGTCGCAGCCGGGGCACAGACGGCAGCAGCAGGCGCCGGATCAAGCAAGGAACCAGCGGCGGGAGGACAGGTGACCACGAAGCAAGCAGCTCCACGGCCCACCGAGGTGGATCCGTCCACAGCCAAACAAGCCGAGGTACAGGAGGCAACCCCAAAGGCAACAAGGGTAAGATGGCCACCTTTGGAAAGACCAGAGAATATTCTCCAGGCAACTATAGATAATCTGACCACGCCTGTAGCGCCAATACTTGATCCGGCTAATGCTCAAGCTGAATTAGAAGAGACTAGGCAGAAAGTGCCGGTAGAAGCAAAAAAGGTGTCGGCTTTGCGGGAGTCCCTGAACAGGACCCTGCGAGAATATGCCAAGGAAAATAAACTAGATGTTGCCCCCGAGCGGGTAGATGAGTTAAGATTGAGAGGAAAAAACCTCATGAATGATATCAACAAAGAGCATGAAACTCATAAGGAAGATTCAGTTGATCTAGGCTTGCCGAGGTATAGCACCCCAGCAAAGAACCTAAGGGCGGCAAATGCCGCTGCATTGGAGTTGGAAGGATTAACAGGTGAAGCCCGGCAGAAATAGCAAGAAAGAGTGAATGAGCTGGTACGCATTGCGAACCAGCAGAATGAAGAAATGCTTAGGGCTGACCCGGCAAGACCGGGAGCCTCGCGTATGGTTCATTCGAATGGAGCAGCGCCCGCCCTATCAGTGGCAGCAGCATCCTCACCCGGAAACAACGCGCGAAAAGATAGAGCAGTAACTTCTGGAAAAAGAAATAAGCAAATTGTTCCGTATGACCCGGCAGTAGCCGGAAAAGCCAATGAGAACAGAGGCAATGTGAGCCGAGGTAACAGTGGCGAAAGAAACCCTGGCCGTGCCAACAAAGGCAATGGAAGCCGAGGTAATGGAGACCTCGGAAGAGGAAATCATGAGAACAATGACCCGACGGAAGGGAGGAGAGACCCACCGCTCAATCCTCAGTCGAGGTATGAACCTCGGCAAGAGCGTGAAGTAAGACCGGCTCACCATAATCAGGCAAACGAGAGGTACAATGATGGTTACTCAGATATGGAGTATGCAGGGCGTGGTGGAAATAACCATTACGGAATACAAGAAAGAATCATTTACATAAACTTGCCGTCAAATGATGCAAGATCAAAACTAGACAGGTTGTACTGGTCCGAGTTGTTATAGGAGAAGGGTCCGCCTGGTCCGGCGTGTTTTGGACCTCGGATCATGGGCGAGCCACCAGTGCCGAACTTTCAGCTGGCAAGGGGCACGAAAACATACAATGGGAGCACCAAACCACAAGATTGGTTGATTGACTATGCTACAACAGTAAATATAGCTGGTGGAAACTTGCGATGGGCGGTAATATATGCCCCACAGATGCTGGAAGGACCAGCCAGAGTATTGCTAAACAATATGCCAGCAGGCAGTATCAACTGTTGGCTAGATTTCGAAGAGATGTTTGTCAGCAACTTCATCAGTACTTACAAAAGACCAAACATGCCACAACAGCTTGCTATGTGCAAACAAAGGCCGAATGAGACAGATAGAGAATTCTTGACTCAGTGGTGTAACCTTAGAAACTCATGTGAAGGAGTTATAGAATCTCAAGCGATAGCTTGGTTCGCTCAAGGCTGCCGATATGGAAGTGTTTTGTGGCAGAGGTTGCAAAGAGATATGCCGACCACCTTGGCTGAAACCATCAGGATAGCAGATTCATATGCTTTGGGGGATCCGACACAACCAGAACTGATGTCGGCAGAACACAGAGAGCATCAGGACCAATATGCAAGAGATGCAGCCGGATCATCGAGGTGCAACGAGTTCAGAGGTAGAAGATGAGAGGAGAGACCGGAGTACAGATATGTTGGAATTATGCCCTAGAGGCAATAATAAAGATGTTATTATTATAATTCTTGTTCATGATAAAGTTTATATTCCATGCTAGAATTGTATTAAGCAGAAACTTTAATACTTGTGTGGTTTGTGAACAACACCGTGTCCCTAGTACGCCTCTATGGATTAGCTTATTGATCAATGATGGTTAAGGTTTCCTAACCATAGACATGAGTTGTCAATTGATAATGAGATCATATCATTGGAGAATGATATGATGGACATACCCAAACTAAGCAAAGCAATTAGATCGTGTCATCGTGTTCGTCTTTGCGAAGCTTTTCTTATGTCAAATATTGTATTCCTTAGACCATGAGATAATACAACTCCCTGGTATCGGAAGAAAGCTTTGAGGTCATCAAACGTCATCCTATGAGAGGGTGATCATAAAGGTGTCTCTCAGGCGATCGGAAAGTATCTGTTGGGTTGTATGTATCGAGATGGAATTTGTCCCTCCCAAGTCGGAGAGATATACTTAGGGCCCACTTGGTAATCGATATCAACACCGCTTACAAGCATGTGGTTAAGGAGTTAATCACAAAGTGATATCGGATTACGGAACGAGTAAAGTACTTGCTGTGAACGAGATTGAACTAGGTATGACGGCACCGACGATCGAATCTCGAGCAAGTAAAATATCGCGAGACGAAGGGAATATATATATGGGATTGATTGAATCCTGGCATCATGGTTCATCCGATATGATCATCGATGAATGTGTGGGAGTCAATATGGGTGCCCAGACCCCGCTGTTGATTATTGATAGAAGATCATGTCTGCATATTCTTAAACCCGCAGGGTCACACACTTAACGTGTCTTGACGCTAGGATAGATTGGATAATTGGTTTATGAATTTTTGTTTGGAGTCTCGGATGGGATCCGGGACATCACGAGAGGTTCCGGAATGGTCCGGAGAATAAGATTCATATAAGGCAGTGCAGTTTTTGGAGTTCGGAATTGTTCCGGGTTAATCGGTATTGTACCGGAAGCTTCTAGAACCTTCCGGAAGGGGACCAACGTGGACCCACCTTCCGGGAGGGGGAATGGGCCTATGAGGGAGTGTCCTGGCCGCATTGGGCCAGGGGCACAAGGCCCCATAGGGCCCAGCCGATCCTATAGAGTTTAAATCGTTTAAACTAGAGATAGGGTTTCTAGAAGAAGGGAGAGTCCATGCCCCCCACTCCTTATCCTTTGGGCTTGGGGGAGGGGCTAGGGCTGCGCCCCCCTCTATATAAAGAGGGGTGGGGGCGCACCAAACCCCTACACCTCTCCTCCAAACCCTAGCCGCCTTGCTGCCTTCCTCTCTCCCTCCCGACTGTGTGTAGGCGAAGCCCTGCGGCAGAAATTCTCCACCATATACACCACACCGTCGTGTTGTAGATCCAATCTACCTCTCCACCATACTTGCTGGTCCGAGGAAGGAGGAGACGTCGAGGTGCTGCACGTGTGCATCTCACGGAGGCACCGCCACTTGTGGTGCTAGATCGCATCGGATCGCGAGGAGGAGAAGCGAGTACGACTACATCACCCACGTTCCGACGAACGTTCCGCTGTGCGAATCTTCAAGGGTATGAAGATCTAATCCAATCTCGCTCGTTGATTGCATCTCCTAGATTAGATCTTGGCTTTCGCTCTGTTCGCATCCGTAGAAAAATTTGATTTACTATGCCGCGAATCCCTTCAGTGGTATCAGAGCTAGATCTATGCGTAGATGTGTTTCACGAGTAGAACGCAACATGGTTGTTGCGGGCGTTGATGTTTTTGTTGCAAGCCTCTTGTTTGTGTTCTTATTATGACGCGGGATAGTGAGATTGAAGCGGTCCAGGCCAACCTTACGCGACGTCGTTCGCGAGACCGGCTCCGCACTTGACGTGTGGCTTGTTCCACACATGCGGCTGGTGGATGTCAGTTTCTCTCACTATAGTTGTCATGGGATTAACACCGGAGTTTGGCAACCATAATATCACCGTTGTGGCTTTTCGTAGGTAAGAATCGTTCTTAGCATCTACTCCCATAAGCCACGTAAAACATGCAACAACAAAGTAGAGGCGTCTAACTTGTTTTTGCAGGGAGTGTTTTCTGTGATATGGTATGGCCCAAGATGTGATGTGTATATTGTATGCGATGATCATGTTTTGTAATGTTTCACGACTTGCATGTCGATGAGTACACAACCGGCAGGAGCCATAAGGTTGTCTTTATAATTGTGTATGACCTGCGAGTCAACTTCTTATACGCCATGTAATAGTTTCACTTTATCGCTAAGTAGTTAGCAATAGTTGTAGTTGCTATTCGTGGTGGAGGCAATCATGGTGGAGTGATGGAGATCATGCCGGAACGCACAAGATGGAGATCATTGCGCGAAGATTGGCTATACCATGTCACATAAAGTTATATGCATGTGATGTTTATCCTTTATGTATCTTATTATGCTTAGATCGCGACGGTAGCATTATAAGATGATTCCTCACTTAAAGATCAAGATAAAAACTGTGTTCTCCCCAAGTATGCACCGTTGCGAAAGTTCGTCGTGTCCAAGCATCACGTGATGATCGGGTGCTATAGACTCTACGCTCACATACAACGGGTGCAAGCCAGTTTTGCACACGCGGAAATACTTGGGTCTAGCTTGACGAGCTTAGCATGTATATACATGGCCTCGGAACACAAGAACCGAAAGGTTAAGCATGAGTCATATGAATGATATGATCGACACTTTGTTATCCACCATTGAAACCACATCTCTTCTCGTGATGATCGGATTAGGTGTGGTGAATTTGGATCGTGTTCACTAAACAACTTGAGGGATGTTGAATTTAGTGGGAGTTCATCTAGTAATTTGATTAAGTTGAACTATTTATCATGAACATAGTCTAAATTGTACTTGCAAATACTGTATATCCCATGGCCAAGTCCAACTTCAACTTCAACGTTTTTGATGAGATAGAAAAGCTTAGAAACAATGGGTCTAACTTCACCAAATGGTTCCGCATTCTGAGAATCATTCTCGCTGGCGGACAAAAGGACTATGTCCTTGAGAAAGCGCTAGGTGACGCCCCTACTATAGATGCGCCGGCTGATGAAAAAGTTGTTTATCAGTCGCGCAAGGTGATTATGATTTGATTAAGATCGCCATGTTGTATGCTATGGAATCGGATCTTCAAAATCGTTTTGAAGAGTATCCCGGGCCCTTTGAGATTCTCGAGGAGCTGAAAAACATGTTTCAGACTCAAGCCCGTTCTGAGAGATATGAGATCTCTAAGAAATTCTTTAACTACAA
The DNA here is from genome assembly GCA_910589765.1 of Avena atlantica. NCBI lineage: Eukaryota > Viridiplantae > Streptophyta > Magnoliopsida > Poales > Poaceae > Avena > Avena atlantica. The sequence continues at coordinate 290,708,453 of OU342738.1, forward strand.
GATGGAGGAAGGGAGTTCTGTTAGTGAGCACGCCATTAAGATGTCGAGCTACACTCAACGCCTTGAGCAACTGGACTGCAAGATTCTAGAGGAACTCAAGATTGACACTCCTAGCAACAAAAGTTTTGTAGTTGATCACAATCAGATTGGTTCCACTGATATGATCACTGAGCTCTTCGCTAAGATGAAAGTGGCGGAGGTGAACATCAAAAAGAATAATCATGTGTTGATGGTCAACAAGCCCCCCACCTTCAAGAAAGGTAAGGGTGCAAGGAAGCCCTTCAAGAAAGGCGGTGGCAAGCGCATTGCCCCTGCTGAGAAGAAGCTCAGGTCTGGTCCTAAACCGGACACTGAGTGCTTCTATTGCAAGGATAAGGGTCACTGGAAGCGGAACTGTCCGAAGTACTTAGCGGACAAGAAGGCTGGCACCATCAAAGGTATATTTGATATACATGTTATTGATGTTTTCCTTACTAGCCCTCGTTGTAGTGCCTGGGTATTTGATACCGGTTCAGTTGCTAATATTTGTAACTCGAAACAGGAGCTACGGAATAGACGGCGGCTTGCGAGGGATGAGGTGACGATGCGCGTTGGCAACGGATCAAGAGTTGATGTGATGGACGTCGGCACGCTCTCCTTAGTTTTACCTTCGGGATTAGTTTTAAACCTTAATAAGTGTTATTATGTGCCTGCGTTGAGCATGAACATTATTTCTGGATCGTGTTTATTGCAAGACGGTTATTCATTTAAATCGGAGAATAATGGTTGTTCTATTTATATGAGTAACATCTTTTATGGTCATGCACCTCTTATGAATGGTTTATTTCTTCTAAATCTCGAAAGGGATGAAACACACATCCATAACATTGAGGCTAAGAGATGCAAAGTAGATAGTGATAATACTACTTATTTGTGGCACTGTCGTCTAGGTCATATTGGTGTAAAGCGCATGAAGAAACTCCATTCTGACGGACTTTTGGAGTCTCTTGATTTTGAATCATTTGACACATGCGAACCATGCCTCATGGGCAAGATGATCAAAACCCCATTCTCCGGAATGATGGAGCGAGCAACGGACTTGTTGGAAATCATACATACCGATGTATGCGGACCGATGAGTATTTCGACGCGCGGTGGATATCGCTATTTCCTCACTTTTACCGATGACTTAAGTAGATATGGGTATATCTATTTAATGAAACATAAATCTAAAACATTTGAAAAGTTCAAGGAATTTCAGAATGAAGTGGAGAACCATCGTAACAGAAAGATTAAGTTTCTACGATCCGATCGTGGAGGTGAATATTTGAGTTATGATTTTCTCACGCATCTTAAAGCAAGTGGAATCGTTTCACAACTCACGCCACCCGGAACACCACAATGCAATGGTGTGTCTGAACGCCGGAATCGAACCCTATTAGATATGGTCCGATCAATGATGTCTCTTACTGATTTGCCGTTATCATTTTGGGGTTATGCATTAGAAACCGCTGCATTCACTTTAAATAGGGCTCCATCTAAATCCGTTGAGACGACACCGTATGAACTGTGGTTTGGTGCTAAACCTAAGTTGTCGTTTCTTAAAGTTTGGGGATGCGAAGCTTACGTCAAGAAGTTGATGCCGGACAAGCTCGAACCCAAAGCTGAGAAATGCGTCTTCATAGGATACCCTAAGGAAACTATTGGGTATACCTTCTATCACAGAACCGAAGGCAAAGTGTTTGTTGCAAAGAACGGTTCCTTTCTTGAGAAGGAGTTTCTCTCGAAAGAAGTGAGTGGGAGGAAAGTAGAGCTTGACGAGGTTATTGAACCTTCTCTTGAATTGGAGAGTAGCGCAGCACCTGAAATTGTTCCAGTGCCGCCTGCACCAACAATAGAGGAAGCTAATGACAAGGATCATGAAGCTTCGGACGATGCTGCTACTGAACATCGCAGGTCGACAAGGTCGCGTGCCCCTCCTGAGTGGTACGGCAACCCTGTCTTGACTGTCTTGTTAGTAGAAGACAGTGAACCTACGAACTATGAGGAAGCGATGATGAGCCCAGACTCTGAGAAATGGCTAGAAGCCATGAAATCCGAATTGGGATCCATGAGCGAAAACCAAGTATGGACTTTGGTGGACCCTCCTAGCGACCGAAAGGCCGTTGAGTGCAAATGGATCTTCAAGAAGAAAACGGACGCGGATGGTAATGTTACCATCTATAAAGCACGGCTTGTCGCGAAAGGTTTTCGACAAGTTCTAGGTGTTGACTACGATGAGACTTTCTCTCCCGTAGCGATGTTTAAGTCCATTCGGATTTTATTAGCAATTGCTGCGTTTCATGATTATGAAATATGGCAGATGGATGTCAAGCCTGCTTTCCTCAATGGCAACATTGATGAAGAGTTGTATATGATGCAACCCGAAGGTTTTGTCGATCCTAAGGATGCTAGTAAAGTATGCAAACTTCAGCGTTCCATTTATGGACTGAAGCAAGCATCTCGGAGTTGGAACCTTCGTTTTGATCAAGTGATCAAGAGCTTTGGATTTGTTCCATATTGCTATGAAGCTTGTATCTACAAGAAAGTGAGTGGGAGCTCGGTGACGTTTCTGGTACTATATGTGGATGACATATTGATTATCGGAAATGACATCAACATGCTTAACGATGTGAAGAGTTATTTGAACAAGTGTTTTTCAATGAAAGACCTAGGTGAAGCTGCTTATATATTGGGCATCAAAATCTATAGAGATAGACAAAGACGCCTGATAGCTTTAAGCCAGAGTACATACCTAGACAAAGTTCTGAAAATGTTCAGAATGGATAAGGCAAAGAAAGGTTCAGTGCCTATGTTGTCAGGTAAGATATTGAGCAAGGCTCAGTGTCCAGCTACGGTAAATGATAGGGAATCTATGAGCAAAGTGCCTTATGCCTCGGCCATAGGTTCCATCATGTATGCCATGCTGTGTACTAGACCGGATGTGTCCAATGCTCTTAGTTTGACGAGCAGATATCAAAGTGATCCAGGAGTGGAACACTGGACAGCCGTGAAGAACATCCTAAAGTACCTAAATAGGACTAAAGAAATGTTCTTAGTCTATGGGGGTGATGAACAGCTTGTCGTAAAAGGTTACGTCGACGCTAGTTTTGACACCGACAAGGATGATTCCAAATCTCAGACAGGATACGTTTATATTTTGAATGGAGGAGCTGTGAGCTGGAGAAGCTGCAAGCAAAGCGTGATCGCGGGATCTACAGTGGAAGCGGAATACATGGTTGCTGCAGAAGCGTCAAGTGAAGGAGTTTGGATCAGAAACTTCATCACTGAGCTTGGCGTGGTTCCAAGTGCATTGCACCCACTGGAGATATTGTGTGACAACACTGGCGCCATAGCACTCGCTAAGGAACCAAGATATCATCCAAAGACCAAGCATATCAACCGCAAGTTTCATATAATCCGAGATTATATTGCAGATGGAGATCTCAAGATTAGCAAAGTACATACAGATCTGAATGTCGCAGATCCATTGACTAAACCTCTTCCACGTGTAAAACATGATCAACACCTCAGTGCCATGGGTGTGAGATTGTTGCCAGATGTAAACTAGATTATTGACTCTAGTGCAAGTGGGAGACTGTTGGAATTATGCCCTAGAGGCAATAATAAAGATGTTATTATTATAATTCTTGTTCATGATAAAGTTTATATTCCATGCTAGAATTGTATTAAGCGGAAACTTTAATACTTGTGTGGTTTGTGAACAACACCGTGTCCCTAGTACGCCTCTATGGATTAGCTTATTGATCAATGATGGTTAAGGTTTTCTAACCATAGACATGAGTTGTTAATTGATAATGATATCATATCATTGGAGAATGATATGATGGACAGACCCAAACTAAGCAAAGCAATTAGATCGTGTCATCGTGTTCGTCTTTGCGAAGCTTTTCTTATGTCAAATATTGTATTCCTTAGACCATGAGATAATACAACTCCCTGGTATCGGAAGAAAGCTTTGAGGTCATCAAACGTCATCCTATGAGAGGGTGATCATAAAGGTGTCTCTCAGGCGATCGGAAAGTATCTGTTGGGTTGTATGTATCGAGATGGAATTTGTCCCTCCCAAGTCGGAGAGATATACTTCGGGCCCACTCCGTAATCGATATCAACACCGCTTGCAAGCATGTGGTTAAGGAGTTAATCACAAAGTGATATCGGATTACGGAACGAGTAAAGTACTTGCTGTGAACGAGATTGAACTAGGTATGACGGTACCGACGATCGAATCTCGGGCAAGTAAAATATCGCGAGACGAAGGGAATATATATATGGGATTGATTGAATCCTGGCATCGTGGTTCATCCGATATGATCATCGATGAATGTGTGGGAGTCAATATGGGTGCCCAGACCCCGCTGTTGATTATTGATAGAAGATCATGTCTGCATATTCTCGAACCCGCATGGTCACACACTTAACGTGTCTTGACGCTAGGATAGATTGGATAATTGGTTTATGAATTTTTGTTTGGAGTCTCGGATGGGATCCGGGACATCACGAGAGGTTCCGGAATGGTCCGGAGAATAAGATTCATATAAGGCAGTGCAATTTTTGGAGTTCGGAATTGTTCCGGGTTAATCGGTATTGTACCGGAAGCTTGTAGAACCTTCTGGAAGGGGACCAACATGGCCCCACCTTCCGGGAGGGGGCATGGGCCTATGAGGGAGTGTCCTGGCCGCATTGGGCCAGGGGCACAAGGCCCCATAGGGCCCAGCCGATCCTAGAGAGTTTAAATCGTTTAAACTAGAGATAGGGTTTGTAGAAGAAGGGAGAGTCCATGCCCCCCACTCCTTATCCTTTGGGCTTGGGGGAGGGGCTAGGGCTGCGCCCCCCCTCTATATAAAGAGGGGTGGGGGCGCACCAAACCCCTACACCTCTCCTCCAAACCCTAGCCGCCTTGCTGCCTTCCTCTCTCCCTCCCGACTGTTTGTAGGCGAAGCCCTGCGGCAGAAATTCTCCACCATATACACCACGCCGTCGTGTTGTAGATCCAATCTACCTCTCCACCATACTTGCTGGTCCGAGGAAGGAGGAGACGTCGAGGTGCTGCACGTGTGCATCTCACGGAGGCACCGCCACTTGTGGTGCTAGATCGGATCGGATCGCGAGGAGGAGAAGCGAGTACGACTACATCACCCACGTTCCGACGAACGTTCCGCTGTGCGAATCTTCAAGGGTATGAAGATCTAATCCAATCTCTCTCGTTGATTGCATCTCCTAGATTAGATCTTGGATTTCCCTCTGTTCGCATTCGTAGAAATTTTTTGATTTACTATGCCGCGAATCCCTTCAAGATATGCATCCAACCAGGTGGCAGCGGTAGTGCAAGATCAACCAAGTCACAGAAACACTCAGCGACAGAAAAATGGTCCTCAGTAGTGGACGCCAAGGAACGAAGGGAAGAAACAGTGGACACCAGAACAGAACAAGCAGTGGCAGGAAAGGCCGAAGTACACGTTTGAATCCATGTTGGATCAACCGTGTAAGTTTCATACACCAAATCCGGCCAAGCCGGCTAATCATACAACTCGGCAATGTGCCTGGATGAAAAATGCAATGGGGAACCCGACGAACATGCAAGCGCCTCCTCATCAAGCACATCAACAACAGCATCCACAGTTAACCGGAGCAAATGCGCAGCAGTTGATGTTACCCCCACCTCCTCCGAGGTATGATAACTCGGACCGGAGGGATGCAGTGCATCAAGTGATAAATCAAGGTCACGATGGAAGGGCAAACCCTAGAGATAATGGACAAAATGATTACAGAGAACATCATCAATCATATTGTGTGTTCACAACAGAACAGCAAGACAGGCAAAGTGTACAACGCCGACATATGGAGGTAAATGCGGTTATGCCGGTGGTACCAAGATATGTGCCTTGGTCAGATCAGGAAATAACCTGGAGCATAAAGGATCACCCGAAAATAATGCCGAACCCAGGGTTGTACGCACTCGTACTAGATCTGACATTTGTTGGGCCCAGCATTAATGTGAAATTTTCAAAAGTACTCATTGACAATGGGAGCAACATCAATATCATGTACAAAGATACGATGCATAAACTCGGAATAGCGCAGAATATGCTGCAATCCACAAGAACCACATTCCACGGAATAGTGCCGGGTCTTTCATGCGAACCCATTGGGAAAGTCCGAGTGGATGTATTATTCGGCACAAGGGAGAATTGCAGAGCGGAAAACTTGGAATTTGATGATGGGGATATGCCTACCGGGGTATAACCAGCAGGACGTTTCCGACTGGCCCAGGAAGTGGCGAGTGGGCCTACAAGACGACGACTGGATCGAGGCCCGGTGTGGATCCAAGCGATTGGAAGCTGAAGGCCCAGGCAAGTAGATAGGCCGGTCGGATTAGGTTAAACGAGTACCGAAGCCTTAACTGATTCGGTTGAGATATGTAAACCCTAGGGGAGGTGAGTCTATATAAACCTCCCTACAGGGCGTGTAGAGACACGTTCCATCATACACCCAAGCGACTCACCGCCTAGCCGCCGAGTTCGCACCATTGTACCACCCTCATAATACAATCTAGCAGGAGTAGGTCTTTACCCTCCGGGGGGCGAACCTGGGTAAAACCTTGTGTCTCCGCCCTCATCTCGCACCGCAGATGGCTAGCCGCCCTTGCCCCTCGTTCTACTACTCGCTGCCGATTGCAGCATCTGCCGTGACCATTCCCACGACTGTGGCGCCCACCGTACGGCCTGGACGGTCTGGCCGGTGTTCTGCGGCGAGATCCAATCTGCCCATCAACGAGAAGGTCGCCACCGGTCGCATGATAACGATCGGCGAGATGCTCCAGATCTTGCCGAGCAGCTACGTCCCGGCGGCGCGACCCGTCACGCACAACATGATCTTGCCGGTCGACACGATCAGCCTCTTCGTCGGCCTCACCGACATCATCGTCTCGGAGGATTCGGCTCGCATCCGCGAGTCGCCGCCACGCGATCGGCTCTCCGAGAGCCAGGTCCGCACGATCCATCGCCTCGCCTCCGAGTACAACTCGGCCCACAACAACGTGGCCGAAAACTCCGCGGCCGCGGAAGACGCGGCCCTCAACGACGACGCCGACTCGGCGACCCTGGCGTCACTCGTCGGATCCATCACCGCGGCTTCACCCGTGGGCTCCATCACCCAGGTCTCCAACATGGGAGACTTCGAGGATCCCTCCATCCTTGGGATCTTCGACTTTGACTCCGGATCGGAGAATTTCGCCGATCTCCGCGACGGGACCAGTCGCCACGCCGCGACTTACATGGCGACTGGCACCGATCCGCCGGAGGATCCTTCTCCACCCCGATCCCTCCTAACGCCACGGCAACGGAGGTCAAAGAACTTCGCCTAAAGCTGGCGGAGGCAGTCCGCAAGGAGCAAGCCGAGCGCGAAAAATTTCGTCTCGAGCAGGTGACAACGCAGGAGCTGTTGCGCTACCACCAGCAGCGAATCAGGTCGCGCCTGAACCCCACCGTCCAGGGGCACGCCCTGAACTTCGACGACGAGAACGACCCAGCCCGCGTGGTCGAGCGCGTGATCTGCGAGAACGCGCCGCCAGGAGGAAGCGCCCGGCCCCCACCAGGGTCGACGGCAAACGGCGCCCCACCTCCACCCAACCGCACACCTCCCAGGGATTAACCGCGGATAGTGGTCTCCTCATGGGATCGAGACGCGAATGGCCTACCACTGTTCTCCACCCCGATGGACAACCTCGTGGCAGGTCGAGCAGCGGCCGACAACATCACGGCCACCAGCGACGGCGCCTTACAGATCCAGTACGTGAGGGCCCTGCTCGCAAAGGCGGTCGAGCAGCAAAACGCAGGCGCCGACTCGCAGGGTCGGGTGTACTCGCGTTCTTCGGGCAGCAGAGCGGCCTCAAGCGGCCGCCCATTGGCGGCAAACACCCTCAACTGCCCGTCACCAGAGCCACTGCAGCTCCAACATCGACCCGCGAACGCAGTACTCTCCACCAACGACCCCAGGCCAGCGACCAACTTCGTCGCCGCCAACGGTCATCCCATCGATGCCCGCACCCACATCATCAACAACCAAAGCTGGCGCGCACGCCAGCCCGATGACCTGCGACACACCCTAACCAATTGCCACGACGGCGAGCCGATGGGGTCGCTAAGCCGACTCGGGCCTAGGTGCTTCAGACCGATGATCCGAGGCGAAAAATACCCGGCGAACTTCAAGGCGCCGAAGGAAATAGAGAAGTACGACCCTTCGTACGACCCCTCCGTGTGGCTGGATACATACCTCATGGCAATGGGGATCGCGGGCCACACCGACCTGCTAGCCGCCCGTTACCTCCCCTTGATGATGGAGGGGACATGCAGGCAGTGGATCAACACCCTCCCCCAGGATAGCATCGACTCCTGGGAGGAGATGCGCGACGCCTTCGTCAGGCACTTCGAGTGCTCCTACACCCGCGCCACCACCATCGAGGACCTGGAACGATGCGTCCAGGGACCCCGCGAGTCGACCCGCAACTGGGTCCAGCGGTGGCAAGAACTATGGTACAATGCGGTCGGCATCCACCTGGACACCGCGATCCATTGCTTCAAGACCTCGTGCCGCTACGAGCCCTTGGTCGCCAAGCTCAAGCGACATTCTCGCACGCTCGACGACATACCGGACCTCCTCGAGATCACCAAACGGTACGCGAGGAAGATCCAAACCAGGAAACTGACGACGAGTCGGGAGGCCAACGCCGCACGAGCGGCAACGACAATGGACGACGGTCCGACCTACGCTACAACAATACTCGCCTCACTAGCAAGCGCCGCAATGACGGGCGAGTCGACTTCGTCGCCAACGCCAGGCACGCACAGCGCGAGCCCAAGAGCTTCTGCCGCGACAGAGGGCAACGCCGCGACGACGGCAACTACAAGGCGAAACCAAGGTTCGGCCCCGCGGCCCTCCTTAACCAACCATGTGCGTTTCACAGTAGGGAAGGGAAGCCCGCCACGCACACGGCCGCCGACTGCCACACTCTCAGGGAGATTGAGAAGGCACGGCGAGCGCGGGAGGTGTTGGAGATATGCCCAAGAGGCAATAATAAAGTGGTTATTATCATATCTTCACACTTATGATAAATGTTTACATACCATGCTATAATTATATTAACCGGAAACATTAATACTTGTGTGATTTGTAAACTAAAATAAGAGTCCCTAGTAAAGCCTCTTGTTAAACTAGCTTGTTGGTTAATATATGATCATGGTTTCCTGATCATGAACATAGAGATGTTATTAACAACAGGGTCATATCATTAGGAGAATGATGTGATGGACATACTCCTATAGATAAGCGTAGCATAAAGATCAAGTCATTTTAAATAGTTCAATTGCTATATGCTTTCTGATACATAGTAACCTAATTCCTTCGACCATGAGATCATGCATATCACCTTTACCGGATGGATGCTTTGATGTCATCAAACACCACACCATAACTGGGTGGCTATAAAGGTGGCATTGAGTGTTCGGAAAGTATTGGTCGAGACACATGGATCAAGAGTGGGATTTGTCCATCCATATGACAGATAGATATACTCTGGGCCCTCTCGGTGGAATGTCATCCAATTAGCTTGCAAGCATGTGACTGGCTCACAAGGGATCACATACCACGGGAACGAGAAAAGAGTACTTATCGGTAACGAGGTTGAACTAGGTATGCAGAGATACCGACGATCATAACCTCGGATAAGTAAACTATCGTGAGACAAAGGGAAATTGGTATCATATGTAAGTGGTTCATTCGATCACAAAGTAATCGTAGAAATATGTGGGAGCCATATGAATTTCCAGATTCCTCTATTGGTTATTGTTCGGAGAAGTGTCTCGATCATGTCCGCATAATTCACGAACCGTAGGGAGACACACTTAAGGATTCGACGTTGTTTGAGTAGTTATGGTATTATGAGAAAGAGACCGAATGTTGTTCGGAGTCTCGGATGGGATCCGGGATATCACGAGGTGATCCGGAATGGTCCGGAGAATAAGATTCATATAAGGAAAGTCCCGTTTCGGAGTTCGGAAATGTTTCCGGTGTTTTCATCGGGAATGTTATAGAAGGTTCCGGATTGTCCGGCACTCCGGGGGGAAGGGTACATGAATGTGTCATTACATATTGAATGATTGCATCATGTACTAAGTGTTCTTGCTGTTCCAAATAAAGGATTAAATTGAATCCTAAAACAGAAAAGTCAAACGGTCAGTTTAAAAGTCAAACGGCTAAAACAAGAAACTGTGGGAAACAAGCAAGAGGTGGTTGGAACCGACTTGGGGGAGAAGTCCCTCCAAGCCGGCGCCCCAACCAAGGCCGACTTGGGGAGGGGCTCCCCTCCCCTTGGCCGCCCCCTCCACCTATAAAAGGAGGGGCAGGGCCTCCTCCTCTAGACACACAAGTTCCTATCCTCTAATCTCCGGTTTAGAGCCGTTTTGGTTTAGAGCTTCTAATTGCCCTAGCCTTCGGTTTAGAGCCTTCTAATTGGTGTGTCTAATCCCTAGACCACTAATAGCCCTCTCATACTCCAGCATACTCGCTCCGGCTTAAGGCGAAGCCCTGCGAGATCTCCCCTCTACTTCCGGTACCACGCCGTTGTGCTACCGGAATCGCGAGGAGAGTGCTACAACCTCCGCTGCCTGCTGGAACAAGGGAGAGGAAGGTCTTCGTCGAGTACCAAACGTGTGACCGACTGCGGGAGCGCTGCCAGAACGTGGCGCCGGAAGGATCGTCTACGCGATCTTGAGATCGGAAAAAGTACGACTACATCACCCACGAGAATCTGCTCTCGTTAACCGCTTTGGAATCTTCGAGGGTAAGTTATTCCATCGACTCGTTGCTACAATCTAGTAGATAGATCTTGGCTTGTTTGTTTGTATGCGATAGAAATTTTTTGTTTTCCATGCTACGAACCCCTACAGTGGTATCAGAGCCGTGTCTATATGTAGATCTGTTGCACGAGTAGAACACAATGGTCATTGTGGGCGTTGATGCTTTTATTGTCGATTGCTTCTTGTGTACTTTGCATCTTGCGGTATGTTGGGATGAAGCGGCCCGGGCTAACCTTACATGACATCGTTCATGAGACTTGATCCATGCTTGACATGCAACTTGTATTGCATAAGTGGCTTTGCGGGTGCCTGTTTCTCCTAGCATAGTTAAGATCCAATTTACAACGGGTGATTAACAATACTAGTATCAATGTTGTGGTTCTTGTTCGTAAGTTAGAACGTCACTTATTGAAATCCCCAAACCACGTAAAATATGCAAAGAAAGTAGAGGCGTCTAACTTTGTTTTGCAGGGGTGTGCAGTGATGTGATATGGCCATGATTGTGATTATATATGATGTATGCAATGTTCCTTATTGTAAGTTGGCAACCGACAGGAGCCATATGGTTGTCTTTAATTTTTGTTAAGACCCGCGTGTCTATTCAAAGTAGTTGTAATAGTTGAAGCCGGTGGACGACAACCATGGAGAGGCGTCATTGACCTTGATGCAATGCCGGTGATGATGGAGATCATGTTCGTGCTTGAAGATGGAGATCGGAAGCACAAGAAGAAAGGCCATATCATATCACATATTATGAATTGCATGTGATGTTAATCCTTTATGCATCTTGTATTGCTTAGTAGACGATGGTAGCATTATAAGATGATCCCTCATGCACATGAATTTCAAGTCATAAAGTGTTCACCCTTAGTTGGCACCGTTGCTAAAGCTTGTTGTTTCGAAGCACCACGTGATGATCGGGTGTGTTAGATTCCGCAAGTGTATACAACGTGGGCAAGCCAGATTTGCTCATGCGGAAGCTAAGGTTTGATCTTGACGAGCCTAGCATGTACAGACATGGTCTCAGGAACACGGATTACCAAAAGGTAGAGCATGAGTCATATAGTAGATATGATGAACATGTTGGTTGTTCGCCATTGAAGCTATATCAACTCTCGTGATGATCGGTTTTGATGTGGTGGATTTGGTTCGTGTGATCACTAAAACAATGTGAGGGATATTGTTTTGAGTGGGAGTTCACCTAGATTAATTTAATTAGAACTCAATTTATCATAAACTAAATCAAAGTGAATTTGCATAGTTGTTGTAGTCATTGGCATCCGTTTACCACCTTACGCTTAGTTATAATTGAGATGATAGAACTATAGAATTCTGGTTAGTTACTTTACGAACTGGTATCATATTGTTTTGAAGTGTTAATCTAAAGTTTAAAAATCCTATTGCAAACTTTCAGTAAGTTCCGGTTACTCCATGAAGTTTAATAATTGGTATTAAAACAAGAGTGACAATTCCAAGTGTTAGTGTATAAGTATCATGTTTGTGTCCATGATTCTTGATATTCAAAGGATTGTCTTAATATCAAGGTTATCTAGGATCTGAAAGAGTTGTTTCAGAAACCATGATGTGTGGAAGATATTGTGATATCTGAAACAAAGTTTTGGTTACAACATGATAGAGTATAATATGGCAAAGTTCATGTTCTCATATTTTGATAAGAATTTGCAAAGGGTTGGAGACACTAGTTGTCCTAATCCTCCAAAAGGTTTTGGATAGCAACATTATACTCATAATTCATCGTTATAAGCTAAAAGTAGCTTGATCATGGACGATTCCATGATAAGGGTGAATATTTGATGTAGGTAAAATGTTTACTACACCAAGAGATTGCTAAAGAAAGGAATTTGAAAGAACAGCAAACATTTGATGATGGTGATCTACTTCAAAGTGCAAGTCCAAAGACATTGGTATTTAACTATACATGTTTTGGACTATGTATGACTCCACTATTGATGTTGATAGATTCTTTCAAACAGAAAAGGAAATACTGAAAGAGAATCTCATAAATATATGGCAGAAAAGAAAAGACTAGAATTGTTCAGTTTAAGTATATAGATGATATACATGTTATGGCTATATTCTTTGCTTATTAAACAATGTGGTTATTAAGTATTTGATACTGAATTTGTTGGTGTGAATCGTCATACGAAACAACACAATTCATGAACTACAATGGCCTAAGTAACTAGCAAAAGAATATGTGATGATGTTCATCGAGAACAAATAAAGGGTTATTGTGTTGCTCATTGAACATGAAAGCTTGCCTTCAAGATTTGTTTTATCAGGTATTATGAGAACAAAAGGGTTGTTCAAATAATTGCCGTAATCCATAAAAGATGGATTCACAAATCTCGTTGAAGAAATCACATCCATAAAACTAGTGCTAAAGATGTCGAAAGATAAATTGATTGAAAGATCACTTAGGAAGTGACATCGCTGTTTAAATTATAATGGAAAGAAAACATGAAGAAACTTCATGTGGATGGAATTTTGGAGTCTTCTGATTTTTGATCAAATGACGCTTGTGAAACTTTCCTAGAGATAATTAAAACTTCGTTCATAGGCTAAAAGGGAACGAATGACTAGCTTATTGGAACTTGTACATATTGTTGTACGAAATCCATTATGTATAGTCAAAAGCGATGGATTTCAACTTCATATGCTTTCTCCGAAAATTTGAGTGAATATATGAAGTATGAAACACTTGAAAAGTTCAAAGACTTTCAAGATGAAGTGCAAAATCATTGTAACAAGAATATAAACAGTTTATGATAAAGATCATAAAGGAAGATATTTGAGTTACAGAGTTTAGCATAATATCTAAGATTTAAGGAATCGTTCCGTGGATTTGCATTTCCCGAAACACCATAAGGGTATGGAACGTTCGAGGTATGTAATTAAACCTTGTTTGACATGGTAAGATCAAAGGTATAATTCATAAAACTGCCATTATATTTTAAAGATTAAAAGGTTTAGAGATTACCGTTTTTCCACTGAAAAGAGCTTCATCATAATCCGTTGAAACGACACCATATAAGGTTATGGTTTGGGATAAAACCCAAGTAGTCCTTTCTTAAAACATTGGTATGCTATCCATAAGAAAGATGGGTGCAACCAAAGTCGGATGAACCTGTCTTTGTATAAATGTTAAGTATTCCTCCATAAAAACCAGAGACAAAAGTGTTTGTCGCTTAGAACGTCAAGTTTCTTTGAGAAGGAATTTTTCGTGAAAAGTTAAGTGGGAGGACAATAGAACTTTGATAAGGTTAAAGGAACCTTAGCTATATGTGCAAAGTTGCGCAGCGCCAAAAAGTGTTCCGGAGTTAGCAAACAATGCTCATGGCTCGCGTACCTCAAAGGTTGTGGTCACGGAGATCCAAGTTCCTATTGAAACAAGTAGGCCGGATAAACAATCGAATACCAAGATTTGAGAGTTAAATCATTATTTTGACAATAATGATCCGACTACATGCAAAGAAGCGATGATGAGCCCTGACTCCGTCAAATGGCTTGAAGCCATAAAAATCCGTGATAGTTCCATACACGAGAAATCAAGTTTTGAACTTGAAGGACCCTCGAGAAAGGTGTAAGACCTTACAGTTGTGTCTGGATCTATAAAGAAATAGACATGGATGTTTTACATCTATGAAATAATCGACATATTGGGAAAAATTTCACAACAATGTTCAAAGGTTGACTATGACAAGATTTGATCTTTCATAGTGATATTTAGTCTAGACGGATTAATATAGCAACCACTACATATAATTTTGTTATATGGTAGTTGAATAAACAAAACAAGTTCTTCTAATAGAATCGTTACCTAGGACATGTGCATAACACGGTCCATAGGGTTTTGTTAATTCATAGGATGCTAAAAGCATATGCAAACTTCAATGGTTGAAGTGAGCATTGCGGAGTTGGAATCTTCACTATGATGAAACTGTTAAAGGAGTTTAAAAGTTCATTAGAGACAATGAAGATGCTTGCATTTGCAAGAAATTAAGTGGGAGCGCTAAGACATGTTTCTAATACATTATGTGAAAGACATATTGTTGATTGGAAATAATGTATCTTTTATTAACACATATTAAGAATTTCATCCCGATGAAAAACTTAGGCAAAACCCAAATATTTGGCATCAATAGACGCTAATATGGTTGTGCCAGAAGTACATAGACAAGATATTGAATGAGTTCAATATAGAAACTACAAGAGAGGTTCTTGTCGCACAGAAAGAATTGAATGAGTTCAATGTTGATGATATATTCAAGTGTATTGACATTTGGTAAAGTGAAAAAAATAATCAAGTATAGATTGATACTTGATGTATGAAATCACAAAGAATATTTATATCAATCATACTGTGATATGTACAAATCCAGATATGTCCTATGCTCTAAATGTTGTGAGCATATACCAGAATGATTCGTAAGATGATCATTGGACAATAGTAAGGATATTCTTATGATCTTTTGGAAGAACTAAGAGTATATTATTTGTAGAAGTGACAAATAGATGGTTAGTTCATTGTAAAAGTACTACATTGATACTAGTTTTGTCACAAAGTACAAATTAAGTTTATCTCAATCTAAACTAAGGGTGGCACAATATAATGGAAAGTAAGTTCCATAATGGATTTGGATGAGTTCCAAAGTTAAGACATTGTGACAAATACTACAACAAAAGGCTAAGTATATGACTGCTACTATAACAGCAAAAGAGGGCATTTGTGTCAAGTAGTTTGTTATCAAACTAGGTGTAGTTCACAGAGGGATAATACTATGAAGATATATTGTGCGACAATATTATCAACATGTTTTAACCCCAAAGAGCTAAAGGTCACACCGAAAGACCAAATTTATACAAATCCATCTCATTAGAGAATGAGTGATGTGTAGAGACGCAAAGACATGCAATTACACACGGACCTGGAAGTGTCAGATCCGGAGATCAGTTGACCACTAGCAATCGTGTACATACAACACCGGAAAGCCATAGGTGTTATATACACAAAGGTTTGAAACTAGATTATTGACTCTAGTGCAAGTGGGAGACTGTTGGAGATATGCCCAAGAGGCAATAATAAAGTGGTTATTATCATATCTTCACACTTATGATAAATGTTTACATACCATGCTATAATTGTATTAACCGGAAACATTAATACTTGTGTGATTTGTAAACTAAAATAAGAGTCCCTAGTAAAGCCTCTTGTTAAACTAGCTTGTTGGTTAATATATGATCATGGTTTCCTGATCATGAACATAGAGATGTTATTAACAACAGGGTCATATCATTAGGAGAATGATGTGATGGACATACTCCTATAGATAAGCGTAGCATAAAGATCAAGTCATTTTAAATAGTTCAATTGCTATATGCTTTCTGATACATAGTAACCTAATTCCTTCGACCATGAGATCATGCATATCACCTTTACCGGATGGATGCTTTGATGTCATCAAACACCACACCGTAACTGGGTTGCTATAAAGGTGGCATTGAGTGTTCGGAAAGTATTGGTTGAGACACATGGATCAAGAGTGGGATTTGTCCATCCATATGACGGATTGATATACTCTGGGCCCTCTCGGTGGAATGTCATCCAATTAGCTTGCAAGCATGTGACTGGCTCACAAGGGATCACATACCACGGGAACGAGAAAAGAGTACTTATCGGTAACGAGGTTGAACTAGGTATGCAGAGATACCGACGATCATAACGTCGGATAAGTAAATTGTGGCATCCCGCAAAAACCACTACTAGAAAATTGCGTTGAATTTGTGCATTGCATCGTCATCCTCATGCATTGTTTGCCAAACCTATTTTCGCAAAGCCCGTTTTGTTTTCCAAACGCCCCATCTTAATTCAAATGCAAAGCCCGGTTCTCCGGATTAATTATTTTGGCCGCTATCGGTTTGCAAACGGTGTTATTAAAACAAATAAAATTTATAGTATTTTTAGTGGGGGCAGTCGAACGGGCCGACCGACCCGAACGACCGCCCCAGAAATTAAAACGGTCCAACTACAACCAGCCCTTCCAAATCCTAAACCTACCCATCTATCTACCCCAACCCAGCCTCCACATCACCCTGGCCACTCACACGCTGCCACCTCACCCTCTCCTCTTTCCCCAACCAACCAGACAATGCCACATCACTCCCTCACCCCATCCCTCTCTCCCCTCTCTCTCTTCCTGCCTACACGCCACACACACAGCCCACACACCCGGTCAACCCTGCCCCACCTAGGCCCCACCTGCTACACCCACTCCCACCCCACGCGCCAGGCCACCCCACCCCGTGGCCCACCACCTGCCCCGCCCCCGCACGCACCCACCCTGTCCTCTTCCTCCTCTCTCTCGCGCGAGGCGCGCCCGCGTCCTCCTCCTCTGGCTCGCCGTGTCTCCGCGTCCGTCCTCGCCGCGGCGCCACCGTCCGCCGCCTCCCCTCCGGCGCCCAGGCCGCCGCCCCCTGCTTCACCCTCCCTCGCCGCTCTCCGTCGCCCGTGCCCAGGAAGCAACCGCCGCCCCTGACCTCGCTGACCGTCGGCCCTCCCGTCCCCGGCCGCGGCCGCGCGAGCCCACCCTCGACGACCCTCTCCGCGCCCGAGCCTCACCCTCCCCTCGCCGGACCGCCTCACCGCCATCCTCCCCGGCGCCTCCACACAGCCACCCCTGGACCCCGCCTCCGTCTGCGCCGGCTCGCCCGCCTCCGCGTCCTCCCCGCCTCGCCGTGCCGCTCGCCCTCGCCCCTCTTCTCCGGCCAGCAGCCTCCCTCCACCGCGCGACCTCGCCCCACCGTCCCCAGGAAACCGCGCGTCGCTACGCCTCCCCTCCGTCCTCGCCGCGGAGCCACCGCCGCTCTCGCCGGCGCCCTTCACCGGCGCCGCCGCCAGAACCCCCGCCCCTCCGAGCCTGCATCGACCCCGCCATCCCCTCTCTGGCCAGCGTCGCTTCCCCGTCCGCGAGCCAGTCCAGACGCCGTCTTCCACCGGGACCCCGCTTCCGTTCGTCCCCGACCTCCCGCCGCCTGGACCTCGTCGACCGCCGGCTGCCCGAGCCCGTCTCTGTTCGCTTCGGGCCCCGCTGCCTCCGCTCGAACCGCGTGTGCTCCGCCGACCTCGGGCTCGGCACAAGACCTCCTACTCGCGTCGGACGCATCTAGGATCCCATGACCTTCCTCCTTCGAGTTCCTCCGGACAAGTTCTGCATACCGTCGGTCTCCGTTATCCAACTCAAGTTCGGCAGTAGCACTAGACGGCTATCGAGGAATCACAAGAGGTGACCATGTTCTCATCTTCAACCCGAAGTCTGCCGCCACAACAGAAGACGGGGATGACAAGTTTGACATCCACCTGGACGAGCCCCAGGAACCACCGGAGCTTGGACCCGAGAGAACCACGTCGAGAACCCGGAACGCCAAGATCTTCGTAACGATAAGACCGACAACATGACCCGAAGACGGCCGGAACTCCAAGACCGACCCGGTACACGGTCCCGACAAGACCCTCGCAACGGCAAGATCGACCCTGTGGGACCCGACAAGATCGGCACGACGACAAGAACGACAGCGACCAGGAGAACCCGATGCGCCCTATGCCACGCCAAGTTCGTCTACCCGAACGACAAGAACTACCCCGATATCCGAGAACGATCCCGGAGTCCGAGAACGCTTCCGTCGAACCCTGGACCCTGAGACCAACCCCGAACCCCGAACCCCGGAACCCCAAGATCGTCGAGACCCCTAATGTGTGAACCCCTTTCCGAGAACCTTATTTTTTATAAATGGTCAACTACATGAATTTTTGCATATTTAATTGTCATCTCGCATGCATATCATTGGTTTGGGGGCCTTATGCCGATTCACCTAATAATTAAATATGGGGCCCATATGCGGGCAAATCTAGTCTCATATTGGCCTCATTTAAATCTGAGTAGCGAACCGGTGCTATCTTTTGCCATGTTAAAACAACATTTAAATTGCGGGGTAGCTAAACAACTCGAACCATCTAACTAATTGTCGGGACCCCGGTTCCACTTAATATTGACCTAATTGCATCGCACCTTTGCCATGTCACACATCATACATGCATCATGCCGATCTTCTGCCGTTGTATTAAATATTGCATCCGGTGTTTCTTCTAGTGTTTTGCTTCTTCGCGGATAAGGCCGATGAGTTGATGTGAGCTTCGCCCCGATCTTCGGATGAACCTTTCGACAATGTTTTCAGGTGAGCATCTCCCCCTTTCTACCTATCTTACTTTTATAGTATTTACTTCCCTCCTGTTGATCTATTGCTATCTGTGTTGCGATGCTCTAGTTTTCCGTACCCGTGATATCCCTTGCAGCCCTATATTGCCTCGGACACATCCTATTACCTATTGTTTGGTAGATAGTTGGACTTGCGCGTCGTAGTCGCTTGCTCAAGTGCTGTTGCGTGTCGTCAAGTGCCACAGTTGTTGATGTATTGCCGCACGTTGATGTTGGAGATGATCTTAGTTTTACTTATCGTTCACTTTAATTCCTGTTTAACAACTAAAATTGAAGTAAGTAAGCAGAGGCATCGGTGGGTGATAGATAACATTTGGTTTCCGAACGCCCACTTGTGTCCCGTAGGACCCCGAGTACTTGATACCTGTTCCTTGATTTATCGCGCTATCCACATATGGGGAGTATGGGCCCCCCTTAGCCAGAGCTTGATTCAGTCTTATTTCTTGGGGCCACAACTAGTTTGAGGTTTTATTTACTATCCTGTACCTATGCCATGCTTTACTGCTTTATTTACGATTGTGTGAGGAGCACGCTGTACTGTTTTGGAAGCGGAGTGTTTTCGCGGTATCGACAGTCCCCGTTTGGGGATCTGCTGTCGTTTACAGCCACTGACGCAAACCTTGAGTCCGTCTCGGAGCTTGCTTACTTCGTTGCGGGTGTACTCCAAGGGGTGGCCCCCTGAAATATTTCTGAATCCTGTGATTGCTTTGTCGTGAAGACCTCGTTGGGTTTTGATTTGGTTTTTCCGAGGTTGATCGTGTGTGTGTTGCTATTTGTGCACCCCGGCCGGGTTAAAACTTTCTGAAAGCCGTGTCCGCGGTTATGGACGACTTGGAGCACAGTATCTCGATCATAGACAAGCATAACTAAAGTTTATTGCTGTAAATTTGACTTTATAATGACTAGTAATCAGCTTCACTATAATGGAATGGGTAATTAATACTGCCACAATTGCTTGTTTGGAGTGTCGCTTGCGACCATTGTACCTGACTAGTAAGTATTGCAACTACAACGGAATGGCTGCATAAAAGTACCAACAACTGCTGGGTTTTGGGTTATCTCATGCTAAATGTATCTGATTAGTAAGTGTTGTAACTATAATGGAATGGTTAACTAAAAGTGCCCACTGTTTATTTTATCAGGATGATTATCTATAATGACTAGTAATTGCTGCAACGAAAACTGAATAAATAAAACTGCCAACTGTGTGAGTTCCTCGGTTGACTTCCTCGATCGGTGTCGAGGGGAGACGCCAGGATGGGTTTGTTTGGTGCTAGTATCATATTTGGTTCCGAATAGGTCTTTCGTATCCCTCTCTGATAACCGCCAGTTGTATCGAGTCTCTATAGGTTGTTTAGTGCATGCTGCCGCTGCCGCTCAGTCCACCATACCTATGTAGGCGAGGACCGCCGAATTCTAGCCTCGCCGTGTACTGGCCTCAGTACTGACGCTCCTCTTTTTCCTTTGCCCTTTGTCGGCACCCCTTTTGTTTAAGCAGGTTTTGAGATCGACGCCGTTAGCAGGGTTACCCTTCCGGCTTGGCCTGGGCAGGGTTATGGACGCCATTGGTTATTCTTCAGGGCTCTTAGCCCCATTTGCTTCTTGTCCGTAGTCGGACGCTCTACCGTTTTCAAGGTGATTTGGATCTTGTATATTATATCTGTATTCTTGACTCGTGGAGTCGCTGTTATATATATCTGTTCTGTGGGCCCCATCGAGGACTGTTGTGTAATGTTATTACTTCGTTTTCCACCCGCACGAAAGTGCCTGGTGGGCACCTTTGAATCGGACCTATGCAAGTTTGAGCAAAATTCGCCAAAACCCGTTACCAAAGGAGGAAGCGAAACCCTGAAGGTACGACGGAACCCAACCACGAGAAATCCTGGACTCGAAGAGAGAGAAGAGAGCGGATTCAAAACATGCAGAGGTGAGAGGAGAACAGCAGAGGGGTAAGGAGTAAAATCAGACCTAATCAGAACTATCCAACCGATTTTGCAAAATAGTTTTGACACTCTACTTCGGCCGTTAGCTAGGTTATCCTACAGGCTGGACTTGTGGGGTATCGCAACTGCTGAGCTCTGATACCACTCTGTAACACCCTCAGAATCGGACCTATGCAAGTTTTAGCGAAACCCGCCAAACCCGCATAGAAACGATTCAAAGGTGCCCACCAAGCACTTTCGTGCGGGTGGAAAACGAAGTAATAACATTACACAACAGTCATCGATGGGACCCACAGAACAGATATATATATAACAGCGACTCCATGAGTCAAGAATACAGATATAATATACAAAGATCCAAATCACCTTGAAACGATAGAGCGTCCAGCTACGGACAAGATGCAAATGGGGCTAAGAGCCCTGAAGAATAACCAATGGCGTCCATAACCCTGCCCAGGCCAAGCCGGAAGGGTAACCCTGCTAACGACGTCGATCTCAAAACCTGCTTAAACAAAAGGGGTGCCGACAAAGGGCAAAGGAAAAAGAGGAGCGTCAGTACTGAGGCCAGTACACGGCGAGACTAGAATTCGGCGGTCCTCGCCTACAAAGGTATGGTGGACTGAAGCGGCAGCGGCAGCATGCACTAAACAACCTATAGAGACTCGATACAACTGGCGGCTATCAGAGAGGGGTGAGAAAGACCTATTCGGATCCAACCTGATACTATCATCAAACAAACCCATCCTGGCGTTTCCCCCTCGAGACCAAACGAGGAAGTCAACCGAGGAACTCACACAGTTGGCAGTTTTACTTATTCAGTTATCGTTGCAGCAATTACTAGTCAGGTTTAGATAATCATCCTGATAAAATAAGCAGTGGGCAATTTTAATTAACCATTCCGTTATAGTTACAACACTTACTAATCAGATACAATTAGCATGTGACAACCCCAAAACCCAGCAGTTGTTGGTACTTTTATTTAGCCATTCCGTTGTAGTGAAGCTGATTACTAGTCAAATCGAATACAAGTCAAGTTATAACAGTAAACTTTAGTTATAGTTGTCTATGATCAAGCACTGTGCTCCAAGTCGTCCATAACCGCGGACACGGCTTCTCGAAAAGATTTAACCCTGCAGGGGTGCACCAAAGTATCCACAGGCACTTCAACCCTTTTTGCCAGATCAATTAACATACACCCATCGGTATGTCGGCGGGGCCTAAGTCACGACGTTCCCAGACCCAAAGCAAGCACGGGGGGCCACCCCACTAAGTACACCCGCAACGAAGTCGGCCGGTCTCCGAGACGGACTTAGGGTTTGCGACAATGGCTGTAAACGACAGCAGATCCCCAATCGGGGACTGTCGATACTGCGAAAACATTCCGCTTCCTAAACAGTACAGCGTGCTCCTCACACAATCGTAAATAAAGCGGTAAAGCATGGCATAGGTACAGGATAGTAAATAAATCCTCAAACTAGTTGTGGCCCCCAGTATAATACTTTGAAATCAGGTAATAATCAATGGGGGGCCCATATCTCCCCACCTGTGGTTAGCGCGCTCGATCTCGGAACAGGTGTCAAGAACTCGGGTCCTACGGGACACAAGTGGGCGGTCGGAAACCAATCTTACCTATCACCCACCGATGCCTCTGCTTAATTCAATTTTAGTTGTTAAACAGTAATTAAAGTGAACGATAAGTAAACCATGATCATCTCCAACGTCAACATGCGGCAATCCTCCAACAATTGTGGTACTTGACGACAAGCAAAACACTTGAGCAAGCGACTACGACACGCGGGTCCAACTATCTACCAAACAACAGGTAATAGGATGTGTCCAAGGCTATATATGGCTGCAAGGGATATCACGGGTACGAAATCTAGAGCATCGCAACACAGATAGCAAAGATCAACAGGAGGGAATAAATACTAGCAAAGTAAGATAGGTAGAAAGGGGGAGATGCTCGCCTGAAAACATTGCCGAAGGGTTCATCCGAAGATCGGGGCGAAGCTCACATCAACTCAACGGCCTTATCCGCGAAGAAGCAAAACACTAGAAGAAACACCGGATGCAATATTTAATGCTACGGCAAAAGATCGGCATGATGCATGTATGATGTATGACATGGCAAAGGTGCGATGCAATTAGGTCATATTAAGCGGAACCGGGGTCCCGACAATTAATTAGGCGGTTCAAGTTGTTTAGATACCCCGCAATTTAGATGTTGTTTAACAAGGCAAGAATATACCACCGGTTCGCTACACAAATTTAAATGAGGCCAATATAAGGCTAGATTTGCCCGCATATGGGCCCCATATTTAATTATGAGGTGAATCGGCATAAGGCCCCCAAACCACATGATAATATGCATGCGAGTATGACAATTAATATGCGACAATGTTATATTTCATTTATAAAATAGGGTTGGCGGAAAAGGGGTTCACACATTAGGGGGTCTCGACGAACTTGGGGTTCCGGGGTTCGGGGTCGGTCTCAGGGTCCAGGGTTCGACGGAAACGTTCTCGGGCTCCGTGATCGTTCTCGGATATCAGGGGTAGGTCTTGGCGCATCTGGGGTCTTCGGTCAGGTTGTCGGTCTTGGCGTCCGGGGGGAAGTTCTCGGTGTCCGTGAGGTAGACCTTGTCGCGTCCGGTCCTCGGGGTTCGACCTTCGGGGTTCGACGAACTTGGCGTCCCACGGAGGCGAGCTTGGCGTTGCGAGGATCTTGTCGGGCTCGCGCCATCGATTCGGTCTTGGCGTTCCGGCCATCTTCGGTCCTCGAATCCGAGAGGGTTCGGGGTCTTGACGGGGTTTGGGCGCGCCGGGATCGGTCTTGATGATCTTGTCGCCCCTGAACTCGGTGTCGGGGTCGACGATCTTGGGCTCAGCGTTCCTGACGACGGTGCCGCAGGACCCCGATTTGACCTTTAACGGCTCCTTGGCGAACGCCAGGCACATGGCTAGCACGGCGTTGGAGATCTTGGCCATGAAGGCGTCCTGCAGCTCCTTGCCCATGGGCGCGGCCCCCGACATGACCATCCGGATCGTCGCGAGGTCCGCGGCGGTCTCCTGCGTGCTCTCGGCGATCTCCACCACGATGGGGCACGAAGGGCGTCACGGTGATGCTGTGCAGGGGGGGGAACGCCGGCGAGCCGTCTCCGGCGGAGCGGAGGAGGTGGCCGCGGACGACTGGGAGGCCGGAGCAGGCGCGAGCTAGGGCGAGAGGAGCAGCAGAGGGAGGCTGCCGGCGGCGGGGAGGATCCGGGAGGCGGCCGGCGTCGGGGCCGCGGTGGCGCGCGGACGGGAGCGGGCGCGGGTCGCGCAGGCGGGAGGCGAGGGGGGTCCCGACGGCGGGGCGCGCTGGAGGCTGCGGACCGGCGAGGCTCCGGCGAGAGGGGGAGGGGCGTCGCGCGGCGGCCGGAGAAGGACGGGCGGCGCGCGGGGATGCGCGGGGCCGAGGCGGCGCTCGGGCTTGGCGGCGGGAGCACGCTCGGGGGAAGCGGAGGAGGTGGAGAGCGGCGGCGCCAGCGAGCGAGGGGAGGCTCGGCGGCTGCGCAGAGGAGGCGGGGCGGCAGGCTAGGCAGAGCGCGGCGGGGGTACTGGAGGGGCGGGGACGCCGGAGGCGGCGGTTGGCCGGTGGGGCGCTCGCGGCGAGCAGCGGGGAAGGCGGGTGGACGCGAGGGCGAAAGCGGAGGAGCTGGGCGCGGAGCGGTGCTGCGGTGCTGCGGGGAGAGGGGGCCAGGGAGAAGAAGAACAGGGGCACGAGGCTGCTCTGGTGGGGCCGGGTGGTGGGACCCAGGGGGCAGCTGGCGTGGGTGGTTTGCTGTGGGGTGGGATCGGCCGGGGTGGGTGGTTGGTGGTGGGTCCCAGGCTGATGTGGCGGCATCTAGTTGGTTGGGGAAAAGGGTCAGGTGAGGTGGCGACTCGGGATTGGGTGGGGTGATGTGGCCAGCGGGGTGGGTAGAGTTTTAGGTAGCTGTAGGAAAAAGGGGTGGACCGATTGTAAAAACCTGGGGGTGGTCGTTCGGGTCGAAACGGCCCGTTCGACTGCCCCCGCTAAAATAATTAATTAAATTATTTCTTTCAACCAGCGCTTTCGCAATCCGACAGCGGACAAAACAAAATAATCCGGGGACCCGGGGTTGCGTGTTTGAATAAGATGGGGCGTTTAGAAAACAAAACGGGCTTTGCGAAAATAGTTTTAGACAAACAACATATGATGATCATATATGTTGGTTGTCTAAAACTATTTTCGCAAAGCCCGTTTTGTTTTCCAAACGCCCCATCTTAATTCAAACGCAAAGCCCGGTTCTCCGGATTAATTATTTTGGCCGCTATCGGTTTGCACACGGCCCGTTTAAATCAAATAAAAAGTTCAATTGTTTTTAGCGGGGGCAGTCGAACGGGCCGAATCGACCCGAACGACCACCCCCATTTTTCAAATCGATCCACCCCAAACCAGCCCTCTAAATCCTACATCTACCAAACTACCTACCCACACACCCCCTCCACCTCACCCCCTCCTATCACGAGACGCCACCTCATCCTCTCCCCTCCCCTGGCCTATCAACCTCTGCCACCTCAGCAGCCCCCTCTCTCTCTTCCCATCCCCACCAGGCCCACCAGTCCCCACTCCACGCGCCAGGCCCCACCTGCAGCCAACCTCCCTCCCTCATCTGGCCCCACCCGCATGGACCACCCCAGGCCCACCAGTCCCCACCCCACGTGCCCACCACGACCCCCCAATCGGCCCCTGTTTCTCTTCCACCGACGCGCACCTCGCCTTCCCGTCTCCGAGCCCGACCCCGCCAAGCCCGAGCCGACCGCCGATGCGCCACCGCGACCGCCGCCGTGCTCTCGCCCCGTCCCTCCCCTGGCAGAGCTCGAGCGCCGCCGCTCTCGTCTGCGGCCGCGGCCGACTCCCTCCTCTCCGCGCGGGCCGTCCCCCGCCCGGCCGGCCTCCCCGCCTTCCAGGACGCCACGCCCGCGTCGTCCCCGTCCTCGCCTCGTCTGCGGCCGCTCGCCGGCCTCGGGCCTCCGCCGCCCTGCGCCCCCCAAGCCCTGTTCCGCGCCAACCGCCTCCCTCAGCGTCCGCCCGCCGCTTCTCTGCGAGCGTCGCCGCCGCGCTCGCCGCGCCGCCAGGTTCCGCCTCCGGCGCCGCCTCCAGGCCCGGCCCCCTCGCGCCTGCGGCCGCCTCCTCCGTCAAGCCGACGCTGCCGTGGAGCCCCTATGAGCGCAACAACCCCGAGCAGTGCCTTGATAGTAGCCGCCTCGTTGGTTCAACGCCAAGACCACACGTTCCTGCAGTGCATGCCCCTGGTGTGCTGCTACCAAAAGAATCGGCCCGACGGATGAAGGGCGACAGCGACAAAAGGGAGGGCAACTAGTACCCCTTATGGATTCGATGTCTCCGAAACCTAGGCACGCCAAGTACTTCCTCGAGGACGCCGAGATCTCCATCCGGGACTCCAAGGACTCCCTCACGGGCATCAAGCGTCAAGATCGTCTCACGGGATCCGAAACGCGAACCGACAAGATCTCCGTAACGACAAGCTCGCCTACCCGGAACACCGAGTGCACCGACATGGATCCGAAACCCGAACCGGGAGGACGCAGAGATCGCCACGAGACCGACAAGCACTTCACACCGAAGACAAGATCGACCCGACCCGCGAATGCGACAAGATCCGCATGCGACAAGAACGACAGCGACCGGGAGAATCCGACGCGCCCCGACACCGACCCAAGTCCCGCACCCGGACGCGCCAAGATCTACCCCAGTAATCTGAGAACGACCCCGGAGTCCGAGAACGTTCCGTCGAACCCTGGACCCTGAGACCGAACCCCGGAACCCCAAGTTCGTCGAGACCCCTCAATGTGTGAACCCCTCCCCGAAACCCTATTTTATCATATATAACAACTGCTGCATATTAACTGCCATACTTGCATGCATAATCATGTGGTTTGGGGGCCTTATGCCGATTCACCTAATAACTAAATATGGGGCCCATATGCGGGCAAATCTAGTCTCATATCGGCCTCATCTAAACTGGTGTAGCGAACCGGTATCGTATCTTGCCTTGTTATAACAACATTTAAACTCCGGGGTATCTAAACAACTTGAACCGCCTAATTAATTGTCGGGACCCCGGTTCCACTTAATATGACCTAATTGCATTGCACCTTTGCCATGTCATACATCATACATGCATCATGCCCGATCTTCTGCCGATCTTAAATATTGCATCCGGTGTTTCTTCTAGTGTTTTGGTTCTTCGCGGATAAGGCCGTTGAGTTGATGTGAGCTTCGCCCCGATCTTCGGTTGAACCTTTGACAATGTTTTCAGGCGAGCATCTCCCCCTTTCTACCTATCTTACTTTTATAGTATTTACTTCCCTCCTGTTGATCTATTGCTATCTGTGTTGCGTTGCTCTAGTTTCGTACCCGTGATATTCCTTGCAGCCATATATAGCCTTGGACACATCCTATTACCTGTTGTTTGGTAGATAGTTGGACCCGCGTGTCGTAGTCGCTTGCTCAAGTGTTTTGCTTGTCGTCCAGTACCACTTTTGTTGGAGGATTGCCGCATGTTGACGTTGGAGATGATCATGGCTTTACTTATTGTTCACTTTAATTCCTGTTTAACAACTAAAATTGAATTAAGCAGAGGCATCGGTGGGTGATAGGTAATATTTGGTTTCCGACCGCCCACTTGTGTCCCGTAGGACCCGAGTTCTTGACACCTGTTCCGAGATCGAGCGCGCTAACCACAGGTGGGGAGATATGGGCCCCCCATTGATTATTACCTGATTTCAAAGTATTGTACTGGGGGCCACAAACTAGTTTGGGGTTTTATTTACTATCTTGTACTTATGCCATGTTTACTGCTTTATTTACGATTGTGTGAGGAGCACGCTGTACTGTTTAGGAAGCGGAATGTTTTCGCGGTATCGACAGTCCCCGATTGGGGACCTGCTGTCGTTTACAGCCATTGTCGCGAACCCTAAGTCCGTCTCGGAGACCGGCCGACTTCGTTGCGGGTGTACTTAGTGGGGTGGCCCCCCGTGCTTGCTTTGGGTCTGGGAACGTTGTGACTTAGGCCCCGCCGACATACCGATGGGTGTATGTTAACTGATCTGGCAAAAAGGGTCGAAGTGCCTGTGGATACTTTGGTGCACCCCTGCAGGGTTAAATCTTTTCGAGAAGCCGTGTCCGCGGTTATGGACGACTTGGAGCACAGTGCTTGATCATAGACAACTATAACTAAAGTTTACTGTTACAAATTGACTGGTATCCGATATGATTAGTAATCAGCTTCACTACAACGGAATGGCTAAATAAAAGTACCAACAACTGCTGGGTTTTGGGGTTATCTCATGCTAATTGTATCTGACTAGTAAGTGATGCCACTATAACGGAATGATTAACTAAAAGTGCCCACTGTTTACTTTATCAGAATGAATATCTAAACCTGACTAGTAAATGCTGCAACGATAACTGAATAAGTAAAACTGCCAACTGTGTGAGTTCCTCGGTTGACTTCCTCGTTTGGTCTCGAGGGGGAAACGCCAGGATGGGTTTGTTTGATGATAGTATCAGGCTGGATCCACATAGGTCTTTCTCACCTCTCTCTGATAGCCGCCAGTTGTATCGAGTCTCTATAGGTTGTTTAGTGCATGCTGCCGCTGCCGCTCAGTCCACCATACCTATGTAGGCGAGGACCGCCGAATTCTAGCCTCGCCGTGTACTGGCCTCAGTACTGACGCTCCTTCTTTTTCCTTTGCCCTTTGTCGGCACC
This sequence comes from Avena atlantica, assembly GCA_910589765.1. Lineage (NCBI taxonomy): Eukaryota > Viridiplantae > Streptophyta > Magnoliopsida > Poales > Poaceae > Avena > Avena atlantica. The sequence continues at coordinate 290,737,383 of OU342738.1, forward strand.
CCTTTTGTTTAAGCAGGTTTGAGATCGACGTCGTTAGCAGGGTTACCCTTCCGGCTTGGCCTGGGCAGGGTTATGGACGCCATTGGTTAATCTTCAGGGCTCTTAGCCCCATTTGCATCTTGTCCGTAGTCGGACGCTGTATCATTTTCAAGGTGATTTGGATCTTTGTATATTATATCTGTATTCTTGACTCTTTGAGTCGCTGCTGTATATATATCTGTTCTGTGGGTCCCATCGAGGACTGTTGTGTAATGTTATTACTTCGTTTTCCACCCGCACGCAAGTGCCTGGTGGGCACCTTCGAATCGTTTCTATGCGGGTTTGGCGGGTTTCGCTAAAACTTGCATAGGGCCGATTCTGAGGGTGTTACAGAGTGGTATCAGAGCTCAGCAGTTGCGATACCCCACAAGTCCAGCCTGTAGGATAACCTAGCTAACGGCCGAAGTAGAGTGTCCAAACTATTTTTGCAAAACCGGTTGGATAGTTCTGGTTAGGTCTGATTTTACTCCTTACCCCTCTGCTATTCTCCTCTTATCTCGACGTGTTTTGAACCTGCTCTCTTATCTTTTCTTCGAGTCCAGGATTTCTCATGGTGGGTTTTCCGTCGTACCTTCAGGGTTTCGCTTCCTCCTTTGTCAACGGTATTCTATCATCCGGTGTTCAAGCTGCCTGAGGAATCCGTCTACGGTGTTATCATTCTTTGTTCCTTGTTTGCGCCTTCCGGTGTTTTCCGCCAGAACGACATCCTCTACGCCAGATCCGATGCAGAGTCTGCATCACTCCTTTGATCCGAACCTCGCTTGTCGAGATCTTCAGTCTGAATCCGAGGGTTGGTGCATAATCTGTCTATTCGAGTACAGAGTAATGCTTTGAGTGCGGGATGGAGTCGCGACCATACCACTACTCTTATCATTCGCTTATGTACATTGAATGGTGGATCGATGCAATTTTACTCCTTCCATGTAAGTTAGAGGTGGCCTTACCTTCAACTCCGTCCTTTGTTTATCCGGAGTGTTCTCTTGACGAACGGGATCAACGACCTCTTGTTAGTGGTGTCACGAAGATCTACACGAAGCGAGAAGACGCAGATCGCCGACCTTTCCTTCCGGTACCATGAGGCGGATCTCGAGGGCGAGATCCATTGTTAGTGGTGTCAAATTGTGGCATCCCGCAAAACCACTACTAGAAAATCGCGTTGAATTTGTGCATTGCATCGCCATCATCATATGTTGGTTGTCTAAAACTATTTTCGCAAAGCCCGTTTTGTTTTCCAAACGCCCCATCTTAATTCAAACGCAAAGCCCGGTTCTCCGGATTAATTATTTTGGCCGCTATCGGTTTGCACACGGCCCGTTTAAATCAAATAAAAAGTTCAATTGTTTTTAGCGGGGGCAGTCGAACGGGCCGAATCGACCTGAACGACCACCCCCATTTTTCAAATCGGTCCACCCCAAACCAGCCCTCTAAATCCTACATCTACCAAACTACCTACCCACACACCCCCTCCACCTCACCCCCTCCTATCACGAGACGCTACCTCATCCTCTCCCCTCCCCTGGCCTATCAACCTCTGCCACCTCAGCAGCCCCCTCTCTCTCTTCCCATCCCCACCAGGCCCACCAGTCCCCACTCCACGCGCCAGGCCCCACCTGCAGCCAACCTCCCTCCCTCATCTGGCCCCACCCGCGTGGACCACCCCAGGCCCACCAGTCCCCACCCCACGTGCCCACCACGACCCCCCAATCGGCCCCTGTTTCTCTTCCACCGACGCGCACCTCGCCTTCCCGTCTCCGAGCCCGACCCCGCCAAGCCCGAGCCGACCGCCGATGCGCCCCCGCGACCGCCGCCGTGCTCTCGCCCCGTCCCTCCCCTGGCAGAGCTCGAGCGCCGCCGCTCTCGTCTGCGGCCGCGGCCGACTCCCTCCTCTCCGCGCGGGCCGTCCCCCGCCCGGCCGGCCTCCCCGCCTTCCAGGACGCCACGCCCGCGTCGTCCCCGTCCTCGCCTCGTCTGCGGCCGCTCGCCGGCCTCGGGCCTCCGCCGCCCTGCGCCCCCCCAAGCCCTGCTCCGCGCCAACTGCCTCCCTCAGCGTCCGCCCGCCGCTTCTCTGCGAGTGTCGCCGCCGCGCTCGCCGCACCGCCAGGTTCCGCCTCCGGCGCCGCCTCCAGGCCCGGCCCCCTCGCGCCTGCGGCTGCCTCCTCCGTCAACCGCCGCCGCCTCGCCGGAGAGCCCCGACCCTCCGCGGCTCGCCCCGTCCCCTTGCTCGCTCCGCGGCCGCCGCGCCGCCGGACCGCCCCGGCCCTGCGCCGCCTCGCCGCGCCAGGCTCCCCTTCTCCCCCAAGCTCTCCACCCCCGAGCTCGTCGCCGGCCCCTCCGATGCCAAGCTCCGCCGTCGCCCTGCCGGTTTCCACCCGCGAGCCCGGCCTCACCGTCATCTGCAAGCAGCGCCGCCCCATCATCCGGGCCCGCCGTTGGCCGCCTTCCTTGTCAAGCCGACGCTGCAGTGGAGCCCCTATGAGCGCAACAACCCCGAGCAGTGCCTTGATAGTAGCCGCCTCGTTGGTTCAACGCCAAGACCACACGTTCCTGCAGTGCATGCCCCTGGTGTGCTGCTACCAAAAGAATCGGCCCGACGGATGAAGGGCGACAGCGACAAAAGGGAGGGAAACTAGTACCCCTTATGGATTCGATGTCTCCGAAACCTAGGCACGCCAAGTACTTCCTCGAGGACGCCAAGATCTCCATCCGGGACTCCAAGGACTCCCTCACGGGCATCAAGCGTCAAGATCGTCTCACGGGATCCGAAACGCGAACCGACAAGATCTCCGTAACGACAAGCTCGCCTACCCGGAACACCGAGTGCACCGACATGGATCCGAAACCCGAACCGGGAGGACGCAGAGATCGCCACGAGACCGACAAGCACTTCACCCCGAAGACAAGATCGACCCGACCCGCGAATGCGACAAGATCCGCATGCGACAAGAACGACAGCGACCGGGAGAATCCGACGCGCCCCGACACCGACCCAAGTCCCGCACCCGGACGCGCCAAGATCTACCCCAGTAATCTGAGAACGACCCCGGAGTCCGAGAACGTTCTGTCGAACCCTGGACCCTGAGACCGAACCCCGGAACCCCAAGTTCGTCGAGACCCCTCAATGTGTGAACCCCTCCCCGAAACCCTATTTTATCATATATAACAACTGCTGCATATTAACTGCCATACTTGCATGCATAATCATGTGGTTTGGGGGCCTTATGCCGATTCACCTAATAACTAAATATGGGGCCCATATGCGGGCAAATCTAGTCTCATATCGGCCTCATCTAAACTGGTGTAGCGAACCGGTATCGTATCTTGCCTTGTTATAACAACATTTAAACTGCGGGGTATCTAAACAACTTGAACCTCCTAATTAATTGTCGGGACCCCGATTCCACTTAATATGACCTAATTGCATTGCACCTTTGCCATGTCATACATCATACATGCATCATGCCCGATCTTCTGCCGATCTTAAATATTGCATCCGGTGTTTCTTCTAGTGTTTTGGTTCTTCGCGGATAAGGCCGTTGAGTTGATGTGAGCTTCGCCCCGATCTTCGGTTGAACCTTAGACAATGTTTTCAGGCGAGCATCTCCCCCTTTCTACCTATCTTACTTTTATAGTATTTACTTCCCTCCTGTTGATCTATTGCTATCTGTGTTGCGTTGCTCTAGTTTCGTACCCGTGATATTCCTTGCAGCCATATATAGCCTTGGACACATCCTATTACCTGTTGTTTGGTAGATAGTTGGACCCGCGTGTCGTAGTCGCTTGCTCAAGTGTTTTGCTTGTCGTCCAGTACCACTTTTGTTGGAGGATTGCCGCATGTTGACGTTGGAGATGATCATGGCTTTACTTATTGTTCACTTTAATTCCTGTTTAACAACTAAAATTGAATTAAGCAGAGGCATCGGTGGGTGATAGGTAATATTTGGTTTCCGACCGCCCACTTGTGTCCCGTAGGACCCGAGTTCTTGACACCTGTTCCGAGATCGAGCGCGCTAACCACAGGTGGGGAGATATGGGCCCCCCATTGATTATTACCTGATTTCAAAGTATTGTACTGGGGGCCACAAACTAGTTTGGGGTTTTATTTACTATCTTGTACTTATGCCATGTTTACTGCTTTATTTACGATTGTGTGAGGAGCACGCTGTACTGTTTAGGAAGCGGAATGTTTTCGCGGTATCGACAGTCCCCGATTGGGGACCTGCTGTCGTTTACAGTCATTGTCGCGAACCCTAAGTCCGTCTCGGAGACCGGCCGACTTCGTTGCGGGTGTACTTAGTGGGGTGGCCCCCCGTGCTTGCTTTGGGTCTGGAACGTCGTGACTTAGGCCCCGCCGACATACCGATGGGTGTATGTTAACTGATCTGGCAAAAAGGTTCGAAGTGCCTGTGGATACTTTGGTGCACCCCTGCAGGGTTAAATCTTTTCGAGAAGCCGTGTCCGCGGTTATGGACGACTTGGAGCACAGTGCTTGATAATAGACAACTATAACTAAAGTTTACTATTACAAATTGACTGGTATCCGATATGATTAGTAATCAGCTTCACTACAACGGAATGGCTAAATAAAAGTACCAACAACTGCTGGGTTTTGGGGTTATCTCATGCTAATTGTATCTGACTAGTAAGTGATGCCACTATAACAGAATGATTAACTAAAAGTGCCCACTATTTACTTTATCAGAATGAATATCTAAACCTGACTAGTAAATGCTGCAACGATAACTGAATAAGTAAAACTGCCAACTGTGTGAGTTCCTCGGTTGACTTCCTCGTTTGGTCTCGAGGGGGAAACGCCAGGATGGGTTTGTTTGATGATAGTATCAGGCTGGATCCGCATAGGTCTTTCTCACCTCTCTCTGATAGCCGCCAGTTGTATCGAGTCTCTATAGGTTGTTTAGTGCATGCTGCCGCTTCCGCTCAGTCCACCATACCTATGTAGGCGAGGACCGCCGAATTCTAGCCTCGCCGTGTACTGGCCTCAGTACTGACGCTCCTTCTTTTTCCTTTGCCCTTTGTCGGCACCCCTTTTGTTTAAGCAGGTTTGAGATCGACATCGTTAGCAGGGTTACCCTTCCGACTTGGCCTGGGCAGGGTTATGGACGCCATTGGTTAATCTTCAGGGCTCTTAGCCCCATTTGCATCTTGTCCGTAGTCGGACGCTGTATCATTTTCAAGGTGATTTGGATCTTTGTATATTATATCTGTATTCTTGACTCTTTGAGTCGCTGCTGTATATATATCTGTTCTGTGGGTCCCATCGAGGACTGTTGTGTAATGTTATTACTTCGTTTTCCACCCGCACGCAAGTGCCTGGTGGGCACCTTCGAATCGTTTCTATGCGGGTTTGGCGGGTTTCGCTAAAACTTGCATAGGGCCGATTCTGAGGGTGTTACAGAGTGGTATCAGAGCTCAGCAGTTGCGATACCCCACAAGTCCAGCCTGTAGGATAACCTAGCTAACGGCCGAAGTAGAGTGTCCAAACTATTTTTGCAAAACCGGTTGGATAGTTCTGGTTAGGTCTGATTTTACTCCTTACCCCTCTGCTATTCTCCTCTTATCTCGACGTGTTTTGAACCTGCTCTCTTATCTTTTCTTCGAGTCCAGGATTTCTCGTGGTGGGTTTTCTGTCGTACCTTCAGGGTTTCGCTTCCTCCTTTGTCAACGGTGTTCTATCACCTTGAAACGATAGAGCGTCCAGCTACGGACAAGATGCAAATGGGGCTAAGAGCCCTGAAGAATAACCAATGGCGTCCATAACCCTGCCCAGGCCAAGCCGGAAGGGTAACCCTGCTAACGACGTCGATCTCAAAACCTGCTTAAACAAAAGGGGTGCCGACAAAGGGCAAAGGAAAAAGAGGAGCGTCAGTACTGAGGCCAGTACACGGCGAGACTAGAATTCGGCGGTCCTCGCCTACATAGGTATGGTGTACTGAAGCGGCAGCGGCAGCATGCACTAAACAATAGAGACTCGATACAACTGGCGGATATCAGAGAGGGATAAGAATGACCTAACCGGATCCAACCTGAAGCTATCACCAAACAAACCCATCCTGGTGTTTCCCCCCTCGAGACCAAACGAGGAAGTCAACCGAGGAACTCACACCGTTGGCAGTTTTACTTATTCAGATATAGTTGCGGCACTTTACTAGTCAGGTTTAGATATCATCCTGATAAAAATAAGCAGTGGGCACTTTTAGTTGACCATTCCGTGACAGTTGCAGCACTTACTAGTCAGATACATTTAGCATGAGATAAACCCAAAACCCAGCAGTTGTTGGTACTTTTATTTAGCTATTCCGGTGTAGTGGAGCTGATTACTAATCAAATCGGATATAAGTCAATTTATAACAATAAACTTTAGTTATAGTTGTCTATGATCAAGCACTGTGCTCCAAGTCGTCCATAACCGCGGACACGGCTTCTCGAAAAGATTTAACCCTGCAGGGGTGCACCAAAGTATCCACAGGCACTTCGACCCTTTTTGCCAGATCAGTTAACATACACCCATCGGTATGTCGGCGGGGCCTAAGTCACAACGTTCCCAGACCCAAAGCAAGCACGGGGGGCCACCCCACTAAGTACACCCGCAACAAAGTCGGCCGGTCTCCGAGACGGACTTAGGGTTCGCGACAATGGCTGTAAACGACAGCAGGTCCCCAATCGGGGACTGTCGATACAGCGAAAACACTCCGCTTCCTAAACAGTACAGCGTGCTCCTCACACAATCGTAAATAAAGCGGTAAACATGGCATAAGTACAGGATAGTAAGTAAAACCTCAAACTAGTTTGTGGCCCCCAGTACAATACTTTGAAATCAGGTAATAATCAATGGGGGGCCCATATCTCCCCACCTGTGGTTAGCGCGCTCGATCTCGGAACAGGTGTCAAGAACTCGGGGTCCTACGGGACACAAGTGGGCGGTCGGAAACCAAATATTATCTATCACCCACCGATGCCTCTGCTTAATTCCATTTTAGTTGTTAAACATGAATTAAAGTGAACAATAAGTAAACCATGATCATCTCCAACGTCAACATGCGGCAATCCTCCAACAATTGTGGTACTCGGCGACATGCAACAGCACTTGAGGAAGCGACTACGACACGCGGGTCCAACTATCTACCAAACAACAGGTAATAGGATGTGTCCAAGGCTATGTATGGCTGCAAGGGATATCACGGGTACGAAACTAGAGCATCGCAACACAGATAGCAAAGATCAACAGGAGGGAATAAATACTAGAAAAGTGAGATAGGTAGAAAGAGGGAGATGCTCGCCTGAAAACATTGTCGAAGGTTCAACCGAAGATCGGGGCGAAGCTCACATCAACTCAACGGCCTTATCCGCGAAGAACCCAAAACACTAGAAGAAACACCGGATGCAATATTTAAGATCGGCAGAAGATCGGGCATGATGCATGTATGATGTATGACATGGCAAAGGTGCAATGCAATTAGGTCATATTAAGTGGAACCGGGGTCCCGACAATTAATTAGGCGGTTCAAGTTGTTTAGATACCCCGCAGTTTAAATGTTGTTATAACAAGGCAAGATACGATACCGGTTCGCTACACCAGTTTAGATGAGGCCGATATGAGACTAGATTTGCCCGCATATGGGCCCCATATTTAGTTATTAGGTGAATCGGCATAAGGCCCCCAAACCACATGATATGCATGCGAGATGTCAATTAATTATGCAACAATTCATATAGTTGACCATTTATAAAATAGGGTTCTCGGAGAGGGGTTCACACATTTAGGGTCTCGACGAACTTGGGGTTCCGGGTTCGGGTTCGACAGGGTCCAGGGTTCGATGGTTTCGGTCTCGGCGGGATCGTTCTCGGACTCCGGAAAGGACTTGGTTCGGTGTCGTTCTTGTCGCATGCAGATCTTGTCGGGTACCACGGGGTCGGTCTTGGCGTTCGGGGTGAAGCACTCGGCGTCCTACGGTTCCATGTCGACGGCCTTGGTGTCCTCGATGGAGACTCGGCGTACCCGTGTCGGTGACCTTGGCATCCAGTTTCTCGGCGAGCTCGGCGTCCGGGAAGGAGAAATTGTCAGACCAGCGTCACCACCACCGGGTTCCGGGCAGACGTGCTTGGTGCTCCACGGTCTCCGGATCCGTGTCGATGATCATGTCGTTCCGTGATGTAGTTCTTGCCGGGCTTCTCGGAATCACTTGGGTCCATCTTCACGTGTCGTTCCTCGAATAGGAGACGGTCTTGGATTTACAAACGCCCGGAGTACTTGTCGAAATCTGGACTCGGTACTGGATCGGTCATCCGAAACAACTAGCACCACATAACCCACATGTGCAAACACCTGTTCTTCCCGTGAGGAGCAGCTGGTTGGCGAGGCTTCTAGCCAGAGGAGCCCCTGTGGATCAAGCAGCAGCGGCCAGAGCGAGCAGGCGGCCGGCCGCGGGGTGCTGACGGCAAAGACCGGCGAGGGAAGGCCGCCGGCGCGCGGACGGGACCTGCCGCGGCGAGGAAGGGAAACCGCAGGGGCGAAGGGGCGGAGGCGGGAGGAGCACGGCGGGAGGAGGAGGCCGGCGCGGGCGCGGCCGGCGAGGCGCAGGCGGGCGGGTCAGAGCGCGGAGGAGATGGTTGGTCGGCGGGGCGCGGAGGGAGGACGAGGTCGGTGGAGGCTCGACGGAGGGCGACGACGGAGGAGGGGCCGACGCGGTCGGGCCCAGGGAGGAGCTTGGCCGCGCGGAGCTCGGGCGGCCGCGGGCGCGGAGGCTGCTGCGAGCGGGAGCGGAGTGCGGCGGCGGGGTGGGGGAAGGAGAGGAGAAGGGGAAGCACGCCGGCGGCGGGGAAGGAGCCGACGGCGGCGGAAGGGAGCGACGGGGCTGGAGAGAACCAGGGAAGAGGGGAGGGAGAGGAGCCTGGCGCGGGGAAGGAAGATGAGAGGAAGAAGAGGAACAGGGCAGAGATGCTGGGGGCGGGGCCAGGGGACGGGGCCCGCGGGCAGGGAGAGAGAGGATGGGGACAGGCGGGCCAGGGGGTGGGCCAGGACGTGTGGCCCAAGGGGGTGCGGGGTCCACGCGTGGGAGATGGAGCTGGGGTGGCTGCAGCGTGGCGTGCGTGTGGTGTGTTGGGGAGAGAGAGGAGAGAGAGAGGAGGGGGTGATGTGGCATGGTGGGATTGGTAGAGGGGAGAGGCAGGGTGACGTGGCAGACTGTGATAGGTGGGAGTGATGTGGAGAGGAGGGCTGGGTATATAGATGGGTAGGTTTAGGATTTGGAAGGGCGGGTGTAGTTGGACCGTTTTAATTTCTGGGGCGGTCGTTCGGTCAATCGGCCCGTTCGACTGCCCTGCTAAAATAATAAATATTTTTATTTATTTCAAACAAGGCTTTTGCAAACCGATACCGGGCAAAACAAAATATTCCGGCGACCCGGATTTTGGCGTTTGAATAAAGACGAGGCGTTTGGAAAACAAATCGGGCTTTGCAAAATAGTTTTAAGCAAACAATGCATGATGATGACGATGCGATGCACAAATTCAACGCGATTTTCTAGTAGTGGTTTTGCGGGATGCCACAATTCGACACCACTAACAATGGATCTCGCCCTCGAGATCCGCCTCATGGTACCGGAAGGAAAGGTCGGCGATCTGCGTCTTCTCGCTTCGTGTAGAACCTCGCGACACCACTAACAAGAGGTCGTTGTCCCTGTTCGTCAAGAGAACACTCCGGATAAACAACGGACGAAGTTAAAAGGTAAGGCCACCTCTAACTTCCATGGAAGGAGTAGAGTTGCATCGATCCAACATTCAATATACAAAAGCAAATGATAAGAGTAGTGGTATGGTCGCGACTCCATCCCGCACTCAAAGCATTACTCTGTACACGAACAGACAGATTATGCAACCAACCCTCAAGATTCAGACTGAAGATCTCGACAAGCGAGGTTCGGAGACAAAGGGGTGATGCAGACTCTGCATCGGATCTGGCGTAGATGAGGTCGTCGCGTCGGAAAACACCGGAAGGCACAAACAAGGAACAAAGAATGATACCACAACAGACGGATTCCTCAGGCAGCTTGAACACCGGATGGTAGAACACCGTTAACAAAGAAGGAAGCGAAACCCTGAAGGTGCGACGGAACCCAACCACGAGAAATCCTGGACTCGAAGAAAGATAAGAGAGCAGATTCAAAACACGTCGAGATAAGAGGAGAAGAGCATAGGGGTAAGGAGTAAAATCAGACCTAATCAGAACTATCCAACTGATTTTGCAAAATAGTTTTGACACTCTACTTCGGCCGTTAGCTAGGTTATCCTACAGGCTGGACTTGTGGGGTATCGCAACTGCTGATCTCTGATACCACTCTGTAACACCCTCAGAATCGGACCTATGCAAGTTTTAGCGAAACCCGCCAAACCCGCATAGAAACGATTCAAAGGTGCCCACCAAGCACTTTCGTGCGGGTGGAAAACGAAGTAATAACATTACACAACAGTCCTCGATGGGACCCACAGAACAGATATATATAACAGCGACTCCATGAGTCAAGAATACAGATATAATATACAAAGATCCAAATCACCTTGAAACGATAGAGCGTCCAGCTACGGACAAGATGCAAATGGGGCTAAGAGCCCTGAAGAATAACCAATGGCGTCCATAACCCTGCCCAGGCCAAGCCGGAAGGGTAACCCTGCTAACGACGTCGATCTCAAAACCTGCTTAAACAAAAGGGGTGCCGACAAAGGGCAAAGGAAAAAGAGGAGCGTCAGTACTGAGGCCAGTACACGGCGAGACTAGAATTCGGCGGTCCTCGCCTACATAGGTATGGTGTACTGAAGCGGCAGCGGCAGCATGCACTAAACAACCTATAGAGACTCGATACAACTGGCGGATATCAGAGAGGGATAAGAATGACCTAACCGGATCCAACCTGAAGCTATCACCAAACAAACCCATCCTGGTGTTTCCCCCCCTCGAGACCAAACAAGGAAGTCAACCGAGGAACTCACACCGTTGGCAGTTTTACTTATTCAGATATAGTTGCGGCACTTTACTAGTCAGGTTTAGATATCATCCTGATAAAAATAAGCAGTGGGCACTTTTAGTTGACCATTTCGTGACAGTTGCAGCACTTACTAGTCAGATACATTTAGCATGAGATAAACCCAAAACCCAGCAGTTGTTGGTACTTTTATTTAGCTATTCCGTTGTAGTGGAGCTGAGTACTAATCAAATCGGATATAAGTCAATTTATAACAATAAACTTTAGTTATAGTTGTCTATGATCAAGCACTGTGCTCCAAGTCGTCCATAACCGCGGACACGGCTTCTCGAAAAGATTTAACCCTGCAGGGGTGCACCAAAGTATCCACAGGCACTTCGACCCTTTTTGCCAGATCAGTTAACATACACCCATCGGTATGTCGGCGGGGCCTAAGTCACGACGTTCCCAGACCCAAAGCAAGCACGGGGGGCCACCCCACTAAGTACACCCGCAACGAAGTCGGCCGGTCTCCGAGACGGACTTAGGGTTCGCGACAATGGCTGTAAACGACAGCAGGTCCCCAATCGGGGACTGTCGATACAGCGAAAATACTCCGCTTCCTAAACAGTACAGCGTGCTCCTCACACAATCGTAAATAAAGCGGTAAACATGGCATAAGTACAGGATAGTAAGTAAAACCTCAAACTAGTTTGTGGCCCCCAGTACAATACTTTGAAATCAGGTAATAATCAATGGGGGGCCCATATCTCCCCACCTGTGGTTAGCGCGCTCGATCTCGGAACAGGTGTCAAGAACTCGGGGTCCTACGGGACACAAGTGGGCGGTCGGAAACCAAATATTATCTATCACCCACCGATGCCTCTGCTTAATTCCATTTTAGTTGTTAAACATGAATTAAAGTGAACAATAAGTAAACCATGATCATCTCCAACGTCAACATGCGGCAATCCTCCAACAATTGTGGTACTCGGCGACATGCAACAGCACTTGAGGAAGCGACTACGACACGCGGGTCCAACTATCTACCAAACAACAGGTAATAGGATGTGTCCAAGGCTATGTATGGCTGCAAGGGATATCACGGGTACGAAACTAGAGCATCGCAACACAGATAGCAAAGATCAACAGGAGGGAATAAATACTAGAAAAGTAAGATAGGTAGAAAGGGGGAGATGCTCGCCTGAAAACATTGTCGAAGGTTCAACCGAAGATCGGGGCGAAGCTCACATCAACTCAACGGCCTTATCCGCGAAGAACCCAAAACACTAGAAGAAACACCGGATGCAATATTTAAGATCGGCAGAAGATCGGGCATGATGCATGTATGATGTATGACATGGCAAAGGTGCAATGCAATTAGGTCATATTAAGTGGAACCGGGGTCCCGACAATTAATTAGGCGGTTCAAGTTGTTTAGATACCCCGCAGTTTAAATGTTGTTATAACAAGGCAAGATACGATACCGGTTCGCTACACCAGTTTAGATGAGGCCGATATGAGACTAGATTTGCCCGCATATGGGCCCCATATTTAGTTATTAGGTGAATCGGCATAAGGCCCCCAAACCACATGATATGCATGCGAGATGTCAATTAATTATGCAACAATTCATATAGTTGACCATTTATAAAATAGGGTTCTCGGAGAGGGGTTCACACATTTAGGGTCTCGACGAACTTGGGGTTCCGGGTTCGGGTTCGACAGGGTCCAGGGTTCGACGGTTTCGGTCTCGGCGGGATCGTTCTCGGACTCCGGAAAGGACTTGGTTCGGTGTCGTTCTTGTCGCATGCAGATCTTGTCGGGTACCACGGGGTCGGTCTTGGCGTTCGGGGTGAAGCACTCGGCGTCCTACGGTTCCATGTCGACGGCCTTGGTGTCCTCGATGGAGACTCGGCGTACCCGTGTCGGTGACCTTGGCATCCAGTTTCTCGGCGAGCTCGGCGTCCGGGAAGGAGAAATTGTCAGACCAGCGTCACCACCACCGGGTTCCGGGCGGACGTGCTTGGTGCTCCACGGTCTCCGGATCCGTGTCGATGATCATGTCGTTCCGTGATGTAGTTCTTGCCGGGCTTCTCGGAATCACTTGGGTCCATCTTTACGTGTCGTTCCTCGAATAGGAGAAGGTCTTGGATTTACAAACGCCCGGAGTACTTGTCGAAATCTGGACTCGGTACTGGATCGGTCATCCGAAACAACTAGCACCACATAACCCACATGTGCAAACACCTGTTCTTCCCGTGAGGAGCAGCTGGTTGGCGAGGCTTCTAGCCAGAGGAGCCCCTGCGGATCAAGCAGCAGCGGCCAGAGCGAGCAGGCGGCCGGCCGCGGGGTGCTGACGGCGAAGACCGGCGAGGGAAGGCCGCCGGCGCGCGGACGGGACCTGCCGCGGCGAGGAAGGGAAACCACAGGGGCGACGGGGCGGAGGCGGGAGGAGCACGGCGGGAGGAGGAGGCCGTCCGATTCTGAGGGTGTTACATAAACTATCGTGAGACAAAGGGAAATTGGTATCATATGTAAGTGGTTCATTCGATCGCAAAGTAATCGTAGAAATATGTGGGAGCCATATGAATTTCCAGATTCCTCTATTGGTTATTGTTCGGAGAAGTGTCTCGATCATGTCCGCATAATTCACGAACCGTAGGGAGACACACTTAAGGATTCGACGTTGTTTGAGTAGTTATGGTATTATGAGAAAGAGACCGGATGTTGTTCGGAGTCTCGGATGGGATCCGGGATATCACGAGGTGATCCGGAATGGTCCGGAGAATAAGATTCATATAAGGAAAGTCCCGTTTCGGAGTTCGGAAATGTTTCCGGTGTTTTCATCGGGAATGTTATAGAAGGTTCCGGATTGTCCGGCACTCAGGGGGGAAGGGTACATGAATGTGTCATTACATATTGAATGATTGCATCATGTACTAAGTGTTCTTGCTGTTCCAAATAAAGGATTAAATTGAATCCTAAAACAGAAAAGTCAAACGGTCAGTTTAAAAGTCAAACGGCTAAAACAAGAAACTGTGGGAAACAAGCAAGAGGTGGTTGGAACCGACTTGGGGGAGGAGTCCCTCCAAGCCGGCGCGCCAACCAAGGCCGACTTGGGGAGGGACTCCCCTCCCCTTGGCCGCCCCCTCCACCTATAAAAGGAGGGGCAGGGCCTCCTCCTCTAGACACACAAGTTCCTATCCTCTAATCTCCGGTTTAGAGCCGTTTTGGTTTAGAGCTTCTAATTGCCCTAGCCTTCGGTTTAGAGCCTTCTAATTGGTGTGTCTAATCCCTAGACCACCAATATCCCTCTCATACTCCACCATACTAGCTCCGGCTTAAGGCGAAGCCCTGCGGGATCTCCCCTCTACTTCCGGTACCACGCCGTTGTGCTGCCGGAATCGCGAGGAGAGTGCTACAACCTCCGCTGCCTGCTGGAACAAGGGAGAGGAAGGTCTTCGTCGAGTACCGAACGTGTGACCGACTGCGGGAGCGCTGCCAGAACGTGGCGCCGGAAGGATCGTCTACGCGATCTTGAGATCGGAAAAAGTACGACTACATCACCCACGAGAATCTGCTCTCATTAACCGCTTTGGAATCTTCGAGGGTAAGTTATTCCATCGACTCGTTGCTACAATCTAGTAGATAGATCTTGGATTGTTTGTTTGTATGCGATAGAAATTTTTTGTTTTCCATGCTACGAACCCCTACAGGAGGACCCCGATAACAACCCGCCAAACGGCGGAAAATTCGGCAATGTGGCCGGCTCGCTCCATACCTTCACGGGATTCAACACGAAGCGCGAGAAGAAGGTCATCGCTCGCGCCGTCGCCGTCAACGCGGTGGCCCAGGTGGACGTTCCCTAGTTCCTCAACTGGTCGGAGCAGCCCATCACCTGGAGCCGCCAGGACCACTCGCCACGCATCGAGTACCCAGGCCGAGTCGCCCTGGTAGTCAAGCCCAAGGTGGGCGACTACTGGCTCCCCAAGACATTGATGGACGGCGGCAGCTCCATCAACATTCTGTACCTGGACACCTTCAGGCGACTGCGGCTCCCGCAGTCGATGGTCGAGACGACCTACACCACGTTCCACGTCATCGTCCCCGGTCGGAAGGCGTACCCGATCGGCAAGGTCACGCTGCCCGTCACCTTCGGCACACCAGCAAACTTCCGCACCGAGCGGATCGTCTTCGAGCTGGTACCCTTCGACAGCCCCTACCACTGCGTCTTGGGGCGCCAGGCGTTCGCCAAATTCATGGCAGCGCCCCACTACGCGTACAACGCAATGAAGCTCCCCGGGCCGTGCGGCGTCATCACCATCAACGGCGACCCCGACATGGCCGCTGAGTGTGAGGCCAAAGGAGCCGAACTCGCCGGCGCCGTCATCGCAGCATAGACCAACCACGCCGACGAGCTCGCCAAGTACGCGAGCGGGGTCAACAATGATGACCCCACCATACTCAAGAAGCCCAACTCGGAGGGCGCAAACACCTCAGCTTTCGAGGCAACGATGCACACCCGCACCGTCGAGCTGGTCCCAGGCGACTTCAGCCAGACGGTGACGATCGGGACGGGCATGAGCCCAGCCTAGGAAGGCGCGCTCATCGAGTTCCTCCGTGAGAACAGGGACATCTTCGCATGGAAGCCCTCTGACATGCCTGGTGTCCCTAGGGAGCTCGCTGAGCACAAACTAAACGCCGACCCCAAAGTGCGACCCGTCAAGCAGTCGCTGCGACCCTTCAATGAAGAGCGCCGCCGAGCTATCGTCGAGGAGGTGTAGCGTCTACTCGCTGCAGGCTTCATCCGGCCAATTAAATACTCCAAGTGGCTGGCAAACCCAGTCTTGGTCGAGAAAAAGAACGGGACCTGGAGGATGTGTATCGACTACACAAACTTGAACAGCGCCTGCCCGAAGGAGCAGTTCGTCCTCCCGCGGATCGACCAAATAATCGACTCCACCGCGGGCTCGGAGTCGCTGCGTTTCCTTGACGCCTACTCTGGGTACAACCAGATCAAAATGGCTGTTGAGGACGAGGAGAAGACGGCGTTCATTACGCCATTCGGAGCCTTCTGCTACACTGCCATGACCTTCAGCCTCAAGAACGACGGGGCGACCTACCTGCGGTGCATGCAGGAGTGCCTCGCGAGCCAAATTGGCCGCAACATCCACATCTACATCGACGACGTGGTCGGAAAGTCCGCTCGCCAGGGTGATCTACTCGCCGACTGTAACACCCTCAGAATCGGCCCTATGCAAGTTTCAGCGAAACCCGCCAAAACCCGCATAGAAACGATTCAAAGGTGCCCACCAGGCACTTTCGTGCGAGTGGAAAACGAAGTAATAACATTACACAACAGTCCTCGATGGGACCCACAGAACAGATATATACAACAGTGACTCTATGAGTCAAGAATACAGATATAATATACAAAGATCCAAATCACCTTGAAACGATAGAGCGTCCAGCTACGGACAAGATGCAATGGGGATAAGAGCCCTGAAGAATAACAAATGGCGTCCATAACCCTGCCCAGGCCAAGCCGGAAGGGTAACCCTGCTAACGACGTCGATCTCAAAACCTGCTTAAACAAAGGGGTGCCGACAAAGGGCAAAGGAAAAAGAGGAGCGTCAGTACTGAGGCCAGTACACGGCAAGCCTAGAATTCGGTGGTCCTCTCCTACATAGGTATGGTGGACTGAGCGGCAGCGGCAACATGCACTAAACACCCTATAGAGACTCGATATAACTGGCGGCAATCAGAGAGGGGTAAGAAAGACCTATTCGGAACCAACCTGATACTACCACCATTCAAACCCATCCTGGTGTTTCCCCCTCGAGACCAAACGAGGAAGTCAACCGAGGAACTCACACAGTTGGCAGTTTTATTTATTCAGTTATCGTTGCAGCAATTACTAGTCAGGTATAGATAATCATCCTGATAAAATAAGCAGTGGGTCATTTTAGTTAACCATTCCGTTGTAGTTGCAACACTTACTAATCAGATACAATTAGCATGAGATAACCCAAAACCCAGCAGTGGTTGGTACTTTTATTTAGCCATTCCGTTGTAGTTGCAATATGTAACACCCTCAGAATCGGACCTATGCAAGTTTGAGCAAAATTCACCAAACCCGCATAGAAACGATTCAAAGGTGCCCACCAGGCACTTTCGTGCGGGTGGAAAACGAAGTAATAACATTACACAACAGTCCTCGATGGGACCCACAGAACAGATATATAACAGCGACTCAAAGAGTCAAGAATACAGATATAATATACAAAGATCCAAATCACCTTGAAAACGATATAGCGTCCGACTACGGACAAGATGCAAATGGGGCTAAGAGCCCTGAAGAATAACCAATGGCGTCCATAACCCTGCCCAGGCCAAGCCGGAAGGGTAACCCTGCTAACGGCGTCGATCTCAAAACCTGCTTTAACAAAGGGGTGCCGACAAAGGGAAAAGCAGAAAAACAAAGAAGGAGCGTCAGTACACAGGCCAGTACACGGCGAGGCTAGAATTCGGCGGTCCTCGCCTACATAGGTATGGTGGACTGAAGCGGCATCGGCAGCATGCACTAAACATCCTATAGAGACTCGATACAACTGGCGGTTATCAGAGGGGGATGAGAATGGCCTATCCGGAACCAAGCGGATACTATCACCAATCAAACCCATCCTGGCGTTTCCCCCTCGACACCGATCGAGGAAGTCAACCGAGGAACTCACACAGTTGTCATTTTTATTTATTCAGTTATAGTTGCGGCTCCTTACTAGTCAGGTTTAAATAATCGTCCTGAATAAAGTAGGCAGTGGGCACTTTTAGTTAACCATTCCGTTATAGTTGCAACACTTACTAATCAGGTACTGATAGCATGAGATAAACCCGAAACCCAGCAGTTGTTGGTACTTTTATTCAGCCATTCCGTTGTAGTTGCAATACTTACTAGTCAGATACAATTGTCGCAAGCGACAACCAAACAAGCAATTGTGGGCAGTATTAATTAGCCATTCCGTTATAGTGAAGCTGATTACTAGTCATTATAAGTCAAATTTATAGCAGTAAACTTTAGTTATGCTTGTCTATGATCGAGATACTGTGCTCCAAGTCGTCCATAACCGCGGACACGGCTTTCAGAAAGTTTTACCCGGCCGGGGTGCACCAATAGCAACACACACTCGATCAACCTCGGAAAAACCAAATCAAAACCCAACGAGGCTTTCACGACTGAACAATCACAGGATTCAGAAATATTTCAGGGGGCCACCCCTGGGAGTATACCCGCAACGAAGTAAGCTAGCTCCGAGACGGACCCCAAAGTTTTTGGGGCCGGCGGTAAACGACAGCAGGTCCCCAAACGGGGACTGTCGATACCACGTAAACGGGTCATAGATCCTAAACAGTACAGTGTGCAGTACCTCGCACAATCGTAAATAAAGCAGTAAACATGGCATAAGTACAGGATAGTAATAAAGCCCCAAACTAGTTCGTGGCCCCAAGAAATAAGACGGAATCAAGCTCTGGCTCAGGGGGGTCCCATATACCTCCCGGATGTGGATAGCGCGATAAATCAAGGAACAGGTATCAAGTACTCGGGGTCTTACGGGACACAAGTGGGCGTTCGGAAACCAAATATTATCTATCACCCACCGATGCCTCTGCTTATTCAATTTTAGTTGTTAAACAGAAATTAAAGTGACGATAAGTAAAACTAGAATCATCTCCAACAACAACATGCGGCAATACATCAGCAACTGAGGCATATGACGACACACAACAGCACTTGAGCAAGCATCTACGACGCGCAAGTCCAACTATCTACCAAACAACAGGTAATAGGATGTGTCCAAGGCAATATAGGCTGCAGGGGAAAATATCACGGGTACGGAAACTAAAGCATCGGGACACAGATAGCAATAGATCAACAGGAGGGAATAAAACACTATAAAAGTAAGATAGGTAGAAAGGGGGAGATGCTCGCCTGAAAACATTGTTGAAGGGTTCATCCGAAGAACGGGGCGAAGCTCACATCAACTCAACGGCCTTATCCGCGAAGAAGCAAAACACTAGAAGAAACACCGGATGTACTATTTAATAAAACGACAGAAGATCGGCATGATGCATGCATGAGGTATGACATGGCAAGGTGCGATGCAATTAGGTCATATTAAGCGGTACCGGGGTCCCGACAATTATTTAGGTGGTTCAAGTTATTTAGCTACCCCGCATATTAAATGTTGTTTAGCAAGGCAAGATAAGATACCGGTTCGCTACACAAGTTTAAATGAGGCCGATATGAAACTAGATTTGCCCGCATATGGGCCCCATATTTAATTATTAGGTGAATCGGCATAATGCCCCCAAACCAATGCTATGCATGCGGGAATGACAATTTAATGTGCAACAAATTGATATGTTATAAAATAGGGTTCGAGGAAAAGGGGTCACACATCAGAGGGGGCTCGACGAACTTGGGGTTCCGGGGGTTCAGGGTTCGACAGGGTCCCGGGTCCGGATCTAGGGTTCGGCCTCGACGGGATCGGTCTCGGATTACGACGCAGATCTTGGCGTATCCGGGAGCAGGACTTGAGTCGGTGTCGGGGCGCATCGGGTTCTTCCGGGTCGGTGTCGTTATTGTCGGCCCTCGCAGTTGATCTTGGTGTGTCCGGATGACCTTGTCGACTCCATGCGAAGACCTTGGCGCTCTAGATCGGTCTTCAGGGTCTCGGCCATCGGATTCTTGAAGGAGGTCATGGCGGCCGGGAACGAGTACTTGTCGCATCGGGGGCTCGGCGTCCTCGAGGGAGTACTTGGCGTGCCGGGTCCGGTCTTGTCCGCGAGGAGATCTTGACGACGAGATCGAAGGACTGGGCGCGCCCGGGTGCGGTCTTCGGATCCGGGGAGTAGATCTTGGCGTCCATGGGTCTAGTTCGGTCTCAGCCATCGGGGTCTTCGGATGTCCATGAAGGCGTTCTTGGCGTTCCGATTCCGGCGATTGGTGACTTGGAACGGCACTGATGCGGTATTCCAGTGGCTTCGATGGTCTCGTGGCTCCGACTTGTTGTAACCATGCGTCTTCCAGGGAACAACTGGACGAGCTTGACAGACGGCGTCTGGCGGTCCTTGGCCCCTTTGCGGACACGCATGTGCACCCTGCAACAGACGTCCAACGGTTTGGCAAACAGGCATGGCACGCAGGGGATGGCGACGGCTCTAGGCTCGCGGGGGAACAGGCGAAGTCGGCGACGGCGCAAGGGCGCGGCCCAGGCCGGCCAGGCCACGCGGGGCGACGGAGGGCGCATCGGCGGTCATAGCCGGAGGCGGGCGACGGGGCGCGGCCGGCTCGGCTCCAGCGGCCGCGGCGGCGGGGCGGGCAGAGGCGGTTGGCGGGGACCGGAGGCGTCGGTGAGGGGAGCCGGAGCTCCGCGGCGGGACGCGCGGTCGGGGTAGGAGGGGCGGACGGGCTGAGGACGCGGACGGGCGGCGCGAGGCGGACGGGCGGCGCGGAGGAAGAAGGCCGGGGCGGAGGCGCGGGGACGCGACGACGAGCAAGGCGCGGCCGGCGGCCTCGGCTCGGGCGGAGCTCGCGCGCAGAGGCGGCGGCGGAGCGAGGAGAGCGCCGGCGCGGGGCGCGGCAGCGCCGGCGAGCGCGCGCGGAGGAGGGCCTGGCGAGGAAGGGCGCCGGCAGCGAGCTGAGGACGCGGCGGCTTCTGGCGAGCTCGGGCAGGCGAGGAGGGCGGCGACGAAGGGTGGGGAGCGGCAGAGGACGCAGGTCGTTGGTCTCGAGGGGACGGTCGAGGCGAGCGGAGGGCGGCGCGGAGGCTGGGCGAGGGAGGTCGCTGCGGCGGCGAAGGTGAGCGCCGGCGGGAGCTGCGGCGGCGCGGGGCAGGAGGAGAGCTGCGGGGAGGGGCGAGCGAGACAAGCGGAGGGAGGGGAGGCACGCGGTTGCGCGACGGGGAAGAAGGGGCGGGGGAGGAGGAAGAAAGGGGTCAGACGGGGTGGGACGGCGGTGGGGCCCAGGGGCGGGGCCAGGTGGACCGGGTCGGTGTGGCCGACGCGGGGAGGTGGGATCTGGTGCGGGCGTGAGCGTGCGTGTAGCTGTGTGTGGTTGGAGGGAGGTGTGTTGGCAGGTGAGGGAGTGGGGGGAAAAGGAGAGAGGGGGTGGGGTGGACCAAGTGGCAAGCTAGGATTGGTAGGGAGCTGGGGGGTGGCTGATGTGGCGGGCTAGGATAGGAGGGGGTGAGGTGGAGGCTGGGTTGGGTAGACTAGTTGGTAGGAATAGGATTAGAGGGGCAGGCAGGTTTGGACCGATTTAAAAAATCTGGGGCGGTCGTTCGGGTCGGTCGGCCCGTTCGACTGCTCCGGCCAAAATAAATAAATATTTTATTTGATTTAAACGGGCCGTCTGCAAACCGATAGCGGTCAAAACAAAATATTCCGGGGACCCGGTTTTGGTGTTTGAATAAAAGACGGGGCGTTTTAGAAAACAAAACGGGCTTTGCGAAATAGTTTTATGCAAACAATGCATGATGATGACGATGCAATGCACAAATTCAACGCGATTTTCTAGTAGTGGTTTTGCGGGATGCCACACAATACTTACTAGTCAGGTACAATGGTCGCAAGCGACACACAAACAAGCAATTGTGGGCAGTATTAATTATCCATTCCATTATAGTGAAGCTGATTACTAGTCATTATAAAGTCAAATTTATAATACTACTTTAGTTATGCTTGTCTATGGTTGAGATACTGTGCTCCAAGTCGTCCATAACCGCGGACACGGCTTTCAGAAAGTTTTAACCCGGCCGGGGTGCACAAATAGCAACACACACACGATCAACCTCGGAAAAATCAAATCAAAACCCAACGAGGTCTTCACGACAGAGCAATCACAAGATTCAGAAATATTTCAGGGGGCCACCCCATTGAGTAGATCCGCAACAAAGCTAGCTGACTCCGAGACGGACTCAAGGTTTGCGACAATGGCTATAAACGACTGGGAACCCGAAAGTGTGACTGGGCTTGTCGATACCGCGAAATCATTCCGCTTACCTAAACAGTACAGGTGCTATCTGTCGCACAATTTAAATAAGGCAGTAAAGCATGGCATAAGTACAGGATAGTAAATAAAACCTCAAACTAGTTTGTGGCCCCAAGAAATAAGTATGAATCAAGCTCTGGATAAGGGGGGCCCATACTCCCCGTATGTGGATAGCGCGATAAATCAAGGAACAGGTATCAAGTACTCGGGGTCCTACGGGACACAAGTGGGCGTTCGGAAACCAAATATTATCTATCACCCACCGATGCCTCTGCTTACTTCAATTTTAGTTGTTAAACAGGAATTAAAGTGAACGATAAGTAAAACTATGATCATCTCCGACATCAAACATGCGGCAATACATCAACAGCTGTGGCACTGGACGACACGCAACAACACTTGAGCAAGCGACTACGACGCGCAAGTCCAACTATCTACCAAACAACAGGTAATAGGATGTGTCCAAGGCAATATAGGGCTGCACGGTATATCACAGGTACGGAAACTAAAGCATCGCAACACAGATAGCAATAGATCAACAGGAGGGAATAAATACTATAAAAGTAAGATAGGTAGAAAGGGGGAGATGCTCGCCTAAAAACATTGTCGAAGGTTCAACCGAAGATCGGGGCGAAGCTCACATCAACTCAACGGCCCAATCCGCGAAGAAGCAAAACAATAGAAGGAACACCGGATGCAATATTTAATACTACGACAGAAGATCGGGCATGATGCATGTATGATGTATGGCATGGCAAAGATGTGATGCAATTAGGCCATATTAAGCGGAACCGGGGTCCCGACAATTAATTAGGTGGTTCATGTTATTTAGCTAACCCGCAGTTTATATGTTGGATTAACAAGGCAAGATTATATCACCGGTTCGCTACACAATTTAAATGAGGCCAATATGAGACTAGATTTGGCCGCATATGGGCCCCGTATTTAATTATAAGGTGAATCGGCGGAAGGCCCCCAAACCACATGACAAATATGCATGCATGAACATTTAATATGCAACAAGTTGTTATTACGTTATAAAATAGGGTTCCGGGAAGGGGTTCACACATTAGGGTTCGGCAGATCTTGGGTTCCGGGGTTCGGGGTCGGTCTTGGGGTTCAGGGTTCGACGGCCTCGGCGGGATCGTTCTCAGGTAACGGGGTAGATCTTGGCGTTCCGTGTCGGCGAACTTGGAAATTCCCTATCGGAGGTCTTGGCGCTTCGGATCGGTCTTCGGTTCGGGGCCTCAGGGTCTTGGGGTTCGCGTCCGTGTGGCGGTCTCGTTGTTCCGTGTAGGCGTTCTCGAGGTCGATGGCGAACTTGTCCAGGGAGAACTTGGTGTACCACAGAGCATCACGATGGATGAAGCTCTTGTCAATAACAACTCGAACGACTTGTACTTGGCAACATCACCACCAAACTTCAACACCACCCCTCGATTACTGAAAAAGTTGTGGCTGCTCCAAACTCACTCCAACATGGCCTGGGCGCGACTGCGGCTTGCGGAGCTGGCAGCACGCGGGGAGAGCTCGGCAGCAGGCAGCGCTCGACGCTGGCCAGGAACCCGATTGCTGACGGGGAGGGGGCCTGCACGGAGGTGGGGGGCGCGGCCGACGGTGGTTGAGGCCGGCGACGGGCCCGGCGGACGGCGGAGGGAGGGCGCTGGACCACGGGGCCGACGGAGCTCGGGGCTGCTCGGGGACGGCACGGGCGCGCTAGCAGAGGGCCCGCCGGAGAAGGGCGAGAGGAGGCGCTGGCGGGGCTCGACGAGGCGGGCCCGCCGGCGACGGCGGCGCCAGGGGGAGCGTCGCGGCTCTGCGAGGATGGCCGGGAGGAGGGAGAGGCGAAGGGTCGGGGACGCGGGGAGGGAGGCCGGAGGCGAGGCGGCGACGAGCTCGGAGCCGGCGCGCGGGGCGGGGTGCTGCCGAGGGACGCCGGGGAAGGCGCGGGCCGGAGGAGCGGCGAGCTAGGAGGCGAGCGGAGGCGAGCGAAGGACGCGGCCGGGGAAGCGGTCGCCGGCGGCGCGCGGAGGCGTTGGGGGAGGCAGGGCGCGGTGCGGGTGAGAGGGCGGAGGCGAGGCGGAGCACCGGCAAGGAGGGAGGCGGCCGAGCGGGACGGAGGAGCGGGGAAAGACGGAGGCGAGGCGGTCGCTGGGAACGGGGCCGGAGGGAGGTGCGCGGTTGCAGAGCTCGAGAGGAGAGGAGCGGGGGTTGCGAGGTGGACTCGGTCACGATAGAGGGGTATCTGGGTGGGGTCCACGCGGGGTGTGGTGTGCGTTGCGTGCACTGTGCGGTGTGTGTGGTGTATAGGTGTGTGTGCGGGGGTGCTATGGCCTGGCCAGGGTCAAGTGCGTGCGTGTGTTGTGTGGGGAGTGGCGGCGGGTGAGGCTGGTTAGAGGGTTGGGTGGAATAGAATTAGGGTTTGGGGTTGTAGGCTGGTTGGCTGGGCCTTTGGGCCTGGCCGGCTGCCTCCCCTAATAAAACTTTTTCATGTTTATTTTATTTTTAAAGGATTTTTGCAAGACGTTTTCTTTTAGACAAAATAAAATATCCGGAATATCAGGGATTCACATTTGAATAAAGAAAGGGATATTTTTAGAAGACAAAATAGGGACCTTCGAAAATAGTTTTAGGCAAAGCATGCATGATGATGTAATGATGATGCACGAACATAAAACAACAAGCGATTTTCTAGTAGTGGTTTTTCGGGATGCCACAATTCGACACCACTAACAATGGATCTCGCCCTCGAGATCCGCCTCATGGTACCGGAAAGAAGGTCGGTGATCTGCGTCTTCTCGCTTCGTGTAGATCCTCGCAACACCACTAACAATAGGTCGTTCTCCGTGATCGTCGAGAGAACACTCCGGGAACAAGAGGGTCGAAGGTAGAGGCATCAACAAATAAAGCCACCCCTAACTTCGATAGAAAGAGGGAACCGATGCCTCCCCATCCACTTCAAGGTACAAAAGCGAATAGAAGGGGTAGTCGGTATGGGGGCCAATCCATCACGCACCCAAACTATTACTCTGCACAATCAGTAGAAAAGAGTGCAACCATTCTCGGAATTAGACTGAAGATCTCGACAAGCGAGGTTCGGAAACAAAGGAGGGATGCAGACTCTGCCTCGGATCTGGTGTAGATGATATCGTCGCGTCATAAAACACCGGAAGGCACGAGAAGGAACAAGGAGAAGTCCACCAGACGGAGGATTCCTCGGATAGCATGAAGACCAGATGTAGCAACACCGTTATCAGAGGAGGAAGCGAAACCCTGAAGGTACGACGAGAACCCAACCACGAGAAATCCTGGACTCGAAGAAAAGATAAGAGGTGGATTCAAAATACGTAGAGGTAAGAGGAGAATAGCAGAGGGGTAAGGAGTAAAATCAGACCTAATCAGAACTACCCAACCGATTTTCCAAAAATAGTTTTGACACTCTACTTCGGCCGTTAGCTAGGTTATCCTACAGGCTAGACTTGTGGGGTATCGCAACTGCTGAGCTCTGATACCACTCTGTAACACCCTCAGAATCGGCCCTATGCAAGTTTCAGCGAAACCCGCCAAAACCCGCATAGAAACGATTCAAAGGTGCCCACCAGGCACTTTCGTGCGAGTGGAAAACGAAGTAATAACATTACACAACAGTCCTCGATGGGACCCATAGAACAGATATATACAACAGCGACTCCATGAGTCAAGAATACAGATATAATATACAAAGATCCAAATCACCTTGAAACGATAGAGCGTCCAGCTACGGACAAGATGCAATGGGGCTAAGAGCCCTGCAGAATAACCAATGGCGTCCATAACCCTGCCCAGGCCAAGCCGGAAGGGTAACCCTGCTAACGACGTCGATCTCAAAACCTGCTTAAACAAAGGGGTGCCGACAAAGGGCAAAGGAAAAAGAGGAGCGTCAGTACTGAGGCCAGTACACGGCGAGGCTAGAATTCGGCGGTCCTCGCCTACATAGGTATGGTGGACCGAGCGGCAGCGACAGCATGCACTAAACACCCTATAGAGACTCGATAGAACTGGTGGCAAGCAGAGAGGGGTAAGAAAGACCTATTCGGAACCAACCTGATACTACCACCATTCAAACCCATCCTGGTGTTTCCCCCTCGAGACCAAATGAGGAAGTCAACCGAGGAACTCACACAGTTGGCAGTTTTATTTATTCAGTTATCGTTGCAGCAATTACTAGTCAGGTATAGATAATCATCCTGATAAAATAAGCAGTGGGTCATTTTAGTTAACCATTCCGTTGTAGTTGCAACACTTACTAATCAGATACAATTAGCATGAGATAACCCAAAACCCAGCAGTGGTTGGTACTTTTATTTAGCCATTCCGTTGTAGTTGCAATACTTACTAGTCAGGTACAATGGTCGCAAGCGACACACAAACAAGCAATTGTGGGCAGTATTAATTAGCCATTCCATTATAGTGAAGCTGATTACTAGTCATTATAAAGTCAAATTTATAATACTACTTTAGTTATGCTTGTCTATGGTTGAGATACTGTGCTCCAAGTCGTCCATAACCACGGACACGGCTTTCAGAAAGTTTTAACCCGGCCGGGGTGCACAAATAGCAACACACACACGATCAACCTCGGAAAAACCAAATCAAAACCCAACGAGGTCTTCACGACAGAGCAATCACAAGATTCAGAAATATTTCAGGGGGCCACCCCATTGAGTAGATCCGCAATGAAGCTAGCTGACTCCGAGACGGACTCAAGGTTTGCGACAATGGCTGTAAACGACTGGGAACCCGAAAGTGTGACTGGGCTTGTCGATACCGCGAAAACATTCCGCTTACCTAAACAGTACAGGTGCTATCTGTCGCACAATTTAAATAAGGCAGTAAAGTATGGCATAAGTACAGGATAGTAAATAAAACCTCAAACTAGTTTGTGGCCCCAAGAAATAAGTATGAATCAAGCTCTGGCTAAGGGGGGCCCATACTCCCCGTATGTGGATAGCGCGATAAATCAAGGAACAGGTATCAAGTACTCGGGGTCCTACGGGACACAAGTGGGCGTTCGGAAACCAAATATTATCTATCACCCACCGATGCCTCTGCTTACTTCAATTTTAGTTGTTAAACAGGAATTAAAGTGAACAATAAGTAAAACTATGATCATCTCCGACATCAAACATGCGGCAATACATCAACAGTTGTGGCACTGGACGACACGCAACATCACTTGAGCAAGCGACTACGACGCGCAAGTCCAACTATCTACCAAACAACAGGTAATAGGATGTGTCCAAGGCAATATAGGGCTGCACGGTATATCACAGGTACGGAAACTAAAGCATCGCAACACAGATAGCAATAGATCAACAGGAGGGAATAAATACTATAAAAGTAAGATAGGTAGAAAGGGTGAGATGCTCGCCTGAAAACATTGTCGAAGGTTCAACCGAAGATCGGGGCGAAGCTCACATCAACTCAACGGCCCAATCCGCGAAGAAGCAAAACACTAGAAGGAACACCAGATGCAATATTTAATACTACGACAGAAGATCGGGCATGATGCATGTATGATGTATGGCATGGCAAAGATGTGATGCAATTAGGCCATATTAAGCGGAACCGGGGTCCCGACAATTAATTAGGTGGTTCATGTTATTTAGCTAACCCGCAGTTTATATGTTGGATTAACAAGGCAAGATTATATCACCGGTTCGCTACACAATTTAAATGAGGCCAATATGAGACTAGATTTGGCCGCATATGGGCCCCGTATTTAATTATAAGGTGAATCGGCGGAAGGCCCCCAAACCACATGACAAATATGCATGCATGAACATTTAATATGCAACAAGTTGTTATTACGTTATAAAATAGGGTTCCGGGAAGGGGTTCACACATTAGGGTTCGGCAGATCTTGGGTTCCGGGGTTCGGGGTCGGTCTCGGGGTTCAGGTTTTGACGGCCTCGGCGGGATCGTTCTCAGGTAACGGGGTAGATCTTGGCGTTCCGTGTCGGCGAACTTGGAAATTCCCTGTCGGAGGTCTTGGCGCTTCGGATCGGTCTTCGGTTCGGGGCCTCAGGGTCTTGGGGTTCGCGTCCGTGTGGCGGTCTCGTTGTTCCGTGTAGGCGTTATCGAGGTCGATGGCGAACTTGTCCGGGGAGAACTTGGTGTACCACAGAGCATCACGACGGATGAAGCTCTTGTCAATAACAACTCGAACGACTTGTACTTGGCAACATCACCACCAAACTTCAACACCACCCCTCGATTACTGAAAAAGTTGTGGCTGCTCCAAACTCACTCCAACATGGCCTGGGCGCGACTGCGGCTTGCGGAGCTGGCAGCACGCGGGGAGAGCTCGGCAGCAGGCAGCGCTCGACGCTGGCCAGGAACCCGGTTGCTGACGGGGAGGGGGCCTGCACGGAGGTGGGGGGCGCGGCCGACGGTGGTTGAGGCCGGCGGCGGGCCCGGCGGACGGCGGAGGGAGGGCGCTGAACCACGGGGCCGACGGAGCTCGGGGCTGCTCGGGGACGGCACGGGCGCGCTAGCAGAGGGGCCCGCCGGAGAAGGGCGAGAGAAGGCGCTGGCGGGGCTCGGCGAGGCGGGCCCGCCAGCGACGGCGGCGCCAGGGGGAGCGTCGCGGCTCTGCGAGGATGGCCGGGAGGAGGGAGAGGCAGAGGGTCGGGGACGCGGGGAGGGAGGCCGGAGGCGAGGCGGCGACGAGCTCGGAGCCGGCGCGCGGGGCGGGGTGCTGCCGAGGGACGCCGGGGAAGGCGCGGGCCGGAGGAGCGGCGAGCTAGGAGGCGAGCGGAGGACGCGGCCGGGGAAGCGGTCGCCGGCGGCGCGCGGAGGCGTTGGGGGAGGCAGGGCGCGGTGCGGGTGAGAGGGCGGAGGCGAGGCGGAGCACCGGCAAGGAGGGAGGCGGCCGAGCGGGACGGAGGAGCAGGGAAAGACGGAGGCGAGGCGGTCGCTGGGAACGGGGCCGGAGGGAGGTGCGCGGTTGCAGAGCTCGAGAGGAGAGGAGCGGGGGTTGCGAGGTGGACTCGGTCACGATCGAGGGGTATCTGGGTGGGGTCCACGCGGGGTGTGGTGTGCGTTGCGTGCACTGTGCGGTGTGTGTGGTGTACAGGTGTGTGTGCGAGGGTGCTATGGCCTGGCCAGGGTCAAGTGCGTGCGTGTGTTGTGTAGGGAGTGGCGGCGGGTGAGGCTGGTTAGAGGGTTGGGTGGAATAGAATTAGGGTTTGGGGTTGTAGGCTGGTTGGCTGGGCCTTTGGGCCTGGCCGGCTGCCTCCCCTAATAAAACTTTTTCATGTTTATTTTATTTTTAAAGGATTTTTGCAAGACGTTTTCTTTTAGACAAAATAAAATATCCGGAATATCAGGGATTCACATTTGAATAAAGAAAGGGATATTTTTAGAAGACAAAATAGGGACTTTCGAAAATAGTTTTAGGCAAAGCATGCATGATGATGTAATGATGATGCACGAACATAAAACAACAAGCGATTTTCTAGTAGTGGTTTTTCGGGATGCCACACCGACCTGGCGGAAACATTCGCCAACCTGCGGAAATACAAGATAAAGCTTAACCCAGGAAAATGCACCTTCGGTGTACCAGTAGGACAACTACTGGGGTACGTCGTCTCCAAGCGCGGGATCGAGGAGAACCCCACCATGATCGACACGATCGCTCGACTCGGCAAACCCGAGTGCCTGCGCGACGTCCAGAAGCTGGCCGGGCGAGTAGCGGCTCTTAGGCGCTTCATCCCCCGCCTGGGCGAATAGGCGATGCCCCTATACCGCCTGATGCGCAAGAACCCCACCTTTTAGTGGAACAAGGAGGCGGACGACGCGCTCCGCGACCTCAAGAAGGTGCTACTCGCCGCCCCCGCCGACAAAGAACCCATGCTGGTCTACGTCGCGGCTTCCGAGCGCGTCGTCAGTGCCGTCATGGTCGTCGAACGGCCGGAGGAAGGAAAGGAGCGCCCAGTACAGCGACCGGTGTACTACATCAGCGAGGTCCTCACCGAGTCGCGCCAGTAATACCCGCAGTACCAGAAACTGGTATACGTGGTCTTTAGAGCACAGCGGCGCCTGCCGCACTACTTCCAGGAGCACCCAATCACGGTCGTCTCCTCAGCACCTCTGCAGGACATCATCCGCAACCGCGAGGCGACCGGGCGAGTCGCCAAGTGAGCCGTCGAGATCGGCGTCCACAACATCAAATACGAGCCACGAAAAGCGATCAAGTCGCAGGATCTATCGGACTTCATCGCTGACTGGGAAGAGGCCCAGCAGCCAGAAAAGCTGCCATACCTCCACTACTGGAGCCTGCACTTCGACGGCTCCAAGAACACGGTCGGCGCAGGAGCGGGGATCGTGCTGACTTCACCGAAGGGCGACAAGCTCCGCTACGTCCTCTGCCTCGACTTCACCCCCTGCACCAACAACATGGCTGAGTACGAGGCACTCCTCCACGGCATGCGAGCTGCCAAGGAGATGAACGTCAACCGCCTACGCTACTACGGAGACTCCGACCTCGTCGCTGGGCAAGTCGCTGGCACCTGCGACGCGGTCTCTCCCACCATGGCGGCATACCGCCAAGCAGTATACAAGCTGGGGGGACATTTCACAGGGTACTCTGTCGAGTGGATCGATAGGCGGAAGAACGAGGAGGCTGACACACTCTCTCGCATTGGGTCGGCTCGACTCGCACCACCCGCCGGCGTCTTCCTCGACATGATCACCAAGCCATCAGTCTCTCCCCCAAGGTAGATCGACATCGGAGTCCCGCTGCAGCCAGAGGCAGCCCTGGTCGCACTCGTCGCCGAGCCAGACGACTGGACCAGGCCCTACGTCGCCTACCTGGAGGCTGGCACCTTGCCGGCAGACGAGACGGACGCTCGAATGATTGCACGCCGATGCAAATCCTTCACCATCATCGACGGCGAGCTCCACAAGCGCAACGTGAACGGCGTGTTCCAACGCTGCGTCCAACCCGCCGAAGGACGCAAGATCCTCCACGACATCCACTCTAGCGACTGCGGCCACCACGCCGGCGCCCGCTCTCTGGTCGCCAAGACTATGCGACACGACTTCTACTGGCCCACCGCACACGCCGATGCCGTCGACATTGTCCAGCGGTGCGCTGTGTGCCAGAAGTACGCCAACCAGACACACGTGCCGAGCTCAGCGCTCAAGACAATCCCTATCACCTGGCCATTCGTCGTGTGGGGTATGGACATGGTAGGCTCCTTCAAAAAGGCCCCCTCCAGCTTCACCCACCTTCTGGTCGCGGTCGACAAATTCACAAAGTGGGTGGAGGCCAAGCCAGTCCGGAAATGCGACGGGAAGACCGCCACCAAATTCCTACGCGAGCTCATATATCGCTATGGGTTCCCAAACAGCATCATCACGGACAACGGCACCAACTTCGCCAAAGGAGCCATGGCCGAGTTCTGCGAGGAACACCACATCCGGCTCGACCTCGCATCAGTCGCCCACCCGGAATCCAACGGCCAGGCGGAACGGGCCAACCAGAGCATCCTCCACGGCCTGAAGCCGCAGATCCAAGTACCACTCGAGCGCACCGCCGGGTGCTGGGTCAAGGAGCTACCCTCCGTCATCTGGGGCATCCGCACCTTGGTCAACAGGTCGACAGGGTTCACCCCCTTCTTCATGGTGTACGGCGCCGAGGCAGTCATGCCCACCGACCTTGAGCACGACTCGCCAAGGGTCGTCCACTATACGGAGGCTGCGAACGAACTCGCTCGTCAGGATGGAGTCGATCAACTCGACGAGGCACGTGACCTCGCTCGATCACGCACCGCCATCTACCAGCAAGGACTCCGCCGCTACCACAGCCGGCGGGTGAAAACTCGCACCTTCCAAGAAGGCGACCTGGTGCTGCGCCTCATCCAGGACAAGAAGGGCATGCACAAGCTTTCCCCTCCGTGGGAGGGACCATTCGCCATCGGGCGAGTACTCGGCAACGACGCCTACTAACTCATCGACGTCCGCGGGGACGGCAAACTCGACGTCAAGCGACCGTGGAATGTAAACCTCCTACGGAAGTTCTACTCCTAGAACCCCACATATGTACCCTCCAGTCGCTATGAAATAAAAAGAATTGGTTACCGCAAATTGCGCCTACTCTCTGTGTCTTGTGCCACTCGCACTCGTAATAACAACGTCAAGCTAACTGCAGAAGTCAACCTTTGGTACAGCGATCGGTACGGCCAAGTAGTGCGTTACAAGGGCACTGGGTCACCTCAGGTCTTGCAACGTCCACGAAAAACGCCTATCCAGAGCCCCATTGGAGTAGCCTAGCCCGACTGGCTCTACGAGCCAAGACAACTGCCTTCGCTTCTCACAGCGACCATGATCCTCCGCATCCTCGACATAGCGACTCGAACAGCCAAGTACCACGCTCGGGGACTGACGACCAGTTCAGCACGAGCGGTTAGGGAAAACGCCAAGTATGAGAGCATGCCCAGGACTCGCCATGCGACTGACCCGACAGGTCAGGCAGGAGTGATGCGCTCACCCTAACGCGCCAAGTCCTCACCCACCCTCGAGTCGCGCCTAGAACAGCCAAGTACCACGCTCGGGGACTCGGCCACCCGACCTCGTTCGCGCAAGGGAAAACGGTGAAGTACAGAGCACTCATGGGAGTCGCCTTGCGACTGGCTCTCCGAGTTCGGGCGAGTCGACCCCAATAAACAAAACATTCAAGACAGCAAACACATAACAAACGAGGTAAACCCCATAAAAAGGGCGGACACGCTCGGGGACTCGTTCAAACCTCAATAAAAAACACACGACAATTCACAAAACAACACGATATTCCATTAATAGCATGTCGCAAGCGTTACAAAATACAAAGTATGCCCAATGGCAGCACTGTCACTAACGCCCCAGGGCACAATATTCTACTCTGCAGGCTTCGACGACGACTCACCACCACCCTTGCGATTGCGAATGAAGGGAGTGTACGGGTTTGACGGGTATGTCGTCAGCTCACCCGCCATCTCTGCACGGAAGGGTTGCTCGATCTTGAAGTCCCGGTGCTGCGGCTCGGGGTCGTTGGGCGCGACGACCGTCTCCTAGTAAGGAAGGAGGTCGCCCATCGCCCAGACGCGCTCGGAATATACCGCGGCGCGGTCCGTCAGCTTCAGCACCTCGGAGATCTCCACCGAGCCGGCCGACGACGGGTAGCCACTCGTCACATCGTCCAGATCGAAGTCCTCCGGGAAGTGAGCAAGCCCAAGGCTAAGCGTCGTCGCCGCTCCGCGTCGGAACGCCGATCGCGTCATGAATTCGACGACCGATGGCGCCTTCTCCAAGTATCGCCACACCTCGACGAGGTCGCTGGGAATCACCTCCGTGGGTGACATTTCCTGGAGATACGCCCGTATGCACGTCGCCAACAACGTGGCCGAGTCGACCAGCGTGGCCACACATTGCCGTGCGTCGAACGAACTCGCCTCTTCCGCGCTGTCAATGATTCGACCTGCGGACAGAAAGCGACAGTGAGTACATCAAAGATTACACAGTGCAAACGTTACAGGCACAGGAAGGCACACTCACCAATCAAGGGACGGGAGAGATCCGTGATGAAGCTCTAAAGAGAGGTGTAGTCATCTTGAAGCCCAGCAACAAGGGCGTCGGAGACCTTACGCTCCTCAGCGGTGGCTGTAACGGCAGCCTTGGCTCGCCCATCCGCCGAAGTTGCCTCCTCCCACGCCTCCTTCAGCTCACGCTCAAGGTGGGCGATCCACTCCTCAGCTGATCTTAAAGCAGTCTGAGCTGCCACCAACTCAGTCGCTGGGACGAGGCCCTGGCGGACCTCCTCTGCCTTCACAACAGTCGCCTGGAGCCCCTTGTTCGCCTCTTGGACGGCGGCCAGTTCCCTCTCCACATGATGTTTTGCAGCGAGACGGTCGGCTGACTCGCGCTGCAAACCCTGAACACAAGTCAAACAATTAGCAACAGCGGAATCCTAAGTGCCCACCAGCCGAAATTCAGCGAGTGCGCACTCGGGGACTGGCAATCATAAATCCTAAGTGCCCACCCGCTGAAATTCAGCGAGTGCACACTCGGGGACTGGCAATCAAAAATCCTAAGTGCCCACCCGTTGAAATTCAGCGAGTGCGCACTCGGGGACTGGACGCGAGAATTAAAAACAAGACAATAAAAGAATCAGATCACTGCAACACAGCGGCCTGATCCTCGGGGACTGGACATACCTGGATGGCTGCGCCAAGCATACCATGAAGCTGTATCGCGTCCACGGATGCGAGGAGAGCCGGCGTGTGCCCGCAACGTTGCTCAACCTCCGTGTCAGCGAACCCAGGTGCGCGGCTCGAGGGCGAGGTACCACTCGCCGTAGCCGCTCTGGTTATAAAGCGCAGGAAGGTTGCGATGGATGCGCCGGCACCAAAGGAGGCCGGCTTGGCTGCTCCAGATGAGGGAGTACCCTCCTTGGTTGGCAAGGTCGCCTCCGCCACGGGTTCACTCGGCGCGATCGCCGTGTCGTCAGATACCGTGACGACTTTGTCGCCCTTGGTCATCTTGGCGCTATCCGCGGGGGTGACGACCTCGTCCGCTTTCCTCTTCCGGGAGGGATCCTCCTCGCTGACGACTGGTGGCACCTTGGCCACGGTCGGGTGACCTATCTTCTTGGCTCCAGTCCTACAAATTAATCACATGAGCGAGTGGTTCGAGTACAATGAAAACAAAAGACAGGTGAATAAAACTCACTTGGCGACCGGTAGGAACCGCAACCCCGTGCGGATGCCGGCCGGCTTCTCCAATTCGGGGCCCAGTCGTCGACTGAGGCCCATCTCCAGGACATCGCGTGCCCAAGACACGGACGGTTTCTTCGTTGTCGAGGCCGCGACTGGAGCTTCCGAAACATTTTCGGCAGGAGCATCCTTGGGCGGCGAAGCTACCGCGACCGGAGCGGCCCCCGACGCAGAGACTGGGGCGAACGGCGGAGGCATCGAGGCCAGAGGCACCTCGTTCAGGACGGCGGTGATATCCGGCGCCGTCGTTGTCTGTGGAGCTTCACCCCTGGCCAGGCTGGTGGCGTCGGAGCTGCTTGGCGAATGAGGCGGAGACGCCTGTTTCGCTGGCTTCGTATTCTTCTTTGGAGGGGCCTTCGCCTCCTTTTTCTTCTTCTTCTTCGATGGAGTGGCCTCGCGACGCGAGGTGTGCTCGGGGAGCTCGTCGTCGTCATCGTCATGACGCTCGAGGCTTTTGCTCGCTTCGAGCTCACGCTGCCGCTGTCCGCGTGTTTTTCGGACCAGCGGGGCGACCTCTTCCTCGGATTTGTCGTCGTCGTCGCTCCCATCACTCTCGACGCCTCCCCTTGCTGGAGGCGATTCGCCCACCTCCTGGACGGACGAGCTCGAATTCTCGTCGTTCGCGGGCGGAAGCCACCCTTCCACCACTTGAAATAGCTGCAATAGGCATAAAACAACATCAGTATGACCGCGACTGCATTTAACTGCGACTGCGAATGACATAAAGATGACTTACCGTTGGGGCTGGATGCTTCGCTGTGTAGGGGGCGACCCCAGCCTTCGCGTCGAGGTACGCCGCCTGGGTGATCTTCTTCAGCGCCAGGAGGTAATCCTCGAGTTGCCACTCGACGAGGCAGGACTTCGTCGAGTCCTCCCGACCCGCGTACTCGTACATGTAGTGGTCGCGGCGGGCCAGGGGGACGAGTCGCCGCCCGAGCCAGCAGTTGTACAAATTGATGGGCTGGAGACCCCTCTTCTTCAGGCCGCGGATGGTCTGAAGCATTTCATCCACAACCATCCGCTGGTCTGTTGGAAGCTTGCCGACTTGGAGTCGGCGTGGTTCAGGCCGGTCGGCGGAGTATCTTGGGATCGCCACCTCACCGTCCGGAGTCGCCTCGGTTACATAGAACCAAGACTTCTTCCATTCACTCGCCGCCTTGGCGGGTAGCATCAGATCAAAGAAGGAAGCCTTCGATTTCAGCTGAAACGTCAGGCCACCCGCGGCGAGCATTGGGCCGCCTGCTTCCTCGTGACTGATCCGCCCATGGAATAGATCTTGCCACAGGGGAAAGTAGGGCCTGCAGCCCAGGTAGCACTCGTAGAACGCCACGAAAATGGCGAGCTGCTCGATGCTGTACGGGCCCAGGTCTGACGGTTGGATCCCGTAGAAGGCGCAGAAGCGCCGGAAGAAAAGAGATGTTGGGAATCCCAGCCCCCGCTCTAGGTGGCTGGTGAAGCAGACGAACTCTCCCTCACGCGGGTCCGGGGTCACCTCTCCGGCCGCAGGGATGGGCCACCTGCCGGCACGCAGGATCCCGGCCTCCTCAAAGGACGCCAGTTGCGCCCTCGTGCACTTGGACCTTCCCCATGGTTCGGTGGAGGGAGCCATTGGCGGAAGGGTTCGTGGGGGTCGGAAGATTTTGGTTCGGCTGGATCGCGATGCGGGGGAAAACGAAGGTGCGCGCAATAGGAGGAAATGACAAGGAGGTGGTTCTCCGATCGCCTACCATTCCCTTTATATAGCGGTTGTTGCCCGCCAAATCAGGGAGCTGTTACTACGCGGTGATTACGCCAAAATTTACCGTTGGATTACCCCAACGACTAGTTTGACTGTGTTTTGACGGTCCAACTTCAGCCACTCGGCTCGCCGACCCGATCACTACAAACAGTGACAAAATATTTCGCCGATCCAATCGCCAAAGCTGCGACCAGAATGACTAGTTTCCTCCTTTATTCAGGAGCCCGCCACCGATTCGACTGGATGTCCGCGTTGAAAGCCGTATACTCCGACTGCCAGCGACCACCTGTGCCCAATCGACGACGGCCTTGGGGACTACTGATGGGGATATGCCTACCGGGGTACACCCAGCAGGACGTTTCCGACTGGCCCAGGAACTGGCGAGTGGGCCTACAAGACGGCGACTGGATCGAGGCCCGGTGTGGATCCAAGCGACTGCAAGCTGAAGGCCCAGGCGAGTAGATAGGCCCAGTCGGATTAGGTTAAACGAGTACCGAAGCCTTAACTGATTCGGTTGAGATATGTAAACCCTAGGGGAGGTGAGTCTATATAAACCTCCCTACAGGGCGTGTAGAGACACGTTCCATCATACACCCAAGCGACTCGCCGCCTAGCCGCCGAGTTCGCACCATTGTACCATCCTCATAATACAATCTAGCAGGAGTAGGTATTTACCCTCCGGGGGGCCGAACCTGGGTAAAACCTTGTGTATCCGCCCACATCTCGCACCGTAGATG
This sequence comes from Avena atlantica, assembly GCA_910589765.1. Taxonomy (NCBI): domain Eukaryota; kingdom Viridiplantae; phylum Streptophyta; class Magnoliopsida; order Poales; family Poaceae; genus Avena; species Avena atlantica. Next base: position 290,774,717 of record OU342738.1, read on the forward strand.
GCTGGCCGCCCTTGCCCCTTGTTCTACTACTCGCTGCCGATTGCAGCATCTGCCGTGACCATTCCCACGACATTTGAGGTGGTGGAACTAGAAAGTTGCTATCATGCTTTACTCGGACGGCCGACATTGGCCAAGTTCATGAGAAGCTGCCACATTACTTACTTAAAATGAAGTTACCCGGACCACAAGGGGTGATAACAGTAGCCGGAGATTACAGGAAGTCGATGGAATGTGCTTTGGCCGGATCAAACCTGGCCGAGTCTTTGGTGATTGCAAGATAAAACAGAAGGATTCACGAGGTAGCGGCTCTCGCTCAGTCGGCACAACTGAATATGTCGGCATTAGCCAACCCACATGGAAGTGTTTCTTTCCAGCCGACTAAAGAGACAAAAAGGTCCAGATAGACGAGCAATTCCCAGAGTGCACCATCACGATCGGTGCTGGCCTAGATGCCAAATAGGAAGGCGAGCTCACCAACTTCCTCCGTGAGAATCGGGATATCTTTGCATGGTCAACTCAAGACCTGCAAGGTGTGCCGAGGGAGTTGGCTGAGCACTCTTTGCATGTAAGGCCAGGAGCAAGGCCGGTGAAGCAACCTCTCCGCCGCTTCGTCGAAGACAGGAGAAAAATAATATGGGATGAGATAGCTCGGCTCCTTGCGGCCGGGTTCATCATGGAAGTACTTCATCCGGATTGGTTATCAAATCCGGTGTTAGTAGAAAAGAAAAAGGATGACCCAAATGTAGTCGTCGTATGGCGAAGGTGTATCGATTACACGAACCTAAACAAGGCATGTCCTAAAGATCATTTTCCTTTACCTAGGATAGACCAAGTCATTGATTCGACCGTTGGTTGTGAGCTGTTATCATTTGTAGATGCGTATTCTGGTTTCCACCAAATACCATTAAATCTGGCCGATCAAATAAAGACTGCGTTTATTACCCCGTATGGGGCTTATTGCTATCGTACCATGCCATTCGGCCTGCGTAATGCAGGAGCAACATACCAGAGATGCATGCAAAAGTGTCTACATTACCAGATAGAGAAAAATGTGCAAGTATATGTGGACTATGTGGTTATAAAAACCAAAGAAAGTAAAACACTCCTAGATGATATTCGACAGACGTTCGCAAACCTGAGAAGGTTCCGAATGAAGCTTAACCCAGAAAAATGTACCTTCGGTGTCCCGACTGGGAAATTACTCGGTTTTCTCGTATCCAGCCGAGGTATAGAGGCAAATCCAACTAAAATACGAGTAGTTGAAAGAATGGAATTGCCGAGGTGTCTAAATGATGTACAAAAATTCACGGGTTGCCTGGCCTCGCTTAGTCGATTTGTATGTCAGCTGGGGGAAAAGGCATTACCTCTATATCAACTGATGAAAATGTCTGATAAGTTCATTTGGACACCGCAAGCAGATAACGCATTTCATGAATTAAAAAAGATGTTGGTCACGACACCAATTCTGGCCTCTCCACTATCAAAGGAGCCTATGTTACTTTATGTAGCTGCCACTAACAGGGTGGTAAGTGCGGTGGTTGGCGTGGAACGGAATGAAGATGATAAGTCAGTACAAAGGCCGGTATATTACCTAAGCGAGGTACTATCAGCCTCAAAACAGAACTACCCGCACTACCAAAAGATGGCTTATGGAGTATACATGTAGGCGAAAAAACTTAAACATTACTTCGAGGAACATCCGATAAAAGTGATTTGTGAGGCACCCATAGCCGAGATACTGATCAATAAAGATGCCAGTGGCCGAATAGCAAAATGGGCAATCGAGTTATGCTCCGCAATTCGATAGGCGAGATGCAATCAGATCTCAGGCGGTGGCCGACTTCTTTGTGAATTGGGCTGAGGTACAATATGAGCCGCCATTACCAGATACGAATTATTGGACAATGCATTTTGACGGTTCCAAGCTGAGGAATGGCTTGGGGGCAGGGATAGTGTTAACTTCGCCAAAAAGAGATCAACTGAAATATGTGCTGCAAATACATTTCGCCGTGTCAAACAATGTAGCCGAGTACGAAGCACTCATCCATGGGTTAAAGGTGGCAAAAGATATTGGCATACGTCGGGTCCTATGCGACGGGGATTCATATCTAGTAGTATAGAAAGTATCAGGCAATTGGGACGCGCTAGATGCAAATATTGCCCTATATAGATTCCATGTGCAAAAAATCAGTGGATACTTTGATGGATGTGAGTTTCATCATATACCTCGTGCAGAAAATGACGCTGCAGACACGCTGTCAAAACTCGGATCAACTAGGCAATCAATTCCTCCGGGTATCGCCCTAGAGCATCTGAGAAAACCATCAATAGCACCATCACCAGAGTTCGAGTCCATTTATATCTCGGCAAAATCAAGAGAAGATAGTATGCCAATGGAAATTGACAAAGAATGTGAACCAGAATTTCCGAAAGTGAACCCGGCAATCGCACGAATGAATATGGAGAAATCCGAAGCTGTTATGTCGGCGGAAAATATGGAAATAGATAGTGAAATTATCCCAGAGAAAATCACGCCGACATGGGCGCAACCCATATTTTCCTTCCTTAAGGACGCAATCTTGCCGAGTAATGAGGTACTGGCTAGACAGACAGTAAGAAGAGCAAAAGCTTATACAATCATAAACAATGAGCTGTATAAAAGAAGCGTCACAAGCGTGTTGTAAAGATGTGTTGACTCGGCAGAAGGCCAGGAAATACTCCTAGATATACATCAGGGAGAATGCGGGCATCACGCCTCGTCCAGAGCTTTAGTGGCCAAAGCATTCAGGCATGGATTTTATTGGCCGACGGCGTTGAAAGAGGCGAAAGAATTGGTAGAAAAATGCAATGTTTGCCAGAGATACGCCAGCAAGATACATATGCCATCGTCCGAGTTAAAGACGATACCAATTACTTGGCCATTTTCTATATGGTGGGACCATTCAAGCCAGCCCGAGGCGGAATGACTCACATTTTAGTCATGGTGGATAAGTTCACAAAGTGGATCAAAGTAAAACCAATAAAAAATGTGATGGACCAACATCAGTAAAATTCCTCAAAGATATTTTCTTAAGATATGGTTATCCACATAGTGTTATTACAGATAATGGCACAAACTTTGATGAAGGGGCTTTTGCTAGATTCTGCCAAGAAAAGCACATAAGACTAGATGTCGCCTCGGTGGCTCACCCAACATCAAATGGGCAAGTAGAAAGATCAAATGGACTAGTATTGTCAGGAAATAAACCCCGGCTTGTCGAACCTCTGTAAAGGTCGGCAGGATGCTGGATCGAGGAACTACCAGCAGTACTATGGAGCCTCAGAACTACCCCAAACAGGTCAATAGGGTATACCCCATTTTTTCTGGTATATGGGGCAGAAGCCGTGCTTACAGTCGACATAATACATGATTCGCCAAGAGTAACCCAGTATACAACCGCTGAGGTAAATGACGTAGCTCGGCAAGACGATGTCGATTTGCTAGAAGAGGCCATGGAATTGGAATTATCAAGATCAACTATTTATCAACAAGATCTCCGGCGATATCACAGCAAGAAAGTCAATCCAAGAGTTTTTAAAGAAGGAGATTTGGTTCTTCGGCTAGTGCAGCGCACAGCCGGCATGCACAAACTATCACCCCCATGGAAAGGACCTTTCATCGTGAGTAGAGCATTGCACAACGATGCATATTACCTAATCGATGTTCAGTCACCAGAAAATAACAAGGCAAACAAAGCCGGCGACGAATCGAAAAGACCGTGGAACATAGATTTACTTCGCCCATTCTACACTTAGGAGCCATATATGGTACGTCGTAATGTGACGCTTCAAGGAGAAGTATCAAGTGTGTATTGAACCTCGGCACCTCGAGCGACGACTAGAGGATTGCACAATGTTGTTTTTATTTTTTAGACTATGTAGTAAACCTCGGCACCTTGAGCAGTGACTCGGGGACTGCCCTATGTTATTTCTTATGTTAAGTGATGTGTTAAACCTCGGCACCTCGAGCAGTGACTCGGGGACTGCCCTATGTTATTTCTTATGTTAAGTGATGTGTTAAACCTCGGCACCTCGAGCAGTGACCCGGGGACTGCCCTATGTTATTTCTTATGTTAAGTGATGTGTTAAACCTCGGCACCTCGAGCAGTAACTCGGGGACTGCTCTATGTTATTTCTTATTTTAAGTGATGTGTTAAACCTCGGCACCTCGAGCAGTGACTCGGGGACTGTACCGTGTTATTTCTTATTCTTGAATTATGTGTTAAGTTTCAAGACCTCGAGCAGGAACTCGGGGACTGCACCGTATTATCCCATATCTCGGATCATGCATTAAAACCTCGATACCTTGAGCACTGACTCGGGGACTGCCCCATGATTGTTTCTTGATCTAAAAATATGTATTAAACTTCAGCAACTAAAGCAATGACTCGAGGACTACCCCGAAGTAGTCTTTGCATTAACCCATGAAATGTATTTCGGCAACCCAGTTTGTAACTCAGCAAATCGAAGTATGATACGGGATGTAGTTTATTGTATCTCCTTATCAGATGTGGGCTTAGGGATCTGTCTCCGGTAGAAGCTGGAAACATAACAGCTAGGCTCACGAGTTTATAGAGGGCGGGCAAGATATATGCCGAACTAAGGTCAGCCACGTGGAGAAGCACAATCCGAATTTACGAAATCAAAGGTCTCCAAAACAAAGACATAAAGCAATAAGACCCGTTGAAGCAAAGTAATAATGATTACCATTACCCATGCCTTAGCCGTAAAAGGCAAAAGAAGGTTCACATCACATCAAAAGCCAAACAATTGTTCCATAGACATTATACGCCCGGCATACCGGGTACTGGAAACAACTTAAGAGGTTTTTCGAACATAAACAACGAAAAGGGCCAGAGCACCCTTAAGGGACAGCAGCATGATCAGGGGCATCAGGAACGGCTACCTCGGATGAAGGCGACGCGACCTCGGTCTCTTGTGCATGGGCATTCTCAGGAACTGGGCGCTCCGAGGTAGACGGCGCCTCGGCCGAGGTTACTTCGCCTTCAACAGAAGCGATAGGAACCTCGGGAGAAATCCTGGGCTGCTGAGAAATATTAGCTTGAGCTTGAGAGTGCCCAGTCCCTTTGGAAGATGATCGCGCGTCATCGTCCTCATCCGAGCTTGCATTGGAATCACGGGAGTTATCCGAGTCATCCTCTGCCTCATCCTGGTCGGCCGAATCATCATCAGAGGCGTCTTCAATCTCGATGTCATCCGTTGGGTTGGAAAGAAAACTCGGCCCTTCAATCCAATTATGCACATCAGCATACTCAACAAGCTGGAAGGCACGAGCTTGGCGACGAGCGACGAATTCTGGATCCTCGACCTAGCGAGAGCCAGTGTGCAAGTGTCGAGCGAAATGTCCTCGTACCAAGATAGAACAACTGTAAGTGCCATGTCAGCACCAGCCCTACCAGCAGATTCCCTCCAGAGATTTAGCTGGTTCTGAGACGCCATTAATCTCTCCACGAGTATTTTGGCTTCGTCAATATCAGGTGTCCCTGACGTGTTCGGCCAAAGAACATGGTAGGTCCGAATGGCCGCTTGTGCCAGATCTCGGCCCATTATTTTCATCGGTCCAACTGCAGCGCCAATGGCAATCAGGAAGTCTTCCATTGAGTACTCTGGACTCGAGTCTGCGGGTACACCTCGGCGCTGGCGAGCAGAAATCACCGCCTTAGAGCTCATTGGTCTAGCTTCCGGAAAATGATCTACACGAAAGGAAAAAATATCAGTTAAAAATAAGAAAGAGAAAAAGATAACTCGGCCACGGTCGGAAACTTACGATGAATATAACTCAACATTTTCTGGAGATCCTGGATCCAGTCGACCTTATTCTTTTCAAAGCGAGCGATTTCCTCGCCCATCATGCGGTTCTTCAGTTTGGCAGCATCGAGGAATTCTTTATCTTTCTGCAATTGCAGACTTAGTCGATTCTTTTCTTCAGAGAACTCCTGGTCAACTTTCTCTAACTCGGATTTCTGAGAAAGCTTGAGAGACTCAACCTTGGCACGTAACCGGCTTATCTCGTCATCTTTCTCTTTCAATTGCGTCGAATGAGTGGCGGCTTGCTCTAAAAAATGCAGCATCATATCAGACATGGGTATGCATTCTTGATGCGACGCTGCAAGTGTTTGTAACTCGGCTATACCAAAGCTAGAAGGTTATATGAAACACATGATAAGTCTCGAACGAAAAACAATAGACGAAGAAGAGTAACTAACCTTCCAGAGCCTTGACCTTCTTAGTAAGGCGAATATTAAGATTATTGATATTAGCTGCACATCAGCAAGGAATGAATTAGCACACAAAGTCGATAATGTTAAGAACTTAAGGAACAATACAAAGATTTATTAAATTACCATTTTTCTTAACCACGGGGAGAACTTTCTCATACTTCTCTTCCAATTTCTTGTGCGCAAAAAGCAACCTTTGGAATTCGGCTGTCCGCCGGTCATGGGCAACCTAAGTGCCAAAATGAATTACACAGTTAGATATTCAAAGCTAAGACAGATCCGAGTCAAGTAAAACTTAACTCGGATCTAGGTGGCTGGATATTCGAAGCTACGACAGATCCGAATCAAGTAAAACTTAATCCGGATCTAGGTGGCTGGATATTCGAAGCTACAACAGATCTGAATCAAGTAATACTTAATCCGAATCTAGGTGGCTGGATATTCAAAGCTATGACAGATCCGAATCAAGTAAAACTTAATCCGAATCTAGGTGGATGGATATTCGAAGCTAAGATAGATCCGAATCAAGTAAAATTTAACTCGGATCCAGGTGGCTGGATATTCGAAGCTAAGACAGATCCGAGTCAAGTAAAACTTAACTCGGATCTAGGTGGCTGGATATTCGAAGCTACGACAGATCCGAATCAAGTAAAACTTAACTTAGATCTAGGTGGCTGGATATTCGAAGTTAAGACAGATCCAAATCAAGTGAAACTCAACTCGGATCTAGGTGGCTGGATAACCGAAGCCGAAATAGATCCGGAGTAAGCTACGCTTAATTCGAAATATGGATGAACAACGATTAATCCAAGGTATACAAGAAATAAACTTAGCAAAATAATGCATGTGAAGCCTAACAAAGCTTCCAAACGAACAACAAGTTATTCGGTTGCAAGCTTCGGGGACTAGTGTATATATACTATCACTTGAATGACAGACAAAATATCAACAGAAGCGCTTACCTCATTCATCTTATCACTTTCAAGAACAATCTTGGCAGCCATATGCAAACGACCGCTGATGTCGGAAGGCTGAAACAGCTGGTTACTCGGATTGCCCTCAAGATGATCGGCGACATTACAATTGTTGGCATATTCCACCAAGGAGCCGAGGCTGTTCCCACTCTCAGTACGGGTCAGCACTTTACCTCGGACCCGTTGTGTAACCACCGCCGCCGCGGGACTCTTGTGGAGAGTAAGCTGAGTATCAGCGGCCAGGGTGACAACATGCTTAGCAGAGGAAACCCCCTTACGGAAAGCATCAGCGATGTTGGGTTGAGAAGAGCTAGCCAGCCCCTTCTGAGATGATGAAGGTTTGGTAACAACAACCTTCTTAGCCTTAGAAGAGGCGTCGGCAGGGACCGCAACCTCGGCACTTGGAGTGGAATCTTTGGAGGCAGGAGGAACTATGGTTTCCGAGGGGGCCGAGATGGTGATATCCTCGGCTGGAGTTGGAGACGCAGTTGGAATTGGGGGACTCAAAGGAATTTCGGGAGAAACATCGGGGTTCGTAACGGAGGCAACAGGTTCGGTAGGAGGATCTACTGACGGAGTCATGTCGACGTCAGCGATGGAGGCTGTGGGAACATCTGGCCGAGGTGAGGTCTGAGTCGGCGCAGGAGGAGAGTCAACGCGAGCGGGACTAGGAGCTCGGGTATCTTCAGGGGGCGGAGGAGAAGGAAGCCGAGTTGTATGACTCGTCATACTCGGACCGCTCGGCTTGGCAGAGAGAGGAGCCCTACAAAAGCACAAAAAGTCGAATCAAAAGACAGAAAGAGAGAAGCAAGAAATACTAATGAAAATGAACTCAACCAGTAACCCCGGGCATGGTTTTACGCTTCGGAAGATGCTGGGATGATTTCTTGGTTCGCTTCTTGGGAGCAGCTTCGGAGGGACCTGCCGAAGCAGTGCGCTTTCTCGAGGTAGCAGGAGGTTGAGAGGCGAGAGGCTCGGCGTCGTGCACCTGACCGGCCTGATTAGCTGGGAAAGTAGAAGCCGAAAATGCATAAGATATAGGCATTGCGGCGACTACCTCAAGAATTTAGACGTCGTCCGAGTCACCTTCCTCCCCGTGGGCCGAGGTCTTGCCACGGGCACGAGCCGGAGCGACGTCCGAATTAGGAACGAACTCCTCCGAGTCAGGTTCCCCGCTGTCCGGGGTATTCTGATCTGCGGTCCACGGAAGAGCCAGAACCTCGGAATCCTCGATCTTTTGCTCAGCAAACCTCTGCAAGAAAAGAAACAAAGTGGAGTTAGCAAAAGAAGTCACAAATGCAATTAGTAAGCAAATGCACATGCGTAAATTTACCTCGGGAGGGGGATTCCCGCGAGTGAATGGCTTCAGCCCCCATGTCCAGTCCTCCGGCATATCAGTCTTGAAGATAGCTCGGACACGCTTGTAAATGAGATAGTTGTCGAGCTCAACCGTCGAAACTCGGTTGGGATCAAGAGGACCGCTCATGTAGCAGAGCTTGTGCGAGTGAAGCTGGAAAGGGCAAATCCGGCTGCTGACAAATGTGGTCATCAAATCCTCACCACGGAGCCCGGCGCGGATCAATTCCTTCAGCCGAATCTCGAATGCCTCGGCCAAAGCATGGCTCTTCCTGGGATTGTAATTCCAATTCGTCTTGGAAGGGGGCAGATAGAAAAGGCAGGGAGCCGAATCTTGTCTTCCTTTCCAGTGTTTTTGACATAGAAAAACGATCTATGCCACTTCTTGCAAGACTCGAGGCTAGCGACACGAGGGAACTCGGATTTTCTCCGAGGTGTGATGGACGCGGCTCCACACTGAGTAAGCGATTTCTCATAGGGGTGAAGGGATTTGTTTGGAACGACGTTAGATCAGATCTAGAAAAATTTGGACCAGACGAGCACAGAAGGCCAAAGGCCGAAGTATCCCTCCAAGGCCGAGATATAAGCCGAAAGGGAGGCGATGGCATTAGCCGGAAGATGATGCGGCTGAAGGCCGAAGTAATCAAGGAATGCCCCAGCAAAATCGCTAAGGGGAAGGCCGAACCCACGAGCAAAGTGGGACATGAAAACAACGTACTCGCCTTCGTTGAGTACAGGATACGATTCGCTGCCGGGTAAGCGACAGCTTACCTCGGCAGGAATTCGGCGAGTTCTAATTAGCCACTCAATCTCACGACGAGTGACGGAGGAGCCTTGCCAAGAGCCCCGCTCTGGGACGGAAGCTACGTCATTGTCTTCGACGAGCGCACCACTAACTGAACTAGACATAGGGTCGCCGGAGGAATCAACAGAAGAAGAACTAGTGGCGGAGAGAGGCTTAGAGGCGCAGGGCCCTGTCGTGGTTCTAAGCGAGCACGACGGCGGAGCAGAAACGAGCCGCCACAGGAAATCTGGAAAATAGCAGATGCGCCTAGGGAAGGAGCCTAGCGACGAGACTGTAGAAAAACTCACCGGCGGCGGCGCCGGAGCAAGCGCTCGGCGATGAGGTCGTCAGAGCGGAAGAACGACAGCGTCGCCGTCAAGAAGATCGACGGTGGCGAGAGCACCGGAACGCGCAGAAGAGCGGCGGCGCAAGGAAGAAGATGAGGGAGAGCAGAAGGGGAAAAGTGAACTGCCCAAACCCCTCTCCCCTCTTTATAACCACGCCGCGGTAACCGTGGTGTGATCGTGGTTGCACCACAGTAACCGTGGTAACCGCGTGTATCGTGAAGCCGTGAACAGCTAGTGGAGCCACACCCCAGGCCACAGGCATACGAGAGGATCGGGCCTACTGACCAATGCGGTACTCGAGGCGTCACTACGCCGACGCGACGGACGCAATAATCATTGTAGCTTGTCAGTGGACACTGTAGAAGAACAAAAAACTAGAAGAGCAATGATGAGTGGAACACGTAGGACGAGGCGTGCACAAGAAGCTGCGCAGATACCTCGAACGGGAAATAGTAACTCGGAAGTAAGGGGAAATGAATGTTGGGAAACTGATGTGGCCCGGCCGAGGTTATAGGCAGGACCACACCAGATTCGGGGACTGATGTTGGGGAGGTGACCCCGGATAGGGTCAAGACAGGGGAAAGATGAAATAAGTCACCCTTGTCATGAGCCGAGTTACTGTTTATATCGGTCGAGTCATGTGAGAGTCGGCCGGGCTAAGCAAGGCCATGACGACTACAAAAGGATAAACACCTTATCCGGCCGACATATGAGTTAAGTCGGCCGAGTAAGTCTAACTAACTTGAATACATGTGAAAGCCGAGCCGAGTTATGCGAGACAAGGCCGAGTAACACGAAGCTTGCAGGAGAAGGAAGTACCTATAGTCAAACCCTAGTCGCTAGCTAGGGAGAATCTGAACAGAGCCAAGAACAAAGGACAAAAAGGAGAGCTGTAGAAGGGCAGGAGAAGGTCACGGAGGTGACAGTTGAGGAGCACGAGGTGCGCAGGTGGGGCTCTCTGAAACATTGCCGTCGTTAGAAGGGGGACACGGAAAGAGAGCCGCCGAGTTACCATATTGGGACAAGCATAAGGGGAGGAGCGGGCTCCTGAGGAGGGATCGATTCATTCTACGCCATAAGGCTCGTGTTGTAGTCTTCTTCTTCCTGCAAACAGCTCAAGGAGCACTTGTAGTTCTTGTAAGGAAAAAGGAAAATCTTCATGTTAGTCATTTGAGTGTAGAAATCACTACATCTTCCCTTTCCGGATCCCTCTAGCATCTATTGGTCCCATACTTTAGTCTACCCATGGCATCTGTCGTGCCACCACCACGACAAAGGCGCTGGATGACGATTAGGCCCGCCATGGCAGCAACCCCAAGAAGGGACTGGACGAAGGAACGTGAAGGCGGCGAGGAGACGATCGTGGGCGATGCAGATGGCGACGCACGGAGCGGAGGATCCGATCGCATCAAAACAGAGGGCGCTAGAGTCAATGACGTAACGATCCGAGTAGAACCCAAAGGAGACCGACCTAGCCCTAGTCTGCGGGCCACCGCACGCCAGGGATTAATTGCTTCTGACCCTGTTTTTTCCACTGGCCCACCTGCATGCGCGAGATCGCCCAGCTGCGGGATTAGCGGCAACTTCCGCCCGGTCTTCACGCTCCCCTCCGATGCCGCCAGGAACGATCCTAGCACCGCTGGCGCGGATGCCCGTCGAGGAGGCAGCAGCCCCTTCCACGGCCTCACCTTGGGACCCCGGCTAAGGAGAACCCCCACCGGCGAAGCGGCCGAGCCCCTTCGAGCCACCGGCGTTGATGGAAAAAGCGGCGGCGACCTCTGCAGCGACGACGATGGATTCCCACGTTTCCAGAAACGAGATGCCGGCGTCGGATACCCTATCTCTTCCCAGAAATCTTGCCGCAGCTCCTCATCTGACTTTCTCCGCCGCCTCGACACCGTCGTCCAACCGAGCTGAACATCAGCATCCTCCAACTCCTCCGGAGCCACCCGCGCTGCAAGGCCATCGTCGGAATCATCCCCGGCCTCAGATCCCAACACCGGAATCTTGACCCCGAAGAACAAACTGCCGGCGAGGGCTCCGAGCCAACCGGAGAAGACGAGGCAGCCGGAAGCTCCCCCGGCGCTAGAGTTACACGTCGTCGCCCCATAGCCCAGGGATTCTTTTCTCTATGGTTAGCCGGAAGATACAGTTGATTAAACTCGATGCCAATTATTGGAATGGAATCTCATCATCAAGGCACATCTTTTTCATGTAAAGATTATTTTGAATCGAAGTACGATATGCTAATTATAAGAGGTTTAATGGAGGAGAGAGAAAACGTTGAGAACGGGCTTAGCTCCACATAAACTAGCTTTCCCAGCTAGCCTGCCCCGGAACGCTTGTGCCGGCCAACAACACGAAGGCCGGAAGACAAACAATCGGGCCAATTTTTTCTCAACGGGGTCTGACCACCCTTAGGCCATCTTACCAAACTACAGACAAACTGATGTTGACATTGTACATTAAACTACAGGTGACAAACATTTTCTAGCACTTAGCAGGCAAGCTTATCATCTTGAAAGTGAGAAATCAGAACTCATGAATTGTTAGCCGACGTAAGATCTATTCGCAAAATAAGAAAAAGAGTCACTGTAAGATTTTCATGGAGAAAGTAATTTCCCAGCACAACAGAATAGATAGGATTCATCCAACAGATATGCATATGACCAGACAAATTGTGCCAGTGTTCGCGAGTTCAGATAACTGTTACAGGATGGTTTAATCAAAGTCTCTAACTAGATTTCACATTCTTTACCTTCCACTACAATAGAGCTCCTATTAAACACGGCAGCCATACATGAAACTTGCAAGAGCTCCAGGCATCTTCCCCACATAAAATGGAAAGTATGAACTGGCATCAGAATTTCAGCCGCTTCTTCTCCTTGTCCTTTCTCGCGACGGCGTTGGTGGCTGAAGCGTGCGTGGCCTCAGCGTCAAGGAGCATCTTCCGTGTCTGCTCAAATTTTCTGGAAGCCGCCTCGTGCACCGCCTTGTCCTTGTGGTTCCTCTTTACCATCTCCTCTAGCTTCCCGACTTGGCTCTTCAGCTCCTTCACTGTTATTGGCCTGTTGACCGGTGGGGACTGCTTGGTTTAGTTCCACCTCGCCTAACCCAGCTTATAAGGAGGAGATTCCTTCCTCCCTTTAGTCCAGGCTTTAGGATAGAGTAAGCTCTATTTTTATTGTTGGGCTGTGAGCGCATAAATGTCTAGAACGTAGGCTAAATGTTGTGCTGGCCAAGTGGACACTAACATCTGGTATCAGAGCCAGCATCGTCATGCTTTCCTGAGGGGCTTCTCAGGGAGATGGGATGTTAGGGGCCTGTTGACCGATGGAGGCTGCTTGGTTTAGTCCCACCTCGCCTACGGGAGGAGGCCACACCCAGCTTATAAGGGGGGTTCCTTCCTCCCTTCAGTCTGGGCTTTAGGTGGAGTCTTCTTGGTTTAGTACCACCTCGCCTACGGGAGGAGGCCACACCCAGATTATAAGGGGGAGATTCCTTCCTCCCTTCAGTTCGTGCTTTAGGATGGAGTGGGATCTCTTCTTATTGTTGGGTTGTGAGCGCATGAACGCCCAGAACGTAGGCTGAGTGCTGGGCTGGCCAAGTGGACGCTAACATCTGGTATCAGAGCCGGCATCGCCATGCTTTCCTGAGGTGCTTCTCAGGGAGATGAGATGTTAGGGGCCTGTTGACCGGTGAAGGCTGCTTGGTTTAGTCTGACCTCGCCTATGAGAGGAGGCCACACCCAGCTTATAAGAGGGAGATTCCTTCCTCCCTTCAGTCCGAGCTTTAGAATGGAGTGGGCTCTCTTCTTATAGTTGGGATGTGAGCGCATGAACGTCCAGAACGTAGGCTGAGTGCTGGGTTGGCCAAGTGGACGCTAACATTTGGTATCAGAGCCAGCATCACCATGCTTTCCTGAGGGGCTTCTCAAGGAGATGGGATGTTAGGGGCCTCTTGACCGGTGGAGGCTTCTTGGTTTAGTCCCACCTCGTCTACGGGAAGAGGCCACACCCAGTTTATAAGGGGGAGATTCCTTCCTCCCTTCAGTCTAGGTTTTATGATGGAGTGGGTTATCTTCTTATTGTTGGGCTGTGAGCGCATGAACGTCCAGAACGTAGGCTGAGTGCTGGACTGACCAAGTGGACGCTAACATCTGGTATCCCAGCATCGCCATGCTTTCCTGAGGGGCTTCTCAGGGAGATGGGATGTTAGGGGCCTGTTGACCGGTGGAGGCTGCTTGGTTTAGTCCCACCTCGCCTACGGGAGGAGGCCACACCCAGCTTATAAGGGGGAGATTCCTTCCTCCCTTCAGTCCGAGATTTAGGATGGAGTGGGCTCTCTTCTTATTGTTGGGCTGTGAGCGCATGACCGTCCAGAACGTAGGCTGAGTGCTGGGCTGACCAATTGTACGCTAACATCTGGTATCCGAGCCGGCATCGCCATGCTTTCCTGAGGGGCTTCTCAAGGAGATGGGATGTTAGGGGCCTGTTGACCGGTGGAGGCTGCTTGGTTTAGTCCCCCTCGCCTACGGGAGGAGGCCATACCCATCTTATGAGGGGGAGATTCCTTCCTCCCATCAGTCCGGGCTTTAGGACGGAGTGGGCTCTCTTCTTATTGTTGGGTTGTGAGCGCATAAACGTCCAGAACGTAGGCTGAGTGCTAGGCTGGCCAAGTGGACGCTAACATCTAGTATCAGAGCCATCATCGCCATGCTTTTCCGAGGGGCTTCTCAGGGAGATGGGATGTTAGGGGCCTGTTGGCCGTGGAGGCTGCTTGGTTTAGTCCCACGTCGCCTACAGGAGGAGGCAACACCCAAATTATAGGGGGGAGATTCCTTCCTCCCTTCAGTCCGGGCTTTAGGATGGAGTGGGCTCTCTTCTTATTGTTGGGCTATGAGCGCATAAACGTCCAGAACGTAGGCTGAGTGCTGGGCTGGCCAAGTTGACTCTAACATCTGGTATCAGAGCCAGCATTGCCATGCTTTCCTGAGGGGATTCTCAGGGAGATGGGGTGTTAGGGGTCTGTTGACCGGTGGAGGCTGCTTGGTTTAGTCCCACCTCGCCTACGGGAGGAGGCCACACCCATCTTATAAGGGGGAGATTCCTTCCTCCCTTCAGTCCGGGATTTAGGATGGAGTGGGTTCTCTTCTTACTGTTGGGATGTGAGCGCATGAACGTCCAGAACGTAGACTGAGTGCTGGGCTAGCCAAGTGAACGCTAACATCTGGTATCAGAGCTAGCATCGCCATGCTTTCCTGAGGGGCTTCTCAGGGAGATGGGATGTTAGGGGCCTGTTGACCGGTGGAGGCTGCTTGGTTTAGTCTCACCTCGCCTACGGAGGAGGCCATATCCAGCTTATAAGGGGGAGATTCCTTCCTCTCTTCAGTCCGGGCTTTAGGATGGAGTGGGCTCTCTTCTTATTGTTGGGTTGTGAGCGCATAAACGTCCAGAACGTAGGCTGAGTGCTGAGCTGGCCAAGGACCAGAATGATGCCTGGAAGCTTTTTTTTAGATTATAGGCTTATTTATTAAATAACCTGGTTTATAAATAAAGCCCTAGGGACCAACACAAGATACATTACAGATAAACGATTACTGGCTGCGCCAGGACAAACACAGTAAGGTTCTCACAACACCACTAGCCTAGCCATCTCACAACACCACTAGCCTAGCCAGGGAACAATGAAGCCACAAACAACATTAGCTTCAGACCGTAACACGACGAGGGTAGACGACACCCACAAGCACATGACCACTCTCCGCTGCCACCGAAGAAAATGAACGGGTCCGGATGGAGTCCAACTACTCCATGGCTTGTCGAAGCGTCGAGATCTTGCTCTTGACAACATCAATGAGGGAAGAGATTACGTCCCGCTCCAAGGTTCTGCTGAGCAGTCTCCACAAATGCAAAAAAAACCATAATTTTGTATAAGCCATCCGCATGAGAAGAAATAAAACGACCCTCAATCAGGGCCTTGTTCCTAATGGTCTAGAGGGACCAAGCCATAGCCGCAAAAGTAAGCCAAAGCATGCGTCTAGAAATGCCAGAGACGCCTTGTAAGAGAGCAAAGAACTGTTGGGACGAGGTGGGTGCCCAATCACAACCCAAAGTTTCTCTAAAACAAGGCCCAAAAGAGGATAACAAGGTTGCAGTTAAATAGAATGTGATTCTGAACTTCGCCTTGCCGGCAAAAAGGACAGAGTCCATCCCCAGGACCCTGTCGCTTCTGGACTTCATCACCACTAGGCAACCGCTCCCTGGCCAACTGCCAGAGGAAGTGCCTAATCTTAAGAGGGATCCTAACTTTCCAAACCCCTTAAATCTAAAGACCACTGCACCATCTTGCAGGGCTTTGTAGAGGGAGGCCGTTGAGAACTAGCCCGAGGGTTCCAAGATCCAAGAGAGCGAGTCCGGCTCATCAGAGAGGTTGATCGTGGCAAGATCATTGTGTAGATCCAGCCATTGTTCTTGTTCGACCGGTCAAAAGGTTCTTCTAAACCTAGGTCTCCCCGGCTTCCCATTCAGCACAGCGGCCACCAGCGCCTCTAGATCATCACAAATGGCGAAAAGAGCAGGATACTTCTCCGCAAGCGGAATCTGATGGATCCATCTATCCAGCCAGAAAGCTGTGTTCCTACCATTTCCCACCAGGTGTTTAGAGCCTAGGCGAATAAGAGGGCGAGCCCGAAGAATTGCCTTCCACAGCTGAGAGCCTCTAGTGGATCTATAGCTTCTACTTCGTTGTGCTGCATATATTTCTTCCGCATGATGTCAAGCCACAAACTGCTAGTATGTTTGATCCTGTCAGGTACTGCTGCCATCGAGTTGGAGTAAACCGCTTCAGGCCTTGTTCGTTTAATCCACCTCCCTAGTGGATTGAAGTGTTTTGGAGAGGTTTGGAGTGGATTTTAACTTAGATGGGATTTAATCCCTTTTAATCCATGCCAACCCCGTTGATACACCAGGTAACCGAACAAGGACTCAAGGATGCAATAGGAATTAAAACACCTGAGGATAAGTTCCGAATTAGACGATCATATCATTTTATCTGAAGGGACAAAAGCAATGCACATATCTTGACCATATAAATAGGGAAACAGAAAAGCAAATTTGTGCATATTGACACGTTGTTCACCAAAAAGGCAATATGAATCAATCGAGGGAGCATTTCGGCATCTATCTGTTTGGGTCAGGAGGCCCCAGCGGCGCCGACCAACCTTGACCCAAGTAGGACGAGCGGCGCCTCGCCTCGTTCTCCCATCCGTGGAAGACGGCGCCATACGCGGGGTCGTTGCGGAGGTGCGTCGGCAGATGGCGCCGGCAGCGTTCGATCTCCCAGTCGAGCAGTGCATCATCCGTGCTCAGGTACCCACACCTAGTTTAGGTGACACCCCGCTGGCAGAGACTCATCATGGTGCTCTTAGGGGTGGCGCTTCTTCCAGCGGCACTGGCACTCTGTGACATGCACATACTGCCTGTCCGTGTCGGGAGGACGACGAAGATGGTCCATCGCATTAGAAGCGCGTCTAGCACGGGCCGCTGCTGCCGCTGCGGCGAAGTCCCGCGTGCGGACGCGCTGGCAGGGGCGCGCGAGAACCCCACACAGTTGGTAGAGGTGGCGACAATGTCGAAGAAGGAGGCGCATCACGACGATGGCGGCGGCCCGACGAGGAACCACCGGCCTCATGGTCATTCCTTATCGTCTTCTTCCACCAATTCGGCATGGCGTCGGTGGAGAGGGACTAGCTGGGTTTGAAATGGCAATGGCAAGGGCATGGGGAGGCTAGGCCATGTGCGCACTCGGCATAAAAAGGACCGCTCTGCCTTTGGCCATTAACGCTGACGTGGTGGTTAGGGAGCCGTCCCTTCGGTTCAGTAGCGCTGACCGCCCGTCAGCCTTTGCCTGGCCTTGGCCATCAATGGCGTGCTGACCATGGCAGCAGACGAAGCACCCGGTCACTGCCAGACGCCCCCCTACGCAAATGCGAGGACATGAGGGAGGACATGCGCGTTGTCTACGTCTCGCGTCGCGTTCGGGGAGACGCATTCCAAGCTTATATTTGGGCCAGAAATAGGTTGGCCCGGACACGCATGGTCGTTTAGGTCGGACCGCTGAAGCGGGTATTCACCATCTAGGCGTCCACACAGATCAATTCGGACCACTAATGGTCGAATGGGGCCGGTAGAGATGCCTAAGGACATATACAATGATAGGAAAAGCTAGCCTTTTCTTAGCCCTCCACGTCATCTAGAGAAAGCAATGCACGTACAATATGCATTATATTTTGCTAACCTTCCTAGCAATTAATGATAAATCGATTTTTAGTACTAGAAAATTATATAGCTAAGAGAAGACATGCGCTACAATGGGTAAAAATAGCTTTATCTTTTTTTAAGAGATTATCTTTTAGTTAAAGTAAGACAACTTCTCTTTTGCGCGGTTCAGCGTGTGGTCTGCGTGTGTGGACTGAGAAGAATAATCATGTGGGGTAGAGGCTGGAAGCTTCCTATGAAATATCCAACAACAATGGCTATTGGACCCTGACGAGCACATGGTAGGTACTCCCTCCGTTTGGAAATATAAAAAGTTTTAGGTTTGTAAATGAGATGTATCTAGACACGTTTTAGTATCTAGATTCATTTAAACCTATACACTAAAAGATGTCTAGATACATCTCCTTCACAAACCTAAAACATCTTATATTTCTAAACGGAGGGAGTACACACTAAGGGCAGTACGTGCTATAGATATCATTTCTCTTCACCTCTCATATGGACCTGGAAGTCTCCTACCCTGTCTTCTCCCTCAGATGATCCATCGTCCAGATTACTTCAAGTTTGGTTCGACTACATCACACGGATTCGCCAAGGTAATTACCAAGATTTCCTTGAGATGGGCTCATCCTCATAAAATTTGTTATGCTTCATAGTTCCTGCTGATTTGTGTGTTTCTTCTGCTACCCAAATTAGTGAACTAGATTTGTCTATTAATTTGGATCGAAGGAGTTACTAGCAGAAACCGCAACCGGACGGACGGCGCGTAAGGTTTAACAAGTGACAAATGATGTGCTTGCTCTCCTTTCAGGGGTACCTTGCATATAACTGCAAATGGATCACCGATCCAGTATTATTACACCAGGGGACCTGGAGCGCATTCTGTGTGATGGAACAGCAGACCCAAAGGCCCTGCCGCTGTCACTTCTGGAAAAAATCACAGATGGTTTCTCTGATGAGCACCAAATTGGCAGCGGTGGGTTTGCGGTGGTTTATAAGGTAAGGTAATTCTGAGCTGTCTAACCTTGACAAAGCTTTATCTATCTGATAACTGAAGTCGCTTCTGACAAGTCATCTTCTCACTTTAGGGGAAGCTTGAGACTAGAACTGTAGCCGTGAAGAGGATGTCAGATGCGTATATGGATGAGAAGGTGTTCCACCGAGAAGTTGAATGTCTCATGATGGTAAAGCACAAAAACATAATACGGTTTGTCGGATACTGTGCTAACACACAAGGAAGTATGGAAAGGTATGATAAGAAATTTGTCATGGCGGATGTACATCAAAGGTTACTCTGCTTCGAGTATCTTCCTAAAGGGAGTCTTGATAAGTACATCACTGGTAAGACTATATGGCACACAATTCGTCTTCCAAAATTTAGTTTTAAAGATCACATGGTTCATTATCCCACTATAGTATGCACCCTTTCTATAATTCCAATATACAGACTTGGAGTATGTGAAATAATACTTAACTTCCTTTATCATCTCCCCTGCTAGATATATCTCGTGGACTTCAGTGGAGATACCGCTACCAAATTATCACGGGAATTTGTCAAGGGTTACATTATCTTCATCAAAAAAAAATTGTCCACTTGGATCTAAAGCCTGCGAATGTACTGTTAGATGATTATTTGGTACCAAAAATTACCGATTTTGGTTTATCAAGGTGCTTTGGTGAAATGCAAAGCCGTGTTGTTACTAAGATAGCTGGAACATTGTAAGTTTGCTAAGCCTCTCAAAAGTTCACTCTTGTACTATGATTTACAACAATATTATTGTGTTGCCTTGGTCATTAACCAATCACACAAACATATATTTATGCAGCGGATATTTGGCACCAGAATCTTTTAATAATACTGAAGTCACATACCGAAATTCATATCGACTTGATATATACAGTCTTGGTGTAGTAATAATAGAGATACTCACCGGAGAGAAGGGCTATCACGATGTTGACAATGTAAGAACATTTTCGGTCTTCTTTCAAACATATGCAATATTTTTTTCTCATTTTAGATCCAAAATAATATCACTCTAAATCCATCATGGACCACATATTTTGAAGGAAGATTAAAAATCATTTTTTTTAAATGGGTGATATATTACTTAAAAAATTTGAAGTATAAACCTGACCTTTGCATAACCAGGATGCACACAGCCGACAAAAGTCAAGAAAAAGGTAAACCAACTGCGGGAGAATTACATGGATCTAAAAAAGAAACAATAATACGCCTAGAAAAGACTAAGACGGTCCGATGCGAAGATCAAAATATCCATTGACGATAGATTCAACAAGAATGGGTCCACTCTATAGTTGGAAAAGAAAACGTTTTGATCTAAAATACTTAGCACTTCAAAATCCTACAAATTAGCACACTGAACCAGATTGAAATCAAAGTTTTGGCTAAACCATTTGGTGCAACATGAAGTATTTTAAAAATACGGTTGAACTTATGATATGTAACAACTAAATGCTCCATGACTAGATCTATTTTTTTTTTTAAAAATGCCACCATGCACCACCACCAGCAGCACATATACACAGTGTTTGTCGATGGCAACGGATCTCCCAGAATATTTTGCCTTAATGAGACAACAAGACACCAATCCTAGGGTTTGATCCTTGGTAGGTTGGGGCTATAACCACCTTACTAACCAGCCAACCGCATGTTGGTTCTCGAATATACGTTTTCCTTTATTAATGCTGTCTAATACTATAATTCTTGTTAACACATCAAATGGGGGAGAAAAATTGGGTACACAAGAACCAAAAACAAGCTCTTTTCGACTTCCCAAGCATGTAGATAACTTCAAGATTTACAAATTGAACAAAAATGAGAATGCTCCTTACACAGACAACTCTATCAGAATATTGGAATATTGAAAATGTAAGAAAAGTCACCAATACTTATTATTGGATGAGCAATATTTTTCTGGAATAAGTTACCTTCTATGCATAACCAATTTCATGAATGAGATAATGTAAACTTACATGGCTCTGCATGTGAGACCGAAAAGAAAGGAGGGCTATCTATGTGATAGTGTGGTTGTAAAATTTCATCACCATGTCCAAGTTATCTCTAACCCGAATTTGCATGCATAATTCTTATTGATTCAGTTGACTCCATAAACAACTTATTGAGGAATCTATAATTAGTTTGCAATCTTAATTGATGTGGTTTTGTGTAATATGTTAAAATTATGTGTGGAGCTAGTATATAATACTGCAAACTTTCATTTCACATTTGATGGATGGTGATTCCTTTCATATCTCACAAATTCAATTTGTAGGTAGTTGAAAGTTGGAGTAACATGTTGGAGAAGTCACAAAGTGACGTACAATTAAAACAAGTACGAGTATGTGCTGAGATAGGAATAGAGTGCATCGACTCCAATCCAGCAAAGAGACCGGATACCCAACATATAATTAATATACTAAACGAGTATGTCGATACTAGTGTGATTAATTCACATCAGGTAAGATCAGTCTCACATCATCCATGACATCCTCCAATAAAACTTAGTCATGAGAGCTTGTGTACATCTCCATTTGCATTTTTTGCTCCAAGCCAACAAATGAGGTCAAGTGTCCTTACTTGGTTATTTGAACAGGTCGAAGATGCTTCGACAAGTAATCTTCCTACTGTCCTTGAGGAGCTTAGTTTTTCTTCCTCTGAAGGTCTTACATATTTTAATTTATGCAATTTATTTCTCCACATCTCAAGTTTCGATGTTAAAAACACCAGTTTTCATGAATGAGCAACTGCAGAGGAGGAAATCCTGCCATCCATAGATGGGCTAAGAATCACAGGTGAAGTTTTCCCTGGAAGAGAAATTCATGCAAGTGGGTATTCCATAGATGGGATCACAACTTGTAACTTTATGGTGCGTTTTGTAGTTGTGCTTCAACAAGATGTGATTTATCAAATTCCCGTCCCTTCGAATTTGTTCATGATTCACTATAATTCCAATGTTTGCAGTGGGTACGCCATTTGGAAGATGGATCAGTAAATTACGTAGAAGGTATTATGTTTTCACCGTTTGCTAGGAAGCTTTTGTTTTATTGTATTTTATTTGGTATTCTACTCCCTCCGTTCCATATTACTCCACACCAACTATTTGTGTGCTAGGAGGGTTTTATTTTATTGTATTTTACTTGGTGTACCATTAGAAAATTAAGTAACATTTCCATTGCCTGATGTAGGTGCACATAATCCCACATACTTAGTTACTGCAGATGATGTGGACTCTTTACTAGCCATAGAGGTCCAGCCTCTTGATCCTCTGAGAAGAAAGGTAAATCCTCTCGTCTGATCATTCTTAAGTGGAACTTTTTCATGTTGACACCAATAGCTTGGTATGGTTTTGCTCACTGAGGAGATTCTATAGGTTGACCATCATATCTAAACTATATGCATTTGGTTTGGTTTATCTCCAAATACATTAATAAACTAGGGATGCGTTCACACATAGTTTTTTGTTTGGAAACTATAAAATGGTTGACTATTATAACTTTTCAATAGGAGACTCATGATATCTAAATTCATCTGAAGCATTTATTATATCTGTTTGCAGGGGGAGATCGTGAAGGTTTATGCTAACGAGCAGAGAAAAATTACTCCCGGTGAGTTTGTTGAGAAGATATTCCTATATTTCGTACGTAGCTTAAACTTTTGCATGCATCTTGTGTTTTTATTGATGAAGTGTCTGTGCTCCATGCCCCCCCCCCCCCCCCCCCCCCTCCCCTCTCTCCTCTATAATACTGATATTTCTGTGCTGGTTCTTCTTATGTATGACAACGGAAAAATATTACTAGAAGAACCATGTTGCTGATCATAAAGAATCATTATCTGTGCAGATCCTGAAATGAAGGAGCTTATCAAAAAAATTCTTTCAATTGGGCATGTGTCTTATGAAACTCTGCTACGCGTATGTCACCAATCTTTCTCTAGTGGCCTGCCAAAGGCTCAATCCATTCTAGCTGCACCTATTTTGTAATTTCATATAACCTTTGAAATACTAATTTTACAGGAAAGATTTACAGACATGTGGGAACCTGCTGTATTGGCAATAAAGAGGG
This sequence comes from Avena atlantica, assembly GCA_910589765.1. Taxonomy (NCBI): domain Eukaryota; kingdom Viridiplantae; phylum Streptophyta; class Magnoliopsida; order Poales; family Poaceae; genus Avena; species Avena atlantica. The sequence goes on from OU342738.1 coordinate 290,797,817, forward strand.
AAGGCTACAGCATTAAGTGTAATGGACAGCGTGGCGTTGTCATTACAGAGAAATTCCAGCAAGCTACGGATGTATGGTTCCAAATAAATCATAGCCCTGAAAATTACTCTGTTCCATTTTCTGATTGTACTCACCCAGTCACAAAACTTTGATTCAGTGATTTAAAAAAAAACGAGTATTTTTTTGCATTGCCTACATGGATTTTATGCTACCATACTTATATGGTATAATTTTATAAAAAATTGGTAGAATTGACTGGTCAAATTTACAAGGTTGCCAACAAAGATCGCTTATTTTTTTGTGGCCGTGGGTAGTAATAGCTAGGTTTGTGCTATACATTTTCGTACTTGTGATTTCTGGAAGGATAAACTGAATTTTGCATCGCATTGGCTTGTTCAGTATGTAGTGGTCTAATCTTGTACTACGCTTGCAGATCAATATCCCATATGGCTATGGGAGTCGTACTGAATTTTCAATCCAGTCTGCTGATGGTGTGGAGTCATATACGCTCAAACCTGCAGATAATTCCCCGTGAGTTTGAAAACCAATTCACTACTATTATGTATCATACTACATTTGTACAGTCATCCATTTAGTGGTTTCACATGTAATCATATGTCGCTGGAAGAATAGTAGTGCCAGTTTATTGTCATCGTTATTGGGGTATTTATTTTTCTTAGAATGATATGACTTATGACATAAAAGTTGCAGATCACGAGATAGCATTGTTCTAATATTGAGGCTGTTCAGAACGAAGGTAAGGACTCCGGACCCATTCTGCTGGTTTGGATTTGTGTCTGCTATGATATTATAAATGAAGGAACATGATGGATGGTGCATAGTTAGGAGCAATAAGTCTATATTTGCTGTTTTCGAATTGAAATGATGACGTGCGTGTATTGTTCTTATCTTGCAGGCCGTCGAGAAGAGTAAGAGAAGGAATAAGGGCATCTTCTTCAAGTAGAGTGGAGTGGACAAGATGGGGTGATGAGATTTGTTGTTTCCCTGTAGCTATTTTTTTAAAAGAGTATATATTAATATCACAGAGATACAAATTACGTCCAGCCTCTGCAACAACGCAATGCCCTAGCGGCCTTACTGATGCACACAGCCAAAAAAAGAAAAAACTTACAAAAAAAAATCTTCCTAAAGTGATCTACTCCTTGTTGCAGCGGACCAACCACCACCAAGACAACACTAGAAATCTAACTTCTCCAAAAGCAACGTCTCCAAGAAGGAACTTAATAGTGCACAAGCGCCATCATCGACCTGATCATCGATTATAGGTTTTCACCCAGGAGGAAGTCTGAACTCACAAAACAATGCCTCTAACAAGGTCATTGCCAGAGACAACCAACTAAGACCGGACCTTGGCCTTTCATCCTGTAAGATTAGACCATAAAATCCTCGTGTGTTGTCGCCCCCACTTGCTAGGGTTTTCATGCCTGTGACTAGCTAGGGTTTTCATGCCTGTGATGACAGTTCACATTGTATATATATCATATGTCTGTGTGTAAAGAAAGACAAGATAGCTATGTGTTTTGTTTGTTGGGCTCTATAGGTATAATGCAAGTGCCAGTTTGGTTATTAAAATTTTGAGTTGTGTGCTAGTGATGGTGACTAATAGAGACATGTGGTCGATGGATGCCCTTTTCTGAACAAGGCAAAAGACTTGCCATTTTTGTTAACTTAGAAGAGAGTAAGAATAGCCGGTTAACTAATGGAAAACTGATACAAGCCCTTAGGGCACATTTGGTTGACTAGGCTCGGGATAGAAAGCCACAAGCCTACCTTTTGGAAGAAAAATACTAACGAGGAAGCTCAAAGTATCATCGCCGTAGACTCCAACTTCAGTAGGAACGACCGCCGAAGATATCATCGCCACACCAGCCGTGTGAAGTCAAACAAAGAGAACCACCAAACTATGGACCACACGTGCTGGTTGCTTCGAATATGAAGGCGAGCTACAAGGAGAAATATGCAAGAACCACCGAAATAGACTACACAACACCTGCCATCGTCATCGCAGCTGCGACTTCTTAGCATCAAGCAAAACCACGACGACCCGGCGGGACACCATGAGGAACCGACTACCATAACCTTCCCGCGACCCTAACGTCGATCGTCTTTGTCATCATTGCCATGCTAGCAGCTGACGAAACCACCTCGAACCACTAGCCCCTTCTCGCAGAATTCGGCTCCCAGGCAATGCCCCAAGATGGGGCACTATACTGAGCGTCGCTAAATCATTATATCCAGGAAGACCCGGAACTAGGGTTTTCCCCTACACTGTGTTTGGATGTTGGAAAATTGGCTCGGAATTGAATTGGAGTAAAAATTCCAAATCTGAGATGGAAAGGAAATGGGCTCAATTTCCAATTCAGGTGTTTGGATGTGCATGAAATTTTCCCTTGGAATCAAAGGGTGGCACCTAATTCCAAATCATGTTTGGATGAACAAAACAATGGAATTGAAAGTTTTGTTGGATTTTGACAAATTGAGGAAGACAAGAGGAAGATGAGGGACATGGACATGCCGACTTGAGGACTACCAGGGAGCCGCCGCCACTCTCCTCGCGCTGATGCTCGAGCTGCCGCCGCCGTCTAGGGTTAGCTCCCGCCGCCACCTGGCGCTGATGCTCGAGAGGGGAAGGGGAGCTAGACGAGGTGGGGAAGGGGCAGATGCGGGCGGAGAAGGGGAGAGACGGGGCGGCTCACCGGCGGTGGCGCTGGGGACAGCAGGACGCGAGCGGGATCCCGTCGAGGAGGCGTCGAGGAGGCTTCTATCCACGCGGAAACGAACAGGTACGCGGCGAGGAAATTCCACGCGTTTCCGAGCCGGTGAGCTCGGAAACTCCCGAGGTCGGGCGGGCACTAGCGGGGGTCTGGCTCGGAATTGCTTCCTCTTTCCACGCTTTAATTCCAAGACCCTCCCAAACACTAGAATTTGGTCCAACAATTCCAGAATTCCAATTCCGAGCCTATTTTCCAACATCCAAACACAGTGCTAGAGCATTTGAGAGGCAAGGCAAAAGGTGAGAACGTCAACTTGATGATGGCAGGGGAGGTGGTGGATCCGTAGATGATGAATGTCGGCGTCTCAGGCCTTACCTGTCCCCACCCTGGTAGGTAGGTAATATGCATGAGCAAAAGAAGGAAAGAAAACCGTCTGGAGTGAGTCATGATCGAGTCATACTACCAGTACATAGATAGACGTGACAATCAACATGCAGGCGGGCTGGGCCGAGGGGGTATATGAGCAGACCAGCCGTGCCAGATGTTTGCGAGTTCAGACTACTATTACAGGAGGGTTCTAATGGTCCAAATCAAAGTTTCCTCTAACTAGATATCACATCCTTTGCCTTCCACTACAACAGAGCTCCCATACATGACACTTGCAAGAGCTGAGGGAAGCACACAAATCTTAAGCTCCAGGCATCTTCCCCACATAAAACGGAAGTACGGGCGCATGAAACTGGCATCAGAATTTCAGCCACTTCTTCTCCTTGTCCTTTCTTGCGACAGCGTTGGTGGCCGAAGCGTGCGTGGCCTCAGCGTCAACAAGCGCCTTCCGGGTCTGCTCCAGTTTCCTGGAAGCCGCCTCATGCACCGCCTTGTCCTTGCGGTTCCTCTTTACCATCTCCTCCAGCTTCCCGACCTGGCTCTTCAGGTCCTTCACCTCGTCGTCGTACGCGAGCAACGATCTCCTGTTGTCTTCCTTCTTGGGCTGCCCATTGCCCTGGCCTGGAGACTCTTTCCTGGCTTTGCCGGCCGAGCCTTGGGCCGCGTCCTGGTTTACCAGCTGGCTGTTCATGAAGCTGAAGACGGACTTCTCTGCCTCCTCTGCTTTGGCGGCCCTGGCCAGCTCCGCAAACTTCTTGTCACGTTTCCGCTTCCCACCCCGGGTGCGCTTTTTATCGCGGCCTTTACTTCCGCCATCCTCGCCTGCGGTTGGAGCGAGTGCATGGTCAAGCGATTGCTTAGGGGGCAACACCTTGACTGGGATCGGATCAACCATGCCTTGGCCAGATACGCCTAGGCCCATTCCCTCCCGGTACCCCATTTTTGCCATCATTTTCGAGGCCATACCCCTGGTGTGCTGCTCCCACTTTGCAAAGATCACGGTCTCTGACTGAACACCAGTTAAATTTGTGGATAGGCCAATGCCATGATGAATCATCTCATCCTCTTGGTCACCATCTTCACTGAACCCAGATTCATCCTCACTTGAGCCTTGTTCATCATCTTCGTCACTTGCATCAGCATATTCTGGGATCGAAAGAGAATCCCCTGAAAGCCTTGCAGTGCTCCCATCGTCTTGAAAGATAACATGGCCAAGCTTCTGGTCATCATCCCATGACTCAAGTTCAGCTCTCCTCCAAAGACCAGAATGATGCCCAGAAGCTGCTAGTATGTTTGATCCTGCCAGGGACTGCTGCCATCTGGTTGGAGTAAACCGCTTCAAGGATGCAATAGGAATTACAATACCTGAGGATAAGTTTCGAATTAGACAAGCATATCATTTTATCTGAAGGGACAAAACCAATGCACATATCTTGACCATATAAATAGGTAAAGAGAGAAGCAAATTTGTGCATATTGACAATTTTTTCCACCAAAAAGGCAATATAAATCAACTGAAGGAGCAATCATTTAATGAAGCTTGCACCACTATGAGGACTCTTCCTATCGCCTTACGCAAAGGCAAAGGAAAATGGGCTCAATTACAGAGCACATTTTAAGGGTTTAATGTTGAAAGCAAAGGAACAAGAACTCAGAGAACAAAGCAAAGTTCAAAGTCTTCCATCCGTCAAACGGTATAATAAGCATTTACATACCATGGGACAAGCGGCAGTTACTAGCAAACCGACACCGTTGCTGTAGAAAGAACTTGCACATCTGCACTATGGGTGGACTTGATTAGTAAGTGTGGCAAAAACAATGCCCATTGTTCTGGCCTTTTGTGTATTACTACAGTTATGTTAAGCAGCAGAAATTTATGGAGGAAGGAAAGGAAGCTATAGGGCACTCACCTGCAAGGCTGTAACCTGCTCTAGGAGTGGTTATCCTGCCTATATTATGCATGTTTTGGTGTGGTCGTCAAAAAAACAAACAGAGGGTGCTAAGGTTTTACAAAAAAAATGGAACAGATGCTTTATGGCTTCATTGAGAAGACAAATACTGAGCTTACGCTTATTTCACATGGTCCTCCTAAAAAAAATACCGTCACCTTGCCTGGTGACCACTCTTTTTTGTGTGTGGAAATTGGCAGTGAGTGGAATTCAAACAAATGAACAGCTTTTCAGCATAGAAAGGGTTTGTGTTCATTGTGCATGCGCCCAACGAACAACTGAGTTCCTTCTGCCTGACAACAGCAAGGACTTCTGTTGAGTCCTATATCGAGATCAACCATGGAGGAATCTACAATGCATATTTTGTGATGATCAGAATCCATCTCCTATACTTGCTCCGTTATGCAAGGCCATTCAACAAAACCACACATGTCCTAACAGAATGAAAGCATGCTCAGAAGCATATTTGAAGAAGGAATACTAACAGGCAACCAAGTGTTTCCAATTGGCCGGTGTGCCATTAACACATTTTACCAATATAAACCATATTGGCGGGTAAGAGGTTAAGTGGTGGTTACCAAGCAGCAAGTACAATTTGAAAGATAATCTGTGTTAAAAAGATAGATCAAGTTGCCGTGACTCACCGACATGTTCTCTGATGTGGGTGTCAGAAATGAAACCCTTGCATCGCTTGAGCCTTCAAGTCCTATAACGCATCCATTATACCAACGCCCATCATTGTGCCTAAATCTACACTTAGATCCGACTGAAAATTCTTGTGGCTCCAATGTTTCCGGCTCAGCATCGTCTGGATCTAATGTCTCAATAACAGCTTCTGTTTCTTGTACTGCTGACCCCTGATTTGGAAAGATATCATCGATCTGCTTCACTAGCCTAGAACGCTTCAAATGTAGAAGTCCCTCCTCTGCATCCTTAATTGCAGCAAGAAGTTCCTCATGCACCTGCCGAACAGGACATTATCTAACTCAGATACAGTAAGAGTGCACATGCCAAACTAGGGAACACTATGGTATGAAATATCCCAAAAAGGCCCAAAATTTTCTAAGAATCTTTTAAGACAAGACATGAATACTTAGTCACCTACACATCTCAGAAATAAAACATAAGAGCTAAGTATCACTCCCACATGTACTGCTGTCATGCATTTAGCTCTTATCAGTTATAAATGAACACTACACTTTGAGGAAATAAGTCTCACTACTGCATGGTGCATGCCAATATATAGATGTGGGTGATCTACACCACTTTAACCCTTGTGATTTTTAGAGCTAGCAGCTGCTGACGAGACAAAACGTGGATTCGCTAACCCCCGCAGCAATTCCCACAAAACCACCACTAGAACAATGTCAGGCCTTAAAAAGGAGAACGTCCCCGTAATCAGAACAACATACCATTACTTCCTAAAAAGAACATCACTCAATGTTGATAACCCAGCATATAGCCACATACTGTCGAACACCCTAATTTCATCATCTACTAACACCATGGACAGACAAGCAATCAATCCCCATCCAAGCGGTACTAACGTCGCACTCCTACTAACAATCATTCAGATTCTACTCGTACTACAACAACTACTCGCTCCCTATTCCCGAATGAGACGAATCAGGGGTGCCCCCTAAAATCCCCATTCCCTGGTGGGGTAAGTTAACCAGGACCCGAGAACAACTCCAGCAATCCGGGACCCTGATACGGATTCAGGAACTGCTCCGAGGTGAGACACCGAGGCGTACGTACGTACCTCGAGGAGGTCCGCGTTGGATGCGTCGGCGGCGAGGGCCTCGTCGACGGCCTCGAGGGAGGACCGCTGCTCCTGCAGATGCTGCTCCAGCTGCAGCTCGATCGCCGCCGCCTCGTCTTCCTCCCCCTCGCCCGCCATGGCTCACCGGTCAAGAGGTCGGTCGGGGAGAAGGGAGCCGCTTCTGCCGACGAATCGACGGGTGAAATCCAGGAACGGCAGCGCCGCTGCGCCGGGAGGACGATGGGTATGGGTGGGCCGGGACACCGTGGAGAAGGCCACGGGCGGCTCGGTTGGGCTTCCACTAGGCCGGGACTCTACAGGTCGGTGACATCCATTACTGTCCCACGTAGAGGACGGAATGCTATATGCCGCCCGCTGGCGGCGCGGGCGGCTAGCACTGTTGGGCCAGCCGAGTTCGCGTCAGATTTCTCTTCTATTTTTCTTTTTATCTGTTTCTTTTTTGTTTTCTTTTTCGTGTTTCTTTATTTTATTTCTGTTTATGTTTTTTAAAGATTATTATTTGAAGAAAAACATTTTTTAAAAAAATTATGTTTTTCCAAATTCGGGTTCATGATTTTTAAATTTTGTTCATGTTTTTTAGTTTTTGGTTCATATTTTTTCTGAAATTTGTACTTCCTCGGTTATAAAAACGATGTCACAAATTTATCGAAAAGCATTAATCTAGACATGTTTTAGCATATAGACATATCCAAAATTTGACAAATCTGAGACATCCTTTTTAGGACAGAGAGATTACATGATTTTGGGAATTTTGTTTATGATTTTTTGAAATTTTATTCATGATTTTTGAATTTTTCTTCATAATTTTTTGAATTTGTTCATCATATTTTTTAAAAAATATGAATATTCAAAAAGTTTCATAGTTCTTAAATCATTATTATAGAGAATGCTTAGAATTTAAATAAAATACAAAAAACACAAAACGAAAGAAGAAAAAAGAAAAACATCTCATCAACTCGGTTGGCCCAGTTTCCGCGCCTTCCGTTGTGTGCCGCTTGAAGCGGCCTATATCACCACCCCGTAAAGGGGCGAATCCTATTCTTTGCTTAGTGCGGCGCTCCGCCTATGTTGATCAATTTTCTTTGGCCAGTCTAATTACCGTTTCTTCTTTTTTGTGTGTGACCTGCACCAAATCAATACAAGTCTGGGTTGATTTTTCTAGTTTTTCTCTTCTGGTTTTTTTTCCAATTTTTTCCTATTCGTATTTTCGTGATTTTTTACTTTTGAGATATATTTATCTTTCAAAATGATTAATTTGTAAAAAAAATCGATTTTGAAAATGTTCATATTTTAATAATATTTGTTTATTTTTGAAGAATCTGAACATTTTTAGGAAACAAGTTTTTTATTTACCGGTTCATGTGTTTTTCATGTCGACCAACCCAAAAATACTACTCCCTCCGATCCATATTACTTGTCATTGAAATAGATGTATCTAGTATTAAAACATGTCTAGATATATCTATTTTAGTGGCAAGTAATATGGATCGAAGGGAGTAGTAAAAATAACCAGCAAGCAAAAGAAAGAACATATGTTACTCCATAGAAAAAATGAGTTTGGTAAAAAACAATTTGGTAGAATCACGAACAGAAGCGGGACAGTCAACAACTCCGGAAGCATAAAGATGGGCTGAGATCGTCCTTTAATCTTGCAATGCTGGCAAAGCAAACGTGGAGACTTAAGTGCCAAGTACTATCCAGATAGTGATATTCTAAAAGCTAGACCAAAATAGGTTCATCGTTTACATGGCAAAGTATCTTAGCGGGTGTCTCAACTTTTAAAAGAGGATATATATGGAGAGTTGGAAATGGTGAGAAGATAAACATATGGAGCGATCCTTGGCTCCCAAGCAGCCCCAATAAGAGGGTGATCTCTCCAAGAGGTGGAGCTGTGTTGACTAAAGTAAGTGACCTTATTGATCCTATGACTGGGCAATGGGATGAAACTCTCCTAAAATCTCTGCTTGGAGGGGTAGATGTACGTCGTATTCTTTAGATCCCGTTTCATAACCAGGGGTTTGATGATTTTATTGTATGGGGAGCTACTATTGCATCTATTTGGAGCATATCTTTTAATTACTGTCCGAGGGAAGCAAATAATATAGCTCATGAGTTAGCTAGAGTGTGTTTTTCGAATCCTTTGTCTTGTCATTGGGTAGACGAGGCCTAGAAAATCTCTTTTGGCTCTTTGCACCCATTATGAGAAAACATATTTTAAAATGTTAAAAATTCGAGAAAAAGTTTATATATATATTCAAACATTTTATGTTCGTTCACAAGTTTCCGGAATGCAAGAACATTTTATATGTAATATATAAAAAAATAAAAAATGTCACGTAAATAGGACTATTTTAAGTACATATTTCGTCTTTTTTACACGAGACACGTAGAATGTTTTTTCATCCCGAAAACTTGTAAACAAATATAAAATATTCGAATGTATATATAGACATTTTTTTATTTTTTTGGACATTTCGAAATATGTTTTCTCACAATGGGTGCAAATGACCCGTGAGCCGAATAGCCACATGAGGCCCCTGGATTTCTCATGAATAATTTGGTAAACAATGTAACCTTTTTAGGTGATTAATAAAGCTCGCAGAGAACCCAGTTGTTTCACTAAGAAAAAGACGGGCTGAGCTCAATACCTCAAGGGGCAGAGACTCCGATAGAAATCGCTTTAAGCATAGCACAGGAGCTCCAACGCAGAGGAGCATCGGTGGCAACATTTCCTATTGACAGGTCTATTTATGCCTTTAGAGGTTCTTACGGCAGCTTCGTTTACTCCGTGTGCAAACGATTCTGGCCCATTTCACTCCCACAACTTGTTGGCTTTCAAGTAATACACAGTTTCGGCCATGTTGTTAAATGGGAAAGATGTTTGTCAACACCCGGATTTTTAATCAAAGATGCCTGTTATGCCATACATCGCAATCCCAGGATTACCATTTTTGTGAGACATAACAGAATTGGATACTAGAGTACATCATCCATTACAAACAATACATAAGGTCTTACACAAATAAGGATCTCATGATCCAGTTCTTAATACAACTCAAGCAGCGGAATAATGTAATAATAAAGGTAGCGTAGGCGAAGCTCCATCTTCGGGGTCACAGGCAATGCTGACGATGGGAGATGATCCTAGTTGTCGTAACCTTCCTGGTGTCTTTCGTCCTGGTACTCCTCTTCATAGTCTAGCCACGGGAATAGCCTGGGACAAAGCCATGAGTACTCTTTAAGTACTCGCAAACTAATACTAACAAGTGAAGGGGGTTTTTGTAATAGGACACTAAGCTCTAGGGTTGTTTTGCAAAAAGCTAGATTTACCTCTACTAAGTTCAGAAGCAAGAAAAGCTAGTTGAAATTTTATAACACCTAAGTGGGAACTTGTATTTCATATCAAAACTCTGTTGTGGTCAAGTCAAAATCTTAATTCATTTCACAAGTCATTTTGAAAACATCTGACGGGGGAAACAGTATGGCCACTCCAACTGTCCATAACCGCGGACGCGGCTATTCGAATAGTTTGACACTCTGCAGAGATTGTACACTTTCACCATAATATTCGATACATCCGTCAGGAACAAATCCTGAATTCACCATACTCAGTATGCGAATAATCAATCCTAACCTTTCGATTACACGCCCTAGTATAGGCACTTATCCTGTGAGTTTGACCTCCCAACCATGACCAACTGTCATCTTGGGTACTGCACAGGTGGACAATCTTCACAAGGCAGCCTCAGCTCAGACCTTGGCCGTGAGGCAACCCATACTAAGGTATATAAGTTTTCAGTCAAGCCCTACCCAATTCTCGGGTATTGTGGTTGTACGGTAAAATTGGAATGGTATCGCATCCAGACAACCATCAGTTTTATAAAGGGGCTAAGGCTCATGCATCAACATTTTCATCATCAAAATCATCTGGTGTTCAGAAACACATGTCAAAACATCTCTGTAGAATGACTCATCATTCTAAGGTTTTCATAACCATTTTCACCAAGTATTCCCATCTAAAGTTGATCAAGTTTTATGCTTAGCACTAGCATCTACAAGTGAGGGTGAGTACTAATGAGGGGTGGTAAACAAGTGTAGTTTAACTAGGTTCAATCTCATGCCTTAGGATGACATCAAGATTATCTAGCTTAGGCCAAATTTAATGCTCTTTATGCAACCTTCAATTATCTTCCTAGAATCTATAAGTCACTTAAGTAGACTCTAAGAAATAGCTTTGATAAAGAAATAAAGTAGAAAGCTTGCAAGTAAAACTAGGATTGGGTTATCAAGTGAGTATGATCACATATGCTTAAGGCATATAGTGGGCATGGTAACAAGCAAGTGTTAGCTTGCATGGGTCAACTTGATTAGTAAGGCTTGCTAAAGTAGAGTATCTTGCAAGTGTTAGCTTTCTCAATCAACTAGTAGTATTAGGCTTACCTTGTGCAGAGCAGTGGTTGAAGTTCTCCTCGGCTTCTTGTTCGTAGTATCCTCCTTCCTCCTCGTATCCTTGGTCGGTACTAGCGTCTATAAATAAATACGAGGTACACAATCACCAAACAATACTTAACTACTTTCAATCATCACATAAAGGGGTTCTATAGATGATCTAGCATCATCCCTAACATTACAAGATTAAAGCATTTATCTTATTTATTTTATTTCTAGAAAAGTAATTTCTACTCATTGAAAAACTACTTAAGATTTAATATTCTCCAACTCAAACATGGGATCATGTTGACACATGTCATCACCACATATTTCAGTACATGAGAATGTGATTTAAAGTGGTGTCACAATTTAATAAAGTTTAACCTTTTTATTTTAAATAATTAAAGTGACTAGAAATGCTTATGTGGCATTTTTTTATTACTTGAACATTATTTCTGTAAGTAAACCCATATATTTTTATATATTCTGAAAGGTATGATCAATTATGATTTTTGAGAGTTGGAATCAACTCAAAAGCTATTATGGTTTAAATTTGAAAAATATTTGAATGCAGAAAAGCTTCTGACTTGTTATTTTTACCAAGATTGATCTATAGATCTAAATGATTTGAATCCAACGGTCTTGGATTCATCATTGCAATATCTTTCTAACAAAATTGGTTTCATGAAATTTGGTTCACTGAATCGAGCTGGGTTGATTTTTGAAACTAGGTACAGAACTATGTTTGATAGAAAAAGCTAAATTCAAATGATTGGGCTGCGCGGGGAATGTTAATGGGTCGGCCCAGTGTCACTCCACAGCGCGGGGCGCAACTGACAGGGGGGTCTACTGGTCAGTGGCTCTTTAAATGTGAAGCGGTACGGGGCTATGTGGTGCGTTGAATTAGAATGAAGATCGACGGCTGAGGGTCGTCGTCGACGATGAACAGGTCATCGGCGAGCTCGAACCCTAGCTGCTCGGTGAGGGTGCATAGGGGGCATACCGGGGTTCCAGTGACGACGGCGAGGCGGGCAAACGACGAAGTCGACGACGGCGAACTCAGGGGTGGTCGCGGCAGCTCCGGGGGTGGACGAAAGCAACAGCTCCTCTTCTCCTCTGCAGCGGCGAGCTCCGGCCAAATTCCGGCGATGCGCTGCTCGCCTTGCTCCGGCTAAGGGGTGGAATGATCAGTGAGGTGAGGGGAGTGAGATGGTGTGAAGAAATCGAGCGGGGATCGTCTCCTTTTATAGGCTCAACGGCGAGACCGAGAGGGATGGGCAGGGGACGGTGGGGACACGGCTACGGTCAGCTAGAGGCATGGCCGAGGTTGGCAATCGACGGGTGGTCTCCTGGCGATGCTCTAAGGTTTAAATGCGTGTGTAGGGAGGTGACAAACGGCCGGGAACGCGCGATGCTCTGCGAGGCAGAGGCGGCGAACTCCGCGGCGAGCGGTGGCTACGGGGTATGGGCGGGAAAATGAGCATGTCTGGTGGTCTCCTGGGACGGTGGGGTGCATGCTGGCGGGCGGCGAGGGATCGAGGTGGTCGGGTTGCGTGGGAACGGCGCGTGCTCTGCGGTGCGCGTCGGCATGGTCGACAGCGGCTCGGGCGCGGCGTTCCTGGCGGTTCTGGTCGCTATCTTCGAGCTAGGGCTGGTCGAGAGGGGGCGGTGAGGCATGGGCTGCATGCTAGACAATGTTGGCATGGCTAGTTCTTATCCTAGATTGCTGTCCACACTGGGGTGACATGGGTGCTCTCGACCTGTTCACCATTGATAACATTGGCGAGCTTACAGTGGTGCTAGGACTTAGTTAAGGTTGCTAGATGATCTAATGAGGCTAGTGTAACCAGAGAGGGAACAAGGTTGGCTCAAAACACTGCTCAAAATAGTGTTTGTGATTTTGTTGATTTGAATCTGCAACCTGTTTGATGAAATGGCCGCATGAACTTAAGTTTTGAGTTTTGAAAATATTTTTGGTGGGTGTGTTAGGCATGTGTTGAGGATTCTGTGGATGCTTGGGTTTTGAAAACTGAGCTTGTTTGAGTGGTTTTTGAAATAGTGGGATCTTTTCATATGAAATAGATTCAGTTTTAAACTATCATTTAAACTAAGCATTTAAATGTTTTTGTATGATCACAAAGTGGGCCTTGATACCTTGTTATGAGTACTATCAAGGGGTGCAAAGATCCATACATGTTTCTGTTAAGTTCTGAAAGTTAGGGATAGTCAAAGTAGGCATGGGAGTTAAATTGGCCAAAGTGATCATTCACTTAATTTGTTTATTTTAATTTGTTTGTCTTTAGGAAAAGTTTGGGGATTGTTTAGATGATGTTTATTTCACCTAAGAATCATTTTACAAGCAAAGAAACACAGAACCATGGCAATTCAAAAGAATCCAAATTTTAATACATACACATATGAATGCTTTCATATTTTCAATTGGAAAAGTTTTTGTTAACCCTAAATTTGAAGATTAGAGTTTGATGATTTAAGTTTAATATTTTTGGGATGTTACAATGTTCCAATAGGAATTGTTCTTTCATCCCGAAAACTTCTTTGTACACATATTCGTTCACTCGTTCACAACTCGGCCTGTGCGATGAGTTTATTCGTTTCACTTAAGAGTGTGAGCTCGGCCTATTATCCCTTTATTCCTGCCTTCCTTCGATGCAGCAGGTAGTTTATTTGTCTTTTTTTGCTAGTTGTTCCTTCCTTCGGGATAGGACTCGGTATTTTTTTACCAACACTAAAGGTTCAAATGTGGTATTACGCACATGTTTGTTCTAGTCTACTTTAGGGTCTAATTAGGTTTTTATGTCGTTCATATCTTTCTTTCATTCTCTTTTACTTTTTCTATGTACATTTGTTTTTTACTTTTTGTTGCCTGCTACTTTTTTTGCCGATGTATAACTATTTGTTCTTTTGTTCATGGAGATGTATTCCTCTTACTTCAGAAATTTTGTTCCCCAAATGTTTTGTTTCTGGATGTATCTTTTTTGTTCTCGTGATGTTTTTTGTTGGTTATTGTATAATCATTTGTTTCGTCATTCAGAAATACGCGTTCCCTTACTCTGTAAAATTAATTTCACTATTTCCCTTGTAGATGTGCATTTTATGTTCATGGTGATGTTCTTGTGTTTTTATTTCCCATGTGTTCAAACTTCATTCTTATTGGTCTAAACTTTTGCGGGAAGTGTTTTTTTACTCCCGAGCTCCGGTGCTCCCTTCGTTTAAAAATTTTAAAAGCCATATTTATAACTTTTAAAAAAAATCTAAAAATAAATTCTAGGCATAGTAAATGGTGTATCCTATAAGCATGAAAAATCTCAGCCCTAAATTCTTTATATTGTGGGTTACACAACAATAAAATTCTGATAAAACGTAGAGATATAAAATATGTATAGTCAGATCCACACTTTTGTCATTTCTATGTAGCTCATAATACAAAGTATTTTAAATTGGTATTTTGCACGCTTGTAGGATAAAACATTGGCTACATCCCGATTTTTTCCTAGATTTTTTGAAACTAAAAAAATATGATTTTAAGTTTTTTTAGAAAATCAGGATCATTGGTGCCCATGTGCACCAACTCTTTGCTGAAACTTATGTTCCTTTCTATTTGTGTTTTTCCTAATGTTTCTAAACTTTGTTCGTTTTGTCTAAGTAATGATGAAATTTATTTTTCCGATCGCCCTTTCTATTTTGAACTTGATAACATTGCTCGATGTAACCGCCATTTAGTCTAGCTACTGGGTCCCCGGTGTCATCCTCTCATTAGAAGATATGTATGCATGATAAACTTTCTTTTTCCATGTGCGGCTCCTTGTTTAAAACTTGATAACATTGCTCGATTTATTAGCCATTTAGTCTCATCTTTGGGTCCTAGATGTCATTCTATCTTTAAAAAAAATGTGTGTATGATGGACTTTTGTCCGGTCACATCCGCTATTTTGACCTTGACAACGTTGCTCGATGCATTAGCTGTGTAGGGTCTTGTTGTTGGGTCCTCTATGTCAGCCTCTCTTTCAAAGAAACATGTGTATGATTATTATTTTCGCTCGTGCCTCCCTGTTTTAACCTTGCAAACATTGCTTGATCCATCGATAATTTATGGCTTGGCTGTTTGGCTCCGGATGTCAGCCTCTCTGTTCAAAAAACTTGTCTATGTTAAACATTTTATTTCAATCGTGATAGTTGTTTTAACCTTGGTAACATTACTCGATGCGGCAACTGTGTATGGTTTGGCTACTAATCCCTGATGTCAGCTCTCTGTACAAGAAACATCTCCTCTTTTGGACCTTCTTTTTGGCTGCTTTAGTTCTTTTGACCTTCCCAACGTTTCCTGATGCAGTCTGCATGGTCTGCCTACGGGCTTCCCGATGACAACCTCTCTATATAACTATGTTAGCTAATTTGTTTCGCGTGAGTGCTGGCTACCCGTCAAACTTGATATTGTCAACGTTGAGAGGCACTGCAGGCAGGTGGGTCGGCGATGTTATGCTCTTAGTATAAAAATATCACTACAAGAAAAAAATGAATTCTACGTATAATAAATATTTGCACACCTTGGATTCAAACTCAAGACTGTCAGCATAGGTGGTAAGAACGTATTTGCCTTGCCACTAGGCCAAAAAAAAATGTTTGCCAGTTAGTGGTAAAAAAGTTATACAAATTATAGCTTACATATTTATGTCCTTAAAAATTGTGTGTGAATACTTTTTATCGAGTTCAAAAATAAAATGAACACCCCTTACGGATTCTCAGTAAAAAATGTTATATAATGGAGTGTGCAAAACTTGGGTAAGGAGAACCTTTTTCAGGAGAAATGCACCCAAATGGCCAAATTTAGAAGATTTTAGGCCAACTGGGGAGCGATGGGTATTTTTTATGGGATCCTTACAGAAAAATCAATGTGCTTGGAGTCGACGCCCTGACCCCAAAGGACGAATTGGGAAGGTTTTGAGACAAAATGGGGGCTAAATGGGATATTCTTCATGGGCTCTTAATAAATTTCAATGTTCTACAAAAATGCAAGCACAATTTGGGAAGAGATTTTTCTCTATTGTAATGAAGAAGAATTATCTACTCCATCCAATTAGTTACGGTTTCGAGTCCCGAGAAACTCACATGGAAAATAAAAAAGACTAATCTTAGATTTTAGCTTGGGACATGGCTATAGCTCCAATTGATTTGAAATAAAGAACTTTCGGCAATTAAGTGAGAAAAAGTCCCCTGAATAAATAAGGGAGAAAAAATGCTAAGTAAAAAAGGGTGAAAAATATTGACATGCCATACATACGGCATGCAGAAGAGGGACCGAATGTGGCTCGGTGTACTTAACATGTAATGGATCTGTGCTCAAATCATGTCTTGAATTCAATCCGTTTCCCCATCGCCCATAGCCAAAATACAAATTAAGATGGAGACAATCACTGTCCTAATAGTTGATCATTCATATACCACATTTACGTTTTTTATATATAATTTTTCACCTTTCTATATACTATGAATGTTTTATATAGTATGCCTTACGTTGCTAGTTCGCGGGGTTACGTTGGTAACATGTGAACTGGCCCATTGTTGGCTTTGAGAAACTTCATCGTAAATGGTTAGGCATTCGTTGCCCATGTGCCTCCACCTCCACATAATTCTAGTGAGATGCCACAAATCTTGGTTGTCGCATGGAGGTTCACATCCATCTCTTCTATGTGTGTTATGTAGTATTGAATACTTTCTTCTCTAATTAATATATCAACTTTGACAACTCGTTGCGTAATTTTAGATCGTACCATTAGGGCATGTTTGGTTCCCAACCACCTTTTCAAGACAAAGTTTGGAAATTTGGTAGATATTTTTTCCATACTTCAACATTGCCACACTTTATTATCCTATGGCCCATTTGTCATAGTCATTTTTTGCCAACTTTTACCACATTTTGTTGCTTCCAATTTCATGGCCACATTTTTGTGGCTGCCACACTTGACAATAGGCTTGGCCAAGTATCACCGGGAACCAAACATGCTCTTAAAGTAGTTCATAATTAATATTTGTAGAAAAAACATTTTCCATGCATAACTAGAGAATGCCCACTAGTAATGAATATTGAACAATGTACCTCCCCCGCAGTAATAAGGAAAACTAGAGAACAACACATTAGAGAACATATATAACAACATAGTAAAACAATAATAAGATTTGAGATGTACACAATGAAACCAACTTTTATATCGCAAAAGGAGAAAAATAATAAATCATAGATAGCTCAAAATTTATTATCACAATAAAGCATCTTTTAGCAATCTCAGTTTCATGACTCTTACTAGCCATATAACAAGTAATTAAACAATATTATTGCAAATCCTCCAAAGCACCGATATATTGTATGTATTCAACGATCAAGAACTGCAAATTAAGATTTTGGGAGAAGTTGGATGTGAAATCCATCAGGAAATTGTAGTCCAGGGGAAAGCACCATGCTTCCTCCCTTAATCACATTCCATCTGCAATAGACACAACTT
The DNA here is from genome assembly GCA_910589765.1 of Avena atlantica. Taxonomy (NCBI): domain Eukaryota; kingdom Viridiplantae; phylum Streptophyta; class Magnoliopsida; order Poales; family Poaceae; genus Avena; species Avena atlantica. Next base: position 290,815,620 of record OU342738.1, read on the forward strand.
CAGATTTTTAGAGAGTGGGTAACTATATGTATGATGTTTCTACAATAAAAATATATTATGCACAATACTATGATTTAAAAGAGCTCAAAATTCATGTGTGTTTCCAATCCTCTATTTTCACTGTAGCTCTATCATATTTATACATTGTTCTACGAAGCACATGTACCATCTTATCTTTAGAGTGTCAAGGTTTATGTACACTATTTATCCAGTCATAGTTCTACCTCATTATTCCCATATCTTTCATATAGTCATTTTTTAGGATTTACTACTTGTTTCATTACTTATTTTCATTTCTTGTACAACTTTTGTCGCAAAAATAAAATAAAATAAGTGAGATCAAGGTCTTGATTTTGTCTTTTAAAACATGCTAATTTTAGTCATGTATCACAACACGTAATGTAGGATTGAAGTTGCACACCGTACCCGATTTGTTGTAGGTACTAAAAATATTTGTTGATATGGCTTACTTGGCCATAAGGGAGTTGATGACCAGAAAGACAATTAGGTAGCAGACACAAGAGTAGGATTGAATAAATTTTACCTGGTAGTGGTTTATTATATATGCCAAAGGAAATATAAAAGCACACATCAACACTCCTTAAGGTTGCAATAATAGTTATTTACAATATGTCAATTAAAGAAAGGGAACTTCACCTGTATTTAGTAACTAAGCAATGAAGGAAGATAGCTATTTGCATCTTAGCAAAGTCAGCACCAACACATAACCGCAAACCGCCTCCAAAGGCCATGAAATCCTTGGAGGCGCCACCAACTGGTTCGGCAGTATCCTGTGCATAGGTTGATAGATTTTAGAGAGAGATGTTTATGTACTATAATTCATAATAATCCCTTAGATAAACAATCTAGAACTCGTAGCCCTTTTTGCGCTATAGCACATAAAATGTAAGGGAGAAAAGAAATTAAGATGTTAGCTAGACTTGGATTCCCCAATATATTTCTTGCCATCACATCATTCAATAATCAACATGCTGCCTATGCAAATTTTCTGTAACATCCATAATTCACTTAGAATTTGATTCTCACTGTGAGCTAATCCCCCTTGCCCCATTTCATAAAAATTCCAAACAATTGTTGTGAGTGCAACCTAGTTACAATTTAAGATCCGATCATATGGGATAAAATTTCGTGTATTATTTATTAGAGCATTTATATGAAACAATCTTTCTTTTCCCCTTCATTTGTTAAAATATGTGTATTTGGTATTTCAACATAAAATTGACGAACCTTCCACCTCCATGGGTTGAATGCATTGGGATCCTTGTAAATTATGGGATTTAGATGAGCACTAGAAGGATTGATCATGATCTTTGATCCTCTCGGGATAGTGTAACCTACATGAATCACGAGCATATATCAATACATATTAAGAAAAGTTGATTAATTAACTTGATATATATGTAGCTATAATTATATCATGTATATGGCCTATTTGGTTTGCGGGATTCCAAACTCGTAGGAATACGGAAAACACAAGAATAGATATGACTATGTGTGCAAAACGGGGTATAGGAAAACACATATAACCTCCAAGGACTTTAGTTTACATGAAAAAAACACAAAAAATGTAATAAACACGGCCATATAAAGTTCCATCCACACACAAAAAACTACAATTAGAATGTTATTATGCCACTAAAGACCTAGGTCTCGGTATTCGCACGTAAGAATTCTAAAAAGAAGTCTGAGTGGATTCTTAAGCTTATTTTGAAAACAAAATTAAGGAATTTCGCTCATTTTCTTTTGCTCTATTCCTTTGAACCAACTTACTATCTCTTTCCTACTTATTAACCAAATAGGCAGTACTACTAAATAAGTTCTTACTCTTATATATATATATATATATATATATATTATTTGTCTTACAAAAATCTTTACCTTTTATATGAACATCCTCTGTGGCTTTTCTAAACATGACAGGAGCGATGTTGCCCAGCCTTAATGCTTCATGTATAACCTATAACATAATAATTAAGTAAGAAGGTAAACAAAAAATGTACAGTTGCTTATATATGGCACTAATTACAGTCATAGACGATTTTCTTCTCGAAAAAATTATGATTCATGAACCAATTTAGAAGTGTGTGTGGGAAGGTGAGTAGCAATAGATGGTGAAGCGAGATATATACATGTGATGTAAATTTCATGGACTTGTATTCCTCCCATGTGATTTCAGAGTCAGGTTCAACCCTTCTTTTCCGAATGTTATCATGCTCCTCCTAGAACCATAAAACCAACTTGTTGAGTCATATGTACATCAAAATATATACAATTTACCTAGATATATGTAGCAATCTATGTTTTGCCCAATTACTATATATTATAGACTATCGATAAACCAAAGCGTTAACACTTAGGTGTTGTGTGTAATAGACATGCATGCATTGTTTGTGCGTGGATGGGTGAGTGTGTACATGTCATATACATGATTCATTCTTGCACTTCGAACCAAAAAGGAGAACACAAAAGTGCACTCCATTAGGTCTTGCTTGGATTGGGTATAAATTTTATGCTCCCCAAGAGAAGCACATAAAAATTACACCCAGCTCAAGGAGCCTTTTCTTTGCTTACCGTCAGTTCTTGCAGGGCCTTGGGATTGTCAGTTAGGAACCTAAGTGCCGCGGTTATCCCGGATGAAGTGGTCTCAAAGCCGGCGAAGAGCAGCAAGAAGAGCAAATCCAAGGCAAAATTCTCATTCATTAAATGCTTCTCCTCCTTCAAATCATCAATTAGGAGATCAAGAAAGTCAGTGCTCTCCCGGCATGCACTCTTCTTCCTCTCATCAAGCAATTTCCTCAAAATATTCATCACATTTTTTCTTCCCTGGTATAAGAGAATAATCATGTCAATCGAGACCATCCGTGTCTGATTGATATCTCTACCCATATTCACCTTTCATAATGGTAAGATAGAATCCTATTGAGAGTTCAAGGTGAAGAATATAATTTCAACTTTAAATTGGTATTCATTGTATTGTATGATTAGTTATAAATGTTTATCTTCACCTAGTTATACCTATATACGTTGATTTATATATATTCTATTAACATCTTTTCGGCCGGTCAAGACTTAGCTCCTACTTTTTTGGGGAGTAAAATGAATTTAATGCATGCACTGTACTTATAACAAAAGAGGTGTGCTTCGGTCCCCCACCCCTAAACTTAAGCTACATGGGTCTTGTTATTTTTTTGACCGGTCGAAACCCATATCGAGATCACGTATGTCTCTGTATATGTGTACTCGGTCGAACTGGGTATAATCCACGTTCCGATTGGCCGATCTCACCTCCTATTATCGCGATCTACGTCTTTGTATATCATATTTTTAATTTTTTTGTTATTGTTATATAACTTCTGATTTTTGCCTTCCGCAGACACACGGGCATACGTATATGGTGAGTATACGTCTAAGCGGACCATATGGAGTTCGGGTGGGTTTGTACGATTCTCTAAACAATCGGAATCGAGTTTTTGTTTGTCAAAATTTGAAAGAGGGGGAGGGGAGGGGTGGGGGACCGAAGCAAAAGTGATAACAAAATCCTTCTTAAAAAGTATATGTATGCATAGCAGTTCTTAATTACCTGCATGCATTTGTAGAATGCTGTCCCTGGAATGTATAGTGGAAATGCTAGTAGTCCCTGAAGGAATGCGTTGAATTGCATCCACATCTGCCCTTCTGAGGTTGATGATTCATCATAGCTGATTAACCTCCTTGCGGTGACGCTGAATATCATCTATATAAAACAATGCTTTGTCACATTCGCCGGTACGTATCATCATCACCACCACCATCATGATCATGTATATAATAACATGTCATCTAAGTAATTACTATTAGCTTTACTACCAGAACATGATTAATCAACAGGAAACATACACTTGAGGTAGCCTGTTTGAGTTCGATGCTGGGTTCATGGAGCCAGGAGAGCAAGCTGGCATGGGATGTTTTCTGCACGTCGTGCAACAGAACCATCCTGAGATTTTCAGGGCCGAAGAGCCTCAGGACCAGAGTCCTGAGGTGCTTGTGGAAGGACCCAAGCGTGGCAATGATGCAGTCGGCTCCCAAGATCCTCATTAGCGACTCCGGGTACCATATCTGGAACAACTTCTCCTCTTGTTGGAAGACCAGGTTGTTTAGCTCTGGGTCTAGGGACACGATTAGGTCTTCGCCTAGCAAATTCGTCCTGAAGATAGGACCATACCTGAAATTTATTTGATGCATTCATTAATTTGGTTATAATTAGATTGTGCATCTGTTTAAAAACTTCTGAAAATATCCGCTCGGGGGCGTACTTTGTCGCATAGGCTTGTTAATGCATGATGGTGATATTTTTATGTGGCCTATCAGTTATGATGAGTAGCGGATAGTTTTTTTTGTGTTGTGTATGTAACACTTTTTTGTTAGGCTCATATATTTTTCTTTCAACTGTATGGTTGCAAATACTGAAGGAAAGAGAAGCTTCCATTTTCTAAAATATGTACATATGTTAGCCTAAAAATATGCAACGCCCAATAGATCCTAAGTAGGGTAAAAGCTTAGAGACAAAAATGGTTCCAAATTTGCCGAGTAAACCCAAGTAATTATTTTGACAAAAATGGGTGCAGCCTGTCACAAAAATTACCTCTCTAGACGTCGCTTCAAGAAGGGGAGCAGCTGGAGCGATGGGCTCCTGGCGAAGAACTCGAGCGACTCACCGATGACGGGGAAGCCCCTCGACCCCGGCGGCAGCCTTGGAGCTGGAGCTGCTTGGCTGTATGGGTTCGGCCAGTATCTGGTCAGCAGCAAATGGACCAACCAGCAGGCCACCGTGCCCATGGCCGTAAGAGCAAGCCAAGGCGTCGTCATGGCTACAGCCCCGGCGGGGAATACTGCACCACCCCACATTTATTCGCGTGATCTCGGCTAGCTAGCCAGGATATCGATGGATGGGTGTGGATCTCTGCTAGTCTTACCAGCGTTTGCTCCTTATATAGACAGACAGCTAGCGGCCGTAGATCGATTTCCCTTTCGACATTCCTGCACTCCTGCACGCAAGAGCGTGCAACGCGTGGGTGTGTACTTTTTTATTACCCCTTAAGATTCTTTCATCATTTTCTCTATCTTTCTGACTGCGACTAGTATACGATGATCATAGATCCGCCACTAATTGATTGATTACCCATATATTTTCTTAATACCTGCTCTATCTGGCTGCCCTAGTATACACGAGGAAAACAAGAGCTATTTCTTGACAACCTCTATGCTCAGTTTCGGTCGCCCGAATTCAGCACACTAAATATACTCCCATCCAAAAAATAAGTGACTTGTATTTATCTAGATTCGCATATATCTAGACGCGTTTTAATGTATATATATACAAGTGAGTCGAGACATACTCGAGTTACTTATTTCTAGACGGCGGGAGTACTAAAAGAGTATGAGAGTATGAGAATTGGCGTAATAGCTAGGGTGGATGTTGTATTGAGTCTCATTGACGAGTATAATAGATGTACAAGGGATTAGTTTGGAATACAAGACAAGACATAAATCTTAGCTCTATCTGATCTTTCCTTGACCGATATTATACTTTAACATCCTCCGCAGTCGTAGCGCTAGTGTCCTGAACAACTGGAACATCGCGGACGGTTAGGCTGAAGAGAAACCGAAGTAGAACCTAGTAGCCTGACATCCCCCGCAGTCGCAGCGGAAGCATCATGGACGGTGTCGTGACATGAATGCTTGAACTATAGAGAAAGTTGATGAGGTGCTCAAGCGAGATGGTAGCCCTTTGTGCCGATGTCAAGGGAGCCGAGAGTGCAAAGCAATGGCGTAGTCGACGTGGCCATGTGAGCGGTCGCCGTTATCAATGTCTTGGTCAGGGTAGACGGTGTCGAGGTTGCCGCACTTGAAGCCGTGGACGAAGGGAAAGACCATGGAGTCGTGGGGGGTGAGGTGCACTGGTGACAGATAGTGACTCGATCAAGGTTGTCGTCGAGGAGGGTGTCGGTGCCAAAGATCTTGTCGAAGCTGCCATAAGCGAGGCGCCACACCGGGTTTCCCAAGTCCGGGGACGAAGGCACAAAACAGTGTTGCCAGAGCATGTGTAGAACGGGACCAGTACGTTTTTCACGCCATGTTAGAGAGACTAGCAGAGGAGGTGCACTGGTGACAGATAGTGACTCGATCAAGGCTGTTGTCGAGGAGGGTGTCGGTGCCAAAGATCTTGTCGAAGTTGCCATAAGCGAGGCGCCACACCGGGTTTCCCAAATCCGGGGACGAAAGAACACAATAGTGCTGCCAGAGCATGTGTAGAACGGACCGGTATGTTTTTCACGCCATGTTAGAGAGACTAGCAGAGGAGGTCCCTTGGACGGTTATGAGGTGTAGAGCAGCAAAGACAGAGAGCGAGGTGCTGATGTTGTCCACCATTGTCGGAGTAGACAAGAAGGTGTAATCGAGGACAAGGTGATGACGCTGGCGGCAAAGTTGTGGTTGATGGTGATGAAGATGTGATCGGCGAAGCGATCATGCTGAACGCTTAAAGAGGCGCGGAAACGATGCTCGAAGTAGGCGAAGAAAAACCAACCAGTCGTGACTACAAGGAAGAGCATGCAACGCGTGGGTGTGTTCTTTTTTCTATCCCTTTAGATTCTTTCATTTTCACTATCTTTCTGACAGCGACTAGTATACGATTGATCATAGATCCGCCACTAATTGATTGATGTTGCATATTTTTTTAATACCTATTCTATGTGGCTGCCCAAGTAGTCACGAGGAAAACGAGAGCTATTTCTTGACAGGAATATCTGATATCTCTACAACCTATAAGCTCAGTTTCTCTCTCCCAAATTTAGCACACTAAATATACTCTTTCCGCTATAAATAAGTGATTCAGTTTATCTAGATTTGCATACATTTAGCGTGTTTTAGTAAGTAGATACATACAAAACAAGACAATTTCGACTCACTTATTTTCGGACAGACCGTGTACAACAATAGGAAAAATGAATTTAAAAAAAAAAAGAAAAAATGACAATGATAACATAATAATCGCCCAGCAAAAACCAAAAACTTCTACTAGTAGAATTGAGATCAAGGATTTCCCGTGTAATATTCAAGGTATGTAGGAGTAGTACTTACAAGTTACAACTTTTTCACCAAACCCAATTGTCTCAGATCTAGACAAATGGACATACATAACCTTTTGCAGCCGTCTCAGAGACGAAGACCTCAAGGACCACATTTTCGAACTCGCTTATTCTCTATAAGTTTTTCTCCTAAATCAAATTTATTTAATTTGGGTTAAAGTCTTCTATTTTATACTAGAAGCAACATAAGACTGTTTTTCGAGACACCACATTAACCACACTATCTAAATTTATTTTGATAGTTGGATCTATATTGTGGGTTAGGATTTATCAAAGACTAATAGTCACGTAACTGTGTGTATATCTGATTTGACACCTACTTCACACGTTGTATGGTTTTATGGCCGGATAAAACGTGAAAAACAAAAAGGTCTATAGGATCGTATCTCCAAAGGCCTCTAGAAAACTTTGCCTTTTTAATGGTAGCCAATCTGCAACAGTTTGCCGAACTGCCGGATCTAAATAAAGTTGGGTAGTCATTTATATCGTTTATAAAGCAAAATCCCACTAATATAAATTCATGATTGTTTATATCAACATGCAAGCTGTCGACATCACCATTCACCTACAATTTTAGTCAATCAATTGCCCATGACATCACACTACACCCAATAATAATTGTACTATATCTTTACATAACATATCGACCTCATTTATTGTTTTATGCCATATAATTTGTCCACATCAACCATTTTGCGGTTGTCAAATACACAACAACTTCACAAAAAATATATTTAGCCTCACAAGTATTGCGACCAAGTGAATCTCTCATATTCAACTTCAAATTTCATCTGCCTTACAACTTTTATTTTCACAATGAAGTCTAAAAATTTCCGCCGCAACGGGTGGGGTGTTTTTCTTGTGTATTTTTAAAGCAAACATTTGATTTTTAAGAACTCTCGTCAAAAGCTTTTTAAAAATAAATTTCTCAAGTCTAGAGAGACTGAACGCATCTCCCTGCGGATGTATACCAGGACAAAATAGGTTATATAAATAATGGCAAGCGTTTTCATCCTAAAAGGAATTCTAAACATGTAATCTATATCATGTAGTGATATGTCGAAAACATATCTATAATTTTTTATGTTCTATGTTTGTTTAGTATCTACTTTGCTTTCCTTTATCCACACTTTAAGGTGTTTTTATATGTTTTCTGAAACTAACTTATTAACAAGTTGCCGGAGTGCCAGTTGTCTGTTTTCTTCTGTTTTTTGTTCCAGAAAGTCAGAAAATCAATATTCTCGGAACTGTACGGGACAAAAGGCAAACTCAATATTTTATCGTGGAAAACACGAAGCCGGAGTACGAGACGGAGGAGGTCCTCGAGGGGGCCACACCCCCTGGCCGCGCGGGGTGGGCCCACCCCGTGCCTGGGGGGTGCAGCCGCCTCAGGCACCCCCTCGGCCTCCCTCTTCGCCTATAAGAAGCCCCCGATGCAGAAACCCTAGGACCTGATCAAAACTCCACGAAACCGTCTGTAGCCGCCGCCACCATCGTCCCTAGATCGGGGGATCTGAAGTTCTTCCTGGCACCCTGTCGGAGGGGAGATCATCCCGGAGGCCTTCTTCTTCATCATGCCAGCCTCCGGTATGAAGCGTGAGTAGTTCCACCTTGGACTACGGGTCCATGTAGTAGCTAGATGGTTGTATCTCCTCCTTGTGCTTTCATGTATAGATCTTGTAAGCTCCGTTCATGATCAAGATCTAATCTATTTGTAATTATGCATGTTGTGTTTGCGGGATCCGATGGATATTGAGATTACTATGTCAGATTGATTCATGGTTTTGTCTTATTGATTCTATCATGTTTGTGTTGTTTGTGATCTTGCATGCTCTCCGTCATTAGTAGCTATCTTGACCAAGTAGTTGCTAGTGACTCCAAGAGGGGTATTTATGCTCGATAGTGGGTTCATGCCTCTAGTTTCCAAGGGAAGTGACAGAAATCTCTTCGGTTGTAGATGTAATGTTGCCACTAGGAAGAAAACAACGGTCTCTTGTTCATGGAACAAGTGGATTGTTTATCTTACACACTTTGCTTAAAGCAGCTGTCTGTTGCTTGCAACTTAATACTGGAGGGGGTTCGGATGATAACCTGAAGGTGGAATTCTAGTCATAGATGCAGTTGGATGGAGGTCTATGTATATTGTTGTATTGCCCAATCAAATCTCATAGGATCTTTTTGTATAGTATTGCATTATTATGCCTTGCTTAGTTCCTGTCAATTGCCCTGCTATAATTTGTTTACCCTTCATGCCATGTTGTTTTTCTAAGGAGAGCACCTCTAGTGAACTATGGACCCCGGTCCAATCTTTACCATTGATACATCTTCCACTGTTACTGTTTAGTTGCTGCAAACCATCATCACCTTCCACACTATACAATTAATCCTTTGTTACAGCAACCGGTGAGATTGACAACCTCACTGTTAGTTGGGGCAAAGTCTTGAGTTTGTGTTGTGCAGGTTTCCACGTTGCTTGCAACACCTTTGGGACGTTTCCTTCCTCCTACTGGTTCGATAACCTTGGTTTCTTACTGGGGGAAAACTTGCTGATGTACTGCATCATATCTTCCTCTTGGGGTCTCCCAATGAAATGCTGTTGCACGCATCAAGACATTTCTGGCGCCGTTGTCGGGGAGGCTAAGGACGTCTTCACAAGGGGAGTCCTCCTCAACCTTTCTCTTTACTTTGTTTTTAGTTTGTTTAGTTTCTTTTGTTTGTTTTTGTTTGCCTCTTTTTATCAAAAACTCCAAAAAATTAGTTTAGTTTGGTTTGCTTTCTCTATTCAAAACACACAAAAAAATTAGTTCCTACTCTAGTTGCCACCTTGCTCTAGCTCACCATGTTGTTCCCCAAGTTCACCCTGAAAGACCTTTCGATAGGTAGTGGCTCTATAATTGGGAAAGAAAATATTCAATCATGTTAGCAAACATGAGGATATTGAGGATAGATCTATATCAGAACTTGCTCCTAATTATGAAATTGTTGCAGCTTCTTTAGTTCATATGTTGAAGTCTAGATTTGTTAGCCTTAACCCCATGATGTAAATTTTGTTCCTAAAACTAAAAGAAGAAAAGAATGCTGAAAAGAGAGAATTTATTCTTGAGACTTTACTCAAAGAGTTCCATGATGTTGCTAGGGAAGCCAAAAAGGTCTTTGAGCGTTTCAATATGCTAGGCTCATGTGTAGATGTTGTGGGTACTTCTGATAAAACTAAGCCTAGAGAGGAATTTAAGATACCCATACCCTTTAAGCTTGTTGGGATGCATGAGGCCTTTGAAAAGAATTTTGATTGGATTGTTTCTGAAAATCCTTTTGATAAAAGTAGTAAACCAAAGAGAGATGAGAAGGGATCCTCCAAAACACATTTAGATGAGATACCTTTCATAGTTGAAGATTTTCCAAGTATTGATGTTAATGCTTCCTCATTTGAAAATACTTGATTTCTTGCTTCTTGTGTCTAACTTAAAGGCGTTAAAGAAAAGTACTTGTTGGGAGATAACCCAAGTGTTTCCTTGAATCTTGGAAGTTATAACTTCAGTAATGACCTCTCCTTATCCTTTTTGTTTGCTTTTTGTGCCAAGAATAACCTCTAATGCGAGGGAAGTAAGATTTGGGGAGTTGCTGTCCCGAAACAGATTTCTGTCCTCCACCATAAAATTTCGCGAGGAGTCTTTCTAAGTCGGATTGATCTGAAAATTTACAAAAAAGTCCTCCAGTATGTTAGCTAACTTCCGTTAGTTCAATACTTTTTTATTTGAGCAACAGAAGATTTTTGAAAAAATCGGTTCCTACCTGCTGGTCTGTTTTGATAGATTTCTGCCACTATTTGCATTTGCTTCTTATTGATTCCTTTTTGAGTTCTCTTTTGGGGAATTGAGATTTTTGAAAGAGTTTTTACAGTAGCTTGTGTTTTTAGTGAAAAGTTTTGCTGTTCCAAAGCTAAGCCTAAAGGTCTATTATCTTTTGAATACACTAATGTTGCTAATGAGGATTGTATGAAGGAAAAATTTCAGGTGTAGAGAGAGAATGGAGTAATGGGATGAAGAATGGACAAAATCTCAAGCTTGGGAATGCCACCCCGGTGTCACCCCAAGAAATATTCAAGAGGTACAAGCGTCAAAGCTTGGGGATGTCCAAGGTATCCCCTTCTTCATCAATAAAATCTCAGGTCTGTCTAGACACTTCGTTTTTATTGTTTCATGCACTGTTGTGTTGTTCTTGGAGCGTCTTAGTTTTCGTTTGCTTTGCTTAGTTTGTTTAGTTTTCTTGAATAAAGTAGTTTGGACCCCCGTTCTCACTGTGTTGTTTCAAATAAGTCAATTGGTGTTGGAAAGGAGTAGAAAGTTCTTGCTTGGAAGTGCACGAGGAGCTTGCATTGACTGTGACTTAGACTTCAGCATGACATGCTAGGTGTTGTTTTGACCTTATGCTTAGTGATTATTGCTGTAGCATGTTCCAAACAATTGAGATTGCTTAGTGTGCCTTGAAGAAATCATGCGTTGTTTTAGCATACAAAAGCATAGTATTTTGGTATTCTCCTTTGATGTTTTGTTTGGGTTGACTTGGCATATGCTCACACCATGTTATGACTATGACAAGTCACCATAGCCTCCATGATCATTTAGTCCTTGACTTGTAGTACCACTCTATGCTTTGATTAGTAATGTTTTGTCGCTCTGCATGATTATGGTCATTATTTCTCTCTTAATTGGTTGCTCCCAGTCTTTTGCTAGCCTCCACTTGTATAAGTAAGCTCTACTCATGCTTCCAACTCCCAAAAAACCAAGTTATTCCAAAGTGTCAACTATAAATTCCTATGCATGGTGTGTTACACCATTCCAAGTATATTCTTGTTTTCATCTATCTTCCAATTAAAAAGTATTTTGTTATGTAAAAACTTAGTGATTAAAGCCCTCACAAACTTGATGGCACACTTTATATTCCTTGCCCCTAATAAACATGAACCATTGTGTCATCTATGTTGTATATGCTTGCACTGATACGTTGGAATTAGCAGCACCATGCTGTCATGGGGAACGTTTTCAACATTGCACTTGTACTTTGTACACATTTGATACCATGCTCTTTTGTCTATGGATGTCACCGGTGTGAAATAAAGAGGGAGATTGTAAGTCCATGGAGTTATGTATTTTGTGTTAGAGAAACGCCTTGGCCGTTAGCCTAAGCCATGCCTAATCATGGTGGAAACTTGTAGGATCACCATAATTAGCATTCTGTGAAGCATCCTCAATAAAAAGCTATGCACATAGTAAATAAAAAGATCGTTGAGATGCTCATTGTCTGCTTGCCTTGTCATTTTGGTTATGTGATAGATCCTGTACCATGTGCAAGGGGTACCCCATTGGCGGTTCTCTATGATACGAATGTACTTACTATGACAAGAACTTACAGGTGACTGGAGTTGAGTAGCATGAGGTTTGGCCCTCGTATTCAAGGGACATGAGATTGCCAACTTATACTTTTTCAAGCATATACTCCATAGTTTGTTCACTTTAAACTTAATCACTTCAAGATACTTATGATAGGGGCAATGAAGGCTGAAAGCTAACAAGTACCATAATTTTTGGAAGCTCTTTTTGAAACTTGAAATCCCTGCTTCCCTTATGAAGGGCCTTTCTTCCACTATTATATTGAGTCTTCACCTTCTACCTTTAGGCACCATTAAGAGAGCATAGTTGCCATTCTTAGTTATATGTGTAGTGTCCCAAAACTTATTGATTGATGCATATTATGATATTACTTGTTCTTGTGCTACTTGTATCTAGTCACTCTAATGAACTTTGAAGGTGTCCTATGCATCTATTTGCTACTCTATGAGGGACAAGTTGATTGCCATTATGCCATGTTTTCTGTATGTGAAAGAAACAAACGTTTTTCAATGCATGCTATTCATGATATTTGTTTTTAGCTTTTCATGTTGCATGCATAGTTACTTTGTCTTATTGTTAAAACTCCATCTTTCATGCACATGTTTAGAGTTCTTTCATCCCATCTTTTAATGCTTGCAAATGGTTTGATCTTGGTTTTTATGGTGCATGTCACCTCAAAAATTATTATTTTATCACTTACCTACTCGAGGACGAGCAGGAGTTAAGCTTGGGGATGCTTGATACATCGGAAACGTATCTATAATTTTTGATATTCCATGCTTGTTTAGTATCTACTTTGCTTTGCTTTGCTTTGTCCACACTTTGAGGTGTTTTTATATGTTTTCTGGAACTAACCTATTAACAAGTTCCCGCGGTGCCAGTTGCCTGTTTTCTTCTGTTTTTGGTTCCAGAAAGGCAGAAAATCAATATTCTCGGAATTGGATGGGACAAAAGCCAAAGTCAATATTTTACTGTGGCTAACACGAAGCCGATGTACGAGACGGAGGAGCGCCTCGAGGGGGCCACACCCCCTGGCCGCGTGGGTTGGCCCACCCCGCGCCTAGGGGGTGCAGCTGCCTCAGGCACCCTCTTGGCCTCCCTCTTCGCCTATAAGAAGCCCCCGATGCAGAAACCCTAGGACCCGGTCAAAACTCCACAAAACTGTCTGTAGCCGCCGCCACCATCGTCCCTAGATCGGGAGGGGGATCTAAAGTTCTTCCTGGCACCCTGCCGGAGGGGAGATCATCCCGAAGGTCTTCTTCTTCATCATGCCAGCCTCCGGTATGAAGCGTGAGTAGTTTCACCTTGGACTATGGGTCCATGTAGTAGCTAGATGGTTGTATCTCCTCTTTGTGCTTTCATGTATAGATCTTGTGAGCTCCGCTCATGATCAAGATCTAATCTATTTGTAATCATGCATGTTGTGTTTGCGGGGATCTGATAGATATTGAGATTACTATGTCAGATTTATTAATGGTTTTGTCTTATTGATTCTATCATGTCTGTGTTGTTTGTGATCTTGCATGCTCTCCGTTGTTAGTAGCTATCTTGACCAAGTAGTTGCTAGTGACTCCAAGAGGGGGTATTTATGCTCGATAGTGGGTTCATGTCTCTAGTTTCCAAGGGAAGTGACAAAAATCTCTTCGGTTGTAGATGTGATGTTGCCACTAGGGAGAAAACAACGATCTCTTGTTCATGGAACAAGTGGATTGTTTACCTTACACACTTTGTTTAAAGTAGTTGTCTGTTGCTTGCAACTTAATACTGGAGGGGGTTCGGATGATAACCTGAAGGTAGACTTCTAGTCATAGATACAGTTGGATGGCGGTCTATGTATATTGTTGTATTTTCCAATCGAATCTCATAGGATCTTTTTGTCTAGTATTGCATTATCATGCCTCGCTCATTTCCTGTCAATTGCCCTGTTGTAATTTGTTTACCCTTTATGCCATGTTGTTTATCTAAGTAGAGCACCTCTAGTGAACTATGGACCCCGGTCCAATCTTTACCATTGATACATCTTTCACTGTTACTGTTTACTTGCTGCAAACCATCATCACCTTCCACACCATATAGTTAATCCTTTATTACAACTACAACCACCAGTGAGATTGACAACCTCACTGTTAGTTGGGCAAAGTCTTGAGTTTGTGTTGTGCAGGTTTTCACGTTGCTTGCAACACCTTTGAGACGTTTTCTTTCTTCTACTGGTTCGATAACCTTGGTTTCTTACTGAGGGAAAACTTGCTGTTGTACCGCATCATACCTTCCTCTTAGGGTCCCCTAACGAAGTGCTGCTGCACGCATCATGTAGCCAATTTCCAAATATTGATAGCACTATAGAGTGGAAACAAGTTTAAAGCTACTTGGATGACTGACCGTATAAAACAGACAGAATCCTATTGAAAGATAAATGTTTGTTGTCTCATTATAATGACAAAAAACATATTTTTGTACACCCATGTCAATTCCGGCTGATAAAATCTCAATTATCTTTGGTAAGAATAACCCTATGACAAAGATACCCAGAAAAAATAGATTTCCTAAATAATCTTCACCAACCATATGTGTGTCGCTTCGTGGGGCGCGCAACGGCCATATATAAATCAAAAAAAAATGACAAGGAAATTGTATATAGATGGAAGAAAAGATTGCTGTAAAAAATACATGGAGGAAAAAACACGTTTCCTACATGTGTTAGACTGTATAGTTCTAGCTGTCTAGCTGAGTCAAGCCACGCGTGCATGCATTGGATTAACCCATGCCTCCAGCATACGGATGTGCAACCATTGCATGAATGCATTTTTTTTGTTAGGTAAAGAAAACTATTCTATATCTATCTTTTATATACTAAAAATAATATAAGAATGTGTTTCGAGACATCACGTTGATTGACATTATCTAAATTATTGTAATGGTTAGATCTAAAATTTATGGTCTGGATTTAACAAAAGATAGGCCTTACGTAACGTTCCAAACCAGTTTGACACGTATCATATTGTAAAAAGAGTTTTTAGGAAGAAGCAAACTTCCAATGTGTCAGGAGTACGTCCTGCCCATCTATAGTTTGCTAACAAGAACAACAAACCCCGCGTACCTGTTCAATCTTGCATCTAGCTAAAGAAAAAAATCCCAACAATACGGCCGGACTTGCCATTCATGTCTTCAAGCGTACAGTCGTAGACAGCTGTCGTTGTTATGTTCAGCGTACACTCGTAGACAGCATGCAGATTGATCAAAAATTTCAAGCAGGTGTTTTAAATTTACACCATGCATGAAGGCCCTATAGCAAATATCTATATACAGGATTGATCTAAGACCGCATGCAGTCCGCTGATAGAAGATCAGTTTGGTTTGCTTGATCGGAAAATACTGTTAACTATATAAGTACAAAGAGGACCTTACCAAAATATCTGCAGACTAGGTATGCTTAGTAGTATAGTTATTAAGAACTTAGTTTCTTTCTGTACAAAACGACGAAGTTGTTCTTCTTAATTATCAATCATCTTTAGCGGATGCCTGGCAACGACATTGACATCCTCGGAATTTACAAGGGAAGGGGCGGCGACATCCTAGACGCTTTGCATGGAGATGACGCAACCTCCCATGCGGCATCATAGAGGCGACGTCAGGGAGACGAGGAAATAAGTTTATAAGGAGGAATCAACAATTGCAATGAACACCTGTGGGGGTCATTGGTGTGGTGCAAGGGAGAACATGAGAACAAAGGAGCGATGGACAAATCGATGGTGTGAGGGAGAAAAATTGGAAAAGAGGAGAGGAACCAATCCGAAAAATTGGCCTTGACCTTCTTATTATCTATACACGTGTAATTGGGCCTACAAATGCGGGCTTGGAGCAATGTTTGATGGAGGACCGCTCGGCTGTACATTGAATCAAAACCATTAGATTAGAAGGAGGTCATTGGATTAATCTCGATCCTCAGATGTCATCCAACAGGAAAGATCCTATGTGATGGTTAATCCATGTACACAAAGTTTGGAGGTTTTAGGAATTTTTTTCTCCTTTAGAACTAATAGTGGAGATGTAAGGAAAGCATTGCTTGGTAAACATAGTTATATGTGTTTTTCCATGGGAAGTCAACCCAACGTTCTAACTATATAAATAGGTCACGTGGGAACATGAACATAATTAAATTTCTATACAAGAGTGTCTCAAAAACTCTTATATCACCAGCATATCTATATATATAAAACAAAAGGTCAACATCACCAACAAAATTTCATCTTCGACGATGTATCCATCTCTAAAGTTGTGGTTTTTGAAGAATAAAAATAAAAATGATGTACATATATCTGCAAATAAAAATTAATATTTAGCACAACCGTAACAATGAAGAGGATGCCCTTTAATTTATATATGAAAATACATGGTCTCAGTAAAGATAGATAATATGTACCATTAATACATATAAATATAGTTTAGTCTTTATGTTTTAGCAGTATTGTGTGTAATATAAAGGCGATTAATTAATATTTTGAAAAATAGAGAATATGCCCTCGCATTTGCGAGGGCCACAATGCTAGTTGTGTATTAATTAAGATATAGTGTCATTACAATCCCTTAAGAGGGCATAATAGATTTTGACCCAAAGCCTAACCATATAGCTGTACGGTTATTCAATCTACCATGCTTATCTAACTCATGACTAGCAATTTCTCAGAACGAGATACTTTTGAGATACCAGCAATTCCGTGAGACACTACAGGAATGGGAAGCTACACCGACGGCCGGTCGCTACGCCGACGGCCAAACGTCGGGCCGTCGGCGTAGCCATCGTCTAGGCCAGCTCCGCCAAGCAGCCGTCGGCGTAGAATTGTCCTCGGCATATCCTATGCTACGCCGACGGCTGCCCTCGGCGTAGCATACGCCGACGGATGCCCTTGGCGTAGATATTTTTTATTTTATCTCATTAAACTTTGAAAAATCATAACTAAATCATTCTAATTCGTGAAAATACAAGTAATATATCAAAATTTGCAGAAAAATAAGACCTATCTATCTACACTCAAATATTACACATTTGTAAATAAAAATTAAGTAAAACATAAAACATTATATATAGTTTAAAACGGGCATAAAAAATTCAAAAATGATCGAAACAATGCGAAACCTTCGCGTGGTGTTATATTATATGACATAGTTAGAAAAAAATATCAAACTTGGTATATTGATTATGTCTCAAAATATCAAACAGCATTTTGATACGCCGACGGCCTCTATGTGCTCCGCCGAGGGAGCCCTTTGCCAAGGAGGCTACGCCGAGGACAGCCGTCGGCGTACCATACGCCGATGGCATTTTAGCCTATACCGACGGCTTTTTGCCCTCGGCGTAGCGCGCACGTCGTGTAGTGAGAAGACACTAGTGTTTTGGCGTGAGCTACGAGGTTACCCAGCTCAGATAGATCACGATCCTTATTACTCACTAGCCATCAGGCTGTCTGTTTTAGTTAGGATTGGTGCTTGGCACCACTCACTAGCCAGAGAAACTCCCTCCATGAGTGCTCTTAGTTCGGACTCCGGAGCTGAACCGCATCTTGTCAGAACACGGCAAGACAAGAGAACAATAGACCCATCATGCCGACACATGATCATTCCAGCACTAGCCGACCCATCGTGCAATATAAACGAGCTGTCCACATTTGAGTTTAACATGTCCCTCAGGTAGTCTTGTCCACGAATTAGCCGTGATCATCGGCTCAGGTGCAACAACAAGAACCTCCGTGAACCATGCATCAAGCAGATTCTCCATGCAATGATTGATCTTCACTGAACACGAGGATGATACATTGCATGAAACTTAGCAAGATTCGTATATGCATATGTATCTTTCAGACACGCAAAACAATAATTACAAAAATTAAGATGGGGAGCAAAGAGGAAACTAAAACACACATTTCAATATACTCCATCCAATTGTATTTTAATGGGGTCTATACAAGTCCTCAAGTTTTGATCTGAGCTTTGACCATTATTTTAACTAATAAAACTAGCGAAATGCCCGTGCATTGCTAAGGATCAACTGTATAAAATATGAGGACATCATCAAAAGTTATACTACACATTATGTTTATCTAACACAATACAACTACAAAAATCTCTTTCTTTCTCGGTAGTCACTACAATTCTCTCCTATATTATTGTTCCTTCTTACCATTCGAGCCAGATCATAAAACACAAGAAGATGTAGCATAGTTATTCTCCTCCCCATTTCTCTGCAAGCCCATCTCGATGCTACCTAAGGTTTTGAAGCTACTATTTTATCGTCCCGGTCCACCTCATGCCAGTTTGAACTCTTTTCTTTATAGAATAATAAAGATGTGTATACATGTATTAATCAGTATATTATTTTCATGAATGTGTGCGGATAGGGCGATATGCTCGGCATGTGAACCTCATAGCCAACCATGCCGGTAACAACACTGAGTTAGTTTGATATCACAAGAACTCGAAATAGGATTTTGCCCAGCTATATTAATATAGTAACCACATGATACAACTTTGAGACCTCGTTGGGGCAAGCAACACAGAAAAATCCCAAAAGAAGAAGAGAGAAAAATAAGAGAAAACAATGCCGACACCGGCGGATCGACAAAAACAAGGATGATCCGCAACCGTTGCGCCCTCCGGAGTATTCCCACCACGATCCTAACACTTTGAATCACCGTGTACAAAGAAAAACCTCAAAGAAGGAAAGCGACGATGACGACGCTGCTGCCCGGACTGGTCATAGGGTTTCCCTTGATACGCTACAAGGAGTGGAAAAGAGGTACACCCGACGCCCTTCGGGAAGGAAGGGCGACACTCGCAAGCGTCGTCGTGTCGGTGCCAAGATGGCAAGGATTTCTCCTGACCCCCAAAAAAGACATCTTCGGATGATCCGTAGTGCTCCACAAATCTTGCCATCAACCAACATACGCCACCACGGTCTTTCCATCACCCCTGTCGTATCACCGTGGCCCATGTTGTGATGCTGACAAGACCGACAAGCAGGAATTCTGGCGAGGGGCAGCAACACAGTAGCATGCAAGAGGGAACGGCCTCATACCCTTCAAGAAGGACAAATGGCTCAATCAGCGGGTCCAGTGCTACTCACTTCCTTTGTCCCTATGTATCCCATGATCACGATCTTATGGTCCATGTTCATCCTGGATCCATTTCACGTCGTATGCGTAACCGCGACATGCGGATCTCACACGCTTTGGTTCCATCTGTCAGAGCATGGGACTATGACATGCCGAGCTCACACACTTTGGTTACATCTGCCAGAGCATGGTACAATGACCAATAGGGAGGTCACAAGAGAGGTGAGGCATCAGTAGTAGGAAAAGGCCTAGTGGCGGCATTCAGAAAAAGAGGTTTGTGGCGTTGAACACGCACGCCACTAATCTCATGCCACTGGTAGCAAATAGTGGTGACATCTCCATCGAATGCCACCAATAGTGTATTCAGTGGTGGCGTTTACGGCAAGCGCCACCATTACATATCCTAATAGTGGAGTTCACGTTAATTTGAGCGCCACAAGTGATTTTTAGAAAAAAATGATGCATCCAATTGAATATTCACGGTACATCAAAATATATTCATAGAAATGGTGCAATATAACATCACGAAATGCATTATCACATAACAGGCGGTTCAACACATCACAAACGTTCACTATAAATTATTAACAAGCGGTTCAAAACATCTCTAACAGTTCAACACAACTTGCATCTACACTAACAAACCATCACAAGGAACTAGCTAGTCATCACAAAAGATGATGTCAATGACGAATATTATCTCAATGTTACAACGTGAAGTGGTCCTGCCGGTGAGGAGAATGGCTTGTCCAACTTATAGATAATCATGATGAGTTTCAACAAAGGTCTTTCACTCTGAGATGTTGAAGATGATACGACCATCACTCACTCTCTTGTACGAAATGACGCTTACGACACCTGTTGCTCGAAGTCGTATTCCAGCCACACGCCTTCTTCGGAAATTTGAAGAGAAAAAACCATTCTCGATGGTAGTTTCTAATTAAGATACAGAAGTTAGAAATTTTATAATTATCATGCAATAACACAAATACAACTAAAAAAGTATGATAAGTGAAAACATACCTTATCATATAGCTGAATATGCGTTTTGGTCAAGTGAGTGACAAGTGCTAGGCCGATGTAGGAATTTTTTGAAGAAATGTTGTGGAAGAGATAGCACTCTTTACTCTGGGCAAGCTTGCATCTCTAAGCGAAAATTGTCTAACCCAATGGTCCTTCTTGATCCTCATCCTCGTCATCGTCATCGTCCTTATCCTCATCATTGCCCTCATCCTCATCGCCCTCATCCTCCTCGTCGTTCATATACACAATAGTGATACTTGGACTAGGAGCTCCCATTGAAAAAAACTGGTAAACACCAAAGGCGATTTGGTTTTCAGAAATGAACCTTCTCGATGAAGAACATGCAAGGCGAGTCATTATTCGCTCTTTGCGCACATCAACAACATATGTTTGCCCAAGAGCTCCAAACTCCATGCTTTGTCCTGTTATTCTATTGAAGTCCCTCCTTAAATTGCATGTGATAGTCTAAACATAAAAAAAAATAAGTAAATAAATGATAATAGTATGGAAGGGAATTCAATGAATTTAAATAGGAAAAATTATACGTACCAATGAATGCTTAAATCGACCCCGTATGAGATAGACAGTGAATAGAGAGCCTGATTTTGTTTCGTCGCTACGCTCCGTGAAACAAACTTGAGATGGTGACATATCCTACAAGGAAAATATAAAACACTATTTAATTAATCACAAGGCTCTTGCAATGGACACAAAATAATTATAGGGATGGGGTAAGTGAGCCAAGTAGGATACACAAATTATTTATTTATGCATATCACAAGGCTCACTCACACCAACCCCGATATTGCATCCCCACATTGTAATCATCGGCTATATGGAAGTATAAAACCAAAATCAACCTAAAAGTAGGGCCTCATATTTGCATTAGATGCAAAATAATTACACTGGCGGAGTGAGTGAGCAAAGTAGAATGCACAAATTATTTATTTGTGCATATCACAAGGCTCACTCACACCACCTCCGACATTGCATCCTCACACCTATTTTCTACATTATACAAGAATCATCTATCTAGGTTTTGTACCCCTACTTAATCTCTATAACATGTTTATCTCTAGAATTTCTAAGATCAATATCTAACACACATATGCATCTAAATGTCTAAAACGCATTAAAACGGGGATCGAAGGCGTGGCGGGTGGCTCACCGAGGTCATGGACGGGGAAGCTGCAGCGAGCGGCTCGAGGACGGGGCATGGAAGTTGTAGCGACCGTCTAGAATGGCAGCGGAGGTCGCAGAGGCCAGCGGCTGGGAGAGGAGGAGGGAGGTGCGGTGACCTCCGGTGGCCCTGGGACCATGGATGTTGCAGCGACCGTCGGGGATGGCCGCGGTGGTTGCGGCGGCTAGCGGCTCGGAGAGGAGGAGAGAGGTTCGGCGATCGGCGACCCAGTAACAGACGAGATGGTGGTGGTGAATGGTGGCTCGGAGAGGAGGAGGTGCGGGGGCGTCCGATGCGCGCGACATCGGGGTTGAGGGAGACAGCGGGATAGAGTGAGGTAGGGATCGATCTGATTGAAAGGGCGATGCGTTATGAAAGGCCGCCGAGTTCAATTCATGTTAAATGACACCGGTATGGAGCGTAGCCATGGCGTTCTCTTATTCTCAACCCCACCAGTAGTTTTGTCCCGACTTTTCCGTGAGACCCCGTCACTGATGGCGTCTCGGTATAATAAGACGCCACTAATAGCAT
Source organism: Avena atlantica (assembly GCA_910589765.1). NCBI lineage: Eukaryota > Viridiplantae > Streptophyta > Magnoliopsida > Poales > Poaceae > Avena > Avena atlantica. The sequence goes on from OU342738.1 coordinate 290,837,998, forward strand.
GTACTGGTGTCATAGCATGTACTGGTGTCGTTCAATTATTTCTAAACGCCACTACTATTTTGCCTTTCAGTGACGGCGTGCATTTAATATTGTATGCAACTGGTAAAATGACTGCTATGAGGAGTAGGAAATGCACAAAATTGGGCCTCGATTCCTCGAACCTAGGCTGTGAGTTGTCTTCTGTTGCGTAGTAGGTCCCGCCTATCAGAATAACGGTCACGACAATGAGTAAGCAACGGAGGCGCCACATGTATGGAAACATGTTAAACGGAGGCAGAGCCAAATGTAGCCAACGTTAAGTGGTATAGAAGTAATGACAACGGTGAATCTTGTGGGATTCATCCAATTCAACGGATCATAGTGGCGCAATCATAATTTCCGAGATAATTGGGGAAAAAGATTGTAATAAACTCACAAAATATTTTTCTTTTTTTATCACATTTATGACACTACCAGTATAAATGTAGTATAACATATAATAGTAACGTCTGTATGCCCTCGGTTTGAAAATATAAAAGCATTTACTATAAGTTTAGTCAAAACTCAACATCTTTTAAGCTTGACCAAATTATGATAAACCTATTGATATTAATTTAGTATCATAGATATTTATATTTTTATGTATAAAGATGGTAAAACTTAAATTATTATCTTTTATATATTAGGACTGAGGAAGTAGTACTAATTTAAATTACTCCGCACTGTAACGGGCCTTTGTCTCTGTGTTCACTACTGTCGGTTTTTGTCAGGCTGCCCATAGCCAGGGCCTTCTCACGGAGGGCAAACTTTTGTGTCTTCCCGGTCGACGTCTTAGGCAAGTCCATGAAGACCACCGTCTTCGGTGCCATGTAATGTGGCAACTTCTCCCGACAGAAACTTATAATCTCTACTGCCATGGCACTGACGCCATCCTTTAGTTTCACGAACGCGCATGGCGTCTCCCCCCAATGGTTGTCCGGCCTAGCCACGACCGCCGCCTCAAGCACCGCCCGGTGGCTTAAGATCACTGCCTCCACCTCGATCGAGCTGACGTTCTCACCGCCGGATATAATGATGTCCTTGGCCCTATCTTTGATTTGGACATACCCGTCGGGGTGCCGCACGCCGAGGTCGCCGGTGTGCAGCCACCCGCCGGCCATGGATTCGTTGGTCGCCTCGACGTCCTTGTAGTACCCACTCATGACCGTGTTTCCCCGGAACATCACCTCGCCGACCGTCTTCCCGTCCCGCGGCACGCTCTCCATGGTGCCCGGGTCCTTGACGTCGACCTCCTGCATCGCGACATGGTGAAGCCCCTGGCGCGCCTTCAGCCACGCGCGCTCCTCAGGCGGCAGCGTGTCCCACTCCGGCCTCCACGTGCACACGGTGGCGGCGCCGTACGTCTCGGTTAGGCCGTATATGTGGTACAGCGTGAAGCCGAGGTCCTCCATCCCAAACAGGACGTGCTGCAGCGGAGGCGCGCCGCCCGTCATGACGCGCACCGTCCCCGGTAGCGGCCTCCGGTCCTCGGCCGGCGCGTTGACGACCATGTTGTACAACCTTGGCCGTGAAGTGGCGCAGGCAGACGCTGGTGCCGCCCTGCATGGCCACGCCCCACGCCATGTGCCACCCGTTGCCGTGGAAGTGGAACATGGGCACGGTCCACAGGAACGTCGGCATGGGCGTGACGTCGCACGCGAGCACCGTGGCGACGGTGTTGAGGTAGGCGCCACGGTGGTTGTACACCACGCCCTTGGGCCTCGACGTCGTGCCGGACGTGTAGTTGAGCGCGATCGGGTCCAGCTCGTTCGCCGGCCACCGGATGTCGAAATGCGACGGGGCCTCCTTGATGAGACCCTCGTAGTCGTAGTCGGGGGTGCAGCCGGGGACGGCTTCGTCCGAGATGGTTACGAGAACCGGAAGGCTGGCGGCGCCAGAGTCGGCGAGGCGCTTCAGTGCGGCTCTCCCGACGTCCAGGAGGCTCGACTCGACCAGGAACACCTTGGCGCCGGAGTGGCTAAGCAAGGTGGACACCATGGTCGGGTCGTGCCGCGTGTTGAGCGTGCAGAGGACGGCTCCGGCCATGGGCACCGCGAAGTGTAGCTCGTACATCGCCGGCACGTTCGGGCTGAGGACAGCAACCTGCACATCGGCGGCGTGGTCAGTTACAACCGGAAAATCCATGAGTTAGTCGACAGATAGACGGGCCGTGTTGGTTACTCACCACATCACCGCGTGCGACGCCGAATCGGGCGGCGAGCGAGGCGGCCACGCGGACGCACCGCTCTCTCGCTTCCCTCCAAGTAGTTGGCCGTGCCTCCCCGTACACCACCGCGGGGCGGTCGCCGTACACGGCCGCGGCGCGCTCGATGAAGCTGATGGGCGTCAGCGGCGCGTAGTTGGCCGCGCATCGTACCGTACCGGCGTCCACGTCCAGCACCTGCGCCTCCTTTTCCTTATTCCTTCCGGCCACCAGGCTGGAGAAGAAGGAAAGAGAGGATGCGACGCCGACGGGAGGAGAATTTAACGGCGCGCGCGGGCGGCATAGGCTTGGAGTAGAATAATGGCGGAGCTGAATAAGCTGATGCTGCAGCTGGATTGATCCGATGCGGCTGATGCTGTGCTGCTGGGTTAGTCTACGGAGCATATGGGGCAGTGCAGCTCTCAGTCTCATGGCGATTAATTCCTGCCGGATCAGGTTAGGACAGACCGGGTGTACTGAAAGCTGAAGCACGAGCAAGAGGCCTTATTGCGTCTGTGAGTCTGTCTGTCCCTTGCCTTTTCGTGAAGTGATTCGGAAATAACTACATATATGAAAGCTAAGCACTTCAGGGATCATTTAGGTGTGCCAAATCAGCGTTTTGCACTGTAGATTCGCGTATCTACAGTAACTGTCATCTACAGTGCAAAAACAATTGTCTGCCAATTTATCTGTGTCTTCACTCTTCTGGGTGGTTCGGTCAAAGCGGTGGAATTTTCCACCGACGAACCCACCGTCTTCCTCCCCACCGAGTCCCCCACAGCCCACAGCCCTCTGCCCCAACACCCTCTCCACCACCGCCTCCTCCACCGCTCCCCCCCCACCTAGGCCTGCACCGCGCCCCTTCTCCTCAGCCGCTCCCTCCCCTCCCCTCTCTGCAGCTTCCCCATCTGCAGTGGATCAATCGCCGTCGTCGCTGCCGCAGTAGACTCGGCGTCGGGCTAGAGTGCTTCCTCGCCCGGCTCTTACGGTTGCTCCTTCATTGCGCCGCCCCTTGCCGCTGCCCATGGTCACCGGGAAGGAGTGGGGCTTCCATCCCAGGTTAATCATCCTGTACGTTTAATGGCGACTGAATAGCTCCATCTCTGGTAATTTATTCCTCCCCAATTGGTTCTTCCGTGATTATTTTTGATTCAGCTATAGTTACTCATCTCCATGTTGAATTGGTCACGGATGCATTTTCCTAAATTTACCATGCCGGGAATCGTGGCTCCCATCTCTAGATGAGAAATTATGACCGATCAACTCTTTCATATGGGGTCTATTTTTCTTATGGATTCATCATTACATCTTATGTGGACTGAGATAATGCCAAAAAAATGGATATGGCTCATTCTTCACCTATCTCCGATGATCAAAGGTGAGGATCCTAGAGAGGATGGGTCTCCTTATATTTATAATGTTTTCTTTAGCGCTACTCTGAACCGCAATAGCTGCAGCATATGTAGTTCACTGAATTTTGCTAAACTGAAGACAACACATACACTTCAAGACGACCAGCTCACAAACACACAAAGTGTTCACACTGTGGTAAAAATGAACAATTACGAGTCAGGTTTAAGCTAACATTCGCTTTGGTTTGCTCTCCTTCCTAAGTGATCATTTGTTTGCACCGGCTGCTGCTCCGGGTGGCGCCTCCCACTTGCCGTTTTTATTCCGCTTGCTGCTTCTACTATTATTTGTCTGTTACTTTGTCCGCATGGGCTATTTTTGGTTGATCCTTCTGACTTTGCTTCCCGCCGTTTTTACATGGCAACTCCTCACACCCTAGAACAGGTTTGGTTGCTTGGCGTATATTCTACTTGGTGTTATTGGTTCTTTGTTGTCTTCTTTTGTTTCTTATACTATAGGGCTTTACGGGAGCGTTCTGAGGTCATGGATTCTTCGTAGTTTCTGAGTGAACATTGCCCTTTGGCTGGTTGTTTTTCTACAGAATTTGTTGGTCCATGTATACCAGCGATATTCTTTAGTCCCGGTTCCGTTGACTCAATACGTTAGTCCTCTGCTCTATACCGGACTACTCTGGTTACTTCTGCTCATCCATGTCCTGATTTACCTTATGTTTCTTTGCGACCGGTCTACTCGATGACCAGCTGGTTTTAGCTCAATAATTTCTTTTGCTAGATAACTACCATTGTCGTTGGAATTTTGTCTGCTTAAATATTAGCGTGGTTATGTTTTCTTTCTTGAATTCTTGAACTTTCCAATGTACTTACTCTTCTTCCGTCTATTTTTGGCTACCAGCCTACCCTGACAGCGAACAAGTTCTTATTGTTGTTCCTAAAGTTATAGCAATGCAAACCTAACATGCTCAAACTGAGAGAAGGCCTCGCCCATCAAGGCCAAATGCTGACAACATATGTATTTTATTTGGCTTCAACATACACCAAGAATATAGTTGGAAAGGCTGATCTGCAATTGGGCACTCACTGCTCTTAAAGTTGGAAGACAACAAATTATGTGGACACATTTCCTCAAATTACTTCAGGTTTAATAGGTACATGCTTCGGATACTATATCAGCTATTTGTATCTCCTCTTCAATCTGTCAAAAAATATTGGCCTCTTTTACACACGTTCCAGTAGCATTTAGGATTATTTACAACAATGTTTTTGGACATCATGATTTATTTTGCATAATGTCTTAACCATAGCTTTTCATTACAATGTCTGTGCAGTATATACCTTAGCACACCATTGTATTTTGGCTCTAAATTTTATGTTGGAAAGAACAAACTTCTGTTATATTTTCCTTTGGTTGCAGGCATTAGGTAACACTATGGGGTTTTGTCTCACAAAAGAGTGAAGGTTTCTTTTTTCTTTTTCTGGGGATGAGCCTCGGCTGTTGTATCTTCAGGACAAGATAAAGAAGCAAATTGCAAGATTATTCAATATGTTATGCTTCCAGTTGTTGTACATGCTATTAAGCTAATTGCCAGAGGGGCAACTATTAACCACTTTAGGATTGTTACTTCATGTAACTGGTTGTGTCTTCTACAATACTAACCAGTTTTGTTTTTATTTGAAGTAGTGTACCAACCGGGTCTTCAATTTTATCCGGATTAGTATACCAACAAGTTGACACTTAATTCATTTGTCTTTCTTGCGTCCTGATTTGAAATTGTGGATGAAGATATTTATCTGACCAATCAGCTAAAGTAGTGTAGACTTGGGCAATAGCTATTTATCCCCTGCTGGATGCTGTGCATCCCGAGCTACTGTTGCACGCTGCGCGTCATGCCGCCGGCCGGCCAGGCCTGCACCTTCCTGTGTTAAATTCGGCAACCATGCTACATAGGCAGGTTGTCGTCGGCCTAGAAGATAACGTCATGCTTACTCTGGAATACCACTTTAGAAGTTGAACTGAAATCTGTGTGCATATGCCAAGCTTCTTAATGAAACTTCCCGTACCAAGTTATATTCTTTTTGGCTCGAATTGACATTATCAGATATTGTAATGTGTTCTTTCTGTGTGCTAATTGATTTTATTTTGGATTAATTTGTATTGTAGGATGGTGGACTCATTCCATGGAAATTAGAGAATGCACTCGACCTTCTTTTCATATTTCCTCGGTATGATAGGATTTTTTTTTCATCATTTTATTGTTTTGGTATCTGCTCTTCTCTTTCTTATGTTTAGATTGGATATGTCTTTTTTCCTTTCAGAATATGAGGAATTGGCTTTGCAAAAAGCATGTAGATTTCCGTACCCCTGCTCGCATTAGTTCTTGCTGTCAGCCTGTTGGTAGTACATATTTGAATAATTACAGTGTATGGATGCTACTGCCCATGGTAAGTTCAGCTCTCGGTACCAATTTAACGTTTCTGTTCACTGGAACCAAATAAAATATATATCTATGGCATTCCAGAAAATACTATTAGTTAGTGGTGGTTTTTTAATCACTTAGAGGTTACTATCTTGCTGTTGAACTACTTGAGTTCAAACTCCTGCCTCTGTGCAATGCTTCTCATGGTAATCAGATATTATGGTGGAAGCCATGTTAAAAAAATATCCGCCACAAGCGATCTAGCTTCCCGGAAAAATCAGCACTATAACACCTACCGGCAGCATCGGAGATTTATAGGACCCCTCCGATCCCTCCTCTGGCGGCAGCCCGGCCAAGAACATCTCTGACATTGACTCTAACAGTGAGCTGCCCGGCCAAGAACATCTCTGACATTGACTCTAACAGTGAGCTGCCGACACAAGTGATCGATTCCACTGTCTTCTACTATGGACTATAAGCACAAAGCGACGACAACACATCACCGGAGCAATCCTTGCCCTCGCAGTGCCGTCAAAGACGAAGGACAAAACCAACTGAAGAAGCAGAAGCCTAGAAATAGATTAGAATCAGTATCCCCTTTTGTATATAAGTTGATGCATGGTTTAGAGCAAACAACTATACTTCCCTATTTAGCTATAATCTACCATGTAATCCGTTGTGAATATATCTATCAACCTCTTTATAATCTTCATATTTTTTGTTATCTTGCACTTACTCAAAACCAGATCAACGTCATGCTTAATTATGCACTTGGATAAAAAGATTGTCTATGCGAGCGCCGCTACAGCAGCTAAGTTGGGCGGTACCTTTTATCATCTCTCATACACCTGTCGATCAGTTAACTGAAACTAATGTGCCGAGTTAAAGTTTTGAAATGATATGATTGTCTAGATTCCTATGTCTTCAGAATTTATCAGTCTGCTGAAATATTAGTTCATATCTATGTGTTCTGTTGAATTCTTATCTGATCCCATCTTTTCGACTACTTGGACCGGGCGATCGAGGTTTCTTTTTTTTTGACCTGGAGCGGTAGAGTTATGGTTGACGATAAAGGGCCAAGAAGCCGCAAAGCACCAACCTTATATAGTCCAAAGTTATTGTCTCTCGAAACTAATGCTTTTTTAGACTGCTTACCAGCGACTAATCTTTCTATGCACGAGTGAATTTTTGAACAATAATATTTAACAATATTTCAATAAAACTTTTCAAAGAATTAGTATAATCTCACGGGCGCGGCGTGCGCCGCGCCAACTTTCCTAGTACTACTAAATAGATTGAGCTGGCGTCTTTCCCTGAAATCGTTAGTTTAAGGAAAATGATAGGACTCCCCCGGGGGATGCGATCCCCCGGTTCCTCCTCCCGTGCGGTGACAACGGTGGACTGGGTCCACCCACATCCTTTACCAGAGAACGTACGTCTCTCCTTGATCTGTATTTTCTCTCTCTGCCTCCAACCTCTCTCTCTGATCTCATCGCGTTGACTTCCCCGGGTGGCTCCTCCGCTGAGCTTTTTCGCGATGCCCTCCTCCACTGAGCTCCTCCGCGACGCCCTCCTCCGCCGCGCTCACATGGTGCTCTTGGGCAGGGCGTCGCCGCGCGCCATCCTCCATCCCATCCTGCTCGCCTCCACGCCCACGAGGCCTTGCTGCTGCTGCCAAGGGGGAGTGAGGTCAAGGTGGCCTGCCTCCATGGCGGCCGAGGCCTACGCTGGCGTACTCTCCGGCGGTACGTGTTGCAGGTGGCCTTCAATGGTCACTGATAGCGCTACATATGACTAGCAGAGTTGCTACTTAATCGAAGTTTGCTACGTACGTAATCGAAGTTTGCTACATGGGGCCGTGAGCGGTGCTATGTGCAGTCGCGGTGGTGCTACAAGTGGTGTCGTGTTTTGCTACATGCGGCCGACGGTGGTGCTAAAATAGTATAAATAGTTTGCTATGAGATCTCTGGCGAGGTCTTCGGCGAAGTTAAATTTGCTACAATAGGACATTTTTTTTGCTACACCTGTTTAGTGGTTTTGCTACAATAGCGCAAATTTGTTGCTACATGGTCTCCGATGAGGTCTAACGGCGAAAACCTCCTACGAGTCTCCGGCGAAATCAGATATGCTACATTAGCACAATTTTTTTGCTATCACCGTTTTGCGTTTTTGCTACAATAGCGTAACGTTTTTGCTACACGGTCTCCGGTGAGGTATACCGGCGAAAGCCTTCGGTGAGGTCGGGTTTGCTACATTAGCTCAACTTTTTTGCTGCACGGTCGCCGGCGAGGTCTCCGGCGAAATCTCCGGCGAGGTCCAGTTTGTTTTTTTATTTTCTGGACTGAACCGTTTTTTGCTACATTGTAGCAAAAGCGGGGCAAATGTAGCAAAAATGGAGCAAATGTAGCAAAAGCGGGATTTTGAATCCAAAAAACAAACACATGGTTGGCTATGGACCCGGAGGATAAAAACCACATGTTCCCGGGGACGCGTAGGGCTGTCCTTAGTTTAATTACATGAACGAGCGCCCGTGTGGATGCATGAGTTCCTTTGCGGCGTGCCGATACGCGATTTACGTGCCGCGTGGGGATAAGCCATCCGATCCGCGAACAGTTCGTGCACGTTTTCCGTCCGATACTCAATTTACGGGACAGGGGGCATCACTAACAGTACGTGCACTGCAGACTTTCTCTGTTACTGCTCGGTTGCTCCCTCCGATCCGGTTTGAACTTTCTTGTTACCTTGGCCGTTTGATATTGGCTTCACAAATGTTGCACATTTGGATTGTCACGACCGCAAGAGGTGCCTCTCTCTCGCCTAACCTAGAAAAGAGTGGTGCACAGTGAAATACAATGGTAAGAGAAACAAGCCCGAAAACTCTAGGTACAGGGACGGAACCAGGATTTGAGCATGGGGACTGATAAACTATGTAATAGTAGTATGTACTAATTGTAGTCCTACACGGGTTGTTAAACCAAAACCGTGTCATGTACTTACCATACCCTATACTCTAACTCTGATATACATATACGCGAGCTGCTGGCCCTACGGGGATTCTGTTATGGTATCAGAGCCTGCAGATCGATTCTGATCGCTACCTATTCCCGATCGATTCCGTCAAGTGTTTCCGTTGATCGACGCCTCCAATGACGAGCTCCTCCTTTACAAGCGCTACTTCCGGGGTCTTGACTAATTCCTCGTCAGCCTCGCTCAACTCCGGTGCTTCCGCCTCCGCGTTCATGTCGATGGCGTCGGTGATCCCTACCTCGCCGATCAGCCTCGACAACAAGATCACTCTTCGGCTCACGTCCTCGAATTACCTCTACTGGCGTTCCCAGTTCTTCCCAATACTCCGGAGCAATCGCTTGATGGGATTTGTTGATGGATCCCTCCCCTGCCCACCAGACACCATACCTGATCCTGAGGCGACACGAGCTTCCACGAAGATCCTTAATCCACTCATGGCGGCATGGCATCAACAGGATCAAGCCATCTTGTCCGCCATCATCTGCTCACTTTCCGAGGATGTGATTGGCATGGTGATGTTTTCAGCTACTTCTCGTGAGGCTTGGGAAACTCTAGCAGCTAGCTTCGCTTCGCAGTCTACCGCGCGTGCGATGCAAATCCGCGGTGCCCTCCAAAAAGTCAAGAAACTAGACTCTACTGTCACCGTTTACTTCAACAAGATCAAGCAGCTTTCGGATACCCTCACGTCGATCGGTCAACCACTTCGCCCGGATGAGTTCAATACCTACCTCATGGCTGGACTTGACAGCGATTATGACGCCCTGGTTGAGATTGTTTCCAACCGTAACATCACTGATCCCATGGCTGTTCGGGATGTTTATGCTTCAATGCTAAATACAGAGCAGCGAGCCGAGGCTAGGAAGGCCGATCTTGGTCTTGACATACATTCAGCAAATTTTATTGCTAAGGGCGGAAACAGGCAGGGTACGTTCCAACCCCAGTACCGACCAGATCAGCGTGCATCAGCCCAGGCTCAGCAGGGAAAGCCCACATACAATACTTTCACCTCCAAGCAGTGGCGATTCTAGAACGAAATTGGAGGGTGGGCTTGAAATAATAGATCACTCGACGAGAATGATTTAAACATAGCAATATGGTCTTCTGCGCTCAAATTCTTATAGCAATAATGGACAATCTAAAATCAACAAGCAAAATACATAACACAATAAGGTACCTTGCTAGGTCGCTATTAATCACCATTCGAAACACAATAAGGATCGTCAATAATATCATCAGGATCAAACTCTAACCGAAGAGAAGGATTTATGCTCACATTGGTTTTTGGATTTGGAATCTCCTCGGCTGATGAAATTGGAGTGCTCTTGTTGATTGGGAGAATTTTAAGGGCACTCATCGGTTGACAGATTTGAAATTCTGCTGGCATCAGTAGAAGGCCTACTGGACTTGGTGTATAATAACGACATAAATCAGATGGATTTTTATCAATTGATGAGAGTAGTCATTTCTTCATTGCAGATCTGTTCACAGAATAATACGTCACTAGCAAATTCATAGATTAATCGATGCAATTATTTGAGGTTGATTTGAGCCTAGTGAATTGCCGTGTGAAGACCAAAATTGAATAACTTGACAGAGTCGGGAAGAGATGAACAGTCGCCTTGAAGCCCTGAGCTCGGCACCCAGGCCGATCCGTGCCTGCGTCTCAATACAGTTCGACGGAAGGCAGTTGTGCGCGCGTCTCTGTCGCCGCTCCGTGCTACCTGACAAAAGATCGGAATAGACCAGAAGCGATAGATCGAGTTTGCCTGTTGTATCCCTGTTGTATCCCTGTACCTGTCCGCTTCCTAATCCCTTCTGGCCGCTTGGGCAGGTCTCTACTAATGGACCAAATAAACATACAATAAGGCCTACACTAGAAAAAGGTTGGTTTGCTTGCTTTTCTTTTCTTTCCTGTCAGTCGAGAACGCGCATACTAATACGAGGAGTCCAGAAAAAGCTCCAATTGATTGCTAAACAACTAGAGCATATATACTTGATAATTTTTTTGCAAAATTGGAGGTGAGGCTCAAGCCTAACGAAGCCTCACCGCCAAAATCGCCCCTGCCTCCAAGCCGGCCGGCGCTGGTGGCAATTTTAATTCTGCTGGCAGACGTGGTACTTCTGCTGGTTCTAATCCTGGTGGCGGTACAAGACCAATCTGTCAGATATGCGAGAAGGTGGGACACGTGGCCTCCTGTTGCTTTAAGCGTTTCCAGCGCAACTTCCTTGGCGCTGGTAATGATGGGCGATATATGGACCGTCAAGTTGCGGCGTTCTCAGCTACACATGGACCTACATATCAGGGATCTACTTCCTCCTATCCCATCGACCCAAGCTGGTATGCTGATACAGGGGCGACGGATCACCTTACCAACGAGCTCGACAAGCTTCACATTAAAGAGAAATATCATGGGAAGGATCATGTCCACACGGCCAACGGTTCAGGTATGCACATTACTCATGTTGGTCAGGCTCTTCTTCCCACATCATCACAACCTCTTCGTCTAAAAGATGTTCTCCATGTTCCTTACGTTACATGCAATCTCCTTTCCGTCAAAAAATTATCTCGTGAGAATAACGTGTTTTTTGAATTTCACCCATGGTATTTCCTTGTTAAGGATCGGGACACGAGGGAGGTTCTTCTTAGAGGGGGCTGCCGTGGAGGTCTCTATAATCTTGATATGTCGCCAACCAAGCAAGTATTCAGCAGTACCAAGGTGTCGCGTGAGAGGTGGCACTCACGCTTAGGTCATTCAGCTACCCAAATAGTCCAGCATGTCTTACATCATTATGAACTACCGTCTGAGTCAGTCAATAAAGTTGTAATTTGTGATGCTTGTCAACAAGGCAAAAGTCATCAATTGCCGTTTTCTCTTTCTACTCGTGTTACCACTTCTTCCCTTGAGATTATTTATTCGGATGTATGGGGTCATGCCCAAACCCCCGTTAGTGGACATCAGTTTTATGTTAGTTTCATTGATGCCTACAGCCGTTTTACTTGGCTTTATCTCCTTAAACATAAATCGGATGTGTTCAAAATTTTCCTTCAATTTCAACAACATGTTGAGCGTCTCTTGAATAGGAAGATCTTACATGTTCAAACAGATTGGGGTGGAGAATATCATAGATTGAATAAGTTTTTTTTTACAGATATTGGTGTTTCTCATAGAGTCTCTTGTCCTCATACACATCAACAAAATGGTACTGCTGAAAGAAAACATCGTCATATTGTTGAAACTGGTTTGACTCTCTTAGCACATGCCTCGGTTTCTTATCGTTTTTGGAGTGATGCGTTTACCACTGCCTGTTTTCTTATTAATAGGCTTCCTAGTCGTGTCATATACATGCAAACACCTCTTGAGCGTCTTTTAGGAGAAGTTCCAGATTATACCTTTTTCAAAGTTTTTGGTTGCGCGTGTTGGCCACACCTTCGTCCATACAACAAGCGCAAACTAGAATTCCGATCTAAAAAGTGTGTTTTCCTCGGCTATAGCTCGCTACATAAAGGTTACAAATGTCTACACGTCCCTACTAATCGCGTCTATATTTCTCGAGATGTTATCTTTGACGAAAATATTTTTCCTTTCTCTCAAATGCCTACCACTGATACACATCCATTTATCTCCACAAATTCTTTACGGTCTGACCAATTTGATGATGTCGCATACAGGGGCGATTTTGGCGGTGAGGCTTCGTTAGGCTTGAGCCTCACCTCCAATTTTGCAAAAAAATTATCAAGTATATATGCTCTAGTTGTTTAGCAATCAATTGGAGCTTTTTCTGGACTCCTCGTATTAGTACGCGCGTTCTCGACTGACAGGAAAGAAAAGAAAAGCAAGCAAACCAACCTTTTTCTAGTGTAGGCCTTATTGTATGTTTATTTGGTCCATTAGTAGAGACCTGCCCAAGCGGCCAGAAGGGATTAGGAAGCGGACAGGTACAGGGATACAACAGGGATACAACAGGCAAACTCGATCTATCGCTTCTGGTCTATTCCGATCTTTTGTCAGGTAGCACGGAGCGGCGACAGAGACGCGCGCACAACTGCCTTCCGTCGAACTGTATTGAGACGCAGGCGCGGATCGGCCTGGGTGCCGAGCTCGGGGCTTCAAGGCGACTGTTCATCTCTTCCCGACTCTGTCAAGTTATTCAATTTTGGTCTTCACACGGCAATTCACTAGGCTCAAATCAACCTCAAATAATTGCATCGATTAATCTATGAATTTGCTAGTGACGTATTATTCTGTGAACAGATCTGCAATGAAGAAATGACTACTCTCATCAATTGATAAAAATCCATCTGATTTATGTCGTTATTATACACCAAGTCCAGTAGGCCTTCTACTGATGCCAGCAGAATTTCAAATCTGTCAACCGATGAGTGCCCTTAAAATTCTCCCAATCAACAAGAGCACTCCAATTTCATCAGCCGAGGAGATTCCAAATCCAAAAACCAATGTGAGCATAAATCCTTCTCTTCGGTTAGAGTTTGATCCTGATGATATTATTGACGATCCTTATTGTGTTTCGAATGGTGATTAATAGCGACCTAGCAAGGTACCTTATTGTGTTATGTATTTTGCTTGTTGATTTTAGATTGTCCATTATTGCTATAAGAATTTGAGCGCAGAAGACCATATTGCTATGTTTAAATCATTCTCGTCGAGTGATCTATTATTTCAAGCCCACCCTCCAATTTCGTTCTAGAATCGCCACTGGTCGCATATACACCGTTGCTTTTGGCTAACCATGGTGCAGCTTTACAACGCGGAGCTAGACTGGAATTACTTGATGATGACTCTCCGTTGAATACTGCTCGTGCTACAACACACGATGATCACAACAAAGCTGATCCTACGAAATTGCATGGCGATTCTGCCAGCCATGCAAATGAGGCCGATTCTTCTAGCATGGGCTCTCCAGCACGTTCCGCTGGTCTGCTTCCGTCCACGACTGATGGGTCGTCACCGTCACGCAGTCCCGGATCAGCTTCCTCCACTACAGAACCGATCTCACCTGAGCCGGCCTATCCTAACTCTACGTCGACAACGCCAGATCCTGCGTCGCCCGTACAAATGCCACGCCCTGTAACGCGTTTACAACACGGTCTTCGTCAGCCGAAACAACGTACGGATGGTACGGTTGCTTGGACTGCAGATCTTGTTCGTACTGAACCGCGTGATTATCGTCAAGCCATGGCGTGTCCACACTGGCGAGAAGCTATGGAAACCGAGTTTTCTGCTCTACAAGCTAACAAAACGTGGCGCTTAGTACCTCATGTACATGGGGTCAACATTATTGATTCTAAATGGGTCTTCAAAATAAAGCAAAAATCGGATGGCTCTATTGAGAGATACAAAGCTCGTCTTGTGGCAAAAGGATTCAAGCAAAGATATAGTCTTGACTACGAGGATACTTTTAGTCCTGTCGTTAAGCCTACTACAATTCGTCTATTGCTATCCATGGCTCTTACTCGTGGTTGGCATCTTCGACAACTTGATATTCAGAGTGCCTTCTTGCATGGGATTCTTGAGGAAGAGGTGTTCATGCGTCAACCTCCTGGTTTTGAGGATCCTAGTCAGCCTACTCATTTGTGTCGTCTTGATAAAGCTCTATATGGACTAAAACAGGCACCTCGTGCGTGGCATTCTCGGCTCAGTACTGTTCTTATTGGCCTTGGTTTTACCGCATCTACAGCAGATACTTCTCTGTTTATTCTGCGGCGTCCTGATGTTACTCTTTATTTACTGGTCTATGTTGACGATATTATAGTGGTGAGTTCCTCGGCTGCTTCCACTGATCGCCTTATTCATCAGCTACGTACCTCCTTTGCTCTTAAAGATTTGGGAGAATTGCATTATTTCCTTGGCATAGAAGTTCAACATTCAGCCGGAGGTCTTCTTTTGAGTCAACGCAAGTATGCTTCCGAGTTACTACATCGCGCAGGTCTTCTTAAATGCAGTCCTGCCGCTACACCTATGGCATCATCTGATAAGCTCTCATCTATTGATGGTACACCTTTGTCTACTGAGGATTCAACTCGTTATCGTAGTATTGTTGGGGGTCTACAGTATCTCACCATGACGCGATCAGATTTATCTTTTGCAGTAAACAAGGTGTGTCAATATCTTCATGCTCCTCACACTTCTCATTGGTCGGCCGTTAAACGTATCTTACGGTATGTCAAGGCTACTCTGTCACATGGCTTAGCTTTGAGACGTCCTACTACGTCTCCTGATCTTTTGTCCGCTTTTTCTGATGCGGATTGGGCTGGAAATTCAGATGATCGGCGATCAACCGGGGGATATGCTATATTCTATGGTGGTAATCTTATTGCTTGGAGTGCTCGAAAACAGGCGACGGTATCTCGTTCTAGTACAGAGTCTGAATATAAGGCACTTGCTAATGCTACTGCAGAACTTATCTGGGTACAAGCTCTTCTTGATGAACTTGGTGTTTCGCAGAGTCGTCCACCTATACTTTGGTGTGACGATATTGGAGCAACATATTTGTCATCTAATCCCGTGTTTCATGCTCGTACAAAACACATAGAGGTGGATTTTTACTTTGTTCGAGAAAGAGTTGCTCAGAAATTGCTACAAATCAAGTTCATCTTCTCAAAGGATCAACTGGCTGATATCTTTACTAAACCGTTACCACTACCGTTGTTCCAGGCTTGCAGGCACAATCTCAACCTTTGTGGATCGGTTGAGATTGAGGGAGGATGATAAACTATGTAATAGTAGTATGTACTAATTGTAGTCCTACACGGGTTGTTAAACCAAAACCGTGTCATGTACTTACCATACCCTGTACTCTAACTCTGATATACATATACGCGAGCTGCCGGCCCTACGGGGTACGTGCAATACTCTCCAATATTCTGTTAGGGACCAAGAAGACATCGACCACAAAAGTGATGCCACAAGAAAATATATAAACTCTCATAAGTATACTGTGTATATCACATCATAACAACATATGTTCTGCAATTAAAAGGAAACTATATTTCTATCAGTTTGAATTTAGATCTACTTCCAGGCCTATCAAACAAGTCAATAATCTCTTCAACGCTGATCTTGGCAGCTATTTCCTTCCCAGTGTACACCACCGTGTAATGCCGAAGAAAGTCATCACCCATTTTATTTTAAAGACTGTGTCTTGATAAGCTTCATTGCTGAAAAAGCTCGCTCTGTGGTTGCAGACGACACAGGTAGAGTGATGACCAAATGCAATAATCTATCAACCATTAAATACATAGACACTTTGCATGTTTCAAATAGTCTGGCAGTCAAATCAGAAAGTGATGGCAATGTATTCATCTCTGGATGATTGCGAACATCTAACCGAAAATGTGGAAGTTGTGACTCTAACTGAGCACGTTCTTAATTAGAAAAATCTATTGGATAGAACTTCTCTGCAAGGGTGCAAATCTTTGTCATGTCAAATGATTCATGCCTGGGATCCAAGTGGATGCACAAAGTGTGCAGTTTGCACACGCTCATTTAGCTCAACCAATTGTTGATCAATCGCCACATTAAACACATCTGCTTTGTAGTGATGATTCATTGTGGTGTTATCATGTTTGTTTCGAGACTTAGTCACATCAACATACCTACATATTACAAAATATAATATATGTTAGAGAAAAGTAAGTGTGATTAAATATTATTCTACTCAAGAGCTCGAGAAAAAGGGAACATACTTCTGGATCATATCGGGGATCTCAATTTCATGTTTCACACAAAAATCCTTTACCTCCTCTAAAAGAGGTTCCCAACCATCTTCTATAAGATTACCCAATAGTATCTTTGCGTTCAAAACTGAATCGAGCGCATTTAGAATATCCAAAGATTACTTTTGGAGCGTCTGGCCAGACATCGGTGATTTTCATAATTTTCTCCATAAGGTGTAGAATGAACACAAAATCAAAAGAGATAATTATGTTCAAGGCGCATCCAGCATCTCCTCGAGAATACCTTGAGACCAAACGATCATTTGCTATACTTCGCAAGACAGAAATTCCAGCACCAAACATCTTCTTCAAGCTCTGAATTGACTTAAAGTGGGAACTCCATCTAGTGTCCCCTGGCCTCTGTAAACAGCCTATCTGATTTGCCCCTTTTCCAGTATCAAGCTCACCTAATTCAATTTCACGTGCAATTTTGGTGGCTTGATTTGCTAGTAACTCATCATTCCGTTTAGGAGATGCACTAACAACATTTATAATGAAAATTGCATGCTGAAAAAAATTGTGCACTTCTTGTACCTCCCTTGATAACTAGTGGAAAAGAGGGGGTTCGAACCAAATCCTGTCACCAGTCCCGGTTTATTAAGAATCGGTACTAGTGCTAACACTAGTCCCGGTTCATAACGTCTCCAACAGCTAGTAATCGGGATAAACACTAGTCTCAGGCCGGACTGGACCTTTAGTCCCAGTCTGTAATACGGCTCGGAACTAGTTACCTCGAGCCGGCCAGCTGCACTTTACGGGGACTATTAGTCCGGGATCGTATCACGGCCCGAAACTAGTTGGTCCTCTATATAGTGCAGCTTCGTGTCCACGGCCCGAGTCATGGTGGCCATTTTACTCAAAGAAGCAAGCCGAGTTCATGCCTTTTTTTCTCAAGATTTGTCAAGATTCAGTTTGCAACCCCTAAATCCAACATTTTAAAAGGTTAGAAACTTCATCCTTTCATATCTTATTGTTACTTTAGCTCAGTGCGATAGAAGTAGAGATGGATTTGCATGCATGCTCTAGAAGTAGAGGATTTTTAAATGTGTAATAAATTTTGATTAGGCACAAAGTTACTAAAAATTGAAATGTGTAATTTTAGAGTTTCAGAGCTTAGAATGGAATGGGGTTTTCACTAATAGAACAATAATCAAAAACTCCACATTTATCATGTTAATTGTTTTCCCCAATTCATAAATTGGTGGATGTAATTTTTTCAAAATTCAAAATTAATGCTCTAGAAGCTCTCATTATAAATTCTATTAAATTGGTCACTGATCTCTATTCCTAATGCTGTGTAATGGTTTTTGATATACTTTTACTATAATGCAGATGGTCCGGAAATGGTCTATGGTACCGACGGACGCTCTGGCGAGTTCATTAATGGCGTGCATGAATTCATTCGTGTGGTTGATGCAAACAAGCGGAATGGTTTTGTATTCTATCCATGTAGTGGATATATGAATCAGAAGGATTACTTTGACTCAAAAACCCTTCACGGCCACCTGTTGAAGTTCGGTTTCATGCTCAGTTATAATTATTGGACCAAGCACGGAGAGAGAAGAGTTATAATGGAAGACAATAAAAAAGAGGAGGATGATGAAAACTATCATGGTTTCCTGAGTACGGAGATACTTCCATGGGGGAAGCTGAAGGGGAGGCTGAAGAAGAGACACATGATGAGCCCACCGATGATCTTGGTCGGACCATTGCCGATGCACGAAGAGACTATGAAAATGAAAAGGAGTGAGAGAAGTTCAATCACATGTTAGAGGATCATAAAAAGTTATTGTACCCAAATTGTGAAAATGGTCTGAAAAATCTAGGCAGCACACTGGAATTGCTGCGATGGAAGGCAAAGTGTACTATACCTGACTCCTCATTTGAAAAGTTTCTGAAAATGATGAAAAATATGCTTTCAAAGGATAACGTATTGCCCGCCAGTACGTACAAAGCAAATAAGGTTGTTCGCCCTCTAGGTTTAAAAGTATAGAAGATACATGCATACCCTTATGACTATATCCTCTACCGTGGCGAGGATTATGAGAATTTGGATGCATGCCCGGTATGTACGCACATCCCGCACGCGACTTTCTGACTTGGGCTTGTATTTATAGACCGACAGGGATAGGTTTTGGAGGGAAGAAAAAGATAATGGAATGGATGGGACGGATGAACGGATGAGATGCATCGTCACCACGGATCGCTGACATGGCGAGAGGAACCAGAGGTCCTAAAAATCCGCTGCCCCGCTAATTATCTGTTCTGTAATCACGGCCAGACGGCTGGATTTTTTAGGCGGGGTAGTTATTGGCGGTAGGTTTTGGAGGAAAGAAGATGATGGAATGGTTGGTATAAAGGGACGGCTGGAGATGGGTTTTCACTGCGGATCGTTGACATGGCAAGAGAAACTAGAGAGCTCCTGAAAATCAGCTGCCGTGCTAATTAATTGTCTTGTAATCAAGGCCGGGCGACTGGTTTTTCCTGGCAGGATAGTTATTGACGGGCTAAATCAATGGTTCTATTCTGTTGCATCCAGCTGGATGATGTCACAATGTCAATCTGCGAGAAACAATTTAAAAAATTTATGTACCAAGTACAGCGAGAAAAGTCCCACACGAGGCTCTGTGACTTGGGCTCATATTTATAGGGATATGGAGGTAGTCTGGAGGGAAGAAGAAGATGGAATGGATGGGATGGACGGCTAAGATGCTTTGTCACCGTGGATCGCTGACCTGGCGAGAGAACCAAATCTTCCGAAAATCAGCCAGGGTGTTAATTGATAGTCCTATAATCATGGCCGGGCGACTGGGTTTTCTAAGCGAGGTAGCTATTGTCATGCTAAATCAATGTTTCATGCAGCCGGACCAGAAGCCCAGGATTTGACTATGACTCATTTATGGTGTCGTCTCTTGCAGGCTTAACGTTTACATCAGTCAGTGTCTCTTCTTCAAGATTACATCAGCCAATGTCTCCTATTTTCACGATTACATCACTCGGTGTCTCCGTATAAACCATGGGTCACAAACCATTGACGAGAAACAATTTGAAAATTTTCTGTACGAAATATAGTTCCATTTCCAAATTGTTCATGCCAGTTCATGGATCGCAACGACAAAACCAACATGTAAAAAGCTTCTATTTTTCATGCGATCCTTCTACCGGTTGTTCTTTCTCGCCTCCTTTGCCGTTAAAGTTCCCCAGCTTAACACGTGCTCTTTAAGCTCTCGAACAAACAAAGCGGCTGTCATAGGCCACAACAAATAATTTCAAGAACCATGTAATGCCGAAGAAAGTCATCACCCATTTTATTTCAAAGACGTGTCTTGATAAGCTTCATTGCTGAGAAAGCTCGCTCCGTGGTTGCAGACGACACAGGGAGAGTGATGACCAGATGCAATAATCTAGCAACCATTCAATACATAGACACTTTACATGTTTCAAATAGTCTGGCAGCCAAATCAGCAAGTGATGGCAATATATTCATCTCTGGATGACTGCGAACATCAAACCGAAAATGTGGAAGTTGTGACTCTAACTGAGCACGTTCTTGATTAGAAAAATCTACCGGATAAAACTTCTCTACAAGGGTGTAAATCTTTGTCATGTCAAATATTCATGCCTGGGATCCAAGAGGATGCACAAAGTGTGAGGAGCTCTGCAGTTTGCACACGCTCATTTAGCTCAACCAATTGTTGATCAATCGCCACATTAAACACATCTGCTTTGTAGTGATGATTCATTGTGGTGTTATCATGTTTGTTTTGAGACTTAGTCACATCAACATACCTACATATTATGTTTCAAAAAAACATACCTACATATTACAAAATATAATATATGTTAGAGAAAAGTAAGTGTGATTAAATATTATTCTACTCAAGAGCTCGAGAAAAAGGGAACATACTTCAGGCTCATATCGGGGATCTCAATTTCATGTTTCACACAAAAAGCCTTTACCTCCTCTAAAAGAGGTTCCCAACCATCTTCTATAAGATTACCCAATAGTATCTTTGTGTTCAAAACTGAATCGAGTGCATTTAGAATATCCAAAGATTACTTTTGGAGCGTCTGGCCAGACATCGGTGATTTTCATAATTTTCTCCATGAGGTGCAGAATGAACACAAAATCAAAAGTGATAATTATCTTCAAGGCGCCTCCAGCATCTCCTCGAGAATACCTTGAGGCCAAACGATCATTTGCTATACTTCGCAAGACAGAAATTCCAGCACCAAACATCTTCTTCAAGCTCTGAATTGACTTAAAGTGGGAACTCCATCTAGTGTCCCCTGGCCTCTGTAAACAGCCTATCTGATTTGCCCCTTTTCCAGTATCAAGCTCACCTAATTCAATTTCACATGCAATTTCAGAGGCTAGATTTACTACTAACTCATCATTCCGTTTAGGAGATGCACTAACAACATTTATAATGAAAATTGCATGCTGAAAAAAATTGTGCACTTCTTGTACCTCCCTTGATAACTAGTGGAAAAGAGGCCTTCGGTTCAAACCAAATCCCGTCACCAGTCTCGGTTTGTTACGAACCGGGACTAGTACTAACACTAGTCCCGGTTCGTAACGTCTCCAACAGCTAGTAATCGGGATAAACACTAGTCCTGGGCCGGACTGGACCTCTAGTCCCGGTCTGTAATATGGCTCGGAACTAGTTACCTTGTGCCGTCCAGCTGCACTTTACGGGGACTATTAGTCCCGGGTCGTATCACGGCCCGGGACTAGTTGGTACTCTATATAGTGCAGCTTCGTGTCCACGGCCCGAGCCATGGTGTCCATTTTACTCAAAGAAGCAAGCCGAGTTCATGCCTTTTTTCTCAAGATTTGTCAAGATTCTGTTTGCAACCCCTAAATCCAAGGTTTTAAAAGGTTAGGAACTTCATCCTTTCATCTCTTATTGTTACTTTAGCTCAATGCGATAGAAGTAGAGATGGATTTGCATGCATGCTCTAGAAGTAGAGGATTTTTAAATGTCTAACAAATTTTGATTAGGCACAAAGTTACTGAAAATTGAAATGTGTAATTTTAGAGTTTCAAAGCTTAGAATGGAATGAGGTTTTCACTGATAGAAGAATAATAAAAAAACTCCACATTTATCATGTTAATTGTTATCTCCAATTCACAAATTGGTGCATGTAAATTTTTAAAATTCAAAATTAATGCTCTAGAAGTTCTCATTATAACTTGTATTAAATTGGTCACTGATCTCTATTCCTAATGCTATGTAATGGTTTTTGATATAATTTTACTATAATGCAGATGTTCCGAGAATAGATGTATGGTACTGACCGAAGCTCTAGCGTGTTCATTAATAACGTGCATGAATTCATCCGTGTGGCTGATGCAAACAAGCGGAATGGTTTTGTATTCTATCCATGTAGTGGATATAGGAATCAGAAGGATTACTCTAACTCAAAAACCCTTCACAACCACCTGTTGAAGTCCAATTTCATGTCCAGTTATAATTATTGGACCAAGCACGGAGAGATATGGGTTATAATGGAAGACAATAAAGAAGAGGAGGATGATGACAACTATCATGGTTTCCCTGAGTATGGAGATACTTCCATGGAGGAAGCTGAAGGGGAGGCTGAAGAAGAGACACATGATGATCCCGCTGATGATCTTGGTCGGACCATTCCCGATGCACGAAGAGACTATGAAAATGAAAAGGAGTGAGAGAAGTTCAATCACATGTTAGAGGATCATAAAAAGTTATTGTACCCAAATTGTGAAAATAGTCTGAAAAATCTAGGCAGCACACTGGAATTGCTGCGATGGAAGGCAAAGTGTACTATACCTGACTCCTTATTTGAAAAGTTTCTGAAAATGATGAAGAATATGCTTTCAAAGGATAACGTATTGCCCGCCAGTACGTACAAAGCAAATAAGGTTGTTCGCCCTCTAGGTTTAGAAGTTTAGAAGATACATGCATGCCCTAATGACTATATCCTCTACCGTGGCGAGGATTAGGAGAATTTGGATGCATGCCCGGTATGCACTGCACTTTGGTATAAGATCAGACGAGATGATCCTGGTGATGTTGAGGGCGAGCCCCCCGGAAGAGGGTTCCTGTCAAGGTGATGGGTCGCATTGGAGAAAAATCGATAGAAAGTACCCGGACTTTGCAGATGACGCAAGGAGTTTAAGGTTTGGTCTAAGTATAGATGACATGAATCCTTTTGGGGAGCAGAGGTCCAGTCACAGCACCTGGGCTGTGACTCTATGTATCTACAACCTTCCTCCTTGTTTGTGCATGAAGCGGAAGTTCATTATGATGCTAGTGCTCATTCAAGGCCCGAAACAACCCGACAATGACATTGATGTGTACCTAAGGCCATTAGTTGATGAAATTTTACAGTTGTGGGCCAAACCAGGTTTACATGTGTGGGATGAGCACAAGTAGGAAGAATTTGAACTCCGAGCGTTGCTTTTCGTAACAACCAATGATTGACATGCTCTTAGTAACCTTGCAGGACAATCAAACAAGAGATACAATGCATGAACGCACTGTTTAGATGAGACTGTAAGTATATATTTAGAACATTATAAGAAGAATCTGTACAATGAGTATCGTCGATTTATTTTGGCCAAGCATCCCTTAATAAAGAAAGACAAGCATTTCAACGGCGAGGCATGTCACCAGATGAAGCCTAAGGAACGTATTAGTGCTGATATATTTGATATGTCAAAGATTTGGATCAAATAATAACCTTTGGAAAGGGTCCTGGCAGAAAATATGTTCCGAAGGACGCTGATGGACACGCACCCATGTGGAAGAAGAAATCTATATTTTGGGAGCTGCCCTATTGTAAATTCCTAGAGGTCCGCTCTGCAATCGACGTGATGCATGTGATGAAGAATCTTTGCGTGAACCTTCTAGGCTTCTTGGGCGTGTATGGGAAGACAAAAGATACAACGGAAGCATGGAAGGACCATCAACGTATGAAAGACCCAGATGGCCTGCATCTAGAATGGTTTCAAGGTCATTCCAGCTACGCTCTTACCAAACAAGAGAAGGAAATATTTTTGAATGCCTGAGCAGTATCAAGGTCCCGTCTGAATTCTCGTCGAATATAAAAGGAATAATAAATATGGCAGAGAAAAAGTTCAAAACCTAAAGTCTCATGACTGCCACGTGATTATGACACAAATGCTTCTGATTGCATTGAGGGGGCTTCTACCGGATAATGTTCGAGTACCCATTGTGAACCTATGTGCTTTCCTCAATGCAATATCTCAGAAGATAATCAATCTTGAAGATCTACCACAGCTACAGAATGCTGTGGTCCATTGTCTTGTCAGTTTCGAGTCGGTGTTCCCACCATCCTTCTTCAATATTATGACACACCTACTGGTTCACCTAGTCAAAGAGATTTCCATTCTCGGTTCTGTATTTCTACACAATATGTTCCCCTTTGAGAGATTCATGGGAGTATTAAATAAATATGTTCATAATCGTGCTAGGCTAGAAGGAAGCATCTCCAAGGGCTATGGAACAGAGAAGGTCATTGGGTTTTGTGTTGACTTTGTTACTGACCTTAAGCCCATTGGTATTCCTCAATCACGACATGAGGGGAGACTGAGTGGAAAGGGTACTCTAGGAAGGAAATCAATAATATGTAGGGACGGTCATTCTTACACTGAAGCACATTACACAGTTCTATAGAATTCCACCTTGGCGGCCCCATATATTGAGGAACACAAGAAAATTTTACGCTCCAACAACCCTGGAAAGCATGAGTCATGGATTAGATATGAACACATGAAGACTTTCGGCGGTTGGTTGCAACATCTCATAAAAAACAACACTCTTGGAGATCAGCTATACTTGTTGTCCAGGTCACCATCTTCTACTATATCGACTTTTTAAGGGTATGAGATAAATGGGTATACATTTTACACGATCGCCCAAGATAAAATGAGCACCAACCAAAACAGTGGTGTCCACTTTGATGCAATAAACAACAATGGGTCAAAGACCACATATTATGGTTACATAGAGAAGATATGGGAACTTGACTAGGACCTAATTTTAAGATCCCCTTGTTTCGGTGCAAAGAGGTCAAGCTGACATGAGGAGGGGTTGACGTAGACAAGAAGTACAGAATGACATCAGTGGATCTCAACAATATTGGGTACTTAGACTAACCATCCGTCCTAGCCAATGTTGTGGCTCAGGTTTTCTATGTGAAGGACATGTCTACCAAACCTAGAAAAATAAAAAATAAGCAAAAGAATACATCAGATGATGAGCCAAAGTGCCACATATTTCTTTTAGGGAAAATAAACATCGTGGGAGTGGAGGACAAGACAATCATGTCAGAAAATTGTGATAAGTTTCATGAAATTCCGCCCTTCGCAGTGAAGGATGACCCAAGCATCATTTTAATGAATGAATATGCTCCATGGTTATGGCCCAATCAGAAAGGGACACATGCGAATAAATGATGTATAATAATATATTAAACATTTTACGTAACTGTGTTATGAAAACCCAGATTGTATAATAAAGGATGGTAGCATTCTGTAACAGCATTTTGGTGGTTGTTTCACAAAATGCCCCATTTCTAATAGTTCCCGTTCAGATAGGGGATGAGCCTCGTTAGAACTTGCATTGGATCTCTGAAGAAACATCATATTGTGAGTCTAAAAATGAATTTTTCAAAAAATCACAAGCGTTGGATCGTATACCTGTAGATCAACCGGACCCACTTCCTACCGATTCGGCAGACATTTGTGTTTTTCACTCAGGAAGGACGAAAAGGTTTGAGATCTCTCGGTTGGGAGATCATTCATGTAACGTGGTCTAGTATTTTATAAAAAACGGGATGGTAGCATTCTGTAACAGTATTTTGGTAATTGCTTCACAAAACGCCCCATTTTTTGCGTCCAGAAAATGGAAAATGGCTTTTCTGTGCGACGAAAAGGAAAACTTCCTGCTGCAACATTGTTCGCCATCCCAAGATCTACATGCATGCACAATATGGGCACAATAGCACAAACTATGCCATGATTCTGCACATAACACTTGTCATTTGGATCGAAAGCCATGAAACCTCGAACATGATAGGTCATTTTGTGAAGTTTTTTTTGAGACATAATCAATATCCCAAGTTTGGTATTTTTACTTGCAACTATGTCACATGATATGACACTACGCGAAGGATTTATATTGTTCGGACCTTTTATGAATTTCTTATGCCCGTTTCTAATAGTTCCCGATTCAAACTATGGTCAAAACGGCGGGTATGGAGATAGGGGATGAGCCTCTCTTTAGAACTTGCATTGGATCTCTAAAGAAACATCATATTGTGAGTCTAAAAATGATTTTTTCAAAAAAATCATGAGCGTTAGATCATATACCTGTAGTTCAAACCAGGCTCACTTCCTACCGATTTGGTAGACATTTGTCTTTTTCATCCGGAAAGGACGAAAAGATTTGAGATCTCTCTGTTGGGAGATCGTCCATGTAACGTGGTCTACTATTTTAGAAAAATGGGGTGGTAGCATTATGTAACAGCATTTTGGTGGTTGCTTCACAAAATGCCCCGTTTTTTGCGCACGAAAAATAGAAAATAGCTTTTCCGTGCGACGAAAAGGAAAACTTCCTCCTGCAATATTGTTCGCCTTCCCAAGATCCACCTGCATGCACAATATGGTCACAATATCTTTAGTCCCAGACTTAAGGGAAAACATGGCGGGAAATATCTTTAGTCCCGGACTTAAGGGAAAACATGGCGGAAAAGGTTCATCTTTAGTCCCGGTTGGAGAAACCAACCGAGACTGAAGGGATTGCGGCAGGCTGGGGCAGGCAGCACTAATTATAGGGGAGAGTGTCGACATTATATCGTGAGTGTCGACACTATGTCGTGCTGCTTGTACCTTGTCCTGATGGTGTCGCCAACCGGGACTAAAGATGAACCTTTAGTCCCGGTTGGAGACACCGACCGGGACAAAACATGAGTCCCGGGTGGCAATGCTAATGATAGGGGTGAGTGTCGACATTATTAGGGAGTCGTAGTTGTCGGGATCCCAATGGGGATCCATCCGCTGCTCTGTCGTGAGCTAGAGGTAGAAGTGGTTCGTGATGGCTGCCTTTCATGCGGAACCTAGAGGCACAAGAGGGACAGGAACCCCTCCAGCGCTCAACATCCATTCGACGGGAAGCTGGTAGCCCGGTGGGCATGGGTAGCTGGAGTGCGCCTCGGTCTCCTCGAGGGTCAGAATTGCCCAGTATGCACTGTCCATTGTTGTGAGAGACTAAGGTGTGTATGTGTGGATAGCCATGGCGTGGTCAGCCTAGATATAGAGGGAAAGGGCGGTTAAACTTGGCGGGAAGCGGTGGGAAATGGCGGGAAATATCTTTAGTCCCGGTTAGTGACTATAACCGGGACTAAAAGCTTCAGTCAGAGGGAAATGGTGGGAAAACTTAGCGGGAAGCGGTGGGAAATGGCAGGAAATATCTTTAGTCCCGGTTAGTGACTACAATCGGGACTAAAATCTCCAGCCAGAGGGAAAGGGTGGGAAAACTTGGCGGGAAGCGGTAGGAAATGGCCGGAAATAGATCTAGTTAAGGAAGCTGGCCATAGATGCATTCCCTAATATGTGAAATTAGTTAGCTCCCAGGCTTATTGATCTAGTTAGAGAAGGCGCCCTTATGTGAAAATAGTTATTCAAACATAAAACATGGATACATGATACAAAGAGATGTATGGATGATATATTCTGATGCTCGTTATTTTTATGATAATAATAAACATGTTATTCGTATTATTGGATTAATATAATAGGAGCTATGAATTTCCAAAGTTTTCTAATTGATTTGTATATAAACTAAAAAATAAGTAAATGACAAAACCCCTATATTTTAGAAAATAGAAAATATTTTTGGATTAATTATTAAAATTCAAACAATTTTCATGTTGAATGTTTTGTTCAAAAATATGAAAAAATAGTGATTACATTTTGATTTGAAAATGGAACAATTTAAACATGATGCAAACAAATGTATGGATATTATATTCAGATTCCTTATATTTTTTTTTGATAATAATAGACATATTATTTGTATTATTTGGATTTATACAATAGGAGATATGATTTTCCAAAGTTTTCTATTTGATTTGAATAAAAAAGGAAATTTACAAAAAAGCCACTAATCCTAGGTGGTGGATGGACCCGGGACTAGAGGGTGCTTGCGTGTCGGGGCTGGGTCGGGGCTAGACCCAGTACTAGAGGGTGGGTCTTTAGTCCCGGGTTAAGCCACGACCTGGGTCTAGAGAGCCTCTAGTCCCGAGCTGTGACTTAACCCGAGACTAAAGGGGGGCTATAAATACGCCGCGCCCGCCCCGACCGTTCCCACCCAACACTTGGTGAATCGACGAAGACAAAGCAGGCGAGACGACACAGAGAATAGCGGGGAGGTGCTGCCCGATTCTCGTGCCGCCGCCCTCATCTCCGGCCGCCCCGCCGCAGCACCTCCGCCCTCGTCTACGACCGCCTCGTCGAGCCGCCGCGCGTCGTGCAGCCTCCTCGCCGTGCCGCCGCCACCCCGCACCGCCATCGTTCTGCCGCGTCGCTCGACGCCCACCTCACTCGCCTCCTCCGGCTGCCCACCACGCTGGAGGTGGTTAATTTAGTTATTAATATTTGTTATGTTAATATTTGTTATTAATATTAAGGTTTTTAGTAATGTTTAGTTTTTATTACTAATTTAGTTATGTTAATATTTGTTATTAATATTAAGGTTTGTAGTTATGTTTAGGGTTTATTATTAATTTAGTTATGTTAATATCTGTTATTAATATTAATATATTAATATTAAGGTTTGTAGTAATGTTTAGGGTTTATTATTAATTTAGTTATGTTAATATTTGTTATTAATATTAAGGTTTGTAGTAATGTTTAGGATTTATTATTAATTTAGTTATGTTAATATTTATTATAATATTTGTTATTAATATTAAGGTTTGTAGTAATGTTTCGGTTTATTATTAATTTAGTTATGTTAATATTTGTTATTAATATATGTTATTAATCTTAATATTTGTTATTAATATTAAGGTTTGTAGTAATGTTTAGGGTTTATTATTAATTTAGTTATGTTAATATTTGTTAGTGTAGAAATATGTTAGTACTAATATTTGTTAGCGTAATATTTTTTTGCTAGAATGTTTATTCTATTAAATATAGCAATGTACTTATATTCCAATGTATTAAAAAAGGGTCACCATTTTATGTAGGCAATGTACTTATATTGCAATGTACTAATACCTTTTTGTAATTAGTATATTATTAGGAAATGTTTATATAATGTTTTTCCTAATTTGTTTAACTTTCTTTCTGTAATAGTTAAGTCACGGAAGATGATCACAACGGTGAAGATCTTCTACACGGCATGATAAGAGGTGAAATTCCTCTTATTACTACCACTGAAGATATCGAGCTCGAGGAAGAGATATCCTCATATCTGAATCCATCCGGTGATGGACTAGAGCAAGACCTGATGTACGAAGGGCAAGACCGGATGTGGACGAAGGGCAAACAAATAACAACAATGATGGCCCCTCGACAGGATTCGACGAGGTATATATATATTAAGCCTCGTGTGGCCTATTGAGGATGAACATTTTATTACTTGATATTTAGTGAGAGGGATCATCTTATAATACTACCATCGTAATCTAAGCAATACAAGATGCATAAAAGGATTAACATCACATGCAATTCATAATATGTGATATGATATGGCCTTTTTCTTATGTCTTTTATCTCCATCTCCAAAGCACGAACATGATCTCCATCATCAATGACGTGGCATCAAGGTCAATGGCGCCGCTTCATGGTTGTCCTCCACCAACAGTAACTATTACAACTACTTGATGAATAGACACGCAGGTCTTAACAAAATTTAAAGACAACCATAAGGCTCCTGTTGGTTGCCAACTTACAATAAAGATCATTGCATACATCAAACATAATCACAATCACATCATGGCCATATCACGTCACAACACATGCCCTGCAAAAATAAGATAGACGCCTCTAATTTTATTCGCATGGTTTACGTGGCTTGGGGCTTTCGAATAAGAACCGTTTGTACCTACGAATAAGAACCACAACGCTGATACAAGTGTTGTCAAGTGTCTGTTATAAATAGAATCTTAACTATGATGGGAGAGACAAACACCTGCAAAGCCACTTGTGCAATGCAAGTTGCACGTTGAGCGTGGAGCAAGTCTCATGTGCGACGACATGTAAGGTTAGCCCGGGACGCTTCATCCCACCATATCGCAAGATTCAAAGTACACAAAAAGCAAGCAACAACAAAAGCATCCACGCCCACAAAACCATTGTGTTCTACTCGTGCAATAGATCTACGCATAGACACGGCTCTGATACCACTGTTGGGTTCATTGCATGTAAAACAAAAAAATTCTATCGCAAGAACACACAAAAGCCAAGATCTAATCTATGAGATCGGTGCAACGAGTTTGTAGAGAACTAACCCTCATAGATCCAAAGCATTTAACAAGATCATGATCTCTTGGTTGATGTAGTCGATCACTTGCTGATCTCAAGATCACGTAGACGATCCTTCCGGCGCCACATTCCGGCAGTGCTTCCGCAATCGATCACACGTACGATATTCGATGAATACCTTCCTCTCCCTTGTTCCAGCAGGCAGCGGAGGTAGTAGATCTCCTCGGAATTCTAACATCACGACGGTGTGGTGGTGATGGTGGAGGAGGAGAGATTTCTGCAGGGTTTCGCCTAAACCGGATAAGGACGATGGACGAGAGAGAGGGGTGTGACGGTTAGGGTTTAGGTGCCAGGGGGAAAGGTGCTAAGGGGGGCACCCCACTCCTCCTTATATGGGTGGAGGGTCGGCGGCCAATGGCCTCCCAAACCTAGCCGAGCTGCCCCCCAACTCGGCTAGCAAGGGGAGAGTCCCTCCCCAACTCGGTTAGGAAGAGGAGAGTTGTAAACTGGCCTTTCAAGTTTTCCCTTTCCTTCCCAAACTAGGATTTGAGTTTTCAAACTAGGATTTGACCTTTCAAACTGAGGTTTGACCCCATCCTTCTAGTGCTTGGCCGAGTTTCCCTTGGGCTTGGTGCGGCCAGCCCCTAGGGCATGCCACATCCCAAGTGCCCCTTCCTGGGGTGGTGGACATTCCAGAACATTCTAGAAGCTTCCGATCAAAGCACCTAAAACATTTCCGAACCCCGGAAATTGAATTTCCTTATATGAATCTCATTCTTCGGACAATTCGGATCTCCTCATGATGTCCTGGATCCAATCCAAGACTCCAAACAACATTTGGTCTCCAACTCATATTCCATATCTACTTTAAACAACATCGAATCCTTAAGTGTGTCTCCCTATGGTTCATGCACTATGCAGACATGATCGAGACACCTCTCCGATGAATAACCAATAGAGGGTTATGGAAATCCATATGGCTCCCACATATTTCTATGATGGCTTCATGATTGAATGAACCATTTACATACGATAATGATTCCCTTTGTCACGTGAAACTTTACTTATCCAAGGTTTGATCGTTGGTATCTCTATACCTAGTTCAACCTCGTTACCGATAAGTACTCTTTAATCATACTGTGATGTGACATCCCTTGTGACCTTTTCACGTGCTTGCAAGCCAATTGGATGACACTCCACCGAGAGGGCCTAGAAAATATCTATCCGTCATATGGACGGACAAATCCCACTCTTGATCCATGTGCTTCAATCCATACTTTCAGAATACTTAATGCCACCTTTATAACCATCCAGTTACGAAGTGGTATTTGATGTCATCAAAATATCCATACGATGATGGTGATTAACATGATCTCATGGTCGAAGGATTAGGTTACTATGTATTTGAAAGCTTATAGCAAACAAACTTTAAATGACTTGATCTTATTCTATGCTAACTATAGGAGTGTGTCCATCACATCATTCTCATAATTATATGATCGTGTTATTAATAACATCTATTGTCTATGGTTAGGAAACCATGATCATCTATTAATCAACAAGCTAGTTTAACAAGAGGCTTACTAGGGACTCTTTTATGTTTACAAAACACAGAAGTATTAATGTTTCCGGTTAATACAACTGTAACATTGGATGCAAATATTCATCATAAACACAAAGGTATAATAATAACAACTTTTATTATTGCCTCAAGGGCATATCTCCAACAAATATGACCCATGTTCTTAGTTGTGAAGAACAAAAATTCTAGAATGATTCCTGAGCTAACCACTGAATGAGAGTTAAGTTTAGCGCAAAGGAAGCATGGTCAGAATCAAAATTGCAAGGGTTGAACTTCGATTGAAACTATAAAGATTTAGAAGTATAAAGGATACTTCGAAATTAGCAAGTATAATTTTGATCTAGAGAAAGTTTGACTTTTGACTAAGTGTGTTTATAGTTATACATGAAATCTTCAAAATCCTGTAGATAGAAATATTTTCATTGTATATACTAGAAAACAGAAGTCTCACTTTAGTCACCAAAATTGCTAAAGGTACATTATATGATAATGGGGATTAATGTCAAATAGGTGACATTAATGATTTGCAAAATAGGACCTTATGAATCTGATATAACAAATTTAGGACAAGTAATTCCTCCATGAGCAGCATGATCAACAAAACACATATGAGATATGGTTTATGATTAGAAGCAATGCAACTAGATTATTTGGACTGTAGTGCAAGTGGGAGACTGAAGGAAATGTGCCCTAGAGGCAAATAATAAAGGAGTTTATTATACACATTCCATTAGTTCATAATATTTTATGTCATGCTACAATTATATAAATAAGGAAATATTGATATAGGTGTGATATATAAACAAACACAGGTCCCTAGTAACCTATATTCAACTAGTTCATTGGTCAAGGAATGGTCAAAGGTTTCCTGACCATGAACGTTCTTCGGCACCTAATTGACAATGGGGATATCTCATTGGAGAATGGGATAATGGACAATGTTCCACATATGGTTGTTGCAACACAATCATATCACAAAGTTCACAGATGGAATTGCCAGAAACATAGTGACTTGTTCCTTAGATTGTGAGACCATATCAAATCACAATTTCCTGAGATTACTTTGATGACACTAAACATCACTCAGTGAAATGGTGGTCATAAAGGTGTTGTTGGGTATGCGGAGGAAATAGGTTAAAGATACTGTGTCAAGAGTAGGATTTGTACATCTGTGTGATGGAAGATACTCTAGGTCCACTCGGATAAGTTATATCAAATATGTTGCGCAACATGTCATTGGATCACGGGATATCACTTATCGGTACGAGTTTAAAGTAAAATTGTCGGTAAAGAGATTAAACCCGGCATGGAGATGTCGATGATGAAATATCGGACAATGTAAGTATCACAGAGACAAAAGGAACATAACACATAATGTTTTAGGTTCGAAATGATGGAGAATCGTGAGTGCATAGGGGTCATCATGGGCATCCCGGTATCGCTGATGATCATTGATAGAGATCATGTCTATGACATTTCCGAACTATAGGGACACACGCTTAAGGGATTTACGATGCTTTAGATCTTCCTGTAAGAGGGAATCCTGAGAGAGATAGGAAGAGAGAGAAACCAGAAGTGTTCTGGGGAGATCCGAAGTTGTTCGGAGAGAGAAAGGAATAAGGAAAAGGACAAAAAGGAGTTTCAGATAAATAGAAATTGGAATATGTATTTATTATATGTTAATTGTGAATTAATATATTCTAAATAATATTTAAATTAAGATTTATAAAGAAACTTTCTTATTAGGTCAAATCTGTAGAGATAATGGATCTAGGAAGAAAAAAACAATAGAAAAACAGCAAGAGAAACAACAATCAGCTCATGGGCTATTTTTTAAAACAGCCCAACAAAATAAATGGCCTAGGCGCAGCCCATGGGCGGCACTTTGCTGCGCGCCGCATGATACGCCCAATTTGCATCACCATTCTATATCATAATTTACCTCTATTCATTGATATTTGTCTTATTATGAGGTATTACTTATGGCTTTTCATCTATTTATGCATGTTGGATGATTCCTAGAGGATGGACTGTCGGAGTATGGATTCTGATGGAAAAGAAGGTGTTTCGGTGCAATTTCGCGAAGATCAGAAAAATACCAGAATAATATCGAAACATATTATTTTACCAGAAGACGAAGAAAGCTAGAAGGAGGAGCGAAGAGGGGCCACAGGAGGCCCACACCCCCTAGGCGCGGGCCCACCGGACAACGCGCCTAGGGAAGGTGTGGCCCACCTGCCCGGCCTCCGACTCCACCCCTTCTCCTATATCTTCCCTACAGAACCCTAAGCCTCGAGGAGCGACCAAAGATAGATTTCCGCCGCCTCTGGGGGGGCGGAAAACATCAAGAGCGAAAGATCTCTCCGGCAGACAGATTTCTGCCGGGGGAATTCCTTCGCGGAGAGGGGAGACCGTCGCCATCAACACCATCATCAAGCTAGGCTTCATCTGGATCATCATCATCATCATCCACACCAGCACCATCATCACCACTCCGTCTCGCTGTAACAATTGTGTTGGATATTACTTTAGTTCTTAGGGGAAACTTTCCCGGTGTTGATTACTATTGTAGTTGATGCTTGTGAGTGGAACCATTGGATTATTGTTTATGTTCAGATTTTTATCCATTATCATATCATCTTTGATCTTGATCCATATGATGTCTCGTGAGTAGTTCGTTTAGTTCTTGAGGACATGGGAGAAGTCATGTTGTTAGTACTGAATCTGTGATGAGTTATTATTCAATGGTTTAGTATTTAAGTTGTGGTGCTATTTTTCTAGTGGTGTCATGTGAATGTCGACTACATGACACTTCACCATTTATGGGCCTAGGGGGATGCATTGTGTAATTGGATACTAATTGTGGGGTTGCATGAGTGACAGAAACCTGAACCCCTGTTAGGACACCTTTGCACAAGGGAGCATATGATCTCAGAGTTTAAGGCTGTGGTTAGATTTATATCTTAATTAATTTCCTATAGTTACGGATGTTTGTAGGGGGTTTAATGATAAGTATGTATTAGTCCAAGTAAGGTCGGTATGTTCGCACAGGTTCACCCACACAACACTTACAACACCAGAGAAGAGTACTCAGTATTTGAAGCGAAAGCACTTGACAGAATTCCCATGTCTCCTCGAGAACGTTTGGTCCTTATAAGTATTTCCACCGGCTTGTTCTTTGCTAAGAAAGGATTGATCCACTTGCTCTGTTTGTTTGTTTGTTTGTTACCTTTGTTACTTTCTCTTTGTTTTGTTGCCTTGTCAGAAAATCACTAAAAATCCGTTTGCTAACTATTCACAGGGATTTCCTGCTCCATACCACTGTTCAGCACCTTCTGCTCCTCGTTGGGATCGACACTCCTATTTATCGAAAGTACTACGATACACCCCCTATACTTGTGAGTCCTCACCGCGCGTGGAGATGCTGGCAGGCCAAGCCACGATGGCCCACCCGGGCTGCTACAGCTGCCGCTGGCAGCTTGGCGGGCCGAGAGCGCGAGCAGGGCCCAGGCGGGGTTCTTCCAGCGGGGAGGTAGGTCGCGGGACCTGGTGGGCCGTAGGCTGATGGCCGACCCACCCGGGGTGGGCTGCTGGCAGTCGCCAGTGCTGGCCGGGGCGCTGGCCGGCCCACCTGGGGTTTGCCTGGCCGCCGCCTGTGCTGATTGGGCTGTGGCCATTTGGCCCATCCGGCTGTAGATTTTTTCTGCCCCTTTTTCTATTTACCTTTAGTCTCACATAGGGCACCTAAGAGGGAGGGCAACCCTCCCTTAGCCTATATGAGTGGGATTAAACATATAATAATCTGAGATATTCCCTTTGGTTGGAATACCTCCCTCTCTCTCTCTCTCTAAACTTGCCTCTGCTAGTGCGCGGTCCCAAGTCTAGACTGTGTAGGCAAGATGTTCTCTTCTGCGGCAAGCCATTGCGCTGACGGGGTTCCAGCCAGGAGGTCTACTTCCGTAACCTTGGCGGGATCCGAGGCCGAGAGTTGTCGTCTTGCACCGTATGCCTGTGGTAACTTGGTGGGGCTATTGAAGCTTCCGGGCCATTGTGCGAAGACCAGGACAAGGGTGACTTTCGAGGAGCTCCGTGACCTTGAGGTCGGACGGGTATGACTACATCATCCATGCTTCTGCATGAGCGTAACACTCTCTCGGTATTTAAGGGTATGTTACTGCTGTCTCTTTTCGTTACTACATTACTAATAGTTCCGCTTAGCATAATTTTTTTTATTTTCTGCACCGAATGCCAACATAATACACAAGGGAGTATATAGGAACATAGTAAAACACTCGTAACTTTTTTACGTGTACGCGGCAAAATCATCTGTTTATATAGCACACAAGGATAAATATACAAATAATTTATGCTGATGGTAAAGCTCTTATTTAGCATTATTCCTTTCGTGTCTCGGTCAATGGCCATGTAACAAGTAAGTAAGCAACAATGTTGCATACCCTTTGATCAAAGAGATGTTATATGTGTGCACATTCAAGAACCAAAAATCATG
This sequence comes from Avena atlantica, assembly GCA_910589765.1. Classification (NCBI taxonomy): domain Eukaryota; kingdom Viridiplantae; phylum Streptophyta; class Magnoliopsida; order Poales; family Poaceae; genus Avena; species Avena atlantica. Next base: position 290,874,355 of record OU342738.1, read on the forward strand.
ATTTTGGGAGAAGTTGGATGTGAAACCCATCGGGGAATTGTAGTCCAGGGGAAAGCACCATGGTTCCTCCCTTTATCGCCTTCCACCTACACAAGAGACAAGTTTAAATTTTATAAATTATGAGCCTATGTACGATATTCCTGAAAAACTACGGTGTGCACAATCCTACATTGCATTCATGTGTGTTTTCGGTCTTAATTTTGCATTGTTGTTCTATCATATTTCGACATTTTACTATTGAGCACATGCAAATATTAGGTCTAGAGAGTCAAGATCATAGCTTCGCTACATTCCCATGTATTTCCTACAATCAGATGTTTTTTTAGGATTTACTACACGTTTTATTACCTTTTCATTTCTTGCATACTTTTCTTTGTTGCAAAAAAACAAATAAACAAGATCAAGGTCTTGGTTTTTAATCTTAAAACATGCTAATTTTAGTCATGTCTTGCAACATATAATGGAGAACAAAAGTTGCATGCCATATCCCATTTTTTGTAGGCATTACAAATCTTTGATGCACCGTCTTACTTGGCCATATTAAGAGTGGCATGGAAGCTAGAAAGATGTTAGGTCACAAACACAAGAATAGGATCGGATAATTTTACATCGTAGTGGTGTCTTTCGTATGCCAAAGGAAATCTAGAAGCGAAGAAGCACACAACACTCCTCGGTGTTGCTATTGTAACTATTTACTACTATCTCAAATACAAAAAAGGAACTTCACCTGTATTTAGTAACTAAGCAATGAAGGAAGATAGCTATTTGCATCTTAGCAAAGTCGGCACCAACACATAATCGGAGCCCCCCTCCAAAGGCCATGAATTCCTTGGAGGCACCACCAGCCGGTTCAATAGTATCCTGCAAATATAGGTAGTAATAGTTAGGTTTTAGAGACACATTTTGTACTACAACTAGTATTTATACCCTTGCATATGAGAATCTAGATTCATTATCCTTTTTTTCTCTGGTACATAAACTGTAAGGGGAAAAGAAATAAAGATGTTAGCTACACTTCGGTTCTCGTATATTTTTCTTGCCGTTACACGGTTCGGTACTCCTCCATGCGTAATATTTGTATTTAATGAGTAAAGTTCACTTAGCCTTTTTTTAAAATTTTATCCTTTGATTCTCACTATTGAGCTAATCCCCGTTCTCCCCCGGTCATAATTGAAACTTTGAATAACTTTGTGGATGTACCCTAATAATAATATAGAATTGCATTCATATGTGATAATATCATGTATTTTGAAGTTTTTATATGGCCCGACCTTCCTTTATTTTTATAAAATCTCTGCATTTGGCATTTCCCTATAAAGTTGACTAACCTTCCACCTCCATGGGTTGAATGCATTGGGATCCTTGTAAATTGTAGGATTCAGATGCACGCTAGATGGACTTATCATGATCTTTGATCCTCTTGGGATAGTGTAACCTACATAAATAACAATCATATATTAACACAAGTTTAGACATAGTTAGTTAACTCGCTATATATAGAGCTGTAATTGTATCAATGTATATGGGTCTACTTTGTTCACATAATCATAAAATTGTAGGATTTTTAGAATCACAAGAATATGATAGGAATGCATGTGTGCACCAAAATAGTATAAAACACATGAAATTTTTAAACTTGCAATTTTGTTTTAGTGGAACACGAAAATCACTTTACATTCTAATAAACATGGTAAAATTAAAGTTAAAGTGCACGAAGAAACTACAATTAGGATTTACGAAATTGTTTTGCCCCTAAAGATCTCGATCTCGTACGTTCCACATAGGAATTCTAAAAAGTGATCTAACTGACTCTAAAATTTATGTTTATGTTTGGAAATTAAGATTCAAGGAAATGTATATATAGTTCCTCTATTTTTTTTTATTTGGTCCATTCCTTTGAACCAAAGTACCAAACTGACTATAGTTTCCCACCATTTTTTCCTATGAACTAAATACGCCTATATCTATGTGAGTAGTTACTCCTACATGTCTTGTTTTTCTTACATGTTTTTTACCTTTTATGTCAACATCCGCTGTGGCTTTTCTAAACATGACAGGAGCAATGTTGCCCAACCTTAGTGCTTCATGTATAACCTACAATGTAATATTTAAGTTAGCACACATGATTCATGAACCAATTTAGAAGTGTGTGTGGTTGTGGTGAAGAAAGATATATACATGAGATGTAAATTTCATGGACTTGTATTCCTCCCATGTTATTTCAGAATCGGGATCAGTCCTTCTTTTTCGGATGTTCTCATGCTCCTCCTACAACCATCAAAGCGACCGATTCACTCATATGGTCAACACAATATATGCAATCTACCCAACTACATAGAGACATTTTTGTGTATTCTTCTATATTTAGCATAAGATTGAGGTAAATACTGGGAATCACACAGAACTTACATCAACCCAATCAGGACTAGTTTTTTGCTCTCGCTTACCGTGAGTTCTTGCAAGGCCTTGGGATTGTCAGTTAGGAACCTGAGTGCGACAGTTATCCCAGATGACGTGGTCTCAAAGCCGGCAAAGAGCAATGCGAAGAGCAAATCCAAGGCAAATTTCTCGTTCATTAAATGTTTCTCCTCCTTCAAATCGTCAATTAGGAGATCAAGAAAGTCACCGCTCTTCTGATGTGGTGCTTTCTTCCTCTCATCAAGCAATTTCCTCAAAATCTTCATGACATTCTTTCGCCCCTGGTAATAAAGGAATAATTATGTCAAATCTGACTAATCACATTACCGTTTATATACATCTCGACCTAGTCTACCCATATTTACCTTTCTTAATGGTAAAATACAAATTCTATTGAGATCTCAAGGTGAAAGTTATAATTTCAATGGTTAATTCCATGTTCACTTTATGATTTATTATAAATTTTTATTTTCACCTAGCTATCTATGATTGTTGATTTATGTCTTCTATTAACATATTTTCAGTCGTTCAAGACCTGAATCCTAACTGTTCCCTCCACTACTTATAATTATTTCCTTCAAAATATATGTATTTATATAGTTCTTAATTACCTGCATACATTTGTAGAAAGCCGAGCCAGGAATGTAGAGTGGAAACGCTAGCAGTCCCTGAAGGAATGCGTCGAATTGCATCCACAACTTCCCCTCCGAGCTTGAGGACTCATCATAGTTGATTAACCTCTTTGCTGTGACGCTGAATATCATCTACGATAAGACAAAGCTACACTTAATTAATGACTACTCGTAGGATCTTGTGTGCTACAACATGTATGCTATACTGCTGAAAATTTTACATACACTTGAGGTTGCTTGTTTGAGTTCGATGCTGTGCTGATTGAGCCAGGAGATCAGACTGGCCTGGGTAGTTCGCTGGACATCGTGGAGTAGTACCAACCTGAGATTTTCAGGGCCAAAGAGCCTGAGGACCAGACTCCTCATGTGCTTGTGGAAGGACCCGAGCGTAGCGACGATGCAGTCAGCTCCCATGATCCTCATCAACGATTCCGGGTACCAGATCTGGAACAACTTCTCCTCTTGTTGGAACACTAGGTTGTTCAGCTCTATATCCATGGACACTATTAGGTCTTCGCCGATTAAATTTGTCCTGAAGATCGGGCCATACCTGAAATATTAATGCTCTTAGTGAATTTAGGAAAACATCGTGCTAGGGCCTAGGGCAACAATTTTTGTGATCCTTAGGGTTTCTTTTGTGCACTGGAGAAGCTAATTAACACACTTGGTCAAATAAGTAGGTTGTGTTTGGTTCAGTTGCTATTCCTTAGTAGGATAGTGGCAGCTAGTTTTTATTAGTTAGCTACCCCATGTATGGAGATTATCGATCGTTCAGAATGATAATTCCTTAGGAAATTCTTGTGTGCGTGTCCTCTTCTTGCAAATACAAAAATAAACGTGCAACTAAATTTGGCGAACCCATTGATTCTTTTCTAGAGACCATTACTGTAGTTGATGAGTTGCATGATTATGACAAGTCGGAGTTAACTAGAGGGCCGAGGACGACGCACAGGACCAATAATACCCATTATAGTTACAGTACCTCTCTTGACGTCGCTTCAAGAAGGGGACGAGCTCGAGCGACGGGCTGGCGGTGAAGAACTCGAGCGACTCGCCGATGAGGGGGAGCCCCCTCGACCCCGGCGGCAGCCTCGGGTCACTGCGTGAGACCCAACATCGTCTCGTTATCAGTACCAAGCAGGCCGCTACGGCCATGGCAGCAAGCCAAGGCATGGCAGACGCTGCAGCCAGCAGTAGGACTACGGTACTACTCCACATCCTAGCAACTCACTTCACAGCACGTCCGTGTTTCTCTAGCTGCTACGAGCGAGGCAAACGAATGGTGTGGATATCTCTCTCACTGCGTTTGTTTGGTCCGTTATATAGAAAGAACCCCCGCGCGCGGGGAGCGCACGTTGTGCACACGGCCGGCCGGAGCTACATTGTAAGGGGTCCACGACATCATATCACATGGCCTACATCAGAAAAGTGAGGAGCAAAATACCACCCGCGCGCCTACCACCAATATAGTGTTCTTCACTTCTACTATAGTTCTTTCATGTTTCTCATGTGCGGATGCTGCAGCAGCGGAAATCTCTTCCATGTCGACGAATGGTGAAACTTACCTACGGCGCGCGGCGAAAGATGTTAAAAGCATCTTTAGCATATGCTGCAAATCCGATGCGGTCCTTCCAACCACGACCCCTTTACTACGAGTTGATAGTAAAAATTTACCGTTTTGTATGTCGATTTCCCAATTCATACCAATTGCCTTCAAAATCGTATAAAACTACCACATTGTAGCTAGGTGTTGCGATCAGTTAGTGGATTACTTGCATATTTCTAGTGCATCTACAAATATGAAAAAATAAATAAAATGGCACACATTTGTTATTATGACTACTTGCATAATCAAAATATCCGAGAGGAACGGATATGATTCATGCATTATAAATATAAGAAATGGATTCCTTGGATTTTTTAATAAATTTAGACATATTATTTATATTATTTGGAGTTATATAGTTAAAGTTATGAATTTCCAAAGCTTTTGTATAATTAATAAAATATTTTTTATGTTTTTGCATATTTTAATTATTTAAAAGAATAAATAAAGTTTATATTTAAGTATTCAAACAATTATGAGCACTTTTCGTATTTAAACTTTTTCCATTTGAATTCGTATTCAAAAGTTATGAAGGTTTTAATAGTGTTAGGGACTTCTGCGCAATTTTCTGTTAAAACTTGAGGACCTGCGTGCAAACGGCAGACGGCACGCCGTCTCGCGCTGCCTTGTCAGCCTGACAGGTGGGCCCATCCATCTTAAACCGTGTCAATTCTTGTTTAGACAGCGATCAATCCTTTTTGCGACAACCAAGATCCAATGTGATAGTTTTATATGCTATTAACATACAAAGTAATAATTTTATGCTATTAACTCCTTTACTACTCATAGATAAACTATACATACAACATCACCATAAACAGTAACGGTACTATAAAATAATACATGATCCATCAACCGTACGGCGAACAGTGCAAGGTACAGTACCATCATCCATCAAACCCGATGTTTTTTTTTCGTTTTCTGGTTCCTCTCTTTAGACTGTTCGGCTACCTTTATTTTTCAAACAAGAAGTTATCTGGATGATGTATTTTTCCGTTCTTTCTTATTAACTAGTACTCCGACGATAATTTTTGACACACCTTTCTGGCCATAACTTTTAGAAGGTACTCCCTCTCTTTAAAAATATAAGATGTTTAGGTTTATAAAATAAATATATATAGACACCTTCTAGTGTGTAGATTAAAATGAATCTACACACTAAAAGATTTTTAGATATATTAGCTTTATAAATTTAAAATATCTTATATTTTTAAACAGAGGGATGAGTTAGGCTACCTGCACCACGTCATTTTTTTTTGAAACAAATGTACCACGTCATTTTTTAAGATTGCTTTTTTTGTCCAATTCAGTCTCCGCCACGGGCCCTATGCTACTGTGTTATGTTATTTTTTTTCTTTTTTGGTTTTCTGGTAATTCTTTGTAGGCTCTTTGATTATAATTTTTGGCCTAACTTTTCGGCTAACAGTAAATGGCCATGCACGAACAGCACAGTGAACAGTAATGGTACTAAACACATGGTCCGCCATGCACAGTATAATGACATGCACTACTAATGGCTTTTGTTTCTTTTCCCCCTCTCTTTAGACTTTGTGATGCAACTTTTTGGCTAATTTTTTCAAACGTGGTTAACTACGTCTATTTCTCAAAACAAGAAATTATCTAGATGGTATTTTTTATATTCTACTCGGCGATAATTTTTGACACACCTTTCTATCCATAATTTTAGTAGGTAGTTAACCTACGTATACACGACATTATTTTTTAGATTGCTTTAAGGTCCAATTCAGGCCCCGCCATGCTGTCCCATGCAGCAGTGTTATTTTTTTTCCTTTTTTTTGGTTTTTTTATTCCTCCTTGTAGGCTCTTTGATGATAATTTTGGCGCAACTTTTCTCAGACAGGAAGTTACCTAGACGATATTCTTTACGTTCTTTCTTTTTAACTACTCTTTCTGCACACACCTTTTAGGCCATAATTTTCAGAAGTTAGTTAGCCTACGTGTACGACAATATTTTTAAATTTCCCGTCATTTCTTAATTGTGTATATTTTCTTTGACAGTAATTCTCTTATACAACTTCCAAAAATCATGTCGATGTCGAACCTAGCCATGTACACAACTGAGCTAATGCCGAGGGTGCGGGTGTTGCTGCGCAAAGTTGCCTAGTATTTGTACAGGGAAACGTCATCTGTATTGTTTTCAAGATTTTAATTTTCATTTTGCGTTAGGGTAATTCGGCTAATGTTTGAGAGTAATTTTACAAATATTTTGCAAACAGTAAAAAGTATTCAGACGTTAGAATCTTTTTTTTTTGACCCAAAATCTATATATAGTTTACACGTAGTTGAAAGTATTAATTAGTTCTTGACATTGAAATTGAATTACCCGATCGAGTAGCTAGCTAGAGGTTTCATCATCTAGAGATGCATGTTAAGATAGAATTAGTTAGTTCATTATTTAAACTACTAGTAAGTGTGCACATGGCAACACCTCTTATAAATTTATAATATGAATATGTCTTTTAAATCCTACTCATTTCTCTATGGAGTCAGAATACAGTCGTGTGACCCAACCCCAACGATGAAAGCATGTCCATGATCCAAATGAATAACATCCGTTAAAAACGCGATGCACAAAAATGATTTAATATATTCGACCGTCACCTTGTTTTCCTGAAGTAGACGCGTGTGAACACCTGGTCAAAACCTTACACAAAGGTCCCCAACAAAGAGTTTACAAACTCACACCAAACTCTCTCTCACACACAAAATCAGATAAACCGGCCCCATACTCCACTTTGCCTACCCACCATCCCAGTGATGTCCCGGTCCACCTCCATGTATCCTAGCTGCTGGCGACAAGGTTTGGCTCCACCTCATCTTCCTCTTCACTGCCCTAGAGAGTTCTCGGTCCCCTCCACTGTCCCACACCACTCCGACGACATTCTGCGCACCCTCAACTGCCTCAGAATCACTCGGGTGGGGTTTGTCGCCTACCTCACCCGCCTCCCCATCACTCCGGCATGGTCATGTGTCCCCTGGAATTTCTCCCTGTCCGCTCCCTACTCGCTTGTTCCCTAGTTCCCTCTTTCCATTTAGTCAAGTTCCACATGCATCCCCACTACCCGGCACCAGGACCCCCACGCCCCTCCTCTTGTCTGCTCACCCTCGTTGATTCCAGTCACAGAAGAGCCCGGGGAGGGGCTCGAGCTCAGAATGCTTGCAAGCGACCCAGCGCTGGGCACCGAAGAAGGAGTAGGCGTAGACCTCTTCTCCATCAGATTCGCGACCGCAACCACCATGCGTTCCAGGGATCCACCGGCGCTGGCCTCCTCCCATTGTACAAACATATGAACCAGAGCAATCTCCTAGGGACGTCGACGAGGACGCTCTCTCTCTAATCCCTAATCTTACAAGTATGAATCTCTCACACACACAGTACAAGTGGGGAATTAAGGTAGAGTTGATGATCAAGATGCTAGGGATCTTTGAAGGATGAGGTGTAGTTCTTCTCCTTCTTCATATCTGATCTCCTCTCTTCTGGGACGGTGTGTTGCGGCTGTGTTCTTGTATTGATATAGCAGAGGTGATGGAGGGTCATGCAGGCGGACCATATGGGCGGCCTCCGACCATACTGCAGGGCGTTAAGGGCTCGGCGAGGATGGAAATGTCTTCAATTGGAGATTTGTTCATTGAGGTGTGATTAGCCCATAAATGCTCTCGGATCTTCCAAAAGTGTCCATCTCCAGAAATTCATTACAAAAGAACAATGTTTCACTAACTTGCAATATTAGCTTTAGTTGAAAGATCAAAATCAACGAAACCCGGTGAAAACCAATGGAAATCCTCGATACAAAGTGTCTATATTTGGAGCTATCAGCAGGCGACAACATGGGGGAGCCAGGGGCGGTGTACACATGTCATGTGGGGAGAAAGGCGATGTACTAGCTGGAGGAAGTGAGGAAGAGAGATCTAGGAGTGGGGTGTGTGTGGCGCAACACAACCTTGTGCGACGAAATCGAGGGGTAAAAACGGGAGCTCTCCAAATTTCAGAACTCAACAAAATTTGACTAGGGATCGCTTAAACATCTTATATTAAGACACATACGGAGTATATAGCAACATAGTAGAACACTCATCACTTTTTACGTGTAGGAGACGAAATCATATATTTATATATCACACAAGGATAAATATACAAATAATTTATGCTCACAGTAAAGCTCTTATTTAGCAATATCCCCTGCGTGTCTCAGTCAATGGCCATATAACAAGTAATTAAGCAACATTGTCACATACCCTTTTGATCACAAAGATATTGTATGTATGCACGTTCAAGAACCACAAATCAAGCTTTTGGGAGAAGTTGGATGTGAAACCCATCGGGGAATTGTAGTCCAGGGGAAAGCACCATAGTTCCTCCCTTAATCGCCTTCCACCTGCAGTAGAGACAAGTTTAAATTGTATATACAATATGAGCCTATGTACGATGTTCCTGAAAAATATGTTCTACACAATCCTACTTTGCATTCAGGTGATTTTTCAGTCTTAATTTTTCATTGTTGTTCTATCATATTTCAACATTTTACTGTTGAGCACCTGTAATACATTACGTCTAGTGAGTCCGGATCATAGTTTTACTACATTCCCATGTTTTTCCTACAATAAGATGTTGTTTAGGATTTACTACACATTTCATTATCTTTTCATTTCTTGCATACCTTTCTTTGTTGCAAAAAAATAAAATTAATGAGATCAAGTCCTTGTTTTTTAATTTTAAAATAGGATAATTTTAGTCATGTCTTCCAACCTATAATGGAGCACTAAAGTTGCACACCATATCTCATTTTTTGTAGACATTGCAAATCTTTGATGCATCGGCTTACTTGGCCACATTTAACTGTGACATGGCAGCTAGAAAGACGTTATGCCAAAGGAAATCTAGAAGAAAACAAGCACGCAAGACCCCTTAGTGTTGCAACTGTAATTATTTACTACTATCTCAAATAATAAAAAGGAACTTCACCTGTATTTAGTAACTAAGAAATGAAGGAAGATAGCTATTTGCATCTTAGCAAAGTCAGCACCAACACATAATCGCAACCCCCCTCCAAAGGCCATGAATTCCTTGGAGGCACCACCAGCTGGTTCAACAGTATCCTATAAATAAAGGTTGTAGTAACTAGGTTTTAGAAAGACATGGTTTTGTAATGCAACTAATATTTATCCGTTTCATATAAGAATCTAGATACATTATCCCTTTTTTGTTCTCTAATACATAAAATGTAAGGGGAAAAGAATTGAGGATGTTAGCTAGACTTCGGTTCTCGTATATTTTTCTTGGGCTACACTGTCCAGTACTCCTCCATACGTAATATTTGTCTTTAATGAGAAAAATCCACTTAGCCTTCAATATTATTTATATATTTTAGCCTTTCATTCTCACTATTGAGCTAATCCCCATTCTCCCGTAGTCATAATAGAAACTTTGAACAACTTTTTGGATGAACCCTAGTAACAATATAGAATTTCATTCATATGGGATAATGTCATGTATTTTTAAGTTTGTATATGGGTCGACCATCCTTTATTTGTTAAAATCTATGCATTTGGCATTTCCCAATGAATTTGACGAACCTTCCACCTCCATGGATTGAATGCATTGGGATCCTTGTAAATTGTAGGATCCAGATGCACGCTAGAAGGACTTATCATGATCTTTGATCCTTTTGGGATAGTGTAACCTACATGAACAACAATCATATATTAACATAAGTTAAGACATAGTTAGTTAACTTGCTATATTAACATAGTCAGTTAACCTTCTATATATAGAGTTATAATTGTATCAATGTACATGGGACTATTTTGTTCACAGAAACCTAAAACTGTATGATTTTAGAATCACAAGAATATGATAGGAATCCAGGTGTGCACCAAAATAGTAGGAAACACATGAATTTTTAGAACTTGTAATTTTGGTTTAGTGAAACATGAAAAACACATAGAGTTTAATAAACATGGTAAAATAAAAGTTAATCTACACGAAGAAACTCTAATTAGGATTTAGGAATCTGGGTCTCATACTTTCCACATGGGAATTCTAAAAATTGGTCTCTATGGACTCTAAAATTTATGTTTCTGTTTGGAAATTAAGATTCAAGGAAATGTATATATAGTTCCTCTATTTTTTTATTTGCTCTATTCCTCTGAACCAAACTGACTATAGTTTCCCTGCATTTTCCTATGAACCAAATAGGCCTACATCTATATGAGTAGTTACTCCTACATGTCTTGTTTTTCTTACATAGTTTTACGTACCTTTTATGTCAACATCTGTTGTGGCTTTTCTAAACATGACGGGAGCAATGTTTCCTAGCCTTAGTGCTTCATGTATAACCTACAATGTAATAGTTAAGTGCGCATTCCCGATTAAAAGAGATGTAAATGAGATGTAAATTTAGAAGTGTGTGTGGTTGCGGTGAAGCAAGATATGTACATGAGATGTAAATTTCATGGACTTGTATTTCTCCCATGTTATTTCAGAATCGGGATCAGTCCTTCTGTTTCGGATGTTCTCATGCTCCTCCTACAACCATCAAAGAGACTGATTCAATCATATGGTCAACAAAATATATGAAATCAACCCAACTACATAGAGCAATTTTTCGGATGTTAGGTAAATACTGGGAATCACACAGAAGTTACATCAACCCAATCAGGACTAGCCTTTTCTCTTGCTTACCGTGAGTTCTTGCAAGGCCTTGGGATTGTCAGTTAGGAACCTGAGTGCGACAGTGATCCCAGATGACGTGGTCTCAAAGCCGGCAAAGAGCAACACAAAGAGCAAATCCAAGGCAAAATTCTCATTCATTAAATGCTTCTCCTCCTTCGAATCATCAATTAGAAGATCGAGAAAGTCCTCGCTCTTCTGATGTGGTGATTTCTTCCTCTCATCGAGCAATTTCCTTAAAATCTTCATCACATTCTTCCGCCCCTGACAATAAAGGAATAATTATGTCAAATGTGACCAATCACGTGACCATTTATATACATCTCAACCTAGTCTAACCATATTCAGTTTTCTTAATGGTAAAAAACAATTTTTGTTCAGATTTCAAGGTGAAAGTTATAATTCCAACGGTTAACTCCAAGTTCACTTTATGATTGATTATAATTTTTGATTTTCACTTAGCTATCTATGCATGTTGATTTATGTCCTCTATTAACATCTTTTCGGTTGTTCGAGACCTAGACCCTAACTGTTCCCTCTGCTACTTATAATACTTTTCTTCAAAATATATGTATCTATATAGTTCTTAATTACCTGCATACATTTGTAGAAAGCTGATCCAGGAATGTAGAGTGGAAACGCTAGCAATCCCTGAAGGAATGCGTCGAATTGCATCCACAACTTTTCCTTTGAGCTTGAGGACTCATCATAGTTGATCAACCTCTTTGCTGTGACGCTGAATATCATCTACGATAATACAATGCTACATATTATTAATGACTACTCGTAGGAGCTTGAGTGCCACAACATGCATGCTATACTGAGCTGACAATTCGACATACACTTGAGGTTGCTTGTTTGAGATCGATGCTGTGCTGATTGAGCCAGGAGAGCAGACTGGCATGGGTAGTTCGCTGGACATCGTGGAGTAGGACCAGCCTGAGATTCTCAGGGCCAAAGAGCCTGAGGACTAGACTCCTCATGTGCTTGTGGAAGGACCCGAGCGTAGCAACGATGCAGTTAGCTCCCATGATCCTCATCAATGATTCTGGGTACCAGATCTGGAACAACTTCTCCTCTTGTTGGAACACTAGGTTGTTTAGCTCTGTATCCATGGACACGATTAGGTCTTCGCCGATTAAATTTGTCCTAAAGATCGGGCCATACCTGAAATATTAATGCTCTTAGTCAATTGAGGAAAACATCATGCTAGGGAAAAACATTGTGATCCTTAGGGTTTCTTTTGAGCTCTCGAGAAGCTAACACGTCTGGTCAAATAATTAGGTTGTGTTTGGTTCACTTGTTTTTCCTTAGTAGGATAGTGTCAGCTAGGTTTTTAGTTAGTTACGACATGTATGGTTCAAGAGATGAAAGGGGTGCATTATTCCTTAAAAACTTGGTTGAGCCGATCCACCAAAAAAAACTGTTGGACAAGGGCAAACGGCCTGGTCTCTTTCCCGCTAGGCTCACTACGTGAAATGTTTTTTCTTTCAAACCGACCGAAACCTTTTTCCATTTAAGTTTTGTCCAGCTTGAGACTGCGCAGCCGCGGAGGACAGCGCGAGCGCCGGGGCCGGAGGGCTCACGAGCTCAGGCATGAGGGCTCAAGCCTGTGGTGGATGAATAGCATGCAGGGCTTGAGAGCGTGCATCCATGGAGGATCGGGGTGCAAGGCGGAAGCTTGAGGATTGTCACTTATTTGCACCTACTTGACAGGTCGTACACGATTGTTGATTACATTACTTGTTCTAGGTTTAAATCTTAACAGTTATAATCAAGATTGACGGGTCAAATAATTTTAGTATATGTAAATTAACGTGGTATTTCGAAAATTGGGGCTTAAGCGTTAGTCCAAAAGAGAAAAACTATTGAAGTTAGCCAACATTTCAAGAGATAGTCGAAATCAAGAAGAACTCTTTTATAGGTAATGTTTTTCCAAGACATATTGGACATGGACCCCGCCTAGTACGATGCAAGATGTAACATGTTGGTGCTGTGAATTTGGATTTTTTTTTGTTATTACCGTGTCAATCTTTGATTGTCACTTGTTTGCACCTACATGACAAGTTGTACATGATTATCGATTACGTTATTTATTCTAGATTTAAATCTTAACTATTATAATTAAGATGGATGGATCAAATAATTTTAGTATATGTGAATCAACGTGGTCTAAAAAACACCCCTATATTAGGGCTTAAGCGTTAGTCCAAAAGAGACAAACTAGTATTAAAGTGGGCCTACATTTCAAGAGGTAGTACAGATCAAGGAGTCTTTTAGGCTGGTTCTAGTGAAAGTATCATAGCTAAGTATTATGCATACCATGTTGGTAAAAATCTGATATGGCACAATAATTAATAAAGAAAGAGATGGTTAAAGTATTATAGCTAGATACCGTATCATAGCACGTAAAACTAGAAAATCCTCATACAAATAAATCTTATACACAATTTTATATTAAGATTCTATAAATCATTAAATATAGTACTAGTATGATACTATGCATTATAAAAATAATATTATACACTAGTATCATATGGATGATACTAGTAGTATGGTATTACCACTATGACCAGCCTTAGACAAGATGTTTGTTCGAGACGTATGGGACATGGACTCTGACACGTTACATATTGAAGCTCTAATACAGATAAGGAGTCTTTTAGAGAAGATGTTTCTCCAAGAGGTAGCACCAACACGCTTACATATTAAAGATCTAGTACGATTCAATATGTAATGTGTTGGTACTGGGTACCTGAATATTTTTGGTACGTGTTAATCTTTGACGGTCACATATTTGCACCTACATGAAAGGTCTTACATGATTATCGATTAAGTTACTTGTTCTAGGTTAAAGTCTTAACCATTAAAATTAAGATGGACAAATCAAATAATTTTAATATATATGAATCAACATGGTGTCTCGAAAACGCCTATATATTTGCTTTTAGTATATAAATTATATTTTGCACCTACATGACATGTCAGTACATGATTATCGATTACAGTGCTTGTTCTAGTCTTAAATCTTAACCGTTATAATTAAGATGGACAGATCAAATACTTTGAAACACCCCTATATCGGGGCTTAATCCTTTGTCCAAAAGAGAAAAACTATTAAAGTGGGATTACATTTCAAGAGGTAATCTAGATCAAGGACTCTTTTAGAGAAGATGTTTCTCCAAGACGTATGAGACTTGGACTCTGACACGGATATCTCTAGTACGATGCAAGATGTAACGTGTTGTTGATGGGTACATGAATATTTTTGTTACGTGTCAATCTTTGATGGTCACTTTTTTGCACCTGCGTGATAGGTCTTACATGATTATCGATTACGTTACTTGTTCTAGGTTTAAATCTTAATCGTTATAATTAAGATGGACGGATCAAATAATTTTAATATATGTGGATCTAAGTGGTGTCTTGAAAACACACTTATTTTGCTTTTAGTATAAAACTAGCAGAGTGGCCCTCGCAATTGTGAGGGCATAGTAGTATTGTGTTGAAATTGTTTCTGAAATAAATTTGAAGGTTTGTGGTTATTTCAATTTTGGGTCAGAGAATTATACTCCAATTCTAAGCTCAATGTACTATTGCTTGTGTGAAAACATATTTTTTCACCTTTAATTTGTTGGTGAATCATGTTTATGACATTCCTAGAATAGCAAATCAGGGTGATTTTGTTCTTTAAATACCACATCTCTAGTTGCAAGGTGAAAACTCTAGGTCTAACCTAGGTGGGTGTTCGGGGGCATCCTTTATTCAACAGTTTAAACATATCATGAGACAATATAATTATTGATCTACATTCTTTAAAATGGTAATGTAGTTTTTCATTACATATAAATTATAGTTGTATTTTTGTATCAACTTAATTTTTCTTTTTTGTTATAATCTTGCAAGATTCATGAATAGTTTCTAAATATCTCAGGTGATTAACAATTATTTGGTAGTGTTAATTGTTTAAAGAGTGCATTGAGGGAGGAACCTACGGTGCTTTTTTGTTATTGAAAGAGAATTAAAGCATCCGTGAAGACTTAAACCCGGTTAGTACATCCATTTTCTTAATATAAAGTGACATTACCTCACTTCTTGCTAGTGTTAAATTCATCAATCGAAGATTTAGATATTATGTACATGCCTTGACTTGTATATAGATGGAACAATGATCGGATTTAACCTTGACACTGAACCTGACCAATTGATCTTTTGTAGTCGCGAGGTGCCAAATTACTTTATATGTACATAAATTGAGATATCTACAAACTACTTAAAAAATACTTTATATGTATGTAATCTTAGATTTTAAACTGGATTCAAAAGAAGTTGCATGGTTGCAACTTCCATGTGTTAGAGAAGTGTGTATGCCCCCATAATAATATAGGTGTTATAGTATGACATGAAGCTTTAATAACATCAAAAGATATCTTTCTATGTGAATGTAGGATTAGACAATACTTTATAATTTATGATTTAAAGCTCACCACCATGTTTGGCTACATTTTTCTTTTACAAAAAACTTCAAATGGTAATTTGAAGATAAGCATGTCCCACTCCTCGAGCGGTCGACACAAACATAGAGTTCTACTGATTTAGACTCCGGGTGAGAGCTCACTAAGGCGGTAAAATAAAACCAACTATGTTCATATTTTTTCTTATTTTTGTAAACTGCATCGCTAGATTTTCAAAAACATATCCTAGGCTTGTACTATTTTTATTGTCACCTATTACGTGTACATGTTCTACATGTTACTACAATCCTAACATGCACGTAATAGCAACTAAACCCCATATATTATGTTAAATCAGCCGATGTCAACAATGATGTCAGCGCATGCATTACGGCCCTCGCCCGTGACGTGTTTCCCCTGGTTTTCTTCTAGTACGGGTTGCAATACGTTTTTTTAATGCAAGGGCTGCAACACATTAGTATATTACTATGTACTCATTCTCTTTCAAAATATAAGATGTTTTAGGGTTGTGAAGCAAATGTATCTAGACTATTTTTAGTATGTAGGTTCACTCAGATTTAGAGTATCCAAACTAAAATAAGTTTATATACATTTTCTTCGCAAATCTAAAACATCTTATATTTTAAAATGGAGAGAGTATATGTATATCTCCAATCTTCTCTAGTATGTATATTTTTTCTATTATATGCTAGGCTTAAATCTGAACAACTAATCTATCTATGTACGTGTCGGGTATAGGACATAGGACATGAATTGGACTACATATTTGTATGCACGTAACTTTTTGATCTTTTAATCTCATCCGCTAATTATATATCTAATTGTTTAAAAAAAATAATGATGTGGATCAATCTGTTGCCTTAAAAAAAACTATTATTTTGCTTACTTTTTTGTATATAATATAACAGATAATAGATTTAGACGATTTTTTTTTAAATAATACATTTTTTTAATATTTTCTAGATCTATTACACGTTTTTAACATTTTACAAAAATAGTATTTTGTCGGCCTGAAGGAGGCCGATTGGGCCAGTCGGCCTGGAGCAAATCGACTGAGCGTCAGCGCGTGAGACAGCTAGGGCCCGTGTTGGCCAATCGGCCTGGAGCAGGCCAACTGCCCAATCGGCCTGGGCCAAACCGACTGCCCCTACTCTGCATGCATGTGTTGGCCATGCATGTTTGAGCCAGTCGGCCTGCCCCAGGCCGATTGGGGCAGTCGGCCTCCCCCAGGCCGATTGGCCGACGCAGTCCAGCGGCCCCACGCGCCGACGCCCAGTCGGCTTGCTCCAGGCCGATTGGCCCAATCGGTCTCCTCCGGACCGACAAAGTACTATTTTTGTAAAATCCAAAAAACGTGTAATAGATCTGAAAAATATTAAAAAAAAGTGTATTATTTAAAAAAAATCGTCTAGATTTAGTGGATTCTTAGAAAGGTGCCGTGTCACAAAGCTAAGTGTACATGATGAATTTTTCACCTCCCGCACACTCTTGCTGTCCCTCGCTATTTTTTTAATGATACATCTTTTTTATTCAATTTTACAAGTAATACATGAAACGAGGAATTTGCAAATCTAATGGTCGTCTTTTTTTTAAAGACAACCGGAGCTGGTCTTCTTTTCAAAAGACGACAGGCCCTTATTTAATTAAAAAGACGACCAGAAGCTTGTCTTTATTCTAGAAGACGACCAGCGCCGTGAGTGAAAGCTCCTTATTAACAACTGGAACGTACAATACCTCCTACTAAGAAAGATTATCTTCGGGAACGTACAATACCTCCTACTAAGGAGTACAAGGAGTAGTAGCTAAGTTACGCGATTTTTTTTTAAATAATACGAATTAATTAATTAATTTGAGTTCTATTATATTTTTTTGTAATTTATAGATCTAGCACTTTGTCGGCCTGGGGCAAGCCGACTGGGCCAATCGGCCTGGAGCAAGCCGACTGGACGTCGGCGCGTGGGGCCGCTGGGCTGCGTCGGCCAATCGGCCTAGGGCAGGCCGACTGGCTCAAGCATGCATGGCCAACACATGCATGCAGAGTAGGGGCAGTCGGCCTCGGCAGTCGGCCTGCTCCAGGCCGATTGGCCAACATGGACCCCAACTGTCTCACGCGCCGACGCTCAGTCGGTTTGCTCCAGGCCGACTGGCCAATCGGCCTTCTCCAGGCCGACAAAGTACTATTTTTGTAAAATGTTTAAAACGTGTAATAGATCTAGAAAATATTAAAAAAATATATTATTTAAAAAAAATTCGCCTACCTCCTTCTTTTTCTTTATTAATTATCATGCCATTGTCATTAATTTGCTTAGTTGGCATGTACATGCATTTACTGCTACTAGCTAAATTACTTTCATTATAATTAGCCTTACTATAGTTGAGTTACATCGTTATGACAAGTCGGACTTAACTGGACCACCGAGGATGACGGACGGGGACTAATAATGTCCATTAGTTACCTCTCTTGACGTCGCTTCAAGAAGGGGATGAGCTCGAGCGACGGGCTTGCGGTGAAGAACTCGAGCGATTCGCCGATGATGGGGAGCCCCCTCGACCCTGGCGGCAGCCTCGGGTCGCTGCGTGGGATCCAGTATCGTCTCGTCATCAGTACCAAGCAGGCCGCTACGGCCATGGCAGCAACAGCAAGCCAAGGCATGGCCTCCGCCGAAGCCAGTAGGACTACGGTACTAACCCACATCGGTTTTCAGCTAACTGCACTGCACTGCACGTCCGTGTTGCTCTCGATCGCTGCTAGGAGGCACACAAATGGTGTGGATATCTCTCTTTCTCTCGCTACTGTTCCTAGCTGTGTTTTGGGGGTCCATTATATAGACCGCGCAAGGGGTCCACGCCATCATATCACTTGCCTACGTCGAAAAATAAGGAGCAAAATACGACCCGCGCGCCTACCACTAGCATAGTGTTCTTCACTCTTCTTCCTCCGGTTCTAATGTACGGATGCTATAGCTGCGCGGAGAAACCTCTTCCATGGCGGCGCGCGGAGGCTGCCCATCTCCACGGATACGGCAAAACTGACCTGCAGCGCGCTGCGCGCAACGGACCGTACACCATTACTACCCGGCCGTAGATAGATAATACTCACTACAGGAAAGGAAATCGTATGTTGCGCCGACGGCCTTTTTATCAGTCATCAGCGCAGCTTGACGGGCTCGACAACAGCCGGGCTGCACGGCCGTCGTTCATTGTTGCCGTCGGTATAGGACATTAGGCCGACGGCAGCCGTTGGCATAAACGAGACCGTTGGCTTAGCCTACTAGGCTAATGGCAGAGCGACGGTGTCAAGTCTACACCGACGGCAAACTCGTAGGCGTAGTTTTCACACCTAGATAAAGACGTCGGCGTAGCTATTTTTCCTTTTTGCCATGTTAATCTTAGAAAAATCATAACTAAATCATTTAAATTCATAAAAGTGCATATAATATATCAACATTTGTAGAAAAAACAGATCTATCTATATAAACTCAACTATTAAATATTTTTCTTCAAAAATGTATATATAATACTTTCGTATAACATATTTTTTTATTTTCCGAGTATAAAAAACGGGATGTTTTGTGAATCAACCACCAAATGAAAGTTTCAAAATAATAGTACCTCATTTTTTAAAAATAGTAGACCATCTTGAATGGCCAATTTCCCAACCTGGGTATCTCACACCTTTCCATCCACTCCTCGTGAAAAAGACAAATTCCTGCCAGATCGGTAGAAAATGAGTTAGATTTGAACTACAGGTACATGATATGATGCTCATGTTTTTTTGAAAAAAAAATCATTTTTAGGTTCACAATATGCTATTTTATCAGAGATCCAATGCAAGTTTAGTAAGGCTCATTCCCGAGCTAAAAATATTTATGCCCGCCATTAGAAAGTTTGACGATAGTTTAAAACGGGCATAAAAATTTTAAAAACGATCAAAACAATGCAAAATCTCCACGTGATGTCATATTATGTGACATAGTTGCATGGAAAAATACCAAACTTGGTATATTGATTGTGTCTTAAAAAAACCTTCACAAAATGACCTATCTTAATCGAGGATTTCTGGATTTCAGGTCAAATGACAAGTGTTATTGCTAGAATCGCGGTATAGTTTGCGATATTGTGCCCATGTTGTGCACGCATGTGTATCATGAGATGGTGAACAATGTTGCAAGAGGAATTTTTCCTTTTCATCGCACCAAAAAGCCATTTTTTATTTTTCGAGTGCAAAAAAAGAGTGTTTTGTAAAGCAACCGCCAAATGAAAGTTTCAAAATGATAATATCCCATTTTTCCCAAATACTAGACCATCTTGAATGGACAATTTCTCAATCTGGGTATCTCAAACCTTTCCGTCCACCTCTCGTGAAAAAGACAAATTCCTGTCGAATCGATAGGAAATGAGTTAGATTTGAACTACAGGTACATGATATGATGCTCACGATTTTTTGGAAAAATCATTTTTAGGATCACAATATGCTATTTCATCAGAGATCCAATACAAGTTTAGTGAGTGATGCGGCTCAGATTACTGTAGAGCTTCGTTGGAAAATCCCAAGAGGAAGATATGATGAGCACATAAGTAAGCCTTCCCTCAGTAATAAAACCAAGGTTATCGAACCAGTAGGAGGAAGGAAACGACTCCAAGGTGTTGCTAACAACTTGGAACCTACACAACACAAACTCAAGACTTTGCCTCAACGAATAGTAAGGTTGTCAATCTCACCGGTTTGCTGAAAACAGAGGATTAAACGTATGGTGTGGAAGGTAATGATTGATTGCAGAAAATAAATAGTAACAGTGGATGATGTATCAATGGTAAAGATTGGACCGGGGTCCACAGTTCACTAGAGGTGTTCTCTTTAAGGTAAATAACATAACATGCTGGGTAAACCTATTACAGCGGGGCAATTGACAGGACTGAGTAAGGCATAACAATGCAATACTAGACATTCATGATCTTATGAGATTTGATTGGGCATTGAAACAATATACATAGACCTCCATCCAACTGCATATATGACTAGTAATCCACCTTCAGGTTATCATCCGATCCTCCTCCAGTATTAAGTTGTAAGCAACAGATAACTATTTTAAGCAATGTGTGTAAAGTAAACAATACAATTGTTCCATGAACAAAAGATTATTGTTTTCTTCCTAGTAGTCACTTCTCCAGATTCAATAGAGACATGAACTCACTATCGAGCATAAATACTCCCTCTTGGAGTCACTAGCATCTACTTGGCCAAGATAGCTACTAGAAACGAAGAGCATGCAAGATCTCAAACAACACAGACAAGATAGAATCAATAATCAAGAAGACATAATAGAATCAATAATCAATCTAACATAGTAATCACAATATCCATCGGATCCTCGCAAACATAACATGTATGATTACAAATAGATGATCTTGATCATGAACGGATCTCATAAGATCTAAACATGATAGCACAAAGGAGGAGAAACAACCATCTAGCTACTGTATGGACCCATAGTCCAAGGTGGAACTAGTCACGCATCATACCAGAGGTTGACATGGTGATGAAGAAGGCCTC
This sequence comes from Avena atlantica, assembly GCA_910589765.1. NCBI lineage: Eukaryota > Viridiplantae > Streptophyta > Magnoliopsida > Poales > Poaceae > Avena > Avena atlantica. The sequence continues at coordinate 290,895,731 of OU342738.1, forward strand.
CGGGATGATCTCTCCCCTCCGGCAGGGTGCCGGGAAGAGCTTCAGACCCCCCCGCGCGATCTAGGGACGATGGTGGCGACAGCTACAGACTGTTTCGTGGAGATCTGATTGGGTCCCTAGGGTTTTGGCATCGGGGGGGTTTATAAAGGCGAAGAGGCGAGGCAGGAGGACGGCCTGGGGGTTTATAATGTTTGACGATAGTTTAAAACAGGCATAAAAATTTTAAAAATATCGAAACAATGCAAAACCTTCACGTGGTGTCATATTATGTGACATAGTTGCATGGAAAAATACCAAACTTGGTATATTTATTGCGTCTCAAAAAACCTTCACAAAATGACCTATCTCAATCGAGTTTTTTTTTTGATTTTAGGTCAAATAACCAATGTTATTGCTAGAATCGTGGTATAGTTTGGAATAATATACTCATATTGTGCACGCATGTGTATCATGGGGTGTTTTATGAAGAAACCACCAAATGATAGTTTAAAAATGACAATACCCCATTTTTCAAAAATATTACACCATCTTTAATGGACAATTTACGAACCTCCGCCCCTCGTGAAAAAGACCAATTCCTGCCAAATCGGTAGAAAATGAGTTAGAATTGAACTACAGGACATGATATGATGCTCATGATTTTTTGAAAAAAATATTTTTAGGTTTACTATATGCTATTTTATCAGAGATCCAATGTGGAAGGAATGAAGAAGTTAAGCGTGCTGGGTTAGAGTAGTGTTAGAATGAGTGACCGATTGAAAAGTTTGACTACTTGTGCAATTTGACTTGAGACTAAGTGTACTTAGAATTAAAAATGTCCACGTGAGATTAATAAGTTAAACAATTCAAAAATGCTAAAAAAATTTGGAAAAAATAAAATAAAATTGGAAAAATCTAGGCCGACGGCAAAGCCGTCGGTTTAGCCAAACGGCTGTTAGTCATCTAGGTGGGACCCATACGGTCTACACCAACGGCAAAGCCGTCGGCATAGCTATATATACCAACGGCTTTTCTACGTCGACGGGAAGAGTGACTACGCTTATGGGGTTGTACGCCGACGGCAGTCGTCAGCGCAGCCTACGCCGACGGGATTTTGGGGCTACGCCGACAGGACCCAGCCATCAGCGTATCCGTCTTCTCCTGTGGCGACTCCTTCGGTTTAGAAATAACTAACTTGGGTTTTTAAATTTACGTGTATTTATATACTAAAACATGTCTAAATACGTGTGAATCTAAACAAATTAAAGTCATTTATTCTTAGACAAACGGAGTAGATAAGATTAAGATATCTATAGAATTCCCAAAGATTATCTTTGAGCATACATATCGTGAGGCAGACTGTGTTGCTCACAAGCTAGCACGTTTAGCTTGGGAAGTCATCTGAGCATGTGTGGCTCGATTACCCTCCCGCAGTCCCTCCAGAGTCTAATCGATCAATACTTCTTTGATGTAACCTTGATTATAAGTAAAAGTTCTGCCGCTTAAAAACAAAATTAAGATATCAACTAAGGCGCGTGAAGTTCGCGGCTCTCAGCGCTCTAGCGTGTCAGGAACTGTGTATCCGTGATTTTCTATCAATTGGTGCGCGACACATCAGCATAAATGAAGATAAACAGTAAGTGTCATGTATGAACAGCACCATAAACATTGACGATACTATAAAACAGATCCGACAACAGTACCACATATCGACATCATTTTTTAAGATTTCTTCTCTCCAATTCAGTCCCTGCGTCCCATGCTACAGTATTAATCCCTTCATCCTAAAATTTAAGCCGTCTCAGCTTTAGTCAAAAGTCAATATTTTCTACGTTTGATCAAGATTAGACACAAAAGTATAAATATTTATAATGTTGAATCAATATTAATAGATTTATCATAAACTATATTTTCTTAATGTGTTCATTCAATATTGTAGATGTAGATATTTTTTCCTAAATATTTGGTCAAACTTAATAAGATTTGATTTTGAGCAATTGCATCTTATATTTTGGGATGGAGGGAGTATTATTATTATTTTCTTTTTTGGTTTTCTGGTTCCTCTTTGTAGGCTCTTCAATGATAATTTTTTACACAACTTTTCTGCTCAAATTGACCGATCATAGTTAAATACGTCTACCTCTCAAACAAGAGTTACCTAGACATCATTTTACGTTCTTTTTCTTTAACTACTCGGTGATAATTTTTTCACATACCTTTTCGGATATAATTTTCAGAAGTTAGTTAGCCTATGTGTATAACAGTATTTTTTAGTTTGTCGCCGGTTCTCAATTGTGAATATTTTCTTTGATGATAATTTCTCTGATATAACTTCCGAATATCATGTCGATGTCCAACCTAAGAGCATCTCTAGCAGATACCGCATCCCGCGGTACTACAAACCATGCATGAGATGTACCACAAACCGTTTTTTCTGGCCAGAAAACTGTGGCGTTGGAACAGATACCGCATACGCGTACCGCAAAACAGAATTACTCGTATGCGATATCTGTTCCACATCGCCCTTTTTTGGCCCGCAAAACAAAACCATCTATTAATCTCAAATATATATTTGAATATCAAATTAAGCAACACATGTTGATTTTATTCATCAAACGATCAATGTTATAGAATTAAAAATCAACAATATTCCATAGTTTATAACAACATTTTAAAAATGAAGAATTCAAGAGCACAAATGAATAAGAGTTTTGTATGGAAAACAAAAGGATACAAAAAAAAACTCAACGGAAACTCCTGACCTACCAATGACCGACGGTGGGCAATAAGATCTTAACAAAGATTGGAACGTTGAGTTCTGTTTTTAATCTGTCGGTAGGTGATGGCCTGCAAGTGCAGAGGTTTATCAGAGAATGTTTTTTCGAAAGCAAGAAGCTTCGGCAAGTGCTTTTTAGGCAGCGTTTCTGTCACACCCAATGTGTCAGAAGTCTTGAGTGAATTGACTACAATTATTTATGGTGGAGGGTTGTGAGTAAAAGATAGAAAAAACTTGCGTAGAAAATAAATAAGAAGTAAATTGTATAAAAATAAAAAGTAGAAATGAGTGTGGAATTTCTACAGATGAGAAATTAGGCACGGAAAGGAACAGTCCCTCAAGAGTCTAATCGATCTATACTTCTTTCCTCTTTCTGATGTAACCTTGATTATAAGTAAAAGTTTTGCCGCTCAATAAAAGATTAAGATATCATATCAACAATGGCACGTGAAGTTCGTGGCCTCTCAGCGCTCCAGCGCGTCGGGTACTGTGCATCCGTGATTTTCTGTCAATTAGTGTGCGACACATCAGCACAAATGAAGACAAACAGTAAGTGTCATGTATGAACAGCATCATAAATATTAACATACTATAAAACAGATCCGTCAACAGTACCAGTGTTGACATCATTTTTAAAGGTTGCTTCTGTCCGATTCAGCCCCCACCACGTGTCCCATTCTACATGGGTATTATTATTATTTTCTTTTTTGATTTTATGGTTCCTCTTTGTAGGCTTTTTGATGATAATATTTGGTGCAACTTTTCGGCTCAAATTGACCGATCGTAGTACGTCTACCTCTCAAACAAGAAGTATACGTTCTTTTTCTTTAACTATTCGGCGATTATTTTTCACACACCTGGCTGTAATTTTCAGAAATTAGTTAGCCGGCATGAACAACCGTATTTTTAGTTTTATGGCCAGTTCTCAATTGTGAATATTTTCTTTGACGGTAATTTCTATGATATAACTTCTGAAAAACATGTCGATGTCGAACCTAATCATGTACACAACTGAACTAATGTCGAGGACGCTTTGTGTTGCCGTGCCTTGGCTAGTATGTGTAGTACAGGGAACGTCATCGGTATTATTTTCTAGATTTCAATTTACATTATTCATCAGGGTATTTCGACTGATATTTGACCTTAATCTTATAAATAGTTTGCAAATAGTAAAACATATTCAAACATTAGAATCTTTATATAGTTTACGAGTTGTTGAAAGTATAGTTTACGAGTTGTAGAAAGTATTAATTTGTTCTTGACATTGAAACTGAAATAAAAATATTGACCAATTAATACGAGTCCAGATCAAGTAGCTAGCTAGGTTTCATCATCTAGACATGCATGTTATAAAGAATTAGTTAGTTCATTATCTAAACCACTAGTAAGCGTGTACGGGCAAACACGTCTTATGAATTAATAATACTTTCTTCATTTAGAAATAAGTGATTTCAATTTCTCTAGATTTGTTATCTAGACGTGTGTACATATTCGAACTTCACGTATTTCTGCACGGAGGTATGAATATCTCGCTGAGTTTTTTGGTATGTTATATAGAATCCCCATGCGCGGGGACCGCACGTGAATCAGAGTTAGATAGTAAGAGCATCTTCATCGGGTCGACCCAACCCGTTTGAGCGTGTCCACACTCGTCCGCTCGGATGCGCGGGATGTGCGATACCCAGCGGCACGATCCATCCGGACGGACGCGTCATGCTCGACCCATCCGTACACGAAATCTGGACAACGGTTGCATCAGCCTGGACACGCGCGAACAGAAGGCTGATGACCCACAAGTATAGAGAATCGTTACGGTCTTCGTGGGTAGTATTACCCAATTTATTAATTCGACACAAGGGGAGCCAAAAAATACTTGCAAGCCTTAACAACTGCGTTGTCAATTCAGCTGCACCTGCAAATAATTCTTGCTCACGGAAGTTTATCGGTAGCAATAGTTTGGTAGTAGCAACAGCAACAGTGAAACAGTAGAAAAAGTAACAGTAACAGTAAACAGTGGGATTCAAGTGCGGTAGACATAGGGATGGATGGACGGGCGTTGCATGGACGAGTCTAAACATGTAACTTCAAGATCTAGGGCATTGCAGATAAATAATACAAGCATCCAAGTACTAAACAATCCTAGACATGTGCTCGCAATGAGAACTTGCACAACATCTTCTGTCTAGTCAGCCCATGACAGCGGGCCTCTAGGGAACTACTGGCAATTAAGGTGCTCCTTTTAATAGAGCACATGAGCAAAGCATTAACACTCCGTGAACACATGTGATCCTCACACCACAGCCATCCCCTCCGGTTGCCCAATTATTGTCACTTTGGGGCCTTTGGATCCGGACACTGATATGTCTACACAACCTGCAGATAAGACCACAAACAATACTATCATAATGATTTAATAATAAGTTTAGATCTGAGATCATGGCACTCGGGCCTAGTGACAAACATTAAGCACAACAAGTTGCAACAAAGTCAAATAGCACTAATAGAGATACTAGGCACTATGCCCTAACAATCTTATTCGATTACATGGTAGAACTCATCCAATCCCTACCATCCCTAAGCCTACAGCGGGGGATTACTCACTCATGGATGAGGGAAACATCGGTGGTTGATGGAGATGCGTTGGTGATGATCCTCTCCAAATTCTCCGTCCCGGCAGGGTGCCAAAACGGAGTTTTTGGATCCGAATCTTTATTTCTGGTGGTAGCGGCGGAGCGGAACTCTTTCTAGAAAACTATTGAACCCCCCTCGATTTTTAGGTCAAGAGGCAACTTATAGGCGCAGATGGAGGCCGAGGGGGTGCCTGGGGTGGCTACACCCTCCTAGGCACGGGTAGGGCCCACCCGCGCCTGGCAGGGCTGTGCCCCCTTCTCCATCTCGTCTTCTGGCTCCGTGAATCTTCGGGTGAAATACAATTTTTGGCATATTTTCCGGGATTTTTCCTGATAATTTATTTTCTGCACAAAAACTAGACACCAAGATAATTCTGCTGAAAACAATGTCAGTCCGTGTTAATTGTATCCAAATCACACAAGTTTAGAGTAGAAACAATAGCAAAAGTATTCGGGAAAGTAGATACGTTTTGGACGTATCAAAGGCGTGTCGTGCCCACTAGTGCTGTTGGCCCACCCGTCAGCCACCGCCGCGTTGATTCAAACGCGCACAGCGATACGTATTCAGACGCAACTGCGGTAGTGATTCAGCGGCGCTGACGGAAGGCTGACCAGTGGTAGCATGCGCGATCAATGACGACGAGACGACGCAATGACTGAGTGGACGCCACACTCTCCACCGCCCCTTGCTGGCACCGCGCGACACCTGTTGAATAAAATAGCAATTTACCAATCGAATTACCCATAATAAACGCTAGATATAACATGATTAGAATAATAGAAAATATACTAATCATGCGAAATAGAGAATACATATTAAGGCAGATAACCAAACAGACTGCAAGGCGTAGAACTTGAGACGCGATCAGAACACGGTTGAGAAGGAAAATATACATGGCAACAGCAGCAGAGGAACCGCTGGCGTTCACGTTGGCACCGTCGTTAGCCATGTCGTCAAAGAAGAGGGTGCTGATGTCGGGAAAGAAGTTCTCGTTGGGGAAGACGTCGGCGCAATCGCTATCCGTGAGGGAGTCCGTGATGAAGCCAGTAGTCGCACCAATAGCGCTTCCCAAAAACCTTATCGCCCTTCTCCCGTACAGGACTCGAAGCAGCGGTGTCTCGGAGGCCTATTGTCCCGGATCGCGGTGCACGCCGCAATACGGGATGGGGAAGACTAGGTAGTGCAGTGCTCTGAAACTGGAGGCGCAAAGGATATGTGGCAGTTTTTCTGAGAGGAGGCGCAACCTCTCTCTTATAGGCACAGAGGGGAAGGCAGACAGGCTGCGCAGGAGACGAAATGAATGGATGGAAGTTGAAATCAATAGGCGGCAGTCCACCAGATAGCCTGTCTCCCAATTCTAATTCACGGGATCTCCGATCACATAGAGTGGTTTACCACTATGGAAAGCTCAAATTGTGGGTCTCATACCCATCTCCTTCAATGCATTTTCTATCACATTGCGTGATAGACCCTTTGTGAAGGGATCTGCCAAGTTTTTAGATGTTTGGATATAATCCAATGCAATAACTTCGGAGTTTCTCATTTTCCTGATAGATTTCAGTCTCCTCTTCACATGTCTTGATGACTTCATATTATCCTTAGAACTATTTACCTTGAAAATCACAGTTTGATTATCGCAGTTCATAAGGATTGCGGGTATTGGTTTTTCAACCACAGGTAAGTTCATCAAGAGTTCATGAAACCACTCTACTTCAACAGTGGCTACGTCTAATGCTGTGAGTTCTGCTTCCATAGTTGACCTCGTTAAGATGGTCTGCTTCCAAGACTTCCAAGAAATAGCGCCACCAACAAGTGTGAATACATATCCACTCGTGGCCTTTATCTTGTCAGCATCAGATATCCAATTTGAATCACTATAACCCTATAGTACCCTCGGATACCTGGTATAGTGAATGACATAGCTCGCAGTGCCTTTCAGATAGCGCATAACTCTCTCAAGAGCATGCCAGTGATCATCTCACTACTAGGAAAACGGCTATAGGTAATTAGCACATCCGTGGCTCACATGGTTGAAGTGCCCCACGGCTAAAACAGGCGTGGCTCACCTGTGGGCAGTGCCCTACTAGTAACTAGAACAACCGTGGCGCACATGACCATAGTGCGCCACAGATATGTGTGGGCCAGGGTCCTGTTGGCCGCACGCCAAACATCCGTAGCGCACATAGGGTAGGTGCGCTACGGTTGTTAGTGTCAACCGTGGCGCACATGGAGGGGGTGCGCTACGCCTAAGCGCATGCCCCTCTCTGTCCCTCACGGCCAGACACATCCGTGGCGCACTATGGCATGTGCGCCACGGATGTATAAACTTAGTAGTAGGGCACCTTGCCCTAGTGCCCTACGCCTAACTATCCTGCACCAACTCCACACCCCCCCTGTGGATCGCCTTTTTAGGCTTTGCAAAAAATAAAAGAAAATGATAAACACTTCAAAAAATTAAATCCTTCATATTTAGGTAGGTAATGTGGTATAGCTTCTAGTAAAATTAACAAACATGAGTTTCGACTTTATTTGCAAAAAAAGTCATGCCACGGTAAAAAGGCCGTAACTTTTGCATACGATATCGAAAAAAATCGTATAATATACCAAAATGAGCAGAACGAGATTTCGCATCCGCTAGCCAATGACCTCCGGTCATTTAGCGATTTTTTAGATTTTCAAAATTCGAAAAGAGTAAAAAGTTACGGTCAAAAGACCGTCTTTTCCTGTAGAAAAAAAATAGAGGGCGACTTACCCGTAGCGCACCACCACCTAGTGCGCGAAGGATAAGCTTGGGCGGGATTCAAATTTCGAATCCCCACCCCGCCCACCTTCCCTCCCCTTCTCTCCTTTTCCTTTTCCTCCATTCTCATTTCCTTCTTCTTCTCCTCCTTCTCCTTCTCTTTCTCTTTCTCCTTCTCCTCCTCTTCATCCTCCTTGCAGTGAAGATGGTGATGGCGGCGGCCTCCTCCTTGCAGTTCCGACGACGAGACGGCGGGATCCTTCTTCTCCTCCTCTTCCTCCTCCTCCTTGTAGTCCCGACGACGACGAGGCCTCCTCTTCTTCTTCTCCTCCTCCTCTTCTTCTCCTTCTCCTCCTCTTCTTCTCCTCCTCTTCCTCCTCTTCCTCCTCTTCTTCTTCTTCTAATCCTCCTCCTCTTCTTCTCCTTCTCCTCCTCCTCTTCTTCTCCTCCTCTTCCTCCTCTTCCTCCTCTTCTTCTCCTCCTCTTCCTCCTATTCTCCTCCTCCTCCTTGCAGTTCCGACGACGACGACGAGGTGACGACGAGGAGGCGACGACGGCGACCTGCACCGACGCGCGATGGCACTGACGACGAGATCCAGATCTGCTGCTTTTCTTTTGAATTTTGAAATTTATATCCGTGGCGCACAACACCTAGTGCGCCACGGTTATCATTTCATACGCATGGCGCACCTAGACTACTTTCCGTGGCGCACTGGCTTGTGCGCCACGCCTATCTCGACACAACCGTGGCGCACCAAGTAGTGCGCCACGGCTAGGAGATAGCCGTAGCGCGAGGCCCGTGGCGCACTGCTAGTGCGCCACAGATGGCCTTTTCAGGTGCGCCACTAAAGGCCGTTCTCCTAGTAGTGTCTCCTGGTTTTGAAACAAATCGACTGAGTTCAAAGGCGATGTCAGGCCTCGTCGCACTAGCTAAATATATAAGCAAGCCAATAATTTGAGATTATCTTAGTTGGTCTCTAGCATTTCCTCGATTATTTCGAAGCAACACACTAGGATCATATGGTGTAGGAGAAAACTTGAAGTCGCTATACCCGAAACGACTTAAGACCTTTTCCACATAGTGGGACTGAAGCAATGTAATCCCACCGTCATCATCTCTCAATAGCTTGATGTTAAGGATGACATCAGCTACTCCCAGATCCTTCATCTCATAGGAACGAGATAAGAAATCTTTGACCTCCTTAATTGCATTAAGGTTGGTTTCGAAAATCAGTATGTCATCAACATACAAACAAAGGATGACTCCCTCACCCCCACCATGGCGATGGTACACACATTTATCAGCTTCATTTACAACAAAGCCTGCAGCAGTTAAAGTTCTTTCAAACTTCTCATGGCACTGCTTAGGGGCTTATTTTAGGCCATATAAAGACTTCAATAACTTGCACACCTTTCCTTCTTGACCATTTACCACAAATCCATCTGGCTGATCCATGTAAATTTCCTCATCCAACTCTCCATTAAGGAAAGTTGTCTTAACGTCCATTTGATGAATGAGAAGACCATGAGAGGAAGCCAATGAGAGTAATACTCGAATGGTGGTCAATCTGGAAACAGGTGAGTAAGTGTCAAAGAAGTCTTCACCTTCTTTTTGAGTATAGCCCTTGGCCACAAGTCGTGCCTTGTACTTCTCAATACTACCATCAGGTCTAAGATTTTTCTTAAACATCCACTTGCATCCTATAGGTTTGCACCCATCAGGGCGATCACTGATCTCCCATGTTCCATTAGCTAAGATGGAATTCATCTCACTATGGACGGCTTCCTTCCAGTAGTTAGCATCAGGAGATGCACATGCTTCCGAAATGGAAGTGGGAGTGTCATCCACAAGGTACACAATGAAATCATCACCAAAGGACTTTGCAGTCCTTTGTCTCTTGCTCCTTTTAGGAATTTCATTATCATCCTCCTTAGAACTTTCGTAGTGTTCAATTGGAATGGTAGGTTCAGAAAATGTAGCAAATTCCTGATTAGATGAACTAGGTATCTCCGGATTTGATGAGTTAGGTTTATCCTTCATAGGAAAGATATCCTCAAAGAAAATCGCATCAGTAGACTCCATGATTGTACCGACATGAATGTCAGGTACTTCAGATTTTACTATCAAGAATCTATAACCAATTCTATGAAAAGCATAGCCCAGAAAACACAATCAATGGTTTTTGGTCCAAACTTGCGCTTCTTGGGGATTGGTACATTAACCTTTGCCAAACAACCCCAAGTACGTAAGTAAGAGAGTTTTAATCTTTTCTTCTCCCATTCTTCGAATGGAGTAATTTCTTTTGTTCTTTGTGGGAACTCGGTTTAGGACATGACACGCAGTCAATAGTGCCTCCCCCACCATTCCTTGGAGAGACCCGATGTGTCTAACATGGCGTTAACCAAATCTGTTAGAGTATGGTTCTTTCTTTCGGCTACTCCATTTGACTGGGGTGAGTAGGGAGGCGTCCTCTCATGAATTATGACATGTTCCGCACAAAAGAAATCAAACTCGTTGGAAAAATACTCTCCACCACGGTCATACCTAAGCCTCTTAATCTTTCGATCAAGTTGATTTTCTGCCTCAGCTTTATAGATTTTGAAAAAAGTCAAAGCCTCATCTTTTGATTTCAGAAGATACTCATGACAATATCTCATAGAGTCATCGATCAAATTCATGAAATATTTTTTCCACCTTTTGTCAACCCACCATTCATCTCACCAAGATCAGAATGTATGAGCTCTAGTGGTGTTAAATTTCTCACTTCTGCAATCGTATGTGACTTGCGAGGTTCTTTAGCTTGCACGCAGACTTGGCACTTAGATCCCTTAACAGTTATGAAATCAGGTATTAAATTCATTTTGGCTAGCTGCGTCATACAACCAAAATTAATATGAAAAAGACGAGAGTGCCAGACGTTTGATTCAAAATTTGTGTAAATATAATTAACAACTTTATTAAAAATGTCTGACAGAGATAAGCGGAACAAGCCTCCGCACTCATAGCCTTTACCAACAAAGGTTCCATACTTCGAAATTACAAATTTTTTGGACTCTAATACAATCTTGTAGCCATCTCGACATAGAAGAGATCCGCTAACAAGATTTTTATTTATTGAAGGAACAATGATGCACGTTCTTCAGGCGCACGATATTTATCGAAGTGAACTTCAGATCGACCGTACCAACACCATGAACAGAAGCATGCGAGTCGTTCCCCATCAGCACGGTTTGAGTCTCTCTGACCCAACATCTTTCATCTCAACATCGTCCATGACAACATTAGCAGTCTTACTGCCCTTCCCATGCTGGCGCTTGTCAAAGCGATTGGGACAAGCAGGAGCCCAATGATCAGTATCACCGCACACATGGCATGCACCTTTCTTCTTATCAGTCTTCTTCTTGAAGCTGGTAGATTGTGAGGCCTTGTGATTTCCATCAAACTTTCCTTTGCCGTCAAACTTGCATTTGTTCTTGAACTTGTGAGGATGGAAGTTCCTTTTCTGTACCAGATTGGTATTAGAACCTCCCTCAGTACTTTGAGCACATGTGTCTTTTGCTCTCGCCTTCTCTTCCACATAAAGAGTCACAATGAGATCCGTCATGGAGAACTCTTGTCTCTTGTGCTTTAGAGAAGTAGCAAAATTCCTCCATGACTGAGGGAGTTTGGCAATAATGCCTCCGGCAACAAACTTGTCCGGTAATACACAAGTGAAGTGCTCAAGCTCCCTGACAAGTGACTGTATCTCATGAGCCTGCTCCACAATGGGGCGGTCATCAACCATCTTATAGTCATAGAATTGTTCCATGACATACAGTTCACTGCTAGCATGTCACATCCCAAGATTTTCCAAATCTTGTAATTTGAAAAATAAATAAACAAAATAAATTTTTGTTGAAAATCAGGGTGAAAAGAAACTTTTGTTTCTAAATGGAAACTTAAAATCCCATCTTGAACAAAATTTAATTAAAGTTGAAATTCAACAAAATCCAAATCAAGAGAAATGCATTCCTCAATGAATGTATCTGGAAATTTAAACACTTGGAAAATAAATTCAAACCCTAAACCTTAATTGAATAAAAACCATTTCCAAAGTTATCTCCAAGGCTATGGATCTTATCCATATAAAAATTTGTCAACAAACATTTACAAATGATCAAGAAAGACAAATATAAATATTATAAAGCCATAGAAACTGGTTTCACTTAATGTGGAACCATAAATAAAATCTTATGAATTTAATAAGATAAGAAAGTTAAATTTCCAAAGATAATAAAGCCCTTATCTAAAATCCATACCAAAATGGTGAGCAATAGTCCCAAAGATATTTAAAAAGATAAACAAATATTAAATAAGATTTTATAAATTGGAATCACCAAGTTTGGACCTCTAAATAAAAAAGATATGAATTTTATAAGATGAGGAAAGAAATATTAATTAAAGAATATTCAAAAGACCAAACTAAATCTTGGCCAAATCCATTAAGCAAATGGAATTAATATAATCCAAATCCAAATAAAATAAAAGGATAAAGAATTTTCCAAAATAAAATGGAATGGCAATAACCATTCTATCCCTATTTTATAAATACAAATCTCTAATAAGAATGATCATTTAAATCATGAGAAAATGATATTTGGAATTTACCCAAGTAAAACAAAAGTTGTTTAATCAACTTAAATAAAACAAATCTTCCAAATAAACTTTAGGGAATTAAAACTATATTTAATTCCATTGGAATTGAAACAAATACCCAATCCTAAATGATTAATAACTCATATTAAATTATTCCAAATGATTCAAGATGAATTATTTGACACCCAAATAACCAAATAAAAACCTACTGAAAAGAATTGGAAGGTTTTGGAAAATCAAATAGTTATTAAATCCTATTTAAATTAAAAACTAGAGCCTATTTGGAATAATTAAAAGACCTTAAAAAGAATAAATAAATTATTCTAAAATGAGTTCAGAATGTTTTATTAATCAATACTTAAACCTACACAAGTTTTGGCAAAGGTTTGAATTCAAATAGGTGTTTGAATTGGTTGTTTAAAATCAAAACAAAATAAAGGATAAGAAAAAGAAAAACAAACAGAACAAAAAAAATGCTAAAGGACTCAGCCCAGCCGGCCAGCCCAACAAGGCCCAACAACCATTCCCTCTCTCTCCCGAAGAAAAACGATTCACACCCATTTATAAGCCCGCAAAGACGCTGACTGGTGGACCCTATTCCCTCTCTCTCTCTCTCTCTCACGCTGCCAAGCGGACCCCACCCCCAGCTCACCTCGTTGTCAACCCACGACCAGTTCTTCCCCCGTTCCTGCCGTTGATTCCTCCGATTAAATTCGCCGTAACGCTGTGTTTATTCCTCGTCGTGACCACGCCCATTTAATCGCCTCTGCCTCCTCTCCTTTTCCCCTCTGTCGCCCCACCTTAGCACGCCCCCAGGCCGCCCAATTTTTCCCTACTCCGCCACTGTCCCCGACAAGCTCCGGCGACGATTCCGGCCGAACCCTGCGGCCCCTTGCCTCCCCGAGCACACAGGCACGTTCCCCAGACCCAGGCGCACCTCTCCGTATCGTCAGCTCACCCGCGCGTGCTCTGCAAGCTCGACAACGTCACCGCCGGTGCAGCGCCACCGTCTGCCTTCGTTCTGACGAACCCTACCGGTGAGATCAGACCCCCCTTGCCCTCCTTTTGATACACGCGTGTCCGAAACTTGCGTACGAAGCTAACTGTGTCCTCCGTTTGGTTCTTCGTGACCAGTAGCGCCGCCCTCGACGACGACAGAGCGTGGCCGTCATCAGGCGCAACTCCGACGAGGAATTCCAGAAACCCCAGTGCGCCCCTTGACCAACCACGAGCACCTTGAGCTTCGCCGTATTCTCCTGAGCCTGGTGAGCCTCTCCCTACTCTTCCTTGCTTCCTCTAGCGCCAGCTCCGCCGCTAGCCGAGCATCGCCGCCGCTCACTGTCGCTCGGCACCGCCAGTTCTTGGTCGCTGTGTTGATAGCCGTTAGATGAAGATCATAGGGACGCGATAGATCACTTAAACCTGAACCGTTACGCTTGATCTGCTGCTCTCGATCTAACTTAAATCCAATGCACCAAAAGGCGTGATCCAGACGAAACGGTATGGACGAGTAATAACAAGACACATGGCCAGACTCTGGTTTTAAAAACAGATTTGAATCTATTAGATATGTGATTTTGTAAATTCCATAACTTTAAATCTACACGTCCAAATTTTGTAAAATTTATATCAATGGATTCAGAAAAACAAGCCCTATCCAACCATGCACTTTGTTTAGTAAAAAGCTTCTGGTAAAATGTTTGTTTTTGCATAAACTTATGTATGCTTGTTTAGGTTATAAAAATTATTCTAAAATGATTTTGGGGATAAAATCTTTGGCAAAAGGTTTGTTTTGAACCTACTGACCCTAGGAAACAAATTGTGGTTTCAAAAATGTATTTGGTGAAACAAAAGAAGGAATCTTGGATTTAAACCAATTCTAGTCAAATAAAAATATGGTTTAATTATTAAAAATGGTTTTGGAAGAAAACCTTTGAGAAATGTTTTGGAAATAAACTCTCTGACCCTAAACACAAGATTTTATGGTTTGAAAACATATTTTGTGAACCCTATAGATTAATGCCTTATTGAAAACATTTTTACACCACATAAAATGATACCTTGTTTTAAAAAGGGTTTATAAAGTGAAACCTATTGCAAATGACTTTGCCACTTTATAAAATGACCAATAGGTGTTTCCAAATGTTTACAACCTACTAGAAACCACTTTTACAAATAAAAAAACCTATTGCATGCTTGCATGCATTACTTTGATTTTATCATTTTATGTGATGAAATGCTTGAATGGTAGATTGAAATATTGTTTGCTTGATTGAATTGTAGTGATTTTAAGTGAGTGAACATTGCAAAGAGCAAGGAGTGAACTTATACTCTCTACCAAAAAGGCAAGCGATGCTTCATACTTTTGTCCCATTATTTTCACTATGCATTAGTGATATTTCTAAGTAAGACTTGCATGGAATTTTTGCTAAGTATAAACCATGCTATGGGAAATCCTAGTAGATGAAACCTTAGCAGAACTTCCTAAGTTAAGATTCCTACTACTATCATGCTTAGCTTAGCTAGTAGAAAACAAGGGTGGAATATATAATCATGCTATGGAAAAATTTCTAAGTCTGAGGACTTGTGTTTTGTTTAATAAAACAACTAAGTGAATGAATCACCTGGGTGGAATGGAAGGAATGGTTTGTGTTGAGTGGTTACATAAGGCCAGGGGACTGGTGAACCTTGTGTATCTCACTTGTGGATGGCCACCCAGGAACAAAGAGATTTGAGATGTCAAATGTTGAGAAGCTTCAAGTGCAGCCACTTGGCAATATGGGCTCTGCCTGGATCATATAGGTTGCAATAACTTAGCCAAATGGACAGTTGGTGGTAGGGGAATGATATGTTGGAGCGCGTCCATTTTGGTCTAAGGGAAGGCTTCTGAAAGATCTTGTCTTGGTGAAACCAAGTCTTGTGGGGAAAGTGCACCACCTCTGCAGAGTGTAAAATCTAAGTACTTAGCCATGTCCCTGGCAAAGGACAATTTGAGCATCAAGACATGGAAGCTATCAAGAATCTCATCATCCAAATTTCTAAGTTAAAAACTTGTGGTTGAACAAGGGTTTAAGGTTCACCAATTTCTATTGGTGGTTCCTTGGGTGATATTTTTGTCAAGCAAAAACTTAAGTGTTTTTCAAATGATAAGGAAAATCTATTTTGAGCAATGCAAGCCTAAGCTCCACTTAGCAAAATGCATATAGTTGATAGACTCCACTATACTACCATAGTATCACTTGCCAATACAATTCAAATGTATTGACCCTTGTGGCTGTAACTTGTTATGTTGTAGGTTTGTTTGATATTAGTGAAGTTTAATGATTAGGATTACAAGTCTACAACCAACATGTCTGCCTGTGGCACTTTGAAGATGAAGGACCCCATGCTTATAGATATTCTGCTGCAATGTAATGTAATAGCCAAATGAGCTATGTAAGATGTAATAAAATTATGTTATTCCTGGTTATAAAGTTGTATTATGACCTTTGTTTCTTGATATTACATCTTAACTGTGGATGCTAGCTATTGATCCAGGGACTAGCATTGCAATCACAGGGATCCTTTTCCTTTATAAAGGAGGGACCTTACAGATGGTATCAGAGCATTGTGTTGCCTGTAGGATTTGTAAACCTAGGATTGGACAAAACCCCTTTGAAAAATAGGAGTTGTATTTGTTCCAAAACTTATTTACAAATAATCTTGTAAACTCTTTCCTCAAACCATTTTGGTTTTGATTCTACATCTCTTCTATTTCAAAACTTGATGGACAAAGCCTTTCCCATGGCCAAGGACTTCACCATGAGCAAAGGACTTCATCAACTCTAATGACTCCAACATCTTCAACTCTAATGACTTCAACATCTTCAACATTTTCACCAAGGACTTCAACCTTGGATATCACTAAGGATACAAGTGAGACAAGAAATACTACTCAACACTTGAAGACTAAGGAAACACAACTTAGAAGGAGCCATCATCACCTTTGAAGTTTTGTGACCAAGAGTTTTCCCAAGGAAACCATGATCTCGAGCAAGAAGAATCAACCAAGAAGGATGTAAAGATCACAAGTGAACCATATAGATGGACCACCATATTTTGTTTAAGTCAAACTCACCAACTTATGTGGTGTAACAAAAATATTTTTGGTTGCCTAAAAATATGCTTAAAACTTGTTGTTTGAGTATTTGTTTGTGATTGCTTGCACCTTGCTTGTGTGAATTGTGATGTGTGTGATTAGAATTGATTCCTTAGAAATATCTTGCTATTCTAATCTCAATTCAACCCAAACATATGACTACTCCAAGAGACTCCAACATCAAGGTTGATGACACCAACAACAACCAAGAGGACAACATGAGAGAGCTTATAGTAACCCAAAACCAGTTGAACCAAGTGAAAGCTCAATTCATAGCCAACACCAGTGGGGAAGATCCAACCATGCAAAGGTTTTTGGAAACCCAAACCCAATTGTTGCATAAGGTGACAAATCAAATGATCAACATGGAAAGCAACTCTTCCAAAGGAGTTTGTGACAACAAGGATGACAAAGATGTTATTTTGGAAGGAACCCAAGATTGCAATATCTGTGGAGACAAGGATCACACTTCCAAGGAGCATGGAGATCAATGCCCCAATTGTGAAGAGAAACATCCAGCTAACCAATGCCCCATATCCCAAGCTACTTGTTACCTATGTGAAGGAAATAATCATGTCCCTATCCAATTCCCCATCTATTCCATAGTTGAACAAAGGAAACAAGGTGGAGTGCAACAATTGATTGCAGACTATCATGAGAGAGCCAAGTCTACCAAGAAGGATGAAGACAAAGGAAAATCTCAGCTTGTAGCCCCATGCAATATGACCCAATTTAAAGGACCAAAGAAGAGGCATATGAATTATCCAAGGAGCAATAGAAGGTCAAAGAAACTAGTAGACATTCCTACCTATGAGATAACATATGAAGAACATGAACTAAGCACTCCTAGCTTTGGAGAAACCCAAGAAAAAGAAGGACAAAAGCCATGTGCAATGTAATCATTGTAAAGAAATGGGACACTATGCCAGTGAATGTCCAGAGAATAATAAGTATAAGGAGATTAACCAAGTGTGGTGCAACAACTGCAAAGATCTAGGCCATTATGTAGCAACCTGTCCACTGAAGATACGTGATGAACTCAATCTTATCACATGTTACAACTGTGGTAACCAAGGACATTATGCAAGCAACTGGCCAGAAAAGATGAAACACAAGATAAACAATCCTATGAAGGATCTCAGCCTTGTCACATGTTTCAAGTGTGGAAACAAAGGACACTATGCAGATGTTTGCCCAGAGAAGTTTCCCCAAGACCCCAAGCAGGCCAAAATGTAATTTAGTTGGAAAATTTTTTAAGGGTGGTAGTACCCTAGATGCTTTGAGCCTACTTGTAACCCTAGCCTTCCCAAATCTCGGGATGAGATTTATTTTAAGGGTGGTAGCCTGTCACATCCTAAGATTTTCCAAATCTTGTAATGTGAAAAATAAATAAACAAAATAATTTTTTGTTGAAAATCAGGGTGAAAAGAAACTTTTGTTTCTACATGGAAACTTAAAATCCCATATTGCACAAACTTTAATTAAAGTTGAAATTGAACAAAATCCAAATCAAGAGAAATGCATTCCTCAATGAATGTACCTGGAAATTTAAACACTTGGAAAATAAATTCAAACCCTAAACCTTAATGGAATAAAAACCATTTCCAAAGTTATCTCCAAGCCTATGGATCTGATCCATATAAAAATTTGTCAACAAACATTCACAAATGATCAAGAAAGACAAATAGAAATATTATAAAGCCATAGAAACTAGTTTCACTTAATTTGGAACCATAAATAAAATCTTATGAATTTAATAAGATAAGGAAGTTAAATTTCCAAAGATAATAAAGCCCTTATCTAAAATCCATACCAAAATGGTGAGCAATAGTCCCAAAGACATTTAAAAATATAAACAAATATTAAATAAGATTTTATAAATTGGAATCACCAAGTTTGGACCTCTAAATAAAAAAGATATGAATTTTATAAGATGAGGAAAGAAATATTAATTAAAGAATATTCAAAAGACCAAACTAAATCTTGGCCAAATCCATTAAGCAAATGGAATGAATATAATCCAAATCCAAATAAAATAAAAGGATAAAGAATTTTCCGAAATAAAATGGAATGGCAATAACCATTCTATCCCTATTTTATAAATACAAATCTCTAATAAGAATGATCATTTAAATCATGAGAAAATGATATTTGGAATTTACCCAAGTAAAACAAAAGTTGTTTAATCAACTTAAATAAAACAAATCTTCCAAATAAACTTTAGGGAATTAAAACTATATTTAATTCCATTGGTATTGAAACAAATACCCAATCCTAAATGATTAATTAATCATATTAAATTATTCCAAATAATTCAAGATGAATTATTTGACACCCAAATAACCAAATAAAAACCTACTGAAAAGAATTGGAAGGTTTTGTAAAATCAAATAGTTATTAAATCCTATTTAAATTAAAAACTAGAGCCTATTTGGAATAATTAAAAGACCTTAAAAAGAATAAATAAATTATTCTAAAATGAGTTCAGAATGTTTTATTAATCAATACTTAAACCTACACAAGTTTTGGCAAAGGTTTGAATTCAAATAGGTGTTTGAATTGGTTGTTTAAAATCAAAACAGAATAAAGGATAAGAAAAAAAAAGCAAATAGAACAAAAAAAATGCTAAAGGACTCAGCCCAGCCGGCCAGCCCAACAAGGCCCAACAGCCATTCCCTCTCTCTCTCGAAGAAAAACGATTCGCACCCATTTATAAGCCCGCAAAGACGCTGACTGGTGGACCCTATTCCCTCTCTCTCTCTCACGCTGCCAAGCGGACCCCACCGCTAGCTCACCTCGTCGTCAACCCACGACCAGTTCTTCCCCCGTTCCTGCCGTTGATTCCTCCGATTAAATTCGCCGTAACGCTGCGTTTATTCCTCGCCGTGACCACGCCCATTTAATCGCCTCTGCCTCCTCTCCTTTCCCCTCTGTCGCCCCACCTTAGCACGCCCCCAGGCCGCCCAATTTTTCCCTACTCCGTCACTGTCCCCGACAAGCTCCGGCGACGATTCCGGCCGAACCCTGCGGCCCCTTGCCTCCCCGAGCACACAGGAACGTTCCCCAGACCCAGGCGCACCTCTCCGTATCGTCATCTCACCCGCGCGTGCTCTGCAAGCTCGACAACGTCACCGCCGGTGCAGCGCCACCGTCTGCCTCCGTTCTGACGAACCCTACCGGTGAGACCAGACCCCCTTGCCCTCCTTTTGATACACGCGTGTCCGCAACTGGTGTACGAAGCTAACTGTGTCCTCCGTTTGTTTCTTTGTGACCAGTAGCGCCGCCCTCGACGACGACAGAGCGTGGCCGTCGTCAGGCGCAACTCCGACGAGGAATTCTTGAAACCCCAGTGCGCCCCTTGACCAACCGCGAGCACCTTGAGCTTCACCGTGTTCTCCTGAGCCTGGTGAGCATCTCCCTACTCTTCCTTGCTTCCTCTAGCGCCAGCTCTGCCGCTAGCCGAGCATCGCCGCCGCTCATCGTCGCTCGGCACCGCCAGTTCTTGGTCGCTGTGTTGATAGCCGTTAGATGAAGATCGTAGGGACGCGATAGATCACTTAAACCTGAACCGTTACGCTTGATCTGCACCGCTTGATCTAACTTAAATCCAACGCACCAGAGGGCGTAATCCAGACGAAACGGTATGGACGAGTAATAACAAGACACGTGGCCAGACTCTGGTTTTAAAAAACAGATTTGAATCTATTAGATATGTGATTTTGTAAATTCCATAACTTTAAATCTACACGTCCAAATTTTGCAAACTTTATATCAATGGATTCAGAAAAACAAGCCCTAGCCAACCATGCACTTTGTTTAGTAAAAAGCTTCTGGTAAAATGTTTGTTTTTGCAGAAAATTATGTATGCTTGTTTAGGTTATAAAAATTATTCTAAAATGATTTTGGGGATAAAATCTTTGGCAAATGGTTTGTTTTGAACCTACTAACCCTAGGAAACAAATTGTGGTTTCAAAAATGTATTTGGTGAAACAAAAGAAGGAATCTTGGATTTAAACCAATTCTAGTCAAATAAAAATATGGTTTAATTATTAAAAATGGTTTTGGAAGAAAACCTTTGAGAAATGTTTTGGAAATAAACACTCTAACCCTAAACACAAGATTTTATGGTTTGAAAACATATTTTGTGAACCCTATAGATTAATGCCTTATTGAAAACATTTTTACACCACATAAAATGATACCTTGTTTTAAAAAGGGTTTATAAAGTGAAACCTATTGCAAATGACTTTGCCACTTTATAAAATGACCAATAGGTGTTTCCAAATGTTTACAACCTACTAGCAACCACTTTTACAAATAAAACAACCTATTGCATGCTTGCATGCATTACTTTGATTTTATCATTTTATTTGATGAAATGCTTGAAAGGTAGATTGAAATATTGTTTGCTTGATTGAATTGTAGTGATTTGAAGTGAGTGAACATTGCAAAGATCAAGGAGTGAACTTATACTCTCTACCAAAAAGGCAAGTGATGCTTCATACTTTTGTCCGATTATTTTCACTATGCATTAGTGATATTTCTAAGTAAGACTTGCATGGAATTTTTGCTAAGTATAAACCATGCTATGGGAAATCCTAGTAGATGAAACCTTAGCAGAACTTCCTAAGTTAAGATTCCTACTACTATCATGCTTAGCTTAGCTAGTAGAAAACAAGGGTGGAATATATAATCATGCTATGGAAAAATTTCTAAGTCTGAGGACTTGTGTTTTGTTTAATAAAACAACTAAGTGAATGAATCACCTGGGTGGAATGGAAGGAATGGTTTGTGTTGAGTGGTTACACAAGGCCAGGGGACTGGTGAACCTTGTGTATCTCACTTGTGGATGGCCACCCAGGAACAAAGAGATTTGAGATGTCAAATGTTGAGAAGCTTCAAGTGCAGCCACTTGGCAATATGGGCTCTGCCTGGATCATATAGGTTGCAATAACTTAGCCAAATGGACAGTTGGTGGTAGGGGAATGATAGGTTGGAGCGCGTCCATTTTGGACTAAGGGAAGGCTTCTGAAAGATCTTGTCTTGGTGAAACCAAGTCTTGTGGGGAAAGTGCACCACCTCTGCAGAGTGTAAAATCTAAGTACTTAGCCATGTCCCTTGCAAAGGACAATTTGAGCATCAAGACATGGAAGCTATCAAGAATCTCATCATCCAAATTTCTAAGTTAAAAACTTGTGGTTCAACAAGGGTTTAAGGTTCACCAATTTATATTGGTGGTTCCTTGGGTGATATTTTTGTCAAGCAAAAACTTAAGTGTTTTTCAAATGATAAGGAAAATATATTTTGAGCAATGCAAGTCTAAGCTCCACTTAGCCAAATGCATATAGTTGATAGACTCCACTATACTACCATAGTATCACTTGCCAATACAATTCAAATGTATTGACCCTTGTGGCTGTAACTTGTTATGTTGCAGGTTTGTTTGATATTAGTGAAGTTTAATGATTAGGATTACAAGTCTACAACCAACATGTATGCATGTGGCACTTTGAAGATGAAGGACCCCATGCTTATAGATATTCTGCTGCAATGTAATGTAATAGCCAAATGAGCTATGTAAGATGTAATAAAATTATGTTATTCCTGGTTATAAAGTTGTATTATGACCTTTGTTTCTTGATATTACATCTTAACTGTGGATGCTAGCTATTGATCCAGGGACTAGCATTGCAATCACAGGGATCCTTTTCCTTTATAAAGGAGGGACCTTACACAGCATCGGAGACTCCAAATTTTCTCTCGAGCGCATCCCACATATCCTTGCCATTGCTAAATGACAGTTATCAATCGACAATATTGTCGCCAAGAATGCTGATCAAGGAAGCCTTGAAAGTGTTATCAAGTTTTTGGAACGCCTCTTCCTGAGCGGGATTAAGATCTCCCTCAGGTGCGCCATAGATGGCGTTATAGCAGCTCATGGTCTGAAACCAGAGCACTGCTCTTGCACGCCATCATTTGTAGTTGACACCTTCGAACACAGGTGGCTTCATAGAAGCAACAAAGCCACTTGGGGCAAATTGCCTGAAATAAGGTTTTTGGATTGTTGAATAAAAGAGCAATTTACCAAGCGAATTACCCATAATAAACGCTAGATAAAGCATGATTAGAATAAATACAATATACTAATCATGTGAAATAGCGAATACATATTAAGGCAGATAACCAAACAGACCGCAAGCGTAGAACTTGAGATGTGGTCAGAACAAGGTTGAGAAAGAAAATATACACGGAAGCAGTAGAGGAACCGCCGGCGTTCGCGTTGGCACCATCGTTAGCCATGTCATCGAGGAAGAGGGTGCTGCTGTCGGGAAAGAAGTCCTTGTTGGGGAAGACTGATACGTCGGAAACGTATCTATAATTTTTGATGTTCCATGCTTGTTAGTATCTACTTTGCTTTGCTTTGTCTACACTTTGAGATGCTTTTTACATGTTTTCTGGTACTAACCTATTAACAAGTTGCCATAGTGCCAGTTGCCTGTTTTCTGTTGCTTTTGGTTTAAGAAAAGCTAGTAAGGAAATATTCTCGGAATTGGACGGGACAAACGTCAAAGACAATAACTTTCCGTAGGGAACAAGAAGTCCAGAGGGGAGACGGAGAGGCGTGCTAGGGCAGACAGACCCCCCTAGGCGTGGCTAGGGGTGGGCCCCCGCCTAGGAGGGGTGTGGCCCCTCTGGCCACCTCCTCGGCCTCCCCCTTCGCCTATAAGAAGCCCCCGATGCAGAAACCCTAAGAAACCCGATCAAATCTCCACGAAACCGTCTGTAGCTACCGCGACCATCGTCCCTAGATCAGGGGGATCTAAAGTTCTTCCCGGCACCCTGCCGGAGGGGAGATCATCCCGGAGGCCTTCTCTACGGTATGATGCGTGAGTAGTTCTACGTTGGACTATGGGTCCATGTAGTAGCTAGATGATTGTATCTCCTCCTTTGTGCTTTCATGTATAGATCTTGTGAGATCCGTTCATGATCAAGATCTAATCTATTTGTAATCATGCATGTTGTGTTTGTGGGGATCTGATGGATATTGAGATTACTATGTCAGATTGATTAATGGTTTTGTCTTATTGATTCTATCATGTCTATGTTGTTTATAATCTTGCATGCTCTCCGTTGTTAGTAGCTATCTTGGCCGAGTAGTTGCTAGTGACTCCAAGAGGGGGTATTTATGCTCGATAGTGGGTTCATGCCTCTAGTTTTCAAGGGAAGTGACAGAAATCTCTTCGGTTGTAGATGTGTTGTTGCCACTAGGGAGAAAACAATGGTCTCTTGTTCATGGAACATGTGGACTATTTACCTTACACACTTTGCTTAAAGCGGTTGTCTATTGCTTGCAACTTAATACTGGAGGGGGTTTAGATGATAACATGAAGGTCGACTTCTAGTCATATATGCAGTTGGATGGCGGTCTATGTATCTTGTTGTATTGCCCAATCGAATCTCATAGGATCTTTCTGACTAGTAATTGCATTGATATGCCTTGCTCAGTTCCTATCAGTTGCCCTGCTGTAATTTGTTTACCCTTCATGCCATGTTGTTTATCTAAGGAGAGCACCTCTAGTGAACTATGGACCACGGTCCAATCTTTACCATTGATATATCTTCCACTGTTACTTGTTTACTTGCTGCAAACCATTACCTTCCACACCATACGTTTAATCCTTTGTTACAGCAAACCGGTGAGCTTGACAACCTCACTAATTCGTTGGGGCAAAGTCTTGAGTTTGTGTTGTGCAGGTCTCCGCATTGCTTGCAACACCTGTGTGACGTTTCCTTCCTCCTTCTGGTTCGATAATAACCTCGGTCTCTTCTGAGGGAAGACTTGTTGCTGTGCTCATCACACCTTGCTCTTGGGGTTTCCAACGAAGTCCTCTCTGTCAGGCAACAAGTTTTCTCGCGCAGTTGTCGGGGAGGCTAAGGACGTCTTCACTAGGGGAGTCGTTCACTTCCTTTCTCTTTACTTTGTTTTTAGTTTGCTTTGTTTCTTTTGTTTGGTTTTGTTTGCCTCTTTTCAAAAACACACAAAAATTAGTTCCTACTCTAGTTGCTACCATGTCTGGTTTTGGACCAACATTTATTTCCCCTATGGTAGAAATCTCCACTTTTAAGCAAAAAAGTGAAGAAAGTTTTAAATAAGCTTGGTCTAGAATCTCTGCTTTACAGAGGGAAACTGAGCCTAAGGTGAGTCTTAGCTTGGTTATTGATAGTTTCTACCTCGGTATTGCTCTTCGTTATAGATATGCTTTGGATGCTGTGGCTGAGAAATATTTTTTGCTATGTACTGAGGATGAAGCTTTTGATGCCATAAATAAATTAATCACGATTTATGGTACACCTAGCAAGTCTGATTCCTCTTTCACAAATATTTTTGCTAGGTTGAACACTCTTGAGACCAGTATTGCTGCTATGAATAGTTGCTATCACACGCTTAGGGCTTACCATGATTATGTTCCCATAAATTCAGAGCATTCAAAGTGGTTTCCCACAATCAAAGTCTCAATAAACACTACACTTTTTGATGCTCGTTGTGATATCATGTCTGAATTTTGCCTCATGCCTAAAGATATTTATGATTCCCTGAGTCTTTGGGGGCTTACTGAAGGACGAGAGGAAATATCTCTTACCAACAATGCCACTATATTACCCATTGGAATAGCTTAAGGTGTGTTTACAAAAATATCAGGGAAAATGGTAACTACTGATTATCTTGTTATTAAATGTGTAGGCAAAGGACATATCACACTTAAAAGATCTCTACTGAAACACCTTGGGGCAGTAATAGATGTGGGAAAAGGCATCATGCATTTTGCTCCTCCGGTAAGAAATCATATCTTCTCTAAAGAGAAGAAAGGTAAGAAAGAAAAGAACAAGAGGGGTAATGCTTCTTCATTTGAAAATACTTGATTCTTCTTGCTTCTTGTGCCTAACTTAAAGGCGTTAAAGAAAAGTACTTATTGGGAGATAACACAAGATTTTTCTTGAGTCTTGGAAGTTATTACTTCAGTAATGACCTCTCCTTATCCTTTTTGTTTGCTTTTTGTGCCAAGAATGACTTCTAATGAGAGGGAAGTAAGATTTGGGGAGTTGCTGTCCCAAAACAGATTTCTGTCCTCCACCATAAAAATTAGTGAGGAGTCTCTATCACTTGGATTGAGCTCAATATTTACTAATAAATCCCCCAGTATGTTAGCTAACTTTCGTTAGGTCAACACTTTTTGATTTGAGCAACAGAAGATGTTCTAAAAAATCGGTTTCTACCTGCTGGTCTGTTTTGACAGATTTCTGCCATTATTTGCATTTGCTTCTTATTGATTCCTTTTTGAGTCCTCTTTTGGAGAATTGAGCTTTTTGAATGAGTTGCTACAGTAGCTTGGTTTTTATTGAAAAGTCTTGCTGTTCCAAAGCTTTGCCAGAGGTCTAATATCTTTTGAATAAACTAATGTTGCTAATGAAGATTGTGTGAAGTTTTGTATGAAGGAAAAATTTCAGGTGTAGAGAGAATGATGCAATGAGATAAGGAATGGAAAAAATCTTAATATTTGGGATGCCACCATGGTGTCACCCCAAGAAATATCCAAGAGGTACAAGCGTCAAAGCTTGGGGATGCCCAAGGCATCCCCTTGTTCATCAATAAAAAGCTCATGTCTGTCTAGACACTTCGTTTTTATTGTTTCATGCATAGTTGTGTTGTTCTTGGAGCATCTTAGTTTTCATTTTCTTTGCTTAGGTTGTTTAGTTTGCTTAAATAGAATAGTTTGGACCCCCGTTCTCGCTGTGTTGTTTTGCAAATAAGTTGCTTGGTGTTGGAAAGGAGTAGTAAGTTCTTGCTTGTAAGTGCAAGAGGAGCTTGCATTGACTGTGACTTAGACTTTAGCATGACTTGCTAGGTGTTGTTTTGACCTTATGCTTAGTGATTATTTTTGTAGCATGTCTTGTTCCAAACAATTGGGATTGCTTAGTGTGCCTTGAAGAAATTATGCGTTGTTTTAGCATGCAAAAGCATAGTATTGTGGTATTCTCCTTTAATGCTTTGTTTGGGTTGACTTGGCACATGCTCACACCATGTTATGACTATGATAAGTGACCATTAGCATCTATGATCATTTAGTCCTTGTCTTGTAGTACCACTCTATGCTTTGATTAGTAATGCTTTGTTGCTCTGCATGATTATGGCCATTATGCTGTCTTAGTTGGTTGCTCCCAGTCTTTTGCTAGCCTCCACTTGTATGAGTAAGCTCTACTCATGCTTCCAGCTCCCAAGAAACCAAGTTATTACAAAGTGTCCACTATAAACTCCTATGCATGGTGTGTTACACCATTCCAAGTATATTCTTGTTTTCAGCTATCTTCCAATTAAAAACTATTTTGTTATGTGAAAACTTAGTGATTAAAGCCCTCACAAACTTTATGACACACTTTATATTCCTTGCCCCTAATAAACTTGAACCATTGTGACGTCTATGTTGTATATGCTTGCACTTATACATTGGAATTAGCAGAACCGTGCTGTCACGGGGAACGTTTTCAACATTGCACTTGTACTTTGTACTCAGTTGATATCATGCTCTTTTTTTATGGATGTCACCGGTGTGAAATAAAGAGGAAACTTGTAAGTCCATGGAGTAAGTATTCTGTGTTAGAGAAACGCCTAGGCAGCTAGCCTAAGCCATGCCTAATCATGGTGGAAACTTGCAACATCACCATAGTAAGCTATCTATGAAGCATCCTCAATAAAAAGCTATGCATATAGTGAATAAAAAGATTGCTGAGATTCTCATTGTCTGCTTGCCTTCTCATTTTGGTTATGGGAAAGGTCATGTACCATGTGCAAATACTCCGTTGGCGGTTCTCTTTGATATGCAAATACTTACAATGATAAGAACTTACCTGTGACTGAAGTTGAGTAGCATGAGGTGTGGCCCTCGTATTCAAGGGACTTGAGATTGCCAACTTATACTTCGTCAAGCATATACTCCATCTTTGTTCACTTTAACCTTAATCACTTCAAGATGCTTATGATAGGGGCAATTAGGGCTGAAAGCTAACAAGTACCATTATTTTTGGAAGCTCTTTTTGAAACTTGAAATCCCTGCTTCCTTTACAAAAAGGCTTTTCTTCCACCATTACTTGAGTCTCCACCTTCTACCTTTAGGGACCATTAAGAGAGCATAGTTGTCATTCTGTGTGCACTGTTCCAAAGCTTATTGATTGAAGCATATTGTGTTATTACTTGTTCTTGTGCTATTTGTTTCTAGTCACCCTTGTGAACTTTGAAGGTGTCCTATGCATCTATATTGCTACTCTATGAGGGACAAGCTCATTGCCACTATGCTATGTTTTCTGTATGTGAAACAAACAAACATTTTTCAATGCATGTTATTCATGATCTTTGTTTGTAGCCTTTCATGGTTCATGCATAGTTACTATGTCCTATTGTTAGAACTCCATCTGTCATGCGCATGTTTAGAGTTCTTTGATCCCAGCTCTCAATGCTTGCATATGGTTGGATCTTTATTGTGAGGGTGCATGTCACCTCAAAAATTATTCTTTTATCACTTACCTACTCGAGGACGAGCAGGAGTTAAGCTTGGGGATGCTTGATATGTCGGAAACGTATCTTTAATTTTTGATGTTCCATGCTTGTTAGTATCTACTTTGCTTTGTCTACACTTTGAGGTGCTTTTTACATGTTTTCTGGTACTAACCTATTAACAAGTTGCCACGGTGCCAGTTGCCTGTTTTTTGTTATTTTTGGTTTAAGAAAAGCTAGTAAGGAAATATTCTCGGAATTGGACGGGACAAACGTCAAAGACAATAAATTTCCGTTGGGAACAAGAAGTCCAGTGGGGAGACAGAGAGGCGTGCCAGGGCAGACAGACCCCCCTAGGCGTGTGGCCCCTCTGTCCGCCTCCTCGGCCTCCCCCTTCGCCTATAAGAAGCCCCCGATGCAGAAACCCTAAGCAACCTGATCAAATCTCCACGAAACCATCTGTAGCCGTCGCCACCATCGTCCCTAGATAGGGGGTATGAAGTTCTTCCAGGCACCCTGCCGAAGGGGAGATCATCCTGAAGGCCTTCTCTCCGGTGTGATGCGTGAGTAGTTCCACCTTGGACTATGGGTCCATGTAGTAGCTAGATGGTTTTATCTCCTCCTTTGTGCTTTCATGTATAGATCTTGTGAGCTCCGTTCATGATCAAGATCTAATCTATTTGTAATCATGCATGTTGTGTTTGTGGGGATCCAATGGATATTGAGATTATTATGTTGGTTTGATTAATGGTTTCGTATTTATGATTCTATCATGTCTGTGTTGTTTGTGATCTTGCATGCTCTCCATTGTTAGTAGCTATCTTGTCCGAGTAGTTGCTAGTGACTCCAAGAGGGGATATTTATGATCGATAGTGAGTTCATGCCTCTAGTTTCCAAGGGAAGTGACAGAAATCTCTTCGGTTGTAGATGTGTTGTTACCACTAGGGAGAAAACAATGGTCTCTTGTTCATGGAACATGTGGATTGTTTACCTTACACACTTTGCTTTAAGCAGTTTTCTGTTGCTTGCAACTTAATACTGGAGGGGGTTCGGATGATAACCTGAAGGTGGACTTCTAGTCATAGATGTAGTTGGATGGCGGTCTATGTATCTTGTTGTATTGCCGAATCGAATCTCATAGGAGCTTTCTGACTAGTAATTGCATTGTTATGCCTTGCTTAGTTCGTGTCAATTGGCCTGCTGTAATTTGTTTACCCTTCATGCCATGTTGTTTATCTAAGGAGAGCACCTCTAGTGAACTATGGACCCCGGTCCAATCTTTACCATTGATACATCTTCCACTGTTACTTGTTTACTTGATGTAAACCATTACCTTCCACACCATACATTTAATCCTTTGTTACAGCAAACCGGTGAGCTTGACAACCTCACTTATTCGTTGGGGCAAAGTATTGACTTTGTGTTGTGCAGGTCTTCGCATTGCTTGCAACACCTGTGTGACGTTTCCTTCGTCCTTATGGTTCGATAACCTCGGTCTCTACTGAGGGAAGACTTGCTGTTGTGCTCATCACACCGTGCTCTTGGGGTTTCCAACGAAGTCCTCTCCGTCAGGCAACAAAGACGTCGGCGCAATCTCTATCCATGAGAGAGTCCGTGATGAAGCTAGTAGTTGCACCAATAGCGCTCCCCAAAAACCTTATCGCCCTTCTCTCGTATAGGACTCGAAGCAGCAGTGTCTCGGAGACCTACTGTCTCGGCTCGCGATGCATGCCACAAGACGGGATGGGGAAGACTAGGTAGCACAGTGCTCTGGAACTGGAGGCGCAAAGGATGTGTGGCAGTTTTGTTGAGAGGAGGCGCGACCTCTCTCTTATAGGTTGATGACCCACAAGTATAGGGGATCGCAACAGTCTTTGCGGCTAGTATTACACCATTTATTGATTCGACACAAGGGGATCCAAAGAATACTTGCAAGCCTTGACAACTGAGTTGTCAGTTCAGCTGCACCTGGAAATATTTCTTGCTCACAGAAGTTTATTAGTAGCAACAGCAAAGCAACAGCAACAATGAAACAAGAGCAATAGTAACAGTAACGGTAAAGTGGGATTTCGAGTGCGGTTGGCATAGGTATGGATGGACGTGCGTTGCATGGACGAGTCTAAACATGTAACTTCAAGATCTAGGGCATTGCAGATAAATAATAACAAGCATACAATTACTAAATAATCCTAGGCATGTGCTTCAAATATATTCATACGTGCTCGCAATGAGAACTTGCACAACATCTTCTGTCCAGCCAGCCCGTGGCAGCGGGGCCTCTAGGGAACTACTCGCAATTAAGGTGCTCCTTTTAATAGAGAACCGGAGCAAAGCATTAACACTCCGTGAACACATGTGATCCTCACACCACAGCCATCCCCTCCGGTTGTCCCATTGTCACTTTGGGGCCTTTGGATTCGGACAATGATATGTGTACACAACTTGCAGATAAGATCACAAACAATACTATCATAATGATTCAATAATAAGTTCAGATCTGAGATCATGGCACTCGGGCCCTAGTGACAAGCCTTAAGCACAACAAGTTGCAACAAAGTCAAATAGTACAAGAGAAACTAGGCACTATGCCCTAACAATCTTATTAGATTACATGATAGAACTCATCCAATCCCTACCATCCCCAAGCCTACAGCGGGGTATTACTCACTCATGGATGAGGGAAACATCGGTGGTTGATGGAGATGCGTTGGTGATGATGATGGCGATGATCCTCCCAAAATTCCCCGTCCCGGCAAGGTGCCAGAACGGAGTTTCTGGATCTGAATATTGGTTTCTGGTGGTGACGGCAGAGCGAAACTCTTTCTAGAAAACTAGTCCATATAATTAGCAAGCATATAACTTTCATGGACTAGTCACAATGGTTCAGAATTATTAAGCGCAAGGAATAAAGTGTGTCATCAAGTTCGTGAGAGCTTTACTAACTAACTTCCTCAAAACAAACAAACATTTTATTTTGGAAGAAAACACGACATATGGAATATGCACTAAAATAGCAAATGATGCTAATAGGTAGGTATGGTGGACACAGCTGGCAATATTGGTTTTGGGGAGTTGGAAACACAAGTAGAGAACGTACTCAGTGCAAGTGAAGGCTAGCAATAGAGAGGGAGCGACAAACGAGAGAGCAATAGCTGTCATAATCATGCTTGCAACAAAACAAGACTAACTATGGCATGAAAGTGATACAAGAAATCTGAGGCAAAATAAATCATCGATGCTTACTGACTATTGATTAGTCATATGCATGCGTGAGCATGTGCCAAGTCGATTCACATGAATAGTCAGAGGAGGATACCACAATATCATACCAAAGTATGAATAAAACAATGCAAGCAAACATTCATATGACATGCTACAAACTATTAGCAAGCTGGAGCTAATCATAGACAAGCAAGAACTACTAAGCATCCATAATGACATACACCTTACACAAACAGGCTAAGCAAGCTCACAATGATGAGTATATGTACAAAAATGAAACAAATAGAGTTCGTTACCAGCCTCTTACCACACCTCAAGTTGTCTTAATCTTCATTATTTCCCTTCACTTGTGTGACTTGAATAATAACATGAAACCAAACTCCATTGAGGACGGCTGTGTAGGGGTTCGTAGCATGGAAAACAAAAATTTTCTATCGCATACAAACAAACAAGCCAAGATCTATCTACTAGATTGTAGCAACGAGTCGATGGTATAACTTACCCTCGAAGATTCCAAAGCGTTTAACGAGAGCGGATTCTCGTGGGTGATGTAGTCGTACTCTTTCCGATCTCAAGATCGTGTAGACGATCCTTCCGGCGCCACGTTCCGGCAGCGCTCCCGCAGTCGGTCACACGTTCGGTACTCGACGAAGACCTTCCTCTCCCTTGTTCCAGCAGGCAGCGGAGGTTGTAGTACTCTCCTCGCGATTCCGGCAGCACAACGGCGTGGTACCGGAAGTAGAGGGGAAATCCCGCAGGGCTTCGCCTTAAGCCGGTGCGAGTATGGTGGAGCTTATGAGAGAGGCTATTAGTGGTCTAGTAATTAGACACACCAATTAGAAGGCTCTAAACCAATTAGAAGGCTCTAAACCGTTGGCTAAAGCAATTAGAAGCTCTAATCCAAAACGGCTCTAAACCGGAGATCTAGAGGTGAAAGTTGTGTGTCTAGGAGGGGAGCCCTGCCCCTCCTTATATAGGTGGGAGGGGCTGGCGCCAAGGG
This sequence comes from Avena atlantica, assembly GCA_910589765.1. Lineage (NCBI taxonomy): Eukaryota > Viridiplantae > Streptophyta > Magnoliopsida > Poales > Poaceae > Avena > Avena atlantica. The sequence goes on from OU342738.1 coordinate 290,928,401, forward strand.
GAGGAGAGTCCCTCCCCAAGTCGGCTTGGTGGTGCGCCGGCCAAGGGAGGAACCCTCCTCCAATTCGGCCTCCACCAATCCTCCTTCTCCTCTTTCCGAAAACTGGCAGTTTGACTTTTCAAACTTGCCGTTTGACTTTTCAAACTAGGATTTGATTTAATCCCTTATTTGGAACAGCGATGACACTAAATACATGATGCAATCATTCCAACATGCAATGACACATTCATGTACCCCTTCCCTTCCGGAGTGCCGGACATTCCGGAACCTTCTAGAATGTTCCCGATGAAAACACCGGAATCATTCCCGAACTCCGAAACGGGACTTTCCTTATATGAATCTTATTCTCCGGACCATTCCGGATCACCTCGTGATATCCCGGATCCCATCCGAGACTCCGAACAACATTCGGTCTCTTTCTCATAATACCATAACTACTCAAACAACGTCGAATCCTTAAGTGTGTCTCCCTACGGTTCGTGAATTATGCGGACATGATCGAGACACTTCTCCGAACAATAACCAATAGAGGAATCTGGAAATTCATATGGCTCCCACATATTTCTACGATTACTTTGCGATCGAATGAACCACTTACATACGATACCAATTTCCCTTTGTCTCACGATATGTTACTTATCCGAGGTTATGATCGTTGGTATCTCTGCATACCTAGTTCAACCTCGTTACTGACAAGTACTCTTTTCTCGTTCCCGTGATATGTGATCCCTTGTGACCAAGTCACATGCTTGCAAGCTAATTGGATGACATTCCACCGAGAGGGCCCAGAGTATATCTATCCGTCATGTGGATGGACAAATCCCACTCTTGATCCATGTGTCTCAACCAAAACTTTCCGAACACTCAATGCCACCTTTATAACCACCCAGTTACGGTGTGGTGTTTGATGTCATCAAAGCATCCATCCGGTAAAGGTGATATGCATGATCTCATGGTCGAAGGAATTAGGTTACTATGTATCAGAAAGCATATAGCAATTGAACTATTGAAATGACTTGATCTTTATGCTACGCTTATCTATAGGAGTATGTCCACCATATCATTCTCCCAACGATATGATCTTGTTGTTGACAACATCTCAATGTTCATGATAGGGAAACCACAATCATCTATCAACCAACAAGCTAGTGAAGTATAGAGGCTATACTAGGGACTTCTAATTAAGTTTACAAATCACACAAGTATCAATGTTTCCTTGTTAATACTATTATAGCATGAATGTAAACATTTATCATAAACACGAAGATATAATAATAACCACATTTATTATTGCCTCTAGGGCATATCTCCAACAGTCTCCCACTTGCACTAGAGTCATCTAATCTAGATTACATGGTAATATACCGAACACCCATGGCAGTTTGGTGTTGGTCATGTTTTGCCCTCGGGAGAGGTTTAGTCAACGGATCCGCCACATTCAGATCTGTGTGTACTTTGCAAATCTTTATATCCCCATCCTGGATATGTTCTCGAATAGCGTGAAAACGCAGCTTGATATGCTTCAGCTTCTTGTGTGACCTTGGTTCTTGCGCATTGGCTATGGCGCCCATGTTATCACAGTAGATAGACATTGGGTCCAGCGCACTAGGAACCACACCCAGCTCTGTAATGAACTCTTTCATCCATATCGCTTCTTGTGAAGCCTCCGAAGCAGCCATGTATTCCGATTCAGTTGAAGATCTCGCCACAACGCTTTGCTTTGCACTCCTCCAGCTAACTGCTGCACCATTCAAAATAAATACGTATCCGGATTGCGATTTAGAATCATCCGGATCAGTGTTCCAACTAGCATCGGTGTAACCATTAACAACGAGCTGTTCATCACCTCCATAAGAAAGAACCATATCCTTAGTTCTTCTCAAGTACTTAAGGATGTTTTTGACCGCTGTCCAATGATCCACTCCTGGATCACTTTGATATCTGCTAGTTAAACTAACAGCATATGCAATGTCGGGTCTAGTACATAGCATGGCATACATTAGAGATCCTATGGCTGAGGCATAGGGAGTCTTACTCATCCTTTCTCTATCTTCTGCCGATGTCGGACTTTGAGTTTTACTCAAGGTCGTATTGGGCAACATGGGCAAGAACCCTTTCTTGCTTTCTTCCATTCCAAACCTCTTTAGAACTTTGTCCAAATATGTACTCTGTGACAATGATATTTGGCGTTTCGATCTATCTCTATAAATCTTTATGCCTAATATGTAAGCTGCTTCGCCAAGATCCTTCATTGAAAAACTATTATTCAAATATTCCTTGACACTATTAAGAAGGTCTACATCATTCCCAATCAACAATATGTCATCCACATATAGTATTAAGAATGCTACAGAGCTCCCACTCACTTTCTTGTAAATACAAGCTTCTCCATAAGTTTGTATAAAACCAAAACTTTTGATTACCTTATCAAAACGTTGATTCCAACTTCGGGATGCTTGCTTCAATCCATAGATGGATCGTTGAAGTTTGCATACCTTGTTAGCATCTTTAGGATCGACAAAACCTTTGGGTTGCATCATATACAACTCTTCATCAATGTCTCCATTGAGGAATGCTGTTTTGACATCCATCTGCCATATCTCATAATCATAATATGCAGCGACTGCTAACATAATCCTCACAGACTTTAGCTTCGCTACCGGTGAGAAAGTCTCATCGTAGTCAACTCCTTGAATTTGTCGAAACCCTTTTGCGACAAGTCGAGCTTTATAGACAGTAACATTACCATCAGCATCTGGTTTTTTTCTTGAAAATCCATTTGTTCTCGACAGCCTTTCGGCCATCTGGTAAGTCCACCAAAGTCCATACTTGGTTTTCGTACATGGATCCAATCTCGGATTTCATGGCTTCTTGCCATTTATTGGAATCTGGGCTCATCATCGCTTCCTCATATGTCTCGGGGTCATCGGTGTTGTCCACCACCATGACATTCATAACGGAATCATACCATTCGGGAGTGGTACGAGTTCTCATCGACCTCCGAGGCTCTGTAGCAACTTCAACCGAAGTTTCATGATCACCATCATTAGCTTCCTCTCTTATTGGTGCAGGCACCACAGGAACTTCTTCCGGTGCTGCGCTACTCGCAATTTCGAGAGAAGGTTCGACAACCTCGTCAAGTTCTACTTTCCTTCCAGTCAATTCTTTCGAGAGAAATTCCTTCTCTAGAAAAGATCCATTCTTGGCAACAAAGATTTTGCCTTCGGATCTATGATAGAAGGTATACCCAATAGTTTCCTTCGGGTATCCTATGAAGACGCATTTTTCCGCTTTGGGTTCAAGCTTGTCCGGCTGTAACTTCTTTACATAGGCTTCGCATCCCCAAATTTTAAAGAACGACAATTTAGGTTTCTTCCCAAACCATAATTCATACGGTGTCGTTTCAACGGATTTAGATGGTGCCCTATTTAAAGTGAATGCGGCTGTTTCTAATGCATAACCCCAAAATGATAGCGGTAAATCTGTAAGTGACATCATAGAACGAACCATATCTAAGAGAGTTCGATTACGACGTTCAGACACACCATTACGCTGTGGTGTTCCCGGCGGTGTCAATTGTGAAAGTATTCCGCATTTCTTCAAATGCTCGCCAAACTCGTAACTTAGATATTCACCTCCACGATCAGAACGTAGAAATTTAATCTTCTTGTTACGTTGATTCTCTACCTCACTTTGAAACTCCTTAAACTTCTCGAAAGTTTCGGACTTATGTTTCATGAAATAGATATACCCATATCTACTCAAGTCATCCGTGAAGGTAAGAACATAACGATAACCACTGCGCGATGCTACACTCATTGGACCACACACATCGGTATGTATGATTTCCAATAAGTCTGTAGCTCGCTCCATCATACCAGAAAATGGAGTCTTAGTCATTTTTCCCATCAGACATGCTTCGCATCTTTCAAGTGATTCAAAATCAAGTGATTCAAGAAGTCCATCGGAATGGAGTTTCTTCATACGTTTCACTCCGATGTGACCAAGACGACAGTGCCATATATAGGTTGAATTATCGCTTGATTTCAATCGTTTAGCCTCAATGTTGTTGATATGTGTATTTCTACTATCGAGATTCAATAAGAATAGACCATCTATCAAAGGTGCATGTGCATAAAACATATTACTCATATAAATAGAACAACCATTATTCTCGGATTTAAACAAGTAACCGTCTCGCAATAAACAAGATCCCGATATAATGTTCATGCTCAACGCAGGCACCAAATAACAATTATTTAAGTATAAAACTAATCCCGATGGTAGATGAAGGGGTAGCGTGCCGACCGCGATCACATCAACCTTTGATCCGTTTCCCACGCGCATCGTCACCTCGTTCTTCGCTAGTTTTCGTTTATTCTGCAGCACCTGTTTCGAGTTACAAATATGAGCAACCGAACCAGTATCAAATACCCAGGCACTACTACGAGTACTAGTGAGATACACATCAATAACATGTATATCAGATATACCTTTCTTCTTGATGTTGCCGTTCTTCAAATCCGCCAAGTACTTTGGGCAATTCCGCTTCCAGTGACCTTCTCCCTTGCAGTAAAAGCACTCAGTATCAGGCTTAGGTCCAGCCCTGGTCTTCTTCGTCGGCGTGGTAGCTTTCTTACCACCCTTCTTGAAGTGTCCCTTTTGCTTAGACTTGCCTTTCTTGAATTTGGTGGTCTTATTGACCAACAACACTTGGTGCTCTTTCTTGATCTCCACTTCTGCAGATTTCAACATGGCAAAGAGTTCTGGCAACGTCTTGTTCATGTTCTGCATGTTGTAGTTCATCACAAAGTTCTTGTAACTTGGTGGTAGTGATTGGAGGACACGGTAAATCCCCAAAGCATTAGGAATCACTATACCCAAGCTTTGAAGTTTGTTTGCGTGCCCTGACATCTTAAGCACATGCTCACTGACGGAGCTGCCTTCTTCCATCTTGCAGTTAAAGAACTTTTCAGAAGCTTCATAGCTTTCAATTGCCGCATGAGTCTCAAAAATCAATTTGAGATCCTCGACAATATCATATGGGTCTGAATCCTCAAACCTTTTCTGAAGCTCCGATTCTAAACCATACAAGATAGCACACTGAACTATGGAGTACTGATTCTTCCGAGCGAGGTAAACATTCTTTACTTCATCGGGAGCATCAGCTGCAGGTGGGTCACCCAGCGGTGCATCCAGCACATAGGTCAAATTACCAGCTGTGAGGACAATCCTCAAATTGCGGAACCAATCCGCGAAGTTGCTTCCATTGTTTTTCAACTTTTCTTTCTCTAGGAACGCATTAAAATTGATGGTAGGGGCTGCCATTGATCTACAACATATTTGCAATAGTTTAGACTAAGTTTATGATAAATTGAGTTCAAATTAATTAATGTAATTAAACTAGGTGAACTCCCACTCAAAACAACATCCCTCACATTGTTTTAGTGATCACACGAACCAAATCCACTACATCAACACCGATCATCACGAGAGTTGATATAGTTTCAATGGCGAACAATCGTCATGTTCATCATATCTACTATATGATTCATGCTTTACCTTTCGGTGATCCGTGTTCCGAGACCATGTCTGTACATGCTAGGCTCGTCAAGATCAAACCTTAGTTTCCGCATGAGCAAATCTGGCTTGCTCACGTTGTATACACTTGCGGAATCTAACACACCCGATCATCACGTGGTGCTTCGAAACAACAAGCTTTAGCAACGGTGCTGACTAAGGGTGAACACTTTATGATTTGAAATTCATGTGCATGAGGGATCATCTTATAATGCTACCGTTGTCTACTAAGCAATACAAGATGCATAAAGGATTAACATCACATGCAATTCAATATATATGTGATATGATATGGCCTTTCTTCTTTGTGCTTTGATCTCCATCTTCAAGCACGAACATGATCTCCATCATCACCGGCATTGCATCAAGGTCAATGACGCCTCTCCATGGTTGTCGTCCACCGGCTTCAACTATTACAACTACTTTGAATAGACACGCGGGTCTTAACATAAATTAAAGACAACCATATGGCTCCTGCCGGTTGCCGACTTACAATAAGGAACATTGCATACATCAAATATAATCACAATTATGGCCATATCACATCACTGCACACCCCTGCAAAACAAAGTTAGACGCCTCTACTTTCTTTGCATATTTTACGTGGTTTGGGGCTTTCAATAAGTGTCGTTCTAACTTACGAACAAGAACCACAACGTTGACACAAGTATTGTTAATCACCCGTTGTGTATTGGATCTTTACTATGCTAGGAGAAACAGGCACCCGCAAAGCCACTTATGCAATACAAGTTGCATGTCAAGCGTGGAGCAAGTCTCATGAACGATGTCATGTAAGGTTAGCCCGGGCCGCTTCATCCCAACATACCGCAAGATGCAAAGTACACAATAAGCAATCGACAATAAAAGCATCAACGCCCACAATGACCATTGTGTTCTACTCGTGCAACAGATCTACATATAGACACGGCTCTGATACCACTGTAGGGGTTCGTAGCATGGAAAACAAAAATTTTCTATCGCATACAAACAAACAAGCCAAGATCTATCTACTAGATTGTAGCAACGAGTCGATGGTATAACTTACCCTCGAAGATTCCAAAGCGTTTAACGAGAGCGGATTCTCGTGGGTGATGTAGTCGTACTCTTTCCGATCTCAAGATCGTGTAGACGATCCTTCCGGCGCCACGTTCCGGCAGCGCTCCCGCAGTCGGTCACACGTTCGGTACTCGACGAAGACCTTCCTCTCCCTTGTTCCAGCAGGCAGCGGAGGTTGTAGTACTCTCCTCGCGATTCCGGCAGCACAACGGCGTGGTACCGGAAGTAGAGGGGAAATCCCGCAGGGCTTCGCCTTAAGCCGGTGCGAGTATGGTGGAGCTTATGAGAGAGGCTATTAGTGGTCTAGTAATTAGACACACCAATTAGAAGGCTCTAAACCAATTAGAAGGCTCTAAACCGTTGGCTAAAGCAATTAGAAGCTCTAATCCAAAACGGCTCTAAACCGGAGATCTAGAGGTGAAAGTTGTGTGTCTAGGAGGGGAGCCCTGCCCCTCCTTATATAGGTGGGAGGGGCTGGCGCCAAGGGGAGGAGAGTCCCTCCCCAAGTCGGCTTGGTGGTGCGCCGGCCAAGGGAGGAACCCTCCTCCAATTCGGCCTCCACCAATCCTCCTTCTCCTCTTTCCGAAAACTGGCAGTTTGACTTTTCAAACTTGCCGTTTGACTTTTCAAACTAGGATTTGATTTAATCCCTTATTTGGAACAGCGATGACACTAAATACATGATGCAATCATTCCAATATGCAATGACACATTCATGTACCCCTTCCCTTCCGGAGTGCCGGACATTCCGGAACCTTCTAGAATGTTCCCGATGAAAACACCGGAATCATTCCCGAACTCCGAAACGGGACTTTCCTTATATGAATCTTATTCTCCGGACCATTCCGGATCACCTCGTGATATCCCGGATCCCATCCGAGACTCCGAACAACATTCGGTCTCTTTCTCATAATACCATAACTACTCAAACAACGTCGAATCCTTAAGTGTGTCTCCCTACGGTTCGTGAATTATGCGGACATGATCGAGACACTTCTCCGAACAATAACCAATAGAGGAATCTGGAAATTCATATGGCTCCCACATATTTCTACGATTACTTTGCGATCGAATGAACCACTTACATACGATACCAATTTCCCTTTGTCTCACGATATGTTACTTATCCGAGGTTATGATCGTTGGTATCTCTGCATACCTAGTTCAACCTCGTTACTGACAAGTACTCTTTTCTCGTTCCCGTGATATGTGATCCCTTGTGACCAAGTCACATGCTTGCAAGCTAATTGGATGACATTCCACCGAGAGGGCCCAGAGTATATCTATCCGTCATGTGGATGGACAAATCCCACTCTTGATCCATGTGTCTCAACCAAAACTTTCCGAACACTCAATGCCACCTTTATAACCACCCAGTTACGGTGTGGTGTTTGATGTCATCAAAGCATCCATCCGGTAAAGGTGATATGCATGATCTCATGGTCGAAGGAATTAGGTTACTATGTATCAGAAAGCATATAGCAATTGAACTATTGAAATGACTTGATCTTTATGCTACGCTTATCTATAGGAGTATGTCCACCATATCATTCTCCCAACGATATGATCTTGTTGTTGACAACATCTCAATGTTCATGATAGGGAAACCACAATCATCTATCAACCAACAAGCTAGTGAAGTATAGAGGCTATACTAGGGACTTCTAATTAAGTTTACAAATCACACAAGTATCAATGTTTCCTTGTTAATACTATTATAGCATGAATGTAAACATTTATCATAAACACGAAGATATAATAATAACCACATTTATTATTGCCTCTAGGGCATATCTCCAACAGGCTGAACCCTGCAAAGAACTCACAAAACCAGAGAAGAACAACAAATATTTTTGGTTTTTTCGATTTTTTAAAGAAAGCAAACAAAGCAAAACCAAGCAAAGCAAAAACAAAACAAACAAAGCAAAAAAAACCAAAACCAAAAACTAAGACGCTCCAAGAACAACACAACTGTGCATGAAAAAATAAAAATGAAGTGTCTAGAAAGACCTGAGATTTTTATTGATAAAGAAGGGGATACCTTGAGCACCCCCAAGCTTTGATGCTTGTACCTCTTGAATATTTCTTGGTGTGACACGGGGTGGATCCCCCAAGCTTGAGCTTTTGTCCATTCTTCATCTCATTACATCATCCTCTCTCTACACCTGAATTTTTTTCCTTCATACAAAACTTCACACAATCTTCATTAGCAACATTAGTGTATTCAAAAGATAATAGACCCTTAGGCTTAGCTTTAGAACAGCAAAAAAAATCACTAAAAACACAACCTCCTGTAGCAATTCCTTCAAAAAGCTTAATTTCCGAAAAAGAACCCAAAAAGGAATCAATAAGAAGCAAATGCATATAATAGCAGAAATCTGTCAAAACAGACCAACATGTAGAAACCGATTTTTTTGAAGACCTTCTGTTACTCAAATCAAAAAGTGTTGAACTAACGAAAGTTAGCTAACATACTGGGGGATTGAGTAGTAATTTTTTAGCTCAATCCGACTTACATAGACTCCTCACGAATTTTTCTGGAGGAGGACATAAATTTGTTTCGGGACAGCAACCCCCCAAATCTTACTTCCCTCTCATTAGAGGTCATTCTTGGCATAAAAAGAAAACAAAAAGGATAAGGAGAGGTCATTACTGAAGTAATAACTTCCAAGACTCGAGGAAACGCTTGGGTTATCTCCCAACAAGTACTTTTCTTTAACGCCATTAAGTTAGGCACGACGAAGAGCAAAGATTGGAAAGGAGAAAAGGAAAACAAGTATAACCACAGTGAAAACATTATTTTGTTCATTAAAATCCTTTTGTTAACAAGGTTGATCGAGTCTTGTTAACAAAACAATCTTATATGAAACAAAACTTTGTATTCCACAAAGTGATTATGTTACCTCATACTTGATAGCAATGGTCCCAATCATAATAGTTTCAAAATTTTCTTGTGGAATGGGACAATATATTTCTCCAACCTTGATGCTCTCAATATTTTCAATGGAATTCAGGCAATAGCTCTTAACAACCTTCTTGGGGAAATAGACAGTGTTCTCTTTGTCATTAATATTTAATGTTACTTTTCCTTGATTGCAATTGATGACAGCACCTGCGGTATTAAGAAAAGGTCTCCCAAGAATAATAGACATATTATCATCTTTAGGCATTTCAAGCACAACAAAATCAGTTAGAACCATGCAATTATGAGCAACTTGAACAGGAACATCCTCACATATACCAACAGGAATAGTAGTTGACTTATCAGCCATTTGCAAAGATATATCAGTTGGTATCAACTTTTCTAGCTGGAGCCTCTTGTAGAGAGAAAAAGGCGTAACACTAACTCCAGCTCCCAAGTCACATAAAGCAGTTCTAACATAATTATTCTTAATGGAGCAAGGAATAGTTGGTATACCTGGATCACCAAGTTTCTTTGGAACCTTACCATTGAAGAAGTAATTAGCAAGCAAAGTAGAAATCTCCTCATTAGGAATCTTCCTTTTATTAGAGACAATATCCTTCATATTCTTTGAATAAGGAGGCAACTTAATAGCATCAGTCAAAGGAATTTGCAAGAATAAAGGTTTCATCCACTCACAAAATTTGTTGTAGTGTTCTTCCTCCTTTGACTTGTGTTTCTTACCTGGAAAAGGCATAGGTTTCTGCACCCAAGGTTCTCTCTCTTTACCATGTTTATTAGCAATAAAATATTCCTTTGTGTACCTAGTGTTCTTAGTGTGCTTCTCAGGTTCTTCCTCACCTTCCTCCTTATCAGGAGACTCATTTTTAGCATCAGAGACAGATATACTATTAGGATCTACAACAGGTTCAAGGGGTTCCTCAACTATTTTGTGTTTCTTTTTATTTCTCTTACGAGGACTTCCACTATCCTCACCTTGTTTGTCTGTTCTATTCTTTAGGGTGTCCTTCAGGATATAAAGGATCTTGAGTAGCTATACCACTCCTAGTTCTAATTCGATAAGCATGTTTATCTCCTAAAGCATTAACTAGCATATCCTTTTGTACCTTAGCAAGTTGATCAAGTTGGGTTTGAACCATTTGAAAGTGTTTACAAAGCATTTTAATATCATTAGAAGTTCTTTCCACGATACCTTTCACCTCATGGATAGCCCTAGAGTTTCCCAATAAATGATCCTGAACTTTTTTATTAAAATGACCTTGTTTAACAATAAAAATGTCAAGTTCCTCTAAGCATTGCTCAGGAGTCTTACCATAAGGAATATCACCTTCATCAAAGTGTTGGAGAGAGTGTACCTCAATAGTGGATGAGTGGGGAATTGGCTTACATAATTCTTCTATAGGAGGTAGATTCTTCACATCTTCAGCTCTAATACCTTTCTCCTTTAGACACTTCTTAGCTTCCTTCATCACTTCATCATTTAATGCAATAACTCCCCTCTTCTTTATTGCTGGTGTTGGAACTGGTTCAGGAACAATTGGTTCAGGAGTAATAGGCTCAGGTGTATTTAGCTCAGTTGAAGTCCAATCATCATAATTTTTGCTTATCTTAGCCATTAATTCTTCAGCATCTGTAGGAGTTCTTTTCCTGAAAACACAATCAACGAAGCTATCTAGGTAGGTCCTAGAATCATAAGTTAGTCCATTATAATAAATATAAAGAAGATCATTCTTAGGTAATGGACATCCAGGATGTGCATGAATCAAGGAACAAAACCTTGTCCATGACTCAGGCAATTTCTCTTCTTCTCCCTGTTTAAAATCAAAAAGTCTCTGCAAAGCTGCATGTCTAGCACTGGGAGGAAAATATTTCTGGAAGAAAGAAGCAATCATGGCTATCAATGGAACCAGGAGGTAATCTATTAAACCAAGCCCTAGCTTCTCCTTTTAGTGAAAAAGTGAAAATCTTAGTAACAAAGTACTTGCGCATCTTAAAATCATCAGAGAATAAAGCACTCGTAGTAGAAAGCTCATTCATATGAGCCACAACACTCATTTTCAGTCCCACAAAAAGGTTCTTTCTCAACAATATCTAAATAAGATAAATCAAGAGAGAAATCCTAATCTTTATCTTTAATATATATGGGAGAAGTGGCAAACTTAGGATCAGAGGACAACTTAGGCATAATAATACGTCTAGCAAGGAGAATCTTAATAGAACTAGTGCCATGTGTGTTTCGGTACTCTTCAACAAAATCATCAGTGAACTCAATGTAACCATCATTAATATCATAACTCTCACTAGGCTCAGGTGAGCTAATAGGTGTAACGGTGTCTTCACTAGGAGTTTCGGTATTTCCTAGACTAGCCATAGTAGCATCTAGAAAAGGACCTGATGAACCACTCGCATCAAGCACAGTAGAAGTAACATCATGAGTATCAAAAGCAGTTTCAGACTCGGCGGTAGTAGCACTGTGTGTAGCATGTGTATGTGGTGGTGGTGTGATAAGCTTACTTATAACAGACGGTGAATCAAGAGCAGCAGAGGTGTTTAGGACTGCACCTCTTCTTGTAGTGGATGGTAAAATAGGGAACTTTCCATCACGAGACTTCCCCATGATGAAAGGAGTAGCCGTGAACAATAATAGATCCAAGTGAACTTACAAATAAAGCTATGCTCCCCGGCAAAGGCGCCAGAAAATAGTCTTGATGACCCACAAGTATAGGGGATCGCAATAGTCTTCGCGGGTAGTATTGACCAATTTATTGATTCAACACAAGGGGAGGCAAAGAATACTTGCAAGCCTTACCAACTGAGTTGTCAGTTCAGCTGCACCTAGAAATATTTCTTGCTCACAGAGTTTATCAGTAGCAACAGCAAAGCAACAACAACTGCAACAGCAACAGCAACAGTGAAACAAGAGCAATAGTAACAGTAATGGTAACAGTGTGATTTCGAGTGCGGTAGGCATAGGGATGGATGGACGGGCGTTGCATGGACGAGTCTAAACATGTAACTTCAAGATCTAGGGCATTGCAGATAAATAATAACAAGCATCCAAGTACTAAACAATCCTAGGCATGTGCTCCAAATATAGTCATACGTGCTCGCAATGAGAACTTGCACAACATCTTCTGTCCAGCTAGACCGTGGAAGCGGGGCCTCTAGGGAACTACTGGCAATTAAGGTGATCCTTTTAATAGAGCACCAGAGCAAAACATTAACACTCCGTGAACACATGTGATCCTCACACCACAGCCATCCCCTCCGGTTGTCCCAATTATTGTCACTTTGGGGCCTTTGGATCCGGACAATGATATGTGTACACAACTTGCAGATAAGATCACAAACAATACAATCATAATGATTCAATAATAAGTTCAGATATGATATCATGGCACTCGGGCCCTAGTGACAATCATTAAGCACAACAAGTTGCAACAAAGTCAAATAGCACAAGAGAAACTAGGCACTATGCCCTAACAATCTTATTCGATTACATGATAGAACTCATCCAATCCCTACCACCCCGAAGCCTACAACGGGGGATTACTCACTCATGGATGAGGGAAACATCAGTGGTTGATGGAGATGCGTTGGTGATGACGATGGCGATGATCCTCCCCAAATTCCAGTCCCGGCAGGGTGCCAGAACGGAGTTTCTGGATCCTAATCTTGGTTTCTGGTGGCGGCGGCGGAGCAGAACTCTTTCTGGAAAACTATCGAACCCCCCTCGATTTTTAGGTCGAAAGGCAACTTATAGGCGCAGAGGGAGGTCGAGGAGCAGCCTGGGGTGGCCACACCCCTACCAGGCGCGGGGTCAGGTGGGCCCGCGCCTGGGGTGGGTCTAGGCCCCCCAGGCCTTCCCTCCATCTCTTCTTCTAGCTCTGTGGATCTTCTGGTGAAATATAATTTTTGACATATTTTCCGGGATTTTCCTAATAATTCATTTTCTGTACAAAAACAAGACACCAAGGTAATTCTGCTGAAAACAACGTCGATCTGTGTTAGTTGTATCAAAATCATACAAGTTTAGAGAAGAAACAATAGCAAAGTGTTCGAGAAAGTAGATACGTTTTGGATGTATCATAGGCACAGAGGGGAAGGCAGACAGGCTGCGCGGGATACAGAACAAATGGACGGAAGTTGAAACGAACAGGCGGCAACCCACCAGACATCCTCCACTCAGTTTGTATTAAAAGTCCACTCGAGCAAAACGTTTCAGCTTCTGTACAACTGTTCATATATCATTCATGTGTGGCAAAATAAAGCTCGGTGAGATTTCCGCAAACCACAGCGCGCACATCGTGACGAGGCGAGGCGAGGCGAGGCGCGGCATGGAGAGCAAGGAGGAGGAGGAGCGCGCGTGTATATGTCTTCTCTTCTCAAGCTCGTAAAAGTGGTGGAATAGCTCTCCTTATAAGCTGGTCCAACTTCCACTCAACTAGCAATGTGGGACTAAACATTTGTCCCAGCTCTTTCCTTGCATGAATGGGCCAAATGGGCCTCTAGGATTTCAAGCATTTATTGGCATATAATAAATGGGTTGGGCCTATTTAGGCAAATATTCCAACAACACATGCCCTCCTGACTGGACACTACAATGCCCTCTCTTCGATCTACGCGTCGACATCCAATGTCGGTACTTTTTAACTAGATTGGGATAAATTTGAGCCCAATTTGAACCAAAACACTGTAACTTAAAATATATGAGCCCAAGTTCGGTAATTTTTTAGAATAAATTTTATAGATATATGTATGATTTGAATCAAAATTGATATGTATTTAAGCTGTGAGGTCAGTGGATATGCTCTAAAGCTGATTCATAAGTAGTATTACTTGCTTTGACAATCTCTAGTGGGCTTGTATAATTTTGATTAAAATATGTATTATTTAAATCAAAATTGATATGTATTTTAGTTGTGAGGATGGTGGATATGCTCTAAAACTGATTCATAAGTAGTAGTAGTTTTTTTGACAATGTCCACTAGGCTTGTATAAATTTGATAAAAATATGTATGATTTGAATCAAAAGTGATATGTACTCTTAAACCATGAAGTCAAGGAATTGACATCCCAGCTTCGTGCTATGGCCGTGACCACATATCGCCGCCCTATAGAAGAAGAATGCGACGTCAAGAAGAATGGGGAATGGATACGACCGACAACGCTGCAAGTCTACATGGCAGCCACGATGACATCGATATAATAACGGTCAAACTAATAGGGCCCCAACTTAACCCTCTTGGCATTTGGCACGCCAAATATGGGCACCTCGATCCAATGGCAAGCAACCCGTTCCCCGCGATGCATTCTCTCGACAAATTTGGGACCGCAAAGTGACTAAATTAGCAGAAACTCACAACCATCCATTGAATAACAATTCTACTCTTTAAATTATCTACCTATTCAAGTAATAATTATGTGCCACCCTTCACCAAAATCACATACTGTAAATGATAGGACGGGGATGATAACTACTAAAACTGCCCACATGAATCTACAATTCTCCTCCCCCTTCACTTAAAGTTCATGTTTAAGATTTTCTACCACTTGATCTGATACAGCAAGATCAGCCTCAAATGTCAACTTCTCCTTGTGAATAAGCTCTGAAGTCTTCTTTTCTTCCTCGACAGTACGCTTCCGCTCGAATATCAACAAGTTTTTACGGGCCAAAACCATCTCCTAAATTGGCAATTCATCACCGATTGAGAACTGCTTCGATGACATCGGTGCTGGCAAGGGAAACAACGACAATAACAACTTGGACACTAGGTGGCAGGCAATGAAGGACGCTAGAGCGCATCTATATAGTAGAGCACCTGCATGAGGGGACGCAATGGATGGTATCGTGTAGATGAGCAACAGCGTCTCAAGAACCCCCGAGAACCAGAGGAGCCAAACAAGGTATAAATCTGAGTTTTCTTGCTTCATGCCTTCATCTAAACTTTTTTTTTGTACGAAGGGGACATGGCTGGGTGTTGGTAGAGTTCCCGTCATCGGCTAGTGGGATAGGTTTTCACTATAGATTCCAAATGTGAGCACAGACTATGCGAGGACTACTGGAGATGAAGACATACTCTACCACATCCCTGGCCTTCCTCTTTCAAGGAATAGGATAACCATCATAATCCCAAACTACCGACGCCCTCCAACCCCTAACACAGATTGCCTATGTCCTCTTTCAATTTGCTTGATATAACCGTTGATAGCTGTGAGCTACCAAATTTTAGTGCTAATGTGTGTTGCTGCAAGTTTGATTTAGCTGAATTATAGCCTTCTAAGATTATCTGTGTTTGTGCCTTTTGTACAAGCACTGGTGGAAAAAGGGCATCTAGTCCCGGGCCGTAACGGGCTCTTGTCCCATCTTTGGGTCCGGGACTGCCAAATCGGGACTAGATGTAACACCCTTAGAATCGGCCCTATGCAAGTCTTAGCGATTTCCGCCAAACCCGCATAGAAACGATTCAAAGGTGCCCACCAGGCACTTGCATGCGGGTGGAAAACGAAGTAATATCATTACACATTAGTCCACGATGGAACCCACAAAACAGATATATACAACAGCGACTCATCGAGTCAAGAATACAATATACAGTACAAAGATCCAAATCACCTTGAAAACGATACAGCGTCCGAGTATGGACAAGATGCAAATTGAGCTAAGAGCCCTGAAGAATAACCAATGGCGTCCATAACCCTATCCAGGCCAAGCCGGAAGGGTAACCCTGCTAACGACGTCGATCTCAAAACCTACTTAAACAAAAAGGGATGCCGACAAAGGGAAAAGAAAAAAAAAAGAGCGGCTAGTACTGAGGCCAGTACACGGCGAGACTAGAATTCGGCGGTCCTCGCCTACATAGGTATGGTGGACTGAAGCGGCAGTGAAGCATGCGCTAAACAACCTATAGAGACTTAATGCATTTGTCGGCTATCAGAGAGATATGAGAAAGAACTATTCGGAACCAACCTGTTACTACCACCAATCATACCCATCCTGGTATTCTCCCTCGAGACCAAACGAGGAAGTCAACCGAGGAACTCACACAGTTGGCAGTTTTATTCATTCCGTTATAGTTGCGGCAATTACTAGTCAGATATAGATAGCATGAGTCATCCTGATATTATAAACAGTGGGAAGTTTTAGTTAACCGTTCCGTTGTAGTTGCAATACTTACTAGTCAAATACATATAGCATGAGGCATTCCAAAACCAGCAGTTGTTGGTACTTTTATTTAGCCATTCCGTTGTAGTAAAGCTGATTACTAGTCATTATAAAGTCAAATTTATAGCACTACTTTAGTTATAGTTGTCTATGATCGAGATACTGTGCTCCAAGTCATCCATAACCGCGGACACGGCTTTCAGAAAGTTTTTACCCTACAGAAGGGCACAAATAGCAACACACGCACGATCAACCTCGAGAAAAACCAAATGAAAACCCAACGAGGCATCACGACAGAGCAATTGCAAGATTCATATAAATTTCAGGGGGCCACCCCACTAAGCAACCCGCGACGAAGTTGGCCAGCTCCGAGATGGATCCAGAGGTTTGTGTCATTGGCTATAAACGACTGGGAACCCGAAAGTGTGACTGGGCTTGTCAATACCGCAGAAACATTCCACTTACCTAAATAGTATAGGTGCTGCACGCGCAATCGTAAATAAAGCAGTAAAGCATGGCATAAGTACATGATAGTAATAAAGCCCCAAACTAGTTTGTGGCCCCAAGAAATAATATATGACTCAAGCTCTGGCTAGGGGGATTCATGGTCCCACATGCGGATAGTGCGAATATTCAAAGAACAGGTATAAAGTACTCGGGGTCCTACATGACACAAGTGGACAGTTAAAAACCAAATAACATCTATTGCCCACCTGTGCCTCTCCATTATTTACCTACTTCAATTTAGTTATTAAACGATAATTAAAGCCATGATCATCTCCAACATAAAGCATAAGGCATTTCTCCAACAATTGTGTTACTTGACAACACGCAACAACACTTGAGCAAGCGACTACGACACGCAAGTCCAACTATCTACCAAACAACAGGTAATAGGATGTGTCCAAGGCAATATAAGGCTGCAAGGGATACCACGGGTACGAAAACTAGAGCATCGCAACACAGATAGCAATAGATCAACAGGAGGAAATAAAGACTATAAAAGTAAGATAGGTAGAAAGAGGGAGAATGCTTGCCTGGAAAACATTGCCGAAGGTTCATCCGAAGATCGGGTCGACACTCGCATCAACTCATCGGCCTAATCCGTGAAGAAGCAAAGCACTAGAAGAAACACCGGATGCACTATTTAATACTACGGCAGAAGATCGGGCATGATGCATGTATGATGTATGGCATGGCAAGGATGAGATGCAATTAGGCAATATTAAGCGAAACCGGAGTCCCGACAATTTATTAGATGGTTCATGTTGTTTAGGTACCCCACAATTTAAATGTTCTCTTAACAAGGCAAAATTATATCACCGATTCGATGCACAAATTTAAATGGGACCAATATTGGACTAGATTCGTCTGCATATGGTCTCTATATTTAATTTAGGTGAATCATCTAGATACCCCAAACACCCACAATATGTATGCAAACATGTTCATTTAATATGCAACAAGATCAAAATCATATATTATAAAAATATGAGGGGTCTCGGAAGAGAGTTCACACATGGTGGTTTGGCGAACTTGGGGGTTTCGGGGTCGACGAGATCTGTCTTCGGATCCAGGGTTCAGGGTCTTCGGCTCCAAGAAGGAGAGCTTGATGTGGTTGCTGTGGACGCATACGAGATCTTGTGGAAGTTGCAGATCGCCTTGATGCATAACCATCGGATAGGTTTTGGAGATCATATCCTGTCTTTAATGTCGATGCAGAGTCTTCGGCTTCCAAATTCTTGCGGTGCTCACGGGGGAACAACTACAAACGGTTCTGCTGGCCAAAACAAACACCGAGGTAGAGACGAGCACGGCGTCTGCATAACAACGAGGAGGCCCAAAACGTCAAACAACAGACAGTGGAGCCGAACGTCTTGCTGCCTGCTACCAAGGAAAGGAGACAACCTGTAGGGCTCATCGAAAGGCATGGCTCCAGGCAGTGTTGCGAGGGGGCCATGACGGCGCTACAGACAGAGGTCGAGGAGGCCGCGGCAAGGCGAGGTGCTGTCGCACGGTTCCTGCGGACGGGAGACGGCGAGGGAGCGACCGGAGGGGCGGCTCGGGCCGGTGCTGGCCCGAGGCGAGCACAGGCGGATGGCGGTGGTGGCGGGCGCTCGGACAAGGAGGCGGGGGACGACGCGGGGACAACAACCGGAAGAGGAGTGCCGCTGGCGGCAGCGGACGAGGTCAACAGCGGTGGCCGGCCGCAGGCGAGGTCACGAGGGCGCGAGCGCGGGGAGGGAGCAACGGTGGACGAGTGAGGTGAGGCGCGCGGGCTGCTAGGTAGACCAGGGTCGCGCGATGGTGGGAGGGTTCGCGGTCAGGGATGGTCACGAGCAGCGGCGGTTGGTTGCAGTGGGTTGGGGAGGCGATTGGCGGTGGCGTCTGACGAGAGGAAGGAGGGAGAATGGGTGGGTCGCGCATGGCTCGGTCACGCGAGGGAGCGGGGCTCGCGACCGTGCGGCGCTAGGGTGGTGGGGCCACGCTGGCGGATGGGGTCAAGAGAAAAAAATTGGGGAGGCGAGAGCCGGGTGGTTCCAGGGGATCGTGGCGGCTGGGTTGACCAGGTGGGTCGGGGCTAGCGCGTGAGAGAGGGTACGCAGGATCACGGGCAGGTGGGGTGGTTTTGTTCGGGTGATGGGGAGAGGCGTGCGTGGTGTGGGGCATGTGTTGCCTGGGAGCTGGCGGCGGGGTGGAGGGAAAGGTCTGGGGATAGGGTTTAGGTTGGGGGTAGAATTAGGGTTTCATTAGAGGGGTGGTAGGTGGTTGTGGGCTGGGCTTTTAGGTCTAGCATGCGGCTGCCTCCCCCGAACAAAATATTTATGTTTAATATTTTTTCTTTTTTATTTATGAGGCCTTTTGTAAATAATTTTAGACAAAACAAAATATTCGGAAAAGACCGAGATTTCAATTTGAAATAGAGAAGGGGATAATTAGAAAACAATATAGGCTTTTGGGGAATAGTTTTAGTAAAACACATGCATGATGATGACATGATGATGCACACAGATAAATGCAGGCGATTTCTAGTAGTGGATTACCCGGGGTGCTACACTAGAGGCCCCCCTCTCTAGTCCCAGCTCGCTATGGCTCGCGACAGAAGACAGCCACTTGGCTGTTTAAGCGAGACGGGGGTGGAAACCCTCTAGTCCCGGGCCGTAACACCACCCGGGACTATAAGGCTTCCTGTCGCAGCACAAAATTCGTGTGTTCCTCTGCTGCGGTAGAGATTGTGTGTTTCCTTTTTTTGCCATTTCGTTCCTTTTTCGTTTTGTTTTTACTATAATTTTAAACATATATTTCAGTACACAAATTGTATGCTCCTACATACACAGTACACGTTGATGCATCTATATAATTAATCGATCCCTTGCAAGCATACATATAATCAATCATATCGAAAGGTAGAAATGTTTTGAAATTACATGGTCATTGATGATATATATATATATATATATATATATCATATCAACTACATGGATATCACTAAGGCATATAGAGTTCATCGTCATCCGCATAATGTTCTCCATGTACATCAAGGACCTCTTTTATTGCTCGTATGCGCTGGTCTGGCTCTAGTTTCTCCCACAAATTATAAATATAATGTGAATCAACTTTCCGCTCACTGGTCAACTCGTGAATGTACTCGCAGACATATTATCCTCATAAATGAGTTCCCGGTGGTTGCTATAAACTCTTCACCATTTTATAAGTTAGCTCCTATTTGAACGGAACTGGTATTTTCTGTCTAAACCGTGTCCAACACCTGCTCGGCAAAGAAAATGAACAAAGGAGTTATTAGTTACTAGATATCAGGAAATGAACGAAAGAGGCCGATATAATGCGATAATGATTGAAATTACTTATGGAGCATTGCTTTCATGTTGCTCCACTGCTCTTGGTCCCAACTTAAAGAGTCGTGGACTTCAACTAGGGACTTGTCAACTTGAATGTTTAGCAAGATCCAGCGGAATCTATGGACATTTCCATAAGCAAACATGCATAGCTCATCAATTACACTTAACACCGAGTAAGCAAAAATAAAATGTGTACAAGATAGAAACACTCACTTGAAGTTGTAAGGAAATAGTATTTCCTTAACAAAATTATTCTCGGTTAAGAACCTGCACAGGTCTTCCTCCACGTCCTTGGGGTGATTCTTTAACGTATATTAATTAACGATATATGGGTCAATGAACCCAAGGTCATATCTTCTAGATCTTTTGCATTCAAGCATCTTCATTCTACGAAATATAATATCATACAAAAGGATATATAGTTAGGATAATATATTAAATACAATGAACGAGCTAAGCTACAAACTTAATTATAGAAATAAATCACTTACACATAGTAGCAACCAATGATAGATTTGTCGAGAGCGCGCTGGTTGTATAACTGAAATAGTTCAGTCATTTGAACCTGTATCGAGTATGGTTTGAAGTGATGCTCCTTTCTAACGTCCATCGCAAACCAATCTTTCTGATGCTTTTTTGTTTGCAACTGGTACCATGTGTGCAGATTTCGCATATGTGTGGATAGACACGCGAGCTCCTCATTAGTGACTAGAGGCTCTCCTTGGACATACTTCCGTACAATCTGACCCACTGGTGTATCTTCATAGCCTAAATATTGACCAAGAGACATATTTGCTTCGGTAGCAAGTGCTTTGGCCTCCGATCCAGTGATGCCCATTAGTGCAGCATTAGTAGTGGCTCTGGGGTCCATTATTTGGATGTCCATATCCATTTCAGCTCTGAAGGCCTTGTCGAGATCTGAAATCACTTTGAGTAGGGGACCGATTGAATCTTCTATTGTCCGAGCTGGGCAACTTGCTTCCCGCGTTTTGCACTTGTGCTTTTTTTCTTCTTTGCTTGCTTAATCATCTCCTGGTCATAGTCTGATTCAGATTCATCGATATCTGGGATGGTTGCTCAAAAAAGGACTTAGCCCACTTTTTGGTTTTTTCATCATATACCGGCTTTGGCTCAGGATTTTTGGGTGAAAAATGTGCCTTAACTTGGGAAGCCACATCCGTGGCATTTTCCTCATCGGTCTTGTCATAAAGTCTCTTTGGAAAAGCCGGCGGGATGTCAACTATCTTTGGCGTTTGACCTTTTTCGATGTGGGGCGCAGGGGAGCGGCGACCTTCCGTTTCTTCGACAAGGTAGTATTGCACGGAGGCGGAGGCGGAGATCGAGTATTGCACGGAGGCGGAGATCGAGTTGATGTACTCCTGCTGTGGCGATCGACATCGGGGCAGGGTTGACGATAATCGGGGCGGGGTGGACTTGGAGGTTGACGATAATCGGGGGGGTGGACTTGGAGGTTGACGATCATCGGGGCAGGGTGGACTTGGATTCCTTGGAGTCGATGGCCTTGGCGTCGAGCCTGAAAACTTGATGTACTTCTTCTTCCATAGAATGATGTTGCGCTTGACATCTCCTAGTTTCGTAAGGCCTTCAGGCGTAGCGATGTCAATCTCTAGGTCCGCAAAATCCTCCACTATGTCATCCACCGTGACACGAGCATAGCCAGGTGGAATCGGTAGTGAATGGTGGAGTGCTCCAGGTAGACAAGGTAAAGCAGTGTTGATCGCCACCTTGAAGGGTAGGTTGTTCATTGGCTGATGTAGCTCGCATTGTGCCATCTCTCTGACATCATCCACGGGGTAGCGAGGAGCGGGTGCATCATCCAGCAGTGCTTGATCATCAGCCCGGACCTCCGTGGAAGCCATGCTGCTTCTCCGCTGGATAAGATCCAATGCGGGATCATTAACCTCCGGGTGAGTTAACAACGACCTTTGGCTAATTTCTTGCATGAGCTTCTTCAGATCAGCTAGGTCCTGCTATACCTTCAAGATCCAGTCTGCCTCCCGGTGCTTCTTTCTCTAATGGCTTCTGTAACTGCCATCGTATTGAGGAAACCCTTTCTTCCATGTAACACCGACGCCTTTGCCTCGTGTTCGTCCACCCTTTTCAGGATTCTCGAGGGCGCGTGTCAGCTCGTCGTTCTCTCTCTCGGGACGGAACAATCCCAATTGAGAATCGTTCAATGCTTTAACAAGGGCTTCAGAGGGTTTTAGAATTTTTTCATGAAATATTGTCTTCCCTGTTTCTGGGTCCAACGATCCCCCGTCCCCGTACCACCAGTGCTTTGACCTCTCGGGCCATCCATATGTACCAGGAGTGATGCCTCTAGTCCTCATGTCCCACTCCATATTTTCCCACTTAGGGACGACACTCTTGTAGACACTTGTCCCCATTTTCTGATGGTATTTCTTTTTGGAAGCATTTAATGCATTCTTTGCCGACTTTGACTTTGCTACATCAGATTGCTTGTACGTTACAAAATCCAGCCGCTGTTCTGTCAACTTCTCGTTTGCTCCTAAGAAGTCTGGAGTTTTCTTTTTCGTGACATATTTCGCGTATAAACTTTTCTTGTGGTTCCGGTACAGTTCGGCCATCTTGCTCAGAGCCCACTCCTTGACTTTCGCTCTTCTTTCAAGCCCACCCAGCCTTGGGGTAATACCATCTGCCTCAAATTCTTCATACTCTGGAGGTAGTATGAAATGTGCTATGAGCTTCTGCCAAAGGTCATCTTTGGCATCATCGGTGACATAACTGTTGGATTCTTCATCGGGTTTCTTTGAGTTATTCCATTCTTGAATGGTGATCGACAGGTTGTCCCTAACAAGCACCCCGCATTGATTTGTAAAAATCCTCTGGTGCTTCTCTGGAGCAATCGGTTCTCCATCATCATCTATTTCTTCGATGGTGAACCTCTGATTCCCATCCAACTTTTTGTTCGGCCCTCGTTTCGTTCGAGCTGTTGATTGCTTCGATCCGGTGGGCTAAAAGAAGAAGAGAGAGTGATTAATATATATATATATATTGATATATCCAGATCAATTAGTATATATATATATACCTCGCAGGATCCTGTCGAGGGGCCATCATTGTTGTTATTTATTTGCAATTCGATCGTCCGGTCTTGCCCTTCGTACATCAGGTCTTCCTCTAGTCCATCACCGAATGGATTCAGATATGAGGAAATCTCTTCCTCGAGCTCGATATCTTCACCGGTACTAATAAGAGGAGGCCTTTGGTGTCCCTTTCAGTCAAGAATTGGGGCTTCATAATTACTAGCTAATATTTCAAGTGCTTGAAGAGCATATCTACCAAAACAAATACGATTGTCTCGGCAGGATTTTCCTTTCATTCTTCCTCTATGTTGTTTGCGAAATCTGGTTCTTAATTACGTAAATCAATAGTTCAAACCACACTCAAAGGTAGGGCATTTCCCATTGATATAGGAACTTTTTGTACTAGTAATAAGAGGAATTTTACCTCTTATCATGCCTTGAAAAAGATCTTCACCGCTTCGATCATGATCCATGACTTAACTATATATTATAGAAAGATAAACAAGTTAGAAAAAATATTATATAAACATTTCCTAATAATATATACTAAATAATAATTATAATAATACTAATAATAGCATTTATACAAAATGCCAAATATTACTAAGTATAATAATAATGCGTATTATATAAACATTACCTAATAATATAATAATAATATATATACTAATAATATTAATAATATACTACTAACATTTTCTAATAATATACTAAATAATGATTATGATAATACTAATAATAGCATTTAACTAATTATGATAATACTAATAAATATGATAATACTAATAATATTAATACTAATTCACTATATAATTATTATATACTACTAACTATATACTAACTACACTATATAATACTAATAATATTATGTACTACTAACTATATATATTACTAACTACATACAACAAATTATGCAAAATCTACGTACAAATTAAACTTGGCCATTTGGCTGATCGATCGGTGGCGACAGTGCGGTCGATCCTCGGTAGCGCGGCTGGGGGCGGTGTGGTACGTTGGCGAGCGCGCGTCCGCAAGGGGGCAGTGAGGTCGCGGGCGGCGGCGCCCTGAGCGAGCGAGAGGAGGCGCGGCGAGAGAGGTGGCGGCGCGTCGAGAGGCGGGGGCGTGTGGCGAGGCTTGGCCGACGATGAGGGCGGCGGCGAGAAAATCAAGCAGCACATCCCCCGTATTCTTCGTCTGCGGCTCCTTCGTCTTCGTCTGCGAGTGGGAGAGAGAAGGGGCGGGTGGCGCCACTTATATACCCTCCCTTTAGTCCCAGGTCGTGGCACCGCCCGGGACTAAAGACCCCCCCTCTAGTCCCGGGCGGTGCCACGACCCGGGACTAAAGAATTTTCGGCCGCTTCATATTTTCGCGCGCGAGCCCACCCCTCTAGTCCTGGGCTGTGCCAAAGCCCGGGACTAATGTGTTTTTTGTATGTTTTTAATTTTTTATTTCAAATCAAATATAAAACTTTGGAAAATCATATCTACTATTTTAAAAAACCAAATAATACAAATAATATGTCTATTATTATCAGAAAAATATAAAGAATATTAATATAATATCCATACATTTGTTTGCATCATTTATAAATTGTGTCATTTGTAAATTTTAATTTTTAATTTAAATCAAATATAAAACTTTGGAAAATCATATCTACTATTGTAAAAATCCAAACAAGACAAATAATATGTCTATTATTATCAGAAAAATATAAAGAATCTTAATATAATATCCATACATCTGTTTGCATCATTTATAAATTGTGTCATTTGTAAATTTTAATTTTTAAATTCAGAAAATCATATCTACTATTGTAAAAATCCAAATAAGACAAATAATATGTCTATTATTATCAGAAAAATATAAAGAATCTTAATATAATATCCATACATCTATTTGCATCATTTATAAATTGTGTCATTTGTAAATTTTAATTTCTTAATTCAAATCAAATATAAAACTTTGGAAAATCATATCTACTATTGTAAAAATCCAAATAATACAAATAATATGTCTATTATTATCAGAAAAATAAAAAGAATCTTAATACAATATCCCTGCATCTTTTTTCATCATTTAGTCCTAGTTGTAGTCACTAACCGGGACTAAAGATATTTCCCGTCATTTCCCACTGCTTCCCGCCAAGTTTTCCCGCCCTTTCCCTTTTACCAGAGCTTGTAGTCCCGGTTGTAGTCACTAACCGGGACTAAAGATATATCCCGCCATTTCCCACCCTTTCCCTCTATATCTAGGCTTATCGCACCATGGCTATCCACACATCCACACTTTCCTCTCTCGCAACAATGGACAACACCTACTGGGCCATTCTGACCCTCGAGGAGACCGATGCGCTGTGCGCCTCCAGCTACCCTTGCCTGCCAGGCTACCGGTCGTCCGCCGGCTGGATGCTGAGCACTGGAGGGGTTCATGTCCCTCCTGTCCCTCAAGGTTCCACACGCCAGGCGGCCATCACGAACACTTCTACGACAAGCTATGCCGGAGCAGCGGATGGATCCCCAGTGGGATCCCGACAACTATGACACCTGGAATGCCTTCTTTGCTAACCAGCGGGATAGAGAGTTCGCCAGGTACGAGGGTGACGGTCCTCCCTGGTGAACCACAACGAAGCCGGCCGCTGTAACATCCCAAAAATATTGATCAAGGTTATCAATTCCAATCACCCAAAATTGGGGTTAACAAAAACTTTTGTTAATTAAATCCATATGAATGCATGTGTGAATTTGATGAATGCATGAATGCTTGAATGGACTTGTGTGATTGTTGTGAATGTCAAGGATTGGTTTAAATATGAAAACAACATCATCTAAATCATTTCCAAGCAGAATCAAATCAATGGAAATTCAAAAACAAACAAAATAAGCAGATGGTCATTTTTGCCAATCTTGCTCACTAGACCACTTTGAGTGTTTCTAGTCCAAGATTTCAAATAGAAACAAATCCATTTATTTTCACCCCTTGCTAGACCAAGTGAAATTGAACCCAAGCCCACCTTGCAAACCCACAGAAACATTTGGCAACCCTATTCAAATGGCAATTCAAAATTGAATCTAGCTCATATGGGAAGATCACCATTTCTCAAAACCCAACCAAACCTGTGCACCTTGACAACTCCAATCAACCAGAGACTACCTAGTATGTGACCATTGCATCCACCAAGTTTCATCCAAAAATTAAAATTTGAATTTCTTTCGGCCATTTCATCAAACAATTGGAGATAGAAAATCAATTTTTCCAAACTTCACTGTTTTGAGCAGTGATCACCCCAACCATTGTTCACCATTGATCATGCATGTCTCCGCTAGAGCCAACCAATGCCTTAAACCAACCTATCCCCTACCCAATGCGCCATTCCGTGCCAACCCAAGAGCACCCTTTCCAACCGACCATGGCTAGCTAGCCAGAGCAAGCGCGGCGCCTAGCCACCGTGTCTAGGAAGCATGCCAGTGTCCACCGCCACCTCTTGTCCAGCCCTCGACCCTTGCCAGGAACTGGACCACAGAGAACGCACGCTCCCAATTCTCTGTGACCATGCCGAGAGCGCGCTAGAGCGCAGCGCTCGACACGCTCGCACAGACCATGCCCCGCCTTCTCCGCATGGGCCTGTGATCCCCACCGTCCCAGGAACCTCTCATACAACCCTGTTCACCGCCGCGCGACCCGTGGCCACTATGTGCCATCAAAACCATCGTCGGTACCACTCAGAGCGTCGACCCATTTCGACCAAACCGCACCGCCCCTTGCCACGCCATAACAACGTTGAGCTTTGCCAGGAGACCGCGCACCGCCCCCTAGCCTCAGCCATACTGTTAGCTCGTTGTATTGCTGACCTCGATGAGCTCATCCCGCACCCTTTGGTTCCCTCGTCGCAGTATAAATAGAGGCCTTCCCCGTTCAATTTCTTCACACCATTCCACTCCCCACCTCTCACTGATCGTGCCCACTTCTTCCCGGAGCAAGGCAAGCACAGCATCACCGGAATTTCGCTGGAGCTTGCCGCAGCTGGAGGAGAAGGGCGCCGTCGATTGGAGTCGTCCCAGGAGGATCCACCAGTACTAGGAGAACCGCCATTGTCGACTTTGTCGTACGCCCCCATCGCCGACCATTAGCTGAGCCCCGGTGAGCCGCCGCATACCCCCATTGGCCGCTCTAGGGTTTGAACTCGTCGCGTTCTGTTCGGCGAGGACGGTGACCCTCAGCCATTGATCTTAGATCTAATCCTACGGTTGTAATAGCCCCGTATCCCTTTGCACCCCCTTTCTCACTGACGAGTGGGGACAATCTCTTAAACCGCATGCGTGCACTATGCGCAGTGGGTCGGCCCAGTTAGATTTCCCGTGCGACCCAGTTCGTTTGAATTTAGGTTTATCTATTTAATTTCAAACCTAGTTCTGGCAGTAGATTCAAAAATAAATTTAGGAAGATTCACTGAACCAAATTGCATGAAACTAATTTTGTTAGAAAGGTATTGAAATTCATAATCCAGGCCCGTTGGATTCAAACCATTTGGAATTATAGATCACCTATAGTAAAATTAACAAGGCAGCGACTTTTCTGCATTCAAACATTTTTCAAAATTCAACATAAAAGCTTTTGAGTTGATTCCAACTCTCAAAAAATCACATTTGACAAGACATTTCTGAATATATAAAAATATCTAGGTTTACTTGCAGTAATAATAGGAAAGTAATAAAATAATGCCCCATAGGAATTTCTAGTCACTGTATTTAATTAAAAAAAGGTTAAACCTTATTAAATTGTGACACCACTTTAAATCATATTCCCTAGTATTGAAATATGTGGTGATGACATATGTCAGCATGATCCCATGTTTTAATTGGATAATATTAAATCTTAAGTAGTTTTTCAATGAGTAGAAATTACTTTTATAAAATGAAATAAATAAAACTATTGCCTTAATCCTTGTGATGTTTGTGATGATGTTAGATCATCTAGTGTGAGCCTTTGTGTGCTAAATAGAAGTATTAAGTATTGTTTGGTGATTGTGTACTTCGTATTTATTTATAGACGCTAGTACCGACCAAGGATATGAAGAGGAAGGAGACTACTACGAGGAAGAAGCCGAGGAGAACTTCAACCACTGCACTGCACAAGGCAAGCCATCCTAGCAAGCTACTAACTAAGAAAGCCTAACACTACAAGTGGATTATTCAAACTAGATGCATTAGGCATATGTGATTATACCCCTCTGATGATACTAAATCCTGGTTTTAATTGCAAGCTTTATTATTTTATTTCTTTATCAAAGCTCCTTAGTTATGTTTACTTAGTGACTTGTGAATTTTTGGAAAGGTATTAAAGGTAGCATAAAGAGCATAAAACCTGGCCTAATTTAGGTAGATCTTTATGTCATCCTGAGGCATGAGATTGTACTTAGATAAGTCACACTTGATTACCACCCCTCATTAGTGTTTACCCTCAACTTTAGTTGCTAGTGCTAAGCATAAAACTTGATCACTTTAGATGGGAATACTTGGTGAAAATGATTATGAAAATCTTAGAATGATGA
This sequence comes from Avena atlantica, assembly GCA_910589765.1. Classification (NCBI taxonomy): domain Eukaryota; kingdom Viridiplantae; phylum Streptophyta; class Magnoliopsida; order Poales; family Poaceae; genus Avena; species Avena atlantica. The sequence continues at coordinate 290,957,602 of OU342738.1, forward strand.
GTCATTCTAATGAAATGTTTTGACATGTGTTAGTGAACACAAGGTGACTTTGATGATGAAAATGTTGAGGCATGAGCCTTAGCCCTTTTATAAAGCTAATGGTTGTGTTTGGATGTGATACCATTTTAGTTTTACCGTACAACCACAATACCCGAATTTGATTAGGGCTTGACTAGAAGTTTATATACCTTAGTATGGGTTCTCTTGCGGCCGAGGTTTGAGATGAGGCTACCTCGTGAATATTTACCACCTGTGTAGTTCCCAAGATGATAGATGGTTATGGTTGGGAGGCCAAACTCATAGGAGATGTGCCTATACTAGGGTGTGTAATTTAAAGGTTAGGATTGATTATCCGCATACCGAGTATGGTAAAATCAGGATTGTTCCTGATGGATGTATCGAATATTGTGGTGAAAGTGTACCACCTCTGCAGAGTGTCAAACTATTTGAATATCCGTGTCTGCGGTTATGAACAGCTGGAGTGGCCATACTGTTCCGTCGTCAGATGTTTTCAAAATGACCTGTGAATTGAATCATGACTTTGACTTGACCCCAACAGGGTTGTGATATGAAAACTCAAGTTCCCACTAAGGTGTTATAAAACCTTAAAATATTTTTCTTTGCTTCTAAACTCAGTTGGAGATAAATATGGCTTTTTGCAAAACAACCTAGATCTTAGTATTTTCTATTTGAAACCCCTTTACTTGTTAGTGATAGTTTGCGAGTACTTAAAGAGTACTCATGTCTTTGTCCCTGGCTATTCCCGTGGCCAGACTATGAAGAGGACTATCAGGAGGATGGACCGTAGGAAGGTTACGATAACTAGGATCATCTCCCATCGTGAGCATTGCATGTGACCATAAAGATGGAGCCTTGCCCACGCTATCGTTATTATATTTTGCGCTGCTTTGATTGTACTAAGACTGGATCATGAGATCCTTTATTTGTGTAAGACCTTTATTATGGTTTGTAATGGATGATGAACTATGGTACCAATCAGTTATGTCTCGCAAAAATGGTAATCTTGGGATTGCGATGTATGGCATAACAGGCATCTTGGGCAAACCGGACTATCATCAGCGTGTTGCGCTACATCGCCAGGGGACACCATCCTCGTCTGCGGTACTCGCATCCGCCACAGAGCCATAATAAGGATGGCGGTGGTGAAGGCCGTGGGTGTAGTGGTATCGTCATCCGGGATCCCCCTCCCCCACGCATTGTGAATTTGAGGTCGGAGTGGCAGGTGCCCCCACAATATGCCATGGCTGGGCTGAGGATCTAGCCGCGTGCGCCTAGCAACAACGACGATGACGAAGACGACCCTGAAGTTGCGTACTATATGGATATATATGAGCATGACTAAAGGGGGGCCTTTAGTCCCGATTACGTAGTCTCAGTTTTTTAATATTAATAAATGTCTTGAGTGTTAGTCCTGGTTTGTGGCTAGACCAGGACTAAAGGGGGCCTTTAGTCTCGATTCTGTAGTATTGAAACTAATACATCTTTCTCAATCAAACTGGACGACGACTCCCGGTGCCTAAACCGCGGGAGGTGAAAACCCAAAGAGATGGAACCATCACACGAGCATAGCTCAAGTGAGATCCCTGAAGAATCTGCCAGGTATCGTCGACCCAGGTGTCCAACGCAGCCATATAGCTACGAACATGCTTGTCCTCCTCCCTGACACGACGTTGTACCACCTCCTTGGTGGCCGGCTCCCTCTGCACCCTTCCTGGACCAGGCGACCTCCACCAAAGAAGCTCCGGGTCGAAGACGACACCTAGATTCCTCACCAAGCTACGCATCCTGGAAGGTAGCACCATCCAGTGCCAGACCGGCGGAGCCCAGTCTCGGACATGCCCGGCGGAGCCTAGTACTCCATTGTTGCCGCCGAGTCGACTACGAGGATGCGAGATGGGCATCCTAAAGTAGGCGGCGAGGAATGTGTGTATGTGTGGGTGGCCATGATGGTCGCCCTATAAATAGAGGGAAAGGACGGGCAGGCTAGATCGGGCATCCTATTAATAGAGGGAAAGGCCTATAAATAGAGGGAAATACCTATAAATAGAGGGAAATGTCTATAAATAGAGGGTTCATCTTTAGTCCCGGTTGGAGAAACCAACCGCGATCGAAGGGATTGCGGCAGGCTGGGCCAAGCAGCAGTAATGATAGGGGTGAGTGTTGACATTATGTCATGCGGCTTGTACCTTGTCCGGGATGGTGTCGCCAACCGGGACAAAAGCTGAACCTTTAGTCCAACCGGGACAAAACACGAGTGAGCACTAATAATAGGGGTGAGTGTCGACACTATGCCGAGCTGCTTGTACTATAAATAGGCATCCTTGTGAGTCCAGTCCTCCAGCTAGTTTGAGGCATCTCCAAGATGGTCTTCGAGAGCAGGGACACCACTACGGCTAGTTTTAGGGAGATGCCGCTGGAACCCGGTCCTCTGGCATCTCCAAGAAACTAGTCATAGAGGCACTCCCTAATATGTGAAATTAGTTAGCTCCCAGACGTATTGATCTAGTTAGAGAAGTTACAAGCTGCAAGATGGTGTGCGAGAGCAGGGACACCACTACGGACAGCTTGAGGGATATGCCGCCGGAGCCCAGTCCTTCGACATGTCCCTTAAGTTGGTCATAGAGGCACTCCCTAATATGTGACAACGCGCGTTTGGAGATCAGATCTTAATGGTAAGTATGAATCGGGACTAAAGGCCCCCCTTTAGTCCCGGTCCAGCCACAAAATGGAACTAACATACTCAAGAAGGTTTGCAGACAACACTATGCAGTCATGGAGCATCTTCATTCATAACCGTGTTTAATACATAAAAATGGGCACATGGAGCATCTTCATTCATAAAATATTACATTATTACACATCATTTCTTCACGTGTGTCCCTCTCTGACTGCGCCGTATCCATGGAGAATCTTCATTCATTAACATGATGCTTGGGTCATCCTTCACTGCGAAGGGCGGAATTTCATGAAACTTATCACAATCTTCTAACATGTCTGTCTTGTCCTCCACTCGCATGATGTTTCTTTTTCCTGAAAAAACTATGTGGCGCTTTGGTTCATCGTTTGGTGTATTCTTTTGCTTATTTTTTATTTTTCTAGGTTTGGTAGACATGTCCTTCACATAGAAAACCTGAGCCATATCTTTGGCTAGGACGAATGGTTCGTCTAAGTACCCAAGATTGTTGAGATCCAACAATGTCATTCCATACTTCTTGTCTACCTCAACCCCTCCTCCTGTTGGCTTGACCCATTTGCACCGAAACAAGGGGACCTTAAAAGTAGGTCCATAGTCAAGTTCCCATATCTCCTCTATGTAACCATAATATGTGGTCTTTGACCCATTATTGTCTGTTGCATCAAAGCGGACACCACTGTTTTGGTTGGTGCTCTTTTAATCTTGGGCGATCGTGTAAAATGTATACCCATTTATCTCGTACCCTTGGAAAGTCGATATAGTCGAAGATGGTGACCTGGACAACAAGTATAGCTGATCTCCATGGTTGTTAGAGCGTAAAATTTTTTTGTATTCCTGATATACGGGGCTGCCAAGATAGAATTTTCTAGAACTGTGTAATGTGCTTCAGTGTAAGAATGTTCGCCCCTACATATTATTGTTTTCCTTCCTATAGTGCCCTTTCCACTCAGTCTCCCCTCATACTGCGATTGAGGAAGACCAATCGGCCTAAGGTCAGGAACAAAGTCAACACAAAACTCAATGACCTTCTCTGTTCCATAGCCCTTGGAGATGCTTCCTTCTGTCCTAGCATGGTTATGAACATATTTATTTAAGATTCCCATGAACCTCTCAAAGGGAAACATATTGTGTAGAAATACAGGACCGAGAATGGAAATCTCTTCGACTAGGTGAACCAGTAAGTGCGTCATGATATTGAAGAAGGATGGTGGGAACACCAACTCGAAACTGACAAGACATTGGACCACATCATTCTGTAACCGTGGTAGATCTTCAGGATTGATTATTTTCTGAGAGATTGCATTGAGGAATGCACATAGCTTCACAATGGGTACTCAAACATTATCTGGTAGAAGCCCCCTCAATGCAATCGGAAGCATTTGCGTCATAATCACGTGGCAGTCATGAGACTTTAGGTTTTGAAACTTTTTTCTGCTATATATATTATTCTCTTTATATTTGACGAGAAGCCAGACGGGACCTTAATACTGCTCAGGCATTCAAAAAATATTTCCTTCTCTTATTTGGTAAGAGCATAGCTGACATGACCTTAAAACCATTCTGGATGCAGGCCATCTGGGTCTTTCATACGTTAATGGTCCTTTCATGCTTCCGGTGTATCTTTTTGTCTTCCCATACACACCCAAGAAGCCTAGCAGGTTCACACAAAGATTCTTCGTCACATGCATCACATCGATTGCAGAGCAAACCTCTAAGAATTTCAAATATGGTGGCTCCCAAAATATAGATTTCTTCTTCCACATGGGTGCGTGTCTGTCAGCGTCCTTCGGAACAGATTTTCCGCCAGGACCCTTTCCAAAGGTTACTATTTGATCCAAATATTTGACCATATCAAATATATCAGCAACAGTACGCTCCTTAGGCTTCGTCTGGTGACATGCCTGACCGTTGAAATGCTTGACTTTCTTTCTTAAGGGATGCTTGGCCAAAATAAATCAACGATGCCAATTGTACACATTCTTCTTACAATGATCCAAATATATACTTTCAGTCTCATCTAAACAATGCGTGCATGCATTTTATCCCTTGTTTGACTGTCCTGAAAGGTTACTAAGAGCAGGCCAATCATTGATTGTTACGAAAAGCAACGCTCAGAGGTCAAATTCTTCCTGCTTGTGCTCATCCCACACGCGTATGCCGGGTTCGTGCCACAACTGTAAAAGTTCTTCAACTAATGGCCTTAGGTACACATCAATGTCGTTGCCGGGTTGCTTCGGACCTTGGATCAACACTGGCATCATAATGAACTTCCGCTTCATGCACAACCAAGGAGGAAGGTTATAGATGCATAGAGTCACGGGTCAGGTGCTATGACTGGAGCTCTGCTCCCCAAAAGGATTTATGCCATATGTACTTAGACCAAACCTTACCTTGCGTCATCTGCAAAGTCCGGGTACTTTCTATCGGTTTTTCTCCATTGCGACCCATCAGCGGGGTGTCTCAACATCCCATCTGACTTATGTTCCTCTTTATGCTATCGCAGCAACTTGGCATGCTCTTTGTTTCTGAATAAGCGTTTCAACCATGGTATTATAGGAGCATACCACATCACCTTGGCAGGAACCCTCTTCCGGGGGGCTTGCCCTCAACGTCACCAGGGTCATCTCGTCTGATCTTATACCGAAGTGAAGTGCATACCGGGCATGCATCCAAATTCTCGTACTCCTCACCGCGGTAGAGGATGCAGTCATTAGAGCATGCATGTATCTTCTGAACCTCTAAACCTAGAGGGCAGACAATCTTCTTTGCTTCGTACGTACTAGCGGGCAATACGTTATCTTTTGAAAGCATATTCTTTATCATTTCAACAACTTTTCAAATGAGGAGTCAGGTATAGCACACTCTGCCTTCCATCACAGCAATTCCAGTGTGCTGCCTAGCTTTTTCAGACTATTTTCACAATTTGGGTACAACAACTTTTTGTGATTCTCTAACATGTGATTGAACTTCTTCCTCTCCTTTTCATTTTTACAGTCCCTTCGTGCATCGGTAATGGTCCGACCAAGATCATCAGCGGGTTCATCATGTGTCTCTTCTTCAGCCTCCCCTTCAGCATCCCCCATGGAAGTATCTCCGTACTCAGGGAAACCATGATAGTTGTCATCCTCCTCCTCTTCTTCATTGTCTTCTATTATAACCTCTCTCTCTCTCTCCGTGCTTGGTCCAACAATTATAACTGGGCATGAAGCCGGACTTCAACAGGTGGCTGTGAAGGGTTTTTGAGTCAGAGTAATCCTTCTGATTCCTACATCCACTACATGGACAGAATACAAAACCATTGCGCTTGTTTGCATCAGCAACACGAATGAATTCATACACGCCATTAATGAACTCGCCAGAGCGTCGGTCGGTACCGTACATCCATTACCGGACCATCTGCATTATAGTAAAAGTATATCAAAAACCATTACACAACATGATAAATTTAATACAAGTTATAATGAGAGCTTCTTGGGCATTAATTTTGAATTTTGAAAAATTTACATGCACCAATTTGTGAATTGGAGAAAACAATTAACATTATAAATGTGGAGTTTTTTATTATTGTTCTATCAGTGAAAACCTCATTCCATTCTAAGCTCTGAAACTCTAAAATTACACATTTCAATTTTCAGTAACTATGTGCCTAATCAAAATTTGTTACACATTTTAAAACCATTCTACTTCTAGAGCATGCATGCAAATCCATATCTCTATAATTCTAGAGCATTATTGAGATAAAGTAGCAACAAGAGATGAAAGGATGAAGTTCTAACCTTTTAAAACATTGGATTTAGGGGTTGCAAACTAAATCTTGAGAAAAAATGGCATGAACTCAGCTTGCTTCTTTGAGTAAAATGGCCACCATATGACTAGGACAGGTGGACACGAAGTTGTATATATATTGAGGGACAACTAGTCTCGGACCGTGATACGACCCAAGACTAATAAACCCCGAAAAGAGCAGCTGGCCCGCTCCAGGTTACTAGTTCTGGGCAGTATTACAGACCGGGACTAGAGGTCCAGTCCGGCTCGGGACTAGTGGCTCTCGCGATTACTAGCCGTTGGAGACGTAACGGCCCGGGACTAGTGCTAGCACTAGTCGCGGTTCATAACAGACCGGGACTGTTGACATTGTTCAGATCGAACGGAAGGCATGTTTTCCAGTAGTGAAGAACAATTTACTCTAGTTCTTCATCTTTGCTAAAATAAGGATACAAGATGCCTCTAGAATAGCACATTGTCTGATAACTTATTCTGTTTTGTAACTGGATCTACACACTGTCAATATACGTCAAAATGTAATTGTTGGAGTGGTATAAATATTCAACGCATCTTAAGATCATGTCACCACTTTCTTTTTTGATGTGTGGGCAATGGTTATTTTAGTTGTCATTTCTGTTTATTGTTGTGCCATGCTGAAGCTGCGGCCTCATCAAGCAATTGTATAAAAATAATAATTATCTTATCTTACTGGTAATCATACAAAGATATTGAATTTATATTATGCTTTGTTAATGGTCTGTATTTTTGTATTTTTTTGGCAGATGATACAGAGTAAAATTTCACCACGTAGATTACTTCTCTTTTGCTTATAATAAAGTAATGAGTGTCACAAATATATTGCAATCAGAATTTTTCAGATTTGGTAACCGATGTTTTCTGGGTATAATAATAGCTTGCATAGTAAAATTCATAGTACAAATATTGGTAACTACAAATCAGCTCGTCTTCTTTGCTATCTCTGTACCGAGCTTCATGGCCTCCTTTAGCTGAGAAGCCTTGTAGCACGCATTGTTCCTTGCCTTTTGCCTTGCTTCTTTCATAGAATCATTATTAAAACCATTCATGTCAACAGCCAGCCTAAAGTCAGCTCACTACAGGAACGGCACGATACGCCGAGGGAAAAAAACCGTCGGCATAGGCCATAATGCCCTCGACATATGCTACGCCGACGGCTGCCCGCGGCGTAGCCTTCTCGGCAAAGGTCTCCCTCGGCGGAGGCTTTTTTGCCCGCCGGCGAATGCTACGCCGACGGCCTTGCCCTCGGCATAGCCCCATCGGCATAATAACAGCAGGTTGTAAAAAATCCAAAAGAATCAATTTTTTTTTTGAATTTTTTCTCAACTTTTTTAAATCTTTAAATTGTTTGAATCGTGTTAATCTCTCACCTAGAACATTTTTAACACTAATTATATTTAATCTTTGATTAAATTGCAGTCAATAACAAACTTCTCCCTCGGTCACTCATTCTAGAACTACTCCAGCTCCAGCACGCTTAACTTCTCGGTTCCTTCCAAATCAGTTTCCGCGAAGCAATTTGTACCTAGTTGTCAATACTATGATATCAATTCTATTAAATCTTATATCATTATGTCACATGTTTTTATTTTTAAAAACTATAAACACTTATTTAAGTAAACAACAATAAATAAGTAAAAATATTACTGATTCAAATAAAAATACTATTGAAATAAAATAAAAATATAATAATTTTACTTTTTTGTATTTTTCTATTTAATATGGAATAATTAATATATTTAAATCCGTCAATTGGAATTTGATAAATAATATGTCTAAATTGATCAGAACAATGAAAGGAATCTAAATATGATATCTATATCAACTAATCACAAACCCATCGTTTTTGAATTAGCTATTTGGTGGTTGCTTTAGAAAATCCCCCTTTTTTGCGCTCGAAAAATGAAAAATGGATTTTGGTGCGACAAAAACGAAAACTTGCATTGGATCTTTGATAAAATAGAGTATGCTGAACCTAAAAATGATTTTTGTAAAAAAATGAGTATCGGATCATCTATCTATAGTTCATATCTGACCCACTTCATACCGATTCGGCGGGAATCTATCTGTTTCACCTAGGGTGGACGGAAAGGTTTCAGATTCCCCTGTTGGAACATTGTCCATATAAGCTGGTCTAGTATTTTTGTAAAATATGGTGGTAGAATTTTGAATTATCTATTTGGTGGTTGCTTCACAAAACCGTCCGTTTTTTGTGCTCGGAAAATGAAAAATAGCTTTTTGGTGCGACGAAAAGGAAAACTTCCTCTTACAACATTGTTCTCCATCCAATGATGCACATGTATGCACAATATGGGCATATTATCACAAACTATACCTTGATTATAGCCATAACATTGGTCATTTGACCCGAAAGCTAAGAAACCTCGGATGAGATAGGTTATTTTGTGAAGGTTTTTTCAGACATAATCAATATACCAAGTTTGATATTTGTCCTTGTAACTATGTCACATAATATGACACCACGCGAAGGTTTCGCATTGTTTCGATCGTTTTTGAATTTTTTATGCCTGTTTTAAACTATCGTCAAACTTTATCGAACGGCGGGCATGAAGATTCTTAGCTCGGGTCCGAGCCTCGCTAAAATTGCATTGGATCTTTGATAAAATAGCATATTAAACCTAAAATTGATTTTTGTAAAAAAACATGAGCATCGAATCCTGTACCTGTAGTTCATATCTGACCCACTTCCTGCCGATTCGGCAGGAATTTATCCTTTTCAACAGGGATGGACGGAAAGGTTTAGGATCCCCCTGTTGGTATATTGTCCATATAAGGTGGTATAGTATTTTTGTAAAATGTGATGGTAGCATTTTGAATTAGCCATTTGGTGGTTGCTTCACAAAACCGTCCATTTTTTGTGCTCAAAAAATGAAAAATGGCTTTTTAGTACGACGAAAAGAAAAACTTTCTCCTGAAACATTGTTCCCCATCGCATGATGCACATTTATGTACAATATAGGCACATTATCACAAACTATGCGTTGATTCTAGCCATAACATTGGTCATTTGACCCGAAAGCCAAGAAACCTCGAATGAGATAGGTCATTTTGTGAAGGTTTTTTCAGACATAATCAATATACCAAGTTTGATATTTTCCTTATAACTACATCTCATGATATGACACCACGCGAAGGTTTCACATTGTTTTGATTGTTTTTGAATTTTTTATGCCTGTTTTAAACTATTGTCAAACTTTGTCGAATGACGGGCATGAAGATTCTTAGCTCGGGGCCGAGCCTCGCTAAACTTGCATTGGATCTTTGATAAAATAGCATATTGTAAACCTAAAAATAATTTTTGTAAAAAAACATGAGCATCGGATCATGTACCTGTAATTCATATCTGACCCACTTCCTACCGATTCGACGGGAATTTATCTTTTTCACAAAGGGTGGACGGAAAGGTTTTGGATCCCCCTATTGGGACATTGTCCATATAAGGTGGTCTAGTATTTTTGTAAAATATGGTGTTAGCATTTTGAATTAGCCATTTGGTGGTTACTTCACAAAACCGTCTGTTTTTTATGCTCAGAAAATGTAAATTGCTTTTATGGGATGATGAAAAGGAAAACTTTCTCCTGCAACATTTTTCGCCATCCCATGATGCACATCTAAGCACATTATGGGCACATTATCACAAACTATGCCTTGATTCTAGCCATAACATTGGTCATTTGACCCGAAAGCCAAGAAACCTCGAATGAGATAGGTCATTTTGTAAAGCTTTTTTCAGACTTAATCAATATACCAAGTTTGATATTTTCCTTGTAACTATGTCACATAATATGACACCACGCGGAGGTTTCACATTGTTTCTATCGTTTTTGAATTTTGTATACCCGTTTTAAACTATATATAATGTTTTATGTTTCACTTATTTTTTTATAAATATGTAATATTTGAGTGTAGATAGATAGATCTTATTTTTCTGCAAATTTTGATATATTATTTGTATTTTTCGAATTAGAATGATTTAGTTATGGTTTTTCATAATTTAATGAGGTAAAAGAAAAAATAGCTATGTCGAGAGCAGTCGTCGGCGTAGCATAGGATACGCCGAGGGCAATTCTACGCCGACAGCCGTGGAGGGGAGCTGGCCTAGACGTTGGCTACGCCGACGGCCTCGACTCCCAGCCCTTGGCGTAGCTCCGGCGTAGCTTTCTATTCCTGTAGTGGCTTCCATGACCTCACTTAGATCAATTGGATAACCGTAGGTGTCGAAGCGTAGATCCATTCCGTGTTTTGGGAGGTTGGGCGAGCTTTCGTGGCCGGCGTTGATGCGGAAGAACTTGCATGTTGAGTCACCGAGGAAGCCAAACGTACCAAAGTGAAGTGCCTGCCAAAGGTGACGTGGCAGCCGCCGATGTTGGAGATTTCCATCTAAGCCTATCAAAGTAGATCTGAATGCGCAGGCCAACGCACAAATGTTATTTTCCATGACCTCAGTCAGATCAATTGGATAACCGTAGGTGTCCCATAGAACAACAAATGCATCATGGCCACTAAGTAGTGCCCCGCTTATATCTCCTTGATAGCGTCTGCAGCTTTGTTAAATCTCTTATACCCCTTTTCCTAGAGTCTTCTTGAAGCTTGTCTCCTCTTGTTCAATTATCTTGAATCTTCTTCTCGTTGTCTTTGAGCTCAGGATACACGTCACCTGTCATTCGGACAAAAGCCGGTACAAGAGAAGTGAAAAATCCTCGCTTGGCCATCGGTTTGTGTCGACTGAAGTGAACAGCCCGTCTAAGTACCCGCCTTAGAACATATTCTCTTCCCTCTTTTCCAGGTTGAGAACCATCGCCGATAGCAAGGGAGAGGGCTCTTATGTGATCGGGGACAACCCGGTATGCCATGTCAACTTTTCTAACGTCGTCGTCGGAGACAACTTTACCAGAGTATAGTCGAGTTCCGACACCGGCGCGTTCCAGAGCCTGGATCTACACACTGTCAATACACGCCAAAATGTAATTGTTTGAGTGGTATTAATATTCAATGCGTCTTAAATTCAGGTGGCCACTTTCTTTCTTGATGTGTCAGCAATGGTTATTTTAGTTGTTAATTTCTATTTATTGTTTTGCCATACTGTAACAGAACACAGTCGCCTGAAGCTGCAGCCTCATGGTGCAGTTATCTAAAAAAATAATTATCTTATCTTGATGGTACTCATACTAATATATTGAATTTGTAGTATGCTTTGCTAATGGTATGCATTTTTCAATTTTCTGGCCGATGACACATAGTATAATTTCACCATGTAGATTACTTATCTTTTGCTTATATATGAAGTAATGTGTGTTGCAAAAATATTGCAACCAGAATATTTTGGATTTGGTAACTGATGTTTTCTGGGTATAATGATAACTTGCATAATGAAATTCATAGTACAAATATTGGTAACTACAAATCAGGATTAGGAAAAAAACTACAAATCAGCTCATCTTCTTTGTTGTCCCTGTACCCAGCTTCATGACCTCCTTTAGCTGAGAAGCCTTGCTGTGAGCATTCCTTGCCTTTTGCCTTGCTTCTTTCATAGAATCATTAAAACCATTTATGTCAATAGCCAGCCCAAAGTCAGCTGCCATGACCTCGGTCAGATCAATTGGATAACCGTAGGTGTCCGACAGAACAAATGCATCCTGGCCACTAAGTACTGCCCCGCCATTCTCCTTGACAGCATCTGCAGCTTTCTTAAATCTCTTATACCCCTTTGCTAGAGTTTTCTCAAATCTCGCCTCTTCGTCTTTAATTATATCTTGAATCTTTTTCTCATTGTCCTTCAGCTCAGGATACACATCACCCATCAGTCGGATGAAAGCCGGTACAAGAGAACCGAAGAATCCTCGCTTTGCCATCAATTTGTGATGACCGAAGTAAACAGCCCGTCTAAGTATCCGCCTTAGAACATATTCCCTTCCCTCTTTTCCAGGCTGAGAACCATCGGCTATTGCAAAAGAGAGGGTTCTTATGTGATCTGCAACAACCCTGTATGCCATGTCCACTTGGCCAACATCGTCGGAGCCAACTTTACCAGAGTATGGTCGAGTTCCGACGCCGGCGCATTCCAAAGCCTGGCGGATGGCATCAAATAACGGCATGAACACGTCAGTATCGTAGTTGCTCATTTTGTTCTGAAGGATGGAAGTAAGACGCTCGAATCCCATCCCGGTGTCGACGTGCTTCGCCGGTAGGGGTCTCAGTGTACCATCGGAATCCCGGTTGAACTGGATGAACACCAGATTCCATATCTCGATGCATGTAGGGTCATCCTTATTCACCAACGAAGCTGCGTCGCGGCTACCGATCCGATCGAAATGAATTTCTGTGCATGGCCCGCAGGGACCCGTGTCGCCCATCTCCCAGAAGTTGTCCTTGCAACCGAAAGGCAGAACCCTTTCATTGGGTAGATACTTGAGCCATATGTTTCTGGACTCGATGTCGGGAGCAAGACCGGCTTTCTGATCATCGCCGCCAAAGTAGGTTGCGTAGATGTTATCAGAGGGTAGTTTGTAGACCTGGGTGAGGAGCTTCCATGCGTAGCCGATTGCCTCCTCCTTGAAGTAGTCTCCGAAGGACCAGTTGCCGAGCATCTCGAAGAAGGTGTGGTGGTAGGTGTCCTTCCCCACGTCGTCGAGGTCGTTGTGCTTGCCGCCGGCGCGGATGCACTTCTGGGTGCTGCAGGCGCGGCGCAGGCGGCCGAGCTGCGAGTCCGGGGCGGCGGTGCCGAGGAAGACCGGTTTGAACTGGTTCATCCCGGCGTTGGCGAAGAGCAGCGTGGGGTCGTCGAGGGGCACCACGGGGCTTGACGGGCACGGCGTGTGTGACTTGGAACTGAAGAAGTCCATGAAGGTCTGGCGCACACGGCTGGCCGGCCACTCCGGTGATGCTTCCATCGGAGGTCCGACGGCGAAGGCGGGGAAGGAGGAGAGGTGGCGTTGAAGGGTAGTGGCGTTGAAGAAGGCTCAACGTTGTTGGTGCAGGTCACGTACGAGCTAAGCTGCAGGCAAAGGATCAGCTTGATGGATTCAAAGCAAACGGGCATGTAATATATACACGGCCGGACTCCTATTTCGTGTACTACTCGGACATGCCGTGATTCTTCCTAACAAAAAACTCTGATTTTATCGCTCCGTACCAAAGTGGAACGGACTGTTTCTTGATTTTGATTCGGACTCGAACCCAACTCCAATGCAAATACGAATCGGTAATTGATCATACAGAGTACAACAAGGACAGACGAACACAACTTAAGTGGAAAAGTAAAAAATGGAAAATAAACAGCTAAATTAAGGCGGCTCTCTCTCTCGGTACGTAGATTCGCAAATCATGTAGACTACTAGCTCCACCTCCCATCGTATCTCTAAAACTTAACAAAATTTGGCAACTCCAAAATTTGCAAGCCTTTCAAAGGTTGGCAATGTTCAGGAGCAACGCGTCTTATATATAGGTCAATACTAGTTCCATTCCACCTCCCATCATACCGCGGATCCAAAACCCTGGTGTTCTCCGCCCCTGCCGCCGTGCCCACCATGGCTCCTTCCCCTGCCTCCAACAAGGTTGCCGCCGGAAGCGAAGAGAAGGTGCCGACGTCACTCGCTCTGCGCGCCATAGTGTTGGTCCTCATGGCGGTGGTGGCCATGGCCATTCCCATCTTGTTGATGGTGCGCTTACACGGACACTCCATGTCCCAAGTGTGGATCTTGTCGCTCACTATCTGCTCATACGTCTTCTTCTTCCTACTGTGCATCTGGTGGAGCCGGTGGTACTACACCGAGTTGGCGCGGCTCTCCTACGGCCCTCTGCTCGCCCTTCTTCTCCACCAGCGTGATAGGGCCAGCCACTGCCGTCTTCGTCCTCTTCTTCAGCGCGGTCTGGGCTGCCGGAAACTTGGGCTACTCTCTCGCCGTGCACCGCCTCCGCAGCGGAACCAAGCTGGCTATCCACGCGTTGCCTAGCCCCTCCTGCCCTACCGAGGATAGTGTCAAAATACTCAACTTCAACCTTTATATTACAGAACCCTTTTTGGTGCTGCTCTGGACTTTGTTCATGGTGTTGATTGTCAATCTAGTGCCCACTGTTAGGCCTAGTCTAGTCTCGGTAGAGCCTTTATGGGATGGATCTAGTAGATCAGAGGGAGAGAGAGATAGAGTACCACATGCGCCCTAGCTCGACGTGCATGAGCTGGAGGGGATTCCGGAGTTGGCGTTGCTGCTAGCGTCAGTGGCCATGGGAAAAGGGGGGGTGCGAGCGTGTGGCAGCGGTGGTGCTTCCCGTCGGCGCAGCGCTTAGCCTAGATCGGTAGGGCTTGTAGGTGGGACGGCTAGGGCACGGCTAACCTCGTGAAGCATGCTGCCGGCCCCCACCTCCTTTATATAGCGCTAGCGATAGGGGCCCACCAACCAGATACGGTTGGGCGCCCCCGTTCAGGGCGCGGATAAGGGACTCCGTTCGGCCGTTGTGCTCGAACGGGAAGAGATCAATCTAACATTCTCCCTCTTGATTTCGACTTTACTTTTAACTTTATACTTTATACTTTTACTTGTTTCACCACGGATCGGTACATAGAGCATGTTTCATCCTCTTAGCTCAATTGCCAATAGAATCAGACAGCCACTACCTACTCTTCTATTTTGAAACAAATCTCGTTACTTTTGGGCCTCTATAGTCCAGGAATCATAAGCTTTCCATTAAACCCATGTCGGCTATGCGTTCCTTGAACACATTGGGTGGTAAGCCTTTCGTTAGCGGATCCGCAAGCATATCCTTTGTCCTTATATGCTCGAGACTTATAGTTTGATCCTGGACTTTGTCCTTCACAACATAATACTTTAAATCTATTGACTTTGTAGCATTACTTGAATTGTTGTTGTGAGCATATAATACTGCGAGCTCGTTGTCACAGTACATCTTTAGTGGCCTGCTAATGCAGTCTACCACTCTTAAGTCAGGTAGAAATTTATTTAACCATAACGCTTGTCCCATGGCCTCATAACATGCTATAAATTCTGCATACATCGTAGATGATGCAACTATTGACTGTTTGGCGCTTCTCCATGAAATAGCACCTCCTGCGAGAGTAAAGACATATCCTATCATGGACTTTCTGTCATCTTTATCTCCTACAAAATCTGCATCTGAATACCCTCTTATTTCTAGGGAATCAGATCTTTTATATGTTAGCATGAGGCCTCTTGTGCCTTGCACATAATGCAAAGCTTTCTTTACCATCTTCCAGTGCTCTATGCCTGGATTCTCTTGATATCTACCAAGTATCCCGGTGATAAAAGCTAAGTCAGGGCGAGTGCACACTTGTGCATACTGTAAGCTTCCAACGGCCGAAGCATATGGTATTGACTTCATTTGATCGATCTCATATTGGTTCTTTGGACATTGGAATTTTCCAAAACTATCGTCCTTGACTATGGGAGCAGGTGTTGCATTACTCAAATGCATATTGTATTTCTTTAGAATCTTTTCACAATATGCTTTCTGCGACAGTCCTAACACTCCATTCTTTCTATCTCGGTGAATTTCTATGCCCAGAACATAAGAAGCTTCACCAAGATCTTTCATGTCAAAATTTGAAGACAAGAACTTCTTTGTTTCTAGACTGACATCACTGCTAGCAAGCAAGATGTCATCCACATACAGAATTAGAAAAATATATTTCCCACTTTTAAACTTTGCATAAATCCAGTTGTCCTCAACATTCTCTTTAAATCCAAATCTCTTGATTGTATCATTAAACTTTAAATACCACTGCCTAGAGGCTTGCTTAAACCCATAAATGGATTTCTTTAGGCGGCATCCCATATGTTCCTTCCCCTCCATGCAAAAACCCTTGAGTTGTTTCATGTAAACATTTTCTTCTAAATCTCCATTTAGAAATGTCGTCTTAACATCCATTTGATGCAACTCTAAATCAAAATGTGTAACTAGTGCCATTATGATTCTGAAGGAATCCTTACATGAGACCGGAGAAAAATTCTCATTGTAATCTACTCCTTCTCTTTGCGTAAAGCCTTTTGCCACAAGTCTTGCTTTATACTTTTCTACATTCCCATTGGAGTCATACTTTGTTTTATAGACCCATTTGCATCCTACTTTTTTGGATACTTTAGGAATTTCCTCCAAGTCCCAAACATTGTTGGAACTCATCGATTTCATTTCATCTTCCATTGCCTCCACCCACTTGGCTGAGTGAGGGCTTCTCATGGCTTCTTCATATGAGATAGGATTACCCTCCATATGAACTGTTTCTGTGTTGTAGACTTTGTAAATTTCTTTAGAAATGGCTGGTCTTCTTTATCTTTTTGACCTTCTGAGTTCATCAGAGTCTTGCTCATTTCGTGCCTCAGGTTCTGGCACATTTGCAGTATGTGGCTGTTCGGGCTCCCTTTCGTGCTCAACAGTAGGTTCAGGCGGCTCCTGATGGACAGGTTCCGAACCTTCTCCCATTGCTGTCACGTCTGGAGTCACAACAGGTGTCGGTACCACAACCTCAGGGGTTGTAGATGGTGGCACAACAGGTAGCGAGAAAAATGGCTCCTGAGTCATCGGATTAGGTGCATGCACCCTCTTCTCCTCAAGATCAAATTTCAGAGCTACCGTGCTCCCCCTCATCAATTCGTCCTCGAAGAAGACTGCATGTCTCATTTCTACAAACTTTGTGTATCTGTCAGGACAGTAGAAACGATAACCTTTTAATCTATCTGGATAGCCAATGAAGTGGCAAGACACTGTTTTGGGGTCTAACTTTGCAATGTTTGGATTCAAAACTTTTTCCTTAGCTGGGCTCCCCAGACCCTCAAGTGGCGCAGAGAGGGCACTCTGCATGTCCACAATTCGTATGGTGTTTTGGGCACCGACTTACTTGGTACTCTGTTGAGAATGTGAATGGCGGTTTTAAGAACATCCATCCATAGTCCCAATGGGAGGGTGGAATAGCTCATCATGTTGCGCACCAAATCCATGAGGGTACGGTTACGCCTTTCAGCTACTCCGTTTTGCAGAGGTTCGCCCGGCATAGAATATTGGACGACTATTCCATTTTCCTATAGGAACCTTGCAAAAGGTCCAGGTACTTTACCATATGGAGTATGCCGACCGTAGTACTCCCCCCTACGGTCAGACCAGACTATTTTAATTCTTTTATCATGCTGATTTTCTATTTCAGCTTTGAATATTTTAAATTTATCCAATGATTCAGATCTTTCTTTAATTGAATAAATGTAACCATACCGGGAGTAATCATCTGTGAATGTTATGAACAAATCATAACCATCCACACTTTTCACAGGAAACGGTCCACAAATATTAGTGTGGATGATTTCTAGTGTTGATGTACTTCGGTTTGCACCCTTTTTGATTTGCTTTACATACTTTCCTTTGATGCAATCTATGCATTGTTCGATATCTGAGAACTCTAACGGAGGAAGAATGTCATTTTTAACAAGGATTTCTATTCTTCCCCTTGAAATATGGCCTAATCTACAGTGCCATAACTTCGATGAGTCATGTGTTCGCTTTCTTTTCTTTTGTTCTTTGTTCGACAAGGGAACTTGCTCACTCACATTACACACAGAAAATACTTTCTCATGCAAGGATAATAAATAAAGCTTATCATGAAGTGAAGCAACACCCACACAAGCATCTTTAAACCAAATGGCACACATGCCATGTCCAAAATAACACTCATACATGTCTTTATCCAGGCACGACACACTTATTAAGTTTCTATGGAAGGAAGGAACAAATAAAACATCTTTAAGCAGAATAGGAAAACCATCAGCTAGCTCCAAAGTAATGTCGCCAACAGCCTCCACTTCTGCTTGAACCCCATTCGCGTCCTCAATGCATCTTTCTCTTCTTTGCAAAGTCCTTGTCGAATGGAATCCCATTCTTTGCCATTATGGACTTGAGCCATATTGGGCAATATTTCTTGAAGTGACCAGGCTTCTTGCAATGGTGACACTGGTCCTTGTCTCCAGGGAGACTCTGCTGATGCTGATGCTGGTGCTGTAGGGGGCCCTTGCCATGTGGCTTGGAAGGGGAACCACCATGGTTGCTGTTGGTGAAGGTCCTCTTCCTGTTGTCCTTCACGTAGTTCAAACAACCACCGTGAATGGACTTAAGCCTTGCTTCCTCTTGAGAACACATCACAATGGTCTTTTCAATGTCCCATTTTTTAGGAGACATGTTGTAGTTGATGACGAAGTTCTCGAACTGTTGGGGAAGAGAAGCCATGACAAGATGCACCAGTAGAGCAGGCTTGAGCTTGAGATCAGCATCCATGGGCTTTAACTTAGCCGCCATGTTGCTCATCCTCAAGATGTGATCTCTAATGCCATGTGGCCCTCCAGTATACTTTTCTGTTACCAGCTGTTTGAGCAGCTGGGTTGCATACATCTTTGAAGAGCCAGTAAACTGGCTCTTTATCTTTGCTAGATATTCCCCAATAGAGGCACACTCTTTGATTGAGCCCACTATTGCGTTCTCAATCGTATTCTTGACAAAGGCCAAGCACTTTTTGTTTGCATTGACCCACTTTTGGTTATCTATTGAGTATGTCAGCTCCACTGGAGCATGGTCCCTCTTTCTATTTTCCCAAGCAACATTATCCTCAGTATCATCCCTCACTGGGTCCTTTGGCTTGACTAGCTATTTGGTTTCAACGACCCAGTCAACCTCGGCACAGACAAAGGCCAGGTCTACCTTTTTCCTCCACTCAGTATAGTTATCCCCTCTGAGCAGTGGAATGTCCTTCAGGCAGCTCATGAGATTAAGACCTCCTGAAAACCATAAAAGATGTGAGAAAATAAAAAACAATTGTATGCATTAATCCAACGTTGGTATAAATTAAGCATGCAATTGTTTGTGCCATTAAAATTATATCACCGTTGGACAGAGATAAAATAAATGCACCTTTGATAAATAATAAACAGATCATGATCATGCTATCAATAATGTTGGTCATTTAATAACATGAGCATAATCAACTTTAAATCACTTTATCACATCTTTAAAACAAAATTTAATAAGCACTTTATTCCATTCAAGCAATTTTTAATCAACTATTTACAGCGGAAACAATATTACCATATTCATAAACTTTAAAACCTTTACAGAAAAAATTCTGCCACTTTTGTATTCTCTAAATATATATTCATTGGAATAAAATGAATAGAGAAAACTGTATGAAAATTTCTTAAAAAACTAAGCTAAACATTAAAAAAAGCTAAAGAAACAGCTCTGTTAAAAATAAGAACAGAAAAAACTTGTTGTTTCGCCCTACTGGGCCTTTATGCTGAGCGGCCAGCAGCGGCCCAGCGGCCTGCCCGCGCGCTGCCACTATCTGTCGCCGCCAGCAGCCCGCCAGCACGGCCCACTCGGCCTGCCTGCACGCCCACGCAAGCTGCCGCTATCTATCGCCCAGGCACCCGCGCTCTGCCTGCGCTATCGCATCCCATGCCAGCCCACAGCCAGCCGCGGCCTGCCAGCATGGCCCGCTTGGCCCAGTCGCGCGCCCGCGCCGCCAGAGCCGCGCGATCCTAGCCGCACGATGTTGCTACCCTAAATCCAACGGCTCCCCGAGCGCCTGCGAGGACAAAACCCCCACCTCGCGCAGCCCCCACCCAGAACCCTAGCCATTTCGCCCCCCTCTCCCTCCCCCGTGACCCTCTCTGTCTCTTGCGGCTGCGCTGCCTGGTGCGAGGTGAGGCGGCGCCGCCCGGCACCGTCGGCGGTCCCCTTTGATGACCCACAAGTATAGGGGTTGTATCATAGTACTTTCCATAAATAGGAGTGTCGATCCCAACGAGGAGCAAAAGGTGCTGAATAGTGGTATGGAGCAGGAAATCCCTTTGAATACTTAGCAAACGGTTTTTTAGTGGTTTTCTGACAAGGCAACAAATCAAAGAGCAAGTAACAGAAGTAACGAACAAATGGAGCAAGTGGCACAATCCTTTCTTAGCAAAGGACAAGCCGGTGGAAATACTTATAAGGACCAAACGTTTTCGAGGACACATGGGAATTCTGTCAAGTGCTTTCGCTTCAAATAGCTGAGTACTCTTCTCTGATGTTTGTAAGTGTTGTGTGGGTGAACCTGTGCTAACATACCGCCCTTCCTAGGACTAATACATACTTGTGATTAAACCCCCTGCAAACATCCGTAACTACGGGAAAGTAATTAATATATAAATCTAACCACAGCCTTAAACTCTGAGATCCTACGCTCCCTTGTGCAAAGGTGTCCTAATGGGGGTTCAGGTTTCTGTCACTCCGGCAACCCCACGATTAGTAGACAAATACACAATGCATTCCCCTAGGTCCATAAATGGTGAAGTATCATGTAGTCGACGTTCACATGACACCACTAGAAGAATAGCACCACAACTTAAGTACTAAACCATTGAATAATAACTCATCACAGATTCAATACTAACAACATGACTTCTCCCATGTCCTCAAGAACTAAACGAAGTACTCACGAGACATCATATGGATCAAAATCAAAGATGATATGGTAATGGATAACAATCTGAACATAAACAATAATCCAATGGTTCCACTCACAAGCATCAACTACAATAGTAATCAACACCGGGAAAGTTTTCCCTAAGAACTAAAGCAATATCCAACACAATTGTTACAGCAGGACGGAGTGGTGGTGATGGTGCTGGTGGAGATGATGGTGTGGATTATGATGATGATCCCGATGAAGCCTAGCTTGATGACAGTGTTGATGGTGACGGTCTCCCCTCTCCGGGAAAGAATTCCCCCGACAGAAATCTGTCTGCCGGAGAGATCTTTCTCTCTCGGTGTTTTCTGCCCCTAGAGGCGGCGGAATTCTATCTGTGGTCGCCCCCCGAGGCTAAGGGTTCCGTAGGGAAGATATAGGCGAAGGGGCGGAGTCGGAGGCCGGGCAGGTGGGCCACACTTGCCCTCGGCACAGGGTCAGGTGGGCCCGTGCCTAGGGGGTGTGGGGCCCCCCTACAGCCCTCCTTCGCTCCTCCTTTTGGCTTCCTTCGTCTTCTGGTAAAATAATATGTTTCCATATTTTTCTGGTATTTTTCTGATCTTCACGAAATTGCACTGAGACGCCGTCTTTTCCATCAGAATCTAGACTCCGGCAGTCCATCCTCCAGGAATCATCCAACATGCATAGTCAGATGAAAAGCCATAAGTAATACCTCATAATAAGACAAATATCAATGAATAGAGGTAAATTATGATATAGAATGGTGATGCAAATTGGGCGTATCAACTCCCCCAAGCTTAGACTTCGCTTGTCCACAAGCGAATACTGATCTCAGTAAACATGTCCATAGGTTTATGGAGTGAAGTGTCGATAAAAGAATATGAACAAGAAGCATCACACTTACCATTGCACAACTCATAGAAGAAGCAACTCACCATTATATAACTTAGCTTGCAACCAAGTACAGCAGTCATAATAGAGATACATAAAGATAGATCAAAATTGGAATTGGCAAACTTGTTCTTGGTCAAAGAACACCTGGCAAACAGTTTCACAAAAGCATTTTGTAGAAGTTTCAAAACAGGAGCACTCTTTGCTAAAAAAGGTTTTTCACAAGTGAAGGTTTTCAAAGTAATAATCAATAGATAAGAGTTTTGTGCAAACAAGGAAGATAAAGAACATGATTGAATAAATCACCATGTGAATGCTTGAAACACAACAACTCAAAATCTTGCTGGAGATAGAGAGGAAGTAGGTTTACTGAATCAACTGGTAACTAGGAGAAAGGTCCCTTCTTAGAGGGAAGCAGGGATTACAAGTCATAAAGATCTTCCAAAAGATTATGGTACTTACTAGCTTTGAGCCCTCATTACCCCTATCATAAGCATCTTGAGATGATTAAGGTTAAAGTGAACAAAGATGGAGTATATGCTTGACAAAATATAAGTTGGCAATCTCGTGTCCCTTGAATATGAGGGCCACTCCTCATGCATACTCAACTTTGGGTCCAGGTAAGTTCTTGTCATTGTAAGTATTTTCATATCATTGAGAACCGCCAACGGGGTACCCTTTGGACATGGTACAGGAGCTTTCCCATAACCAAAATGACAAGGCAAGCAGACAATGAGCATCTCAGCAATCTTTTTATTTACTATGTGTATAGATTTTTATTGAGGATGCTTCATAGATAGCTCACTATGGTGATGCTGCAAGTTTCCACCATGATTAAGCATGGCTTAGGCTAGCGGCCCAGGCGTTTCTCTAACACAGAATACAAACTCCATGGACTTACAAGTTCCCTCTTTATTTCACACCGTTGACATCCATAGACAAAAGAGCACGATATCAACTGTGTACAAAGTACAAGTGCAATGTTGAAAACGTTCCCCGTGACAACACAGTTCTGCTAATCCCAACGTATAGATGCAAGCATATACAACTTCGATGTTCACAATGGTTCAAGTCTATTAGGGGCAAGTAAATAAAATGTGACGTCAAGTTCGTGAGAGCTTTACTAACTAGTTTTCACATAAAAAATACTTTTTAATTTGAAAGGTAGATGAAGCTTGAGAATTTGCTAGGAATAGCAAAAGATACTAGGTAGATATGGTGGACACAAGTGGCAAAAGTTTTGGGTTTAAAGGATTTTGGAAACATGAGAAGTATGCCTTCTCAAAACAGGTTTTTGGCTAGCAAGGCTAGGTAGCAAGCAAGAGAGTTGAAAGAAACAAGCAAACATACAAGTAATAAAGCCAAACATGCAATCTTCCTTGAAGACACAAAAGATCTTAAATAAAGAATACTAAGCTTATGAACCAATCAAGAAATAAAATAGATGATACCAAATACCTATAAGCTTTTTCTCTTTTTTTTCAAACCTCAAAAAGTATTGCTACTGACCAGAGCCTGATTTGCCAAAACCAATTTAGATCCACTTGATGATCCCAAAGTGGTGCCAATACTGAACAACAAGATCCATCATATAATAGAGATTGCAAACTAAAAATAAGAAGTGAAAAAAGTAAAATATGAGACTTCTCATTAATAATCCAATAAAGGCACTCACACCAAGGGATACAAAGATAATCAACTAAAGGAGAGATACTTCCACTTGCAAACCAAACTATAAGATAACCTCTCTACCACAGATATGAATCCACTAAAAAGGTAAAAGATAAAAGATAATGGTGGTGATACCGCGGCACTCCCCCAAGCTTGGAACAAGCCAAGAGGATGCCAAACCTGATGACGAATTACTCCCTTTGTGGTGGTGGTGTTCTCTTGTCATCATAAAACTTCAAAGGTAATGGTTCCCCATCCAAAAAGGATGTCCTTGTCTCTGCAATCCTGAAACTAGCAGCGGAGTTTATACGATCAAATCTAGCTTCATACTCACAGTTTTGATTTTGTATGTCATAGAGTTGCGCTTGCAATTTATTGGTGGTCTAAAGGAGTGAGAAGATCGCTTCTAGGAGCTCAGCAACTTCTCCCCCGTTCTTGGTGATGAATTTTGAACTTATCTTGTGAATAACATCCACTTCGCGTTCTACCATCTTCTTGTACCTGAAAACTTCTTGTTCCAATGCTTCCATCCTGTCCTCCAGACTGCCTTCTCCTTTAGGGCCCTGAACTTCTTTCATCTGTACCCTCCCCTCTTTAAGGATCAACTCTTTGGGGTGAATCCTCAACTCATACATGTACGGGTTGAGGACATCCATAGAGGAATCCTCCATGGGTGATCGAGAGGAAGACATTGAGGCTCCAAATCTGAGAATCCGCCTGACAGAAACAGATCGAAAACAAAAACACGATGCAAGAACCTCGGGGAACCTGAGGGGTTATATATTACGAAGTTTCAAGGCATAAGGAAGGTACTGACATGGAAACGAGGCGGAGACGGAGTTCGGGGGAGTCAACCCCCCTCCAGGCGTGGCCAGGCTGGGCCCGCGCCTGGGGTTGGTTTGCCCACCCTGAGCCCCATTTCCTCTTCAGTTTTTTCTCGTAACTTTCCTTGTGTATTAAAAACATCAAAACTATAAAAAGATTGGAGTTTCACGAACCTTCTGTTTACCACTTTTACCTATTCAAAGACGAACTCTGCAGATTCTGGTGTTTGGTTTTTGATAAATTCTTCTGGAGTCACCATTTGGATGATATCCACATCTTCATTGTAAGAATCTCCAGAAATATAATGCTTTAGTCTTTGACCATTAACCACCTGTGTTGTGTCATCCTTCAGAGAAGAGATTTTGATGGCACCTGAACGGTATACTTCCTTTATAACAAAAGGTCCTTCCCATTTGGAGAGTAGTTTCCCTGCAAAAGAACTGAGACGAGACCTATACAAAAGGACTTTCTCACCAACATTGAACTCCCTTTTGAGAATCCTCCTATCATGCCATCTTTTTACGTTTTCCTTAAAGATCCTAGCATTTTCGTAAGCTTCCCCTCTCCACTCATATAGATTACTTAAATCGAGCAGTCTTTTCTCACCAGCAAGTCTAAAGTATCTATTCAACTCTTTCACCGCCCAATAAGCTTTGTGTTCTAATTCTAAAGGCAAGTGACAAGCTTTTCCGTAGACCATTTTGTAAGGAGACACCCCCATAGGATTTTTATAAGTAGTTCTATAAGCCCACAAAGCGTCATTCAACTTTTTAGCCCAATTTTTCCTAGATCTATTGACAGTCTTCTGTAAGATAGATTTGATTTCCCTATTGGAAAGTTCTACTTGCCCACTAGTTTGGGGGTGATAAGCTGAAGCTATTTTGTGGTTTACATCATACTTAGCGAGAGTTTTTCTAAAACCCCCATGAATAAAATGGGAGCCTCCATCAGTCATGAGATATCTAGGCACACCGAACCTAGGAAAAATGACATCTTTGAGGATTTTCAAAGAGGTCTTACCATCAGCACTGCTTGTAGGTATGGCTTCTACCCACTTTGTAACATAGTCAACAACAACAACAATATGAGTATACCCTTTTGAAGGAGGAAAAGGCCCCATAAAGTCAAATCCCCAACAATCAAAAGGTTCAATAACAAGAGAATAAGTCATAGGCATTTCATTGCATCTAGAGATGTTACCTACTCGTTGGCATTCATCACAGGATAAGATAAACTTCCTTGCATATTTAAAAAGAGTAGGCCAATAAAATCCAGACTGTAAAACCTTCTGTGCAGTCCAATCCCCAGCATGATGTCCTCCATAAGCACTGCCATGACATTTTCTCAATATCTCTTGTTGTTCAAATTCTGGAACACATCTTCTCATAATGACATATACTCCTTCCTTATATAGGTGTGGGTCATCCCAAAAGTAATGCCTTAGATCATAAAAGAATTTCCTTCTTTGCTGGGCTGTAAAGGTTGGAGGCAAATACTTGGAAATAATAAAGTTAGCATAATCAGCACACCAAGGATTCTCATGTGGACTTACCCTTATTGCAGCTAACTGCTCATTTGGAAAACTATCATTAACAGGCAAAGGGTCAAAAGAAATGTTTTCCAAACAAGATAAATTATCAGCAACAGGATTATCAGCACCTTTCCTATCCAC
Organism: Avena atlantica; assembly: GCA_910589765.1. NCBI lineage: Eukaryota > Viridiplantae > Streptophyta > Magnoliopsida > Poales > Poaceae > Avena > Avena atlantica. The sequence continues at coordinate 290,983,675 of OU342738.1, forward strand.
AATATGCAGATCAAACTCTTGCAAAAGAAACACCCACCTTATAAGCCTAGGCTTAGCATCCTTATTTGTCATAAGGTGCTTAATTGCTGCATGGTCAGTATGAATAGTAACCTTAGAATCAACAATATAAGGTCTAAACTTATCACAAGCAAAGATTACAGCTAAGAACTCTTTTTCAGTAGTAGCATAATTATTTTGAGCAGCATCTAGAGTCTTGCTAGCATAATGAATAACATTCAGCTTCTTGTCAATACGTTGTCCAAGGACATCACCCATAGCAAAGTCACTAGCATCACACATGATTTCAAAAGGTAAACTCCAATCAGGTGGTTGGACTATAGGAGCAGTTGTTAAAGCTTTCTTCAAAGTTTCAAAAGCTTCCTTACAATCATCATCAAAAACAAAAGGTACATCTTTTTGAAGAAGATTAGTAAGGGTCTTTGAAATTTTGGAGAAATATTTAATAAACCTCCTATAGAAACCAGCGTGACCAAGGATACTACGAATAGCTTTGATATCTCTAGGACAAGGAATCTTCTCAATCGCTTCAATTTTGGCTCTGTCAACTTCAATACCTCTTTCAGAGATCTTGTGTCCAACAACAATTCCTTCATTAACCATGAAATGGCATTTCTCCCAGTTAAGAACAAGGTTGGTTTCCTCACATCTCTGCAAAACTTTATCAAGGTTGTGCAAACAATTATCAAAAGAAGTTCCATAGAAGTTCCATGAAAACCTCCACAATTTCTGCAACAAAACCATGAAAAGTAGCAGACATACATCTCTGAAAGGTAGCAGCAGCATTACATAAACCAAAAGGCATACGCCTATAAGCATAAGTACCATAGGGAAAAGTGAAAGTAGTTTTTTCTTGGTCCTGCGCTTTCACAGCAAGTTGAGAAAACCCAGAATAACCATCAAGAAAGCAAAAGTGAGTCTTTTTGGATAACCTCTCAAGAATTTGACAAATAAAGGGCAAAGGATAATGATCTTTCTTAGTAACTTTATTAATCTTTCTAAAATCAATGCACATTCTATACCCAACCACTACGCTTTGGGGTATAAGCTCATTATCCTCATTAGGCGCAATAGTTATTCCCCCTTTCTTGGGAACGCAATCAACAGGGCTAACCCATTGACTATCAGCAATAGGATAAATAATACCACCATCAAGGAGTTTTAATACCTCATTTCTTACCACATACTTCATCTTAGGATTTAGGCGGCGTTGGTGCTCAACAACTCGTTTTGCATCAGGCTCTATATTAATAGCATGCTGACATATAGTAGGAGAAATCCCCTTCAAATCATCAAGAGTATAGCCCATAGCTCCTCGGTGTTTCTTTAATATCTCCATTAACCTTTCTTCTTCCTTTCCTGAAAGTTTAGAACTAATAATAACAGGGTATATCTTCTTGTCATCAAGATAAGCATATTTAAGATCATCAGATAAAGGTTTTAATTTGAAAACAGGGTCCCCTTTAGGTGGAAGTGTGGTACCCAAATCTTCCACAGGTAAATTATGCTTAAGTAACTCAGGCTGATGAAGGAAAGCCTCGTCAATCTCATTTCTTTCCTTCATGAAGGCATCACTTTCATGATCTTCCATGAACTGCTACAAAGCATTGTTAGGAGCAAGAGAAATATAGCAGACAATTGTTCAACCCTGAAATCCTCATCAGGTAATTCATTTTCATAAGGGGTTTTGGCAAATTTGGAAAAATTAAACTCATAAGATTCTCCAGCAAACTTAGTCAAAACTTTTTGCTTCCTACAATCTATGATAGCCCAACAAGTATTAAGGAAGGGTCTACCAAAGATGATAGGATATGTTTTACTAGCTTCTTTACCAAGTACTAGAAAATCAGCAGGATATTTAATCTTACCACAAAGGACCTCCACATCTCTTACAATTCCAATGGGGCAAACTTGCTCTCTATTAGCAAGGTGAATAACCACATCAATGTCCTCAAGCTCACAAGGACCAATCTCATGCATAATTTCCCTATAAAGCTCATAAGGAATAGCACGAACTAGCACCAATATCACATAAACCATAATAGCTATGACTACCAATTTTAACAGAAAGCACATGAACACTAGCTTTTCTAACTTTCTTAGGATGAGAAATAACATTAGTGGCGTCTTCACAGAATACAATATGCTCATCCTCTATATTTCTAGTGACAAGATCTTTCATAATAGCTACCATAGGCTCGATATCAATAAGCTCATCGGAACCTATAGTTTTCTTTACGCTTTTGCTAACCACAATGGCCAAAATAGAGTGTTCCCTTACCTTGGAGGGAAAAGGGATTTTCCCAACATAAGGTTTAGGCAAAATAGGATCAACAGTAGAAACCTCTAAACTGGCAGAAACATGGGTAACAATGTCTTTATAAGGAGCATGGTACTTGTCCCACTCTTTTTTTGGGAATTTCAATGTAAGAAGCAAAAACATTAAAAAAATTCGCAAGAACTTGAGGATCGTGGCCAAACTTATTGCTAATATCACGAAAGCTATCAGTTCCCATAAAGTATTTAATGCATTCATAATCATAGTTTATACCTGACTTTCTTCCTTTGTCATTCTCCCAAGCTTCAGTGTTATCTTGAATACAGTCTAAGAGATCCCATTTAGCTTCTTCCTACATACTTGTCAATGATCCAGCACAATAGGCATCTAGTAAATCTTTATAGTGAAGAGAAAGCCTATCATAAAAGTTATTGAGAATAATATTGTTAGGGAGTTCATGAATAGGACATTTAAGCATTAGTAACTTCAATCTCCCCCAAGCTTGAGTTGTACTCTCTCCATCAAGAGGCCAAAAGTTATATATAAGACTTCTATCCTTATGGATTTCACTGGGAGGATAAAATTTAGAGTAAAATAGACATGCCATCTCCTCCCATTCCATGGATTGTCCATTCTTCAGCAGTTTATACCATGCCTTAGCTCTCCCTTTCAAGGATATGGAGAGTAACTTCTTATTCACCTGTTCAGTTGTGATACCTGCACACTTAAAAAACCCGCATAATTCATGGATATAAAGCAAGTGATCACCGGGATGGACAGTTCCATCCCCAAAATAATAATTATCCATGACACGATTAACAATACTCGTAGGTGAAAGAACATTTCTTAATCCCTAGTGTTTTGTGTGTTAGATAACAATACCAAGGATCATTTAATGTGTGTTGAAGTGTTGAAGCTCTATTTGAGAATAAAGGGAAAATAACTCTGCCTGTGGGGGCGGATAATCCGGCCCCACCAGGGGCGGATAATCCGCCCCTCCCTTTGCCCAAGCAGGCGCAAGCCCCAGAAGGGGGGCAGAATTTTGGCCGGATTTTCCGACCCCGCCGGATAATCCGCCCCTCACGGGGGACGGATAATCCGCCCCTCCTGCTCATCGCCAAGGCGCAAGCCCTAGAGAGGAGGCGGAGTTTTGGCCGGACTTTCTGGCCAGGCCGGATAATCCGCCCCTCAGGGGGGCCGGATTATCCGCCCCCAAGATCTTCACCAAGTTTCACCAAGGCTCAAGCCCTAGAGAGGGGGCGGAGTTTTCCCCGAAGAATCCGCCCTTGGGGCGGAGTTTTCCCAGGGGGCGGATAATCCGCCCCAAGTGGGCCGCCCCCAAAGTTGTGCAACGGCCAGATCTGGGGAGGGGGTATTTAAGCCAGACATCCCCCTCCTGCCAGAACTCTTGATTCATTTCGAAAAATAACAGATCAAATCTGAAAGCTTCATCCAAGAGTGCTCCACCTAGATCCACCCAAAGGCCCCATCCCTTCGGGAATCGAAGGAGGAGAACTCGATCTTCATTATCAGCAATCAAGCGCTTCATCTCCTCTCCATTCATTTGGAGAACCTCCGATCTAGTATTTCTTGCAAATATCTAGATCCTCGTTTTTGTTTATATTGATAAACCTTGTTCTTGTGGCAGCTTGTTGTCATCTCGGGAGCCCCCAATTCGGTTGTGGGTGTGTGCCCCGATAGTGTTGTAAAAGGCACAGGTTCCCGCCTCGAAGGGATCCAATAGTGGAGAAGGTGGATCAGGCCTCTCGTGGCGAGATCCATAATGAGAATAGGGTGATGCCTATTGTGGCGTGGTGGTCTTAGAACCGCCCACCCCTCCAACGTAGATGTACTTCCCTTAACAAGGAAGGAACTGCGGTAAAACAAATCCCTGTGTCTCCGCGTGCTCCACTACGGTTTCCTCGCTCCTCTTTTACGTGCTTAGTAGTTAGGGTTACATATAGGGAAATTCTCGTAGTTGCATATCTAGAGAATTTACTTTGTGTCAAGCCTAAAATTGAAAAAGTATTAAAAATTGGTTAGCACCTATTCACCCCCCCCCCTCTAGGTGCCCATACGATCCATTTCAATTGGTATCAGAGCCTCGGCTCTTATTTTGGGCTTAACCGCCTAAGAGAAGTATGGGTTCCAAGGGAGATGGGAGTGATGCTCCGGAGGTAGTCACCATGAATGATCTCAAGACGTTGGAAACAACCTTGGTGAGTTCAATGGAGGCTAAGATGGAAGAGATGCGTCAATTGATAATGCGTCTCTCCACATCCGCAGCATCACCTCCATCTAACTCTGAGGATATCACTCCGCAATCCAAGGAAACGGGTAAAACTGTTTCCAAAGATAACGAAGTGATAGGTGATGATATTAGTAAGAGCTCCTCCTCGAAAAAGGATAGCGGTAAGGATGGATACAATGAGGTTTCTCATGTGTATTCCCCTGATCCGCCTATTCCTCACCCACATATACATAATAGGGGTGATCCACCCAAACTTTCAGCATCTACTTTCTCTCAATGGCAATTTTTGATGAAATCTCATGTGTGCAGTTCCTCCATAGAGTTGTGGAAGATCATCGAAAATGGTCTTCACGTTGGAAATCCTAACAATCTCACAAGGAGAGAAGTGGTCGATAGCCAACTCAATGCTACAGCTCTACACATGATACAGCTTGGTGTGGGTGACAAAGACATGCCACACATTCAGTATCTTAGCACAGCTAAAGAAGCTTGGGATGCTCTCACCGAGCTCTTCATCGGAAATGAAAGTATGAGAAGGAATAGATATGATGCCTTGAGCAATGAAGCTGAAGGATTTTATATGCTGGATGGAGAAGACCACGAGGACATGTATAGGAGGCTCAAGGCAATAGCTACAACCTTCAGAAACCACGGTGCAGCTCATGTTGATGATGCTTGGATCAAGCGCAAGTATGTCAGTGCTCTTATGCCATTTGAGCCCACATATTTGAAAATTCTCCAAGGTAGGCATAATTATCACCTCATGTCATCCAATGAGGTAATGCAAGAAATGGCCGCCTTCAAAGTGGCTGCCAAGAATGCCGAAGATGCTCGTGCTCGAGCTATGGGGATGCAAAAGGGGATCAACATGGATTTGAAGACTAGTGTGATTGATCATGATGAATATGCGGTAGAAGGTATGGACTGTCCCGAAGATATAAAAAGGATCCACGGACAATACTTGGCTCTTTATGCAAGAAACTTTTGGAAAGATCCAGCCAAGGCTAAAGCTGAACTAGATCACAAGAGTGGAGCCTATGGAAGAAAAGAAAATGGTCCCAAGCTAAGAACATGCTTTAATTGTGGTGACCGGCTGCACTTCGTAGCTGAGTGTCCATATCAAAGTAGAGAGGATAATGGAGGAAGACTCATTTTCAAGGACAAATCAAAAGCTCCACGTAAGAAACAGTTTGTAAAGAAGAATGCTCCTTTCAAGAAGCAACCAAAGATTGTTCTAGTGGCTCAAGAAGAATATTCATCGGGGAGTGAAGATGAGGACGAGGACGATAGCTCTCAAGAGGTGGCTGCTATAGCCACCACATCTACATCAACATCTCTCTTCGACTCTCCGAACGAAAACATCATCAACAAGAATGCTACTTGCCTCATGGCAAGAAGCTCCGAGGTAACTTTGTCTAACTCTTCTTTTCCCAAGGCTATGATAGACATGGATGATTCTGCTAGTCTTAAGGTTAAAGAAGAGATTATTGCTTTGGATTATTTCTATACTAACTTGCAAGGTGAGCAAAAAGTTCGTTTTGAGGATCTTATGGATCAGTTGGCCCAAAACGAAGCACTCCTCGAAGAAAAGGGAAGAATTGAAAGGGAGGATGCAATGGAAATTGCATCCCTAAAAAATGCTCTTGAAGAAGAAGAAGAAGCTCGAGTCTCTCTTGAAGAGAGGCTTGAGTCTATGGAAGAGTCACATGAAGAAATTGTGACTAAAATCGTTAAGGAACGTGACAATGCTGTCACCAAGGCAAAGAAGTTAAAGAAGGAAAGGATTGACTTTGGGGCTGCTCATGATAGACTCTCCGAGGAATTGGAGAAACTTGACAATGCTCACAAGGCGTTGAAAAACGAGTTCTCTATTATCAATGAGTCACATGATCAGCTTCAAAGTCGATTGGCCGAATATGATACTCCTAGCTCGTCCAACTCAACAAATAGTAACAAGAAAAATGCTAGTGTGGAAAAAGGAGTGATCAAGGACATCACTACAAAGGACAAAGGTGTGCTTGATGAAGTCCTTGGCAAGCAAAGGTAAAATCATGGTAAAGAGGGACTTGGGTATGTCACCAAGTCCAAGAAGAAGAAAACCAAGAAGAACAAGACCAAGAATGTGCAATTAAAGACAAGCACTGCTGAGAAGGTTGTCACAAAAGAGAAGACTAATAATATTGGTTTTGCAGGGTCTCACAATCCGAATTATGAACTCTTTTGTGATGACTATGGCGATGTTTATGCTTATTATGTTGGTCCTTTTGATGAATATATTGCTTGGTCTATTTGGGTCCCAAAGACCCTTGTTACTAACATGAAAGGACCCATTGAAAAATGGGTACCCAAAACCAAGAAGTAATTTTCTTGCAGGGCTATGCTTCTGGTGGGTCGAAATGGGTGCTGGATAGTGGCTGCACTAGTCATATGACCGGAAGCAAGGAGATCATCACGGAGATGCGTCCAAATCCTTATAATATCATAGTCTCCTATGGTGATAATATCACAGGTATTGGGTCTTGGCAAGGTTGTGGTTGCCCACAATATCTCTCTCGTGGACGTCATGCTTGTTGAGACCCTTGGCTACAATCTTCTTTCTATCCGTGCCCTTGGCAAGATGGGTTTTGCGGTTTTTATCGATGATGATTTGGTGGTACTCTTATGGAGCAAGTCTCTAAAGGTCTCTTTCGTTGGATACGTCGAAAATGACCTGTATGTGGTGGACTTCTCGGGGAAAACCACTTCGGGTCCGATGTGTCTATTCGGAAAGGCTGACGTGGGCTGGCTATGGCATCGCCGTTTAGCCCATGTCAACATGAGAACTTTGCAAAGTCTCCAAAAGGGTGGCCACATACTTGGACTAAAAGACAATGTCTCTTTTGCCAAAGATCGTGTTTGCAGGGCTTGTGTTGAAGGAAAAATGCATGATTCTCCCCACAAGAGGAAGACTATTGTGTCATCAAAGAGGATCTTGGAATTACTCCATGTTGATTTATTTGGTCCTCCTTCTCATGCAAGTCTTGGTGGGAAGAAATATTGCTTGGTCATCGTCGATGATTACTCAAGATATACATGGGTATATTTCTTCAAGCTGAAAAGTGAGACTCAACAAACTGTCATCGACTTTGCCAATGAAGTTCAACGTCAACATAATGTTCCCATCTTGGCAATAAGAAGTGACAACGGCATAGAATTCAAGAACTACACTTTAAACGAGTTTCTTAGCGAAGAGGGGATTAGACACCAATATTCCGCTATGTACACCCCTCAACAAAATGGTGTAGCCGAGAGGAAGAACCGGACTTTGATGGACATGGCAAGATCTATGCTAGCTGAATTCAAGTCTCCTTATAATTTTTGGGCTGAAGCTATATCCACTGCTTGTCACTCATCAAACCGGCTCTACCTTCGGAAGATCTTGGACAAGACCCCGTATGAAATACTTACCGGCAACAAACCCAACATCTCATACTTCAGGGTATTCGGGTGTAAGTGTTTCTTTCTTATTAAAGGTGTCCGTTTGTCAAAATTTGAATCCAAGGCTTTAGAAGGTATTTTTTTTGGTTACGGTGCCGAATCTCACACTTATAGAGTCTACAACAAGCTCACTGGGATTGTTGTAGAATCTTGTAGTGTGGAGTTCGATGAAAATAACGGCTCCTTTGTAGGGCAAGTTGATGTTTGTGATGCAGATGTTGAAATACCCCAAGATGCCATAAGAAGAATGGGCGTGGGATTTTTCCGCCCCATTGAGGAACCCCTTGTGGCGGATCGGGAAGGACAATGCTCCACACATGTGGAGCCCTCATCTACACAAGATCAACAAGCTCCTACTGTTGGAGACAATCCTTCACCAACACCACAAACTGCTGAAGACCATCTGTCCACTGGACAAGCTGGTATTCCCAGGCCGGACTATCCGACCCCTCCAAGGGGCGGACAATCCGCCCCTGGCACTCCAACTCGTACCATGGGATCCGAAGGAGAAATAAACATCTCTGAAGCTCCCAGGCCGGATTCTCCGGCCCCCAGGGGCGGAGTATCCGGCCCTGGGTCTCCAACTCCAGTCAGGCTTTCTCAGGAAGATGGTTCTGGTACTTCACCTCCCAGGCCGGATAGTCCGGCCCCTCCAAGGGGCGGATTATCCAGGCCTGAAGAAAATGTTCAGCAACAATCTTCTGGCAGTAACGGTGACCAAGATCAGGGGCAAAGCAGTAATCAAGACAAGGATACAACAATTGAATCCACTCCTCCTAGAAACAATAAGGACATTGAGGCTCGTCGCAAGGCTCGTGCTGATCGCAACCTTGAACTAAGAGGTCACACTCTTGACAAGGTTGTTGGTGATCTACGACGAAGGGTATCCACTCGAAGAGAGCTTGCTAGCTTCTGTGATCATCAAGCTCACATTTCCATGGTTGAACCAAAGAAGGTTTTTGATGCTCTTGAAGACCCCGATTGGGTTGTTGCAATGCATGAAGAATTAAACAACTTCGAACGCAACAAAGTTTGGAAGCTCGTAGAAAAGCCAAAGGATTGCCGCAATGTTATCGGCACCAAGTGGATCTTCAAGAACAAACATGATGAAAATGGCATTGTTGTGAGGAATAAAGCACGACTAGTGGCTCAAGGGTTCTCTCAAGTTGAAGGAATTGATTTTGGCGAGACCTACACTCCTGTGACTCGCCTTGAGTCCATCCGTATCCTTCTTGCATATGCAGCCCATCACAATTTTAAATTACAACAAATGGATGTTAAGAGCGCTTTCCTTAATGGTCCTCTACATGAGTTAGTATACGTCAAGCAGCCCCCGGGGTTTGAGGACCCCAAATTTCCGAACCATGTCTACAAACTCGATAAGGCGCTCTATGGCCTTAAACAAGCCCCACGTGCGTGGTATGAGCACCTTAAAGAGCTTTTGCTAGACCGTGGATTCGAAGTTGGGAAAATCGATCCCACTCTTTTTACTAAGAAGGTTAATGGGGAGCTTTTTGTATGCCAACTTTATGTAGATGGCATTATTTTTGGCTCTACTAACCAAGCTTTTAACGATGAATTTTCGAAGCTTATGACTGACAGGTTTGAGATTTCCATGATGGGTGAGCTCAGGTTCGTTATTGGATTTGAGATCAAACAACTTAGAGAAGGAACCTTTATTAATCAAGCGAAGTACATCCAAGACATGCTCAAAAGGTTCAAAATGACGGATCTCAATGGCGTTGCTACTCCTATGCAAACAAAGTGCCATCTTGAGCTCAATCCCAAGGGTAAAGACGTGGATCAGAAGGTATACCGATCCATGATCGGCTCTCTCCTTTACCTTTCCGCATCTAGGCCCGATATCGTGTTAAGTGTAGGAGTGTGTGCAAGGTACCAAGTCGCTCCTAAAGAAAGCCACTTAGTGGCAGTCAAGAGAATCTTCCGATATTTGGTTCATTCCCCAAATTTTGGGTTATGGTATCCCAAGGGTTCAAGTTTCTCTCTATGTGGTTACACTGATTCAGACTGGGCTGGTGACAAAGATGATAGGAAATCAACCTCTGGTGCATGCCAATTCTTGGGCAGGTCTCTAGTGTGTTGGTCATCAAAGAAACAGAATTGTATTTCACTTTCAACCGCCGAAGCTGAATATGTTGCTGCTGCAAGTGCTTGTACTCAATTGTTATGGTTGAGGCAAACTTTAAAGGAATATGGTGTCAATTGTGACAAAGTGCCTCTTTTATGCGACAATGAAAGTGCTATCAAAATTGCTTACAATCCCGTGCAGTATACAAGAACAAAACATATAGAGATTCGCAACCACTTTATTCGGGATCATGTTGCTCGTGGAGATATTGCTCTATCCTTTGTGAGCACGAAGAACCAACTTGCTGATATTTTCACGAAGCCCCTTGATGAAGCAAGATTTTGTTATTTGAGGAATGAGCTAAATATCATAGATTCAAGGAGCTTGGCTTGACTACCCTTGCACACTCACTTGCTCTTATTCATGTATTTGGTTTAGATGCGGGCATAGACATAGGGGGAGTGTGGTCCTAATTGATTGGGCCAACCCTCCCCCATAATGCCGAAAGCAAGTAAAATCATTTCCCTTAATATCATTTTGTGATATGTGGGATATCGATGAGCATTGGTTTTGAACTCAAGATACATCTTCGCGGTGTCATGCCATGCGCTCCAACATGGTGGCTTCGGCCACCGCCCTCTTCCTCGAGAAGAGTTGGTTTTTCATGGGTCTTGTTGGATTTTCTTGCATATCTCTTGTTCTTATGGAAAACACGCTCAAATTTGGCTTTTGATTGATTTGATTCTTGCAAATTTGGGTGTGAATTCTGAGTGATCTCCAGGGGCGTTAGCATCGCTCTTCTTCCTTTTTGGCGTTTTGATGCCAAAGGGGGAGAAGTAGTTCTATTAGGTCTCGTGGATTTGCAAGGGTTGGACACAAGCTCTTTGATTTTAGTTGTTTTTATTTGCTTGCTTGTGCTTTCTGTGGTTGTTTGTGTAAGACTATGTCGTACTCCACAGTTTGGTACTATGTTTGGTATTCATGGATTTCTGGATTTATCTATCATGGACCCCATGGGATTATGGAATTATGGAGCATATTTGATGGCATATGGATTCATGGGATTATCTATGTATGCCTTGGCTATATATTTCGGTGGTATGACATTTTTTCCCAAACCTTAAAGTAGTGTTCTACCTAGAGTGTGTATTTGTATTCAAATGCAAATCTTAAATATGCACACATCTAGGGGGAGCGTCTTTCATTATTTAAGGTGGCTTTTGCCGGTTTTATTGCAAATCCTAGTATTGTCATCTAACACCAAAAAGGGGGAGATTGAAAGAACATTTCTTAATCCCTAGTGTTTTGTGTGTTAGATAACAATACTAAGGATCATTTAATGTGTGTTGAAGTGTTGCAGCTCTATTTGAGAATAAAGGGAAAAGAACTCTGCCTGTGGGGGCGGATAATCCGGCCCCACCAGGGGCGGATTTATCCGCCCCTCCCTTTGCCCAAGCAGGCGCAAGCCCCAGAAGGGGGCGGAATTTTGGCCGGATTTTCCGGCCCCGCCGGATAATCCGCCCCTCAGGGGGGACGGATAATCCGCCCCTCCTGCTCATCGCCAAGGCGCAAGCCCCAGAGAGGGGGCGGAGTTTTGGCCGGACTTTCCGGCCAGGCCGGATAATCCGCCCTTCAGGGGGGCCGGATTATCCGCCCCTAAGATCTTCACCAAGTTTCACCAAGGCGCAAGCCCCAGAGAGGGGGCGGAGTTTTCCCCAGAGAATCCGCCCTTGGGGCGGAGTTTTCCCAGGGGGCGGATAATCCGCCCCAAGTGGGGGGCGGATAATCCGCCCCCAAAGTTGTGCAACGGCCAGATCTGGGGAGGGGGTATTTAAGCCAGCCATCCCCCTCCTGCCAGAACTCTTGATTCATTTCGAAAAAGGACAGATCAGATCTGAAAGCTTCATCCAAGAGTGCTCCACCTAGATCCACCCAAAGGCCCCATCCCCTGGGGAATCGAAGGAGGAGAACTCGATCTTCATCATCAGCAATCAAGCGCTACATCTCCTCTCCATTCATTTGGAGAACCTCCGATCTAGTATTTCTTGCAAATATCTAGATCCTCGTTTTTGTTTATATTGATAAACCTTGTTCTTGTGGCAGCTTGTTGTCATCTCGGGAGCCCCCAATTCGGTTATGGGTGTGTGCCCCGATAGTGTTGTAAAAGGCACCGGTTCCCGCCTCGAAGGGATCCAATAGTGGAGAAGGTGGATCAGGCCTCTCGTGGCGAGATCCATCGGAGAATAGGGTGAGGCCTATTGTGGCGTGGTGGTCTTAGAACCACCCACCCCTCCAACGCAGATGTACTTCCCTTAACAAGGAAGGAACTGCGGTAAAAAAAATACCTGTGTCTCCGCGTGCTCCACTACGGTTTCCTCGCTCCTCTTTTACGTGCTTAGTAGTTAGGGTTACATATAGGGAAATTCTCGTAATTGCATATCTAGAGAATTTACTTTGTGTCAAGCCTAAAATTGAAAAAGTATTAAAAATTGGTTAGCACCTATTCACGCCCCCCTCTAGGTGCCCATACGATCCATTTCAGTAGGTATCTTAAAAGGATCTATCTCAACAGGAGGTGGTTCATCTACTGCCATAGAAGTGGTAGTAGTTTTCCCAAACAGAAAACCAAGTGTGTTATCCATATTGGAAACAAATTAACAAGCAGTAACAAGAGCAATACTCACAGTAGAAGTTTCCCTTACTAGTTCCACTCTTCAATAGCACTTCACTCCCCGGCAACGGCGCCAGAAAATAGTCTTGATGACCCACAAGTATAGGGGGTGTATCGTAGTACTTCTGATAAATAAGAGTGTCGATCCCAACGAGGATCAGAAGGTGCTGAACAGTGGTATGGAGCAGGAAATCCCTATGAATACTTAGAAAACGGTTTTTTAGTGGTTTTCTGATAAGGCAACAAAGCAAAGAGCAAGTAACAGAAGTAACGAACAAACGGAGCAAGTGGCCCAATCCTTTCTTAGCAAAGGACAAGCCGGTGGAAATACTTATAAGGGCAAACATTCTCGAGGACACATGGGAATTCTATCAAGTGCTTTCGCTTCAAATAGCTGAGTACTCTTCTCTGGTGTTTGTAAGTGTTGTGTGGGTAAACATGTGCTAACATACCGCCCTTCCTAGGACTAATACATACTTGTGATTAAACCCCCTGCGAACATCCGTAACTATAGGAAAGTAATTAAGATATAAATCTAACCACAGTCTTAAACTCTGAGATCCTACGCTCCCTTGTGCAAAAGTGTCCTAAAGGGGGTTCAGGTTTCTGTCACTCCGGCAACCCCACGATTAGTAGACAAGTACACAATGCATTCCCCTAGGCCCATAAATGGTGAAGTATCATGTAGTCGACGTTCACATGACACCACTAGAAGAATAGCACCACAACTTAAATACTAAACCATTGAATAATAACTCATCACAGATTCACTACTAACAACATGACTTCTCCTATGTCCTCAAGAACTAAACGAACTACTCACGAGACATCATATGGATCAAAATCAAATATGATATGGTAATGGATAACAATCTGAACATAAACAATAATCCAATGGTTCCACTCACAAGCATCAACTACAATAGTAATCAACACCGGGAAAGTTCCCCCTAAGAACTAAAGCAATATCCAACACATTTGTTACAGCGGAACAGAGTGGTGGTGATGGTGCTGGTGGAGATGATGGTGTGGATGATGATGATGATCCCGATGAAGCCTAGCTTTATGACGGTTTTGATGGCAACGGTCTCCCCTCTCCGGGAAGGAATTCCCCTGGCAGAAATCTGTCTGCCGGAGAGATCTTTCTCTCTCGGTGTTTTCAGCCCCCAGAGGCGGCGGAATTTTATCTGTGGTCGCCCCCCGAGGATTAGGGTTCCGTAGGGAAGATATAGGCGAAGGGGCAGAGTCGGAGGCCGGGCAGGTTGGCCACGCCTGCCCTAGGCGCGAGGTCAAGTGGGCCCGCGCCTAGGGGGTGTGGGCCCCCTGTGGCCCTCCTTCGCTCCTCCTTCTGGCTTCCTTCGTCTTCTGGTAAAATAATATGTTTCCATATGTTTCTGGTATTTTTCTGATCTTCGTGAAATTGCACCGAAACGCCGTCTTTTCCATCAGAATCCAGACTCCGGCAGTCCATCCTCCAGGAATCATCCAACATGCATAAACAGATGAAAAGCCATAAGTAATACCTCATAATAAGACAAATATCAATGAATAGAGGTAAATTATGATATAGAATGGTGATGCAAATTGGGCGTATCACCCTCCCTCTCCCAGCTCACAGCGGCTCCTCCCTCCCCACTTTCCACCCCGCGCGCTCCCATGCTTGTATCTCTCTGGCGGCGCTTGCGAGCGAGTGGAGACGAGGAGAGGTGGCCACCCCGCGCGGAGACGGCGCCGGCGGCGGCGAGCCCCTCCATATCTCCCACTCCCTTTGCCGTTTCTTTTTTTCTCCCATCCACCTCCCCACCAACTGAAAGGAGTGGCAGAGAGGGTGACAGCGATGAGCGGTGGAGCCGCGGCCCCCTTCTGCCCCCTTGGCGGCGGTGCGTCCACCCGAGGGCAGGCGCACGACTGTCAAGCAGCACAGCGGAGGGGCCCCCTTGCCGGTGATGGCCGGTTTTGGTTTTATTTTTCTGTTTAGATCTAGGGTTTGGGGTTTTCGAGTTTTCTTTTCTCTCTGTGGGGATTTTGCATGCGGGGTGTTGGAGAAAAATGGGTCTTTCCTCTCTCTGTTTGATTCGGGGTCGAATCTGGGGAAGAACTAGGGTTAGGTTTTGACCTTTTGGGGATTTTTCTTTGCCCCCGAAGGGGTGTGTCCTTCTTCCCTATGCCTTGGATTGCCGATGCGCATAGGGATCGAGGGGGACGGTGCGGCTAGAGGGGCAGGCGCACTTTTGGGGTTGGATCTAGGTTTTTTTTTTGCCTTTTCTGTTTCTACCGAAAGAACTAGAGCTAGAGATTGCTCTGATACCATTGTTAGGCCTAGTCTAGTCTCCGTAGAGCCTATATGGGATGGATCTAGTAGATCAGAGGGAGAGAGAGAGATAGAGTACCACCTGCACCCTGGCTCGACGTGCATGAGCCGGAGGGGATGCCGGAGTTGGCGCTGCTGCTAGCGTCAATGGACATGGGGAAAAGGGGGTGCGAGTGTGTGGCGGTGGTGGTGTTTCCCGTCGGCGCAGCGCTTAGCCTAGATTGGTAGGTCTTATAGGTGGGGAGGCTAGGGCACGGCTAACCTCGTGAGGCATGCTGCCGGCCCCCACCTCCTTTATATAGCGCTGGCAACAGGGGCCCACCAACCAGATGCGGTTGGGCGCCCCCGATCAGGCCGCGGATAAGGGACTCCGTTCGGGCATTGGGATCGATCGGGGAGAGATCAATCTAACACCCACGACCAACGAGCTGGACATCCTCATAAGCCTCTCGTACTTAGGCTGTATCCATGTTGCCTTTTGGGTAATATGTGTCGCCCTTGGGCCCAGGGATGGAGTTCTCGTCGGAGAGCCGATGGAATGGATACTGACAGCTCTTATCCCATGGATGCTAGTTTCTGCTTTGATCTGCATTGTATCCCAGATCATCTCGATCTTGTGCCATTTTCTATTGATGATTTTCTTGGTTGCCTTCCTTTGGTACAATCTTGCCGTTTACATGCACTACTTGGAGATTGCTACACCAAGGTTTGCATATTTTCAGAGCACACTTCCTTTACATGTTTTATTAATTATTATTATTCGATATCTGTGAAATATACATTTGACTAGCACTAGGGTATGTATGTCCTACACATGGTTTGCTTGAAGATCTTTTTAATTAATATCCTTGTTACTTCTAGTAGGTTATATATGTATACGATAGTGTTCAATATTTTCTTTAGGGACGACGGCAGTTTCATGATGATAGAGAATACAACAAGTTTTTCAAATCATTATATATAGATTAAACGCACTGTAAAGCATAACCGTGTGTGTGTGTAAGAAAAAAATCATTAGCAACACCGGTGGAAAAAGGGCCTCCAGTCCCGGGATGCAACTGGCTCTAGTCCCGGTTTTGGGCCCGGGACTGCCAAAACGGGACTAGAGCCCCCCCCCCCTAGTCCCGGCTCGCTAGGGCCCGCGACTGATAACAGCCACGTGGTTGTTTTAGCGCCGCGGGGGACGGAAACCCTCTAGTCCCGGGTCGTAACACCACCCGGGACTATACGGTTTTCTGCCTCGGCAGAGAATTATGTGTTTCTCAGCCGCGGCAGAAACTGTGTATTTCTTTTTTGCCATTTCGTTCCTTTTTTTTGTGTTTCACTATAATTTCAATCATATATTTCAGTACACATATTCTATCGCTAGTACATACACAGTACATGTTGATGCATCTATATAATTAATCGATCCCTTGCAAACATACATTGATGATATATATATATATATATAAAGGAAGAAATGTTTTGAAATTACATGGTCATTGATGATATATATATCATATCAACTACATGGAGATCACTAAGACAAATCGAGTTCCACATCATCCGCATAATGCTATCCATGTACATCAAGGACCTCCTTCATCATAAATCCCGCCAGCTCCTCTTGAATTGCTCGTATGTCCTGGTTTGGCTCTAGTTTCTTCTGCAAACCATAAATATAATATGAGTCAACTTTCCGCTCACTGGTCAACTCGCGGATGTACTCGCAGACATAGTATCCACATAAATGAGTTCCCGGTTGCTGCTGTAAACTCTTCACCATTTTATAAGTTAGCTCCTCTTTGAATGGACCTGGTATTTTCTGTCTGAACCGTGTCTAACACCTGCTCGGCAAAGAAAATGAACAAAGGAGTTATTAGTTACTTGATATCAGGAAATGAACGAAAGAGGCCGATATAATGTGATAATGATTGAAATTACTTATGGAGCATTGCTTTTATGTCGCTCCACTGCTCTTGGTTCCAACTTAATGAGTCGTGGACTTCAACTAGGGACTTGTCAACTTGAATGTTTAGCAAGATGCAGTGGAATATGCGGACGTTTACATAAGCATACATGCATAGCTCATCGAGTAAGCAAAAATAAAATGTGTACAAGATAGAAACACTCACTTGAAGTTGTAAGTAAATAGTATTTCCTTAACAAAATTATTCTCGGTTAAGAACCTGCACAAGTCTTCATCCATGTCCTTGGGGTGATTCTTTAACGTATATTCATTAACGATATATGGGTCAATGAACCCAACATCATATCTTCTAGCTCTTTTGCATTCAAGCATCTTCATTCTGCAAAATATAATATCATACAAAAGGATATATAGTTAGGATAATATATTAAATGCAATGAACGAGCTGAGCTACAAACTTAATTATAGAAATAAATCACTTACAGACAGTAGCAACCAATGATAGATTTGTCGAGGGCGCGCTGGTTGTATAACTGAAACAGTTCGGTCATTTGAACCTGTATCGAGTATGTTTTGAAGTGATCCTCCTTTCTAACGTCCACCGAAAACCAATCTTTCTGATGCTTTTTTTCTGCTTGCGACATGTACCATTCGTGCAGATTTTGCATATGTTTGGATAGACGCGTGAGCTCCTCATTACTGACTAGAGGCTCCCCCCTCCCGGACATACTTCCGTACTATCTGACCCACTGGCGTATCTTCATAGCCTAAATATTGACCAAGAGACATATTTGCTTCGGTAACAAGTGCTTTGGCCTACGATACAGTGATTCCCATTAGTGCAGCATTAGTACGGGCTCTGGGAGCCATTATTTGCATGTCCATATCCATTTCAGCTCCGAAGGCCATGTCGAGGTCTGAAATGACTTTGAGAGGGGCGACCGATTGATTCTTATGTGCTCCGAGCTGGGCAACTTGCTTCCCGCTTTTTGCACTTGTGCTTTTTTTATTCTTTGCTTGCTTAATAATCTCCCGGTCATAGTCTGATTCCAGATTGATCGATATCTGGGATGGTTGCTCATGAAAGGACTTAGCCCACTTTTTGGTTTTTTCATCATATACCGTCTTTGGCTCAGGCTTTTTAGGTGCAAAATGCGCCTTAACTTGGGCAGCCACATCCGGTTAGTTTCCTTATCGGTCTTGTCATAAGGTATCTTTGGAAGAGCCAGCGGGATGTCGACTATCTTCGTCGTTTGACCTTTCTTTGATGTGGGGCGTGGGGGAGCATCGACCTTCCATTTCTTCGACGAGGTAGTAGTATTGCACGAAGGCAGAGGCGGAGATCGAGTATTGCACGGAGGCGGAGATCGAGTTGATGTACTCCTGGTTCAGCTATCGTCAGCCGGGCCGGGTGGACTTGGAGGTTGACGATAATCGGGTTAGGGTGGACTTGGAGGTTGACGATATTCGATGCGGGGTGGACTTGGATTCCTTGAAGACGGTGGCCTTGGCGCCGAGCGTGGAAACTTGATGTACTTCTTCTTCCATATAATGATGTTGCGCTTGACATCTCCTAGTTTCGTAAGGCCTTCAGGCAGAGCGATGTCATTCTCTAGGTCCACAAAATCCTTCACTATGTCATCCACCGTGACACGAGCATAGTTAGGTGGAATCGTAAGTGAATGATGGAGTGCTCCAGGTAAACAAGGTAAAGCAGTGCCGATCGCCACCTTGAAGGACAGGTTGTTCATTGGCTGATGTAGCTCACATTGTGCCATCTCTCTGACATCATCCACGGGGTAGCGAGGAGCCGGTGCATCATTAAATAGTGCTTGATCATCAGCCTGGACCTCCGTGGAAGCCACGCTGCTTCTCCGCTGGCTAAGATCCAATGCAGGATCATCAGCCCGCGGGTGAGTTGACAATGGCGGCCTTTGGCTAATTTCTTGCATGAGGTTCTTTAGATCAGCTAGGTCCTTCTCTATCTTGGAGATCCGGTCTGCCTCCCGGTCCTTCTTTCTCTGATGACTTCTATAACTGGCATCGTACTGAGGAAACCTTTTCTTCCACGATACACGGGCTCCTTTGCCTCGTGTTCGTCCACCCTTTTCGGGATTCCCTAGGGCGTGTGTCAGCTCATCGTTCTCTCTCTCGGGACAGAACAATCCCAATCGAGCATCGTTCATTGCTTGAAAAAGGTCTTCGGAGGGTTTTAGAATTTTTTCATGAAATAATGTCTTCCATGTTTCTGGGTCCAACGATCCCCCGTGCCCGTACCACCAATGCTTTGACCTCTCGGGCCATCCATCTGTACCAGGAGTGAATCCTCTAGCCCTCATGTCCTTCTCCATAGTTTCCCACTTAGGGACGGCACTCTTGTAGCCACATGTCCCCATTTTATGACGGTATTTCTTTTGGGCAGCATTTAACGCATTCTTTGCCGACTTTACCTTTGCTTTATCAGATTGCTTGTACTTTACAAAATCGGGCCATTGTTCTCTCAACTTCTCGTTTGCTCCTTTGAAGTCTTGAGTTTTCTTTTTTACGACATATTTCGCGTATAAACTTTTCTTGTGGTTCCGGTACAGTTCGGCCATCTTGCTCAGAGCCCACTCCTTGACTTTCGCTCTATTTTCAAGCCCACCCGGCCTTGGGGTAATACCATCTGCCTCAAATTATTCATACTCTGGAGGTAGTATTAAATGCGCTATGAGCTTCTGCCAAAGGTCATCTTTGGCATCATCGGTGACATAGCTGTTGCATTCTTCACTGGGTTTCTTTGACTTATTCCATTCTTGGATGGTGATCGGCAGGTTATCCCTAACAAGCACCCCGCATTTATTTGTAAACATCCTACGGTGCTTCTCTGGAGCAATCGGTTCACCATCATCATCTATTTCTTCAATGGTGAACCTCTGATTACCATCCAAATTTTTGTTCGGCCCTCGTTTCGTTCGAGCTGTCGATTGCTTCGATCCGGTGGGCTAAAAGAAGAAGAGAGAGTGATTAATATATATATATATATTGATATATCTAGATCAATTAATGAATAGAGGTAACATGAGGCTTTATATATATGTACCTCGCCGGATCTTGTCGAGGGGCCATCATTATTGTTGTTATTTGTTTGCCCTTCGTCCATCCAGTCTTCCCCTTGGTACATCAGGTTTTCCTCTAGTTCATCACCGGATAGATTCAGATAAGAGAAAATCTATTCCTCGAGCAAAATATCTTCATTGGTAGTAATATTAAACGGAATTTCACCTCTTATCATGCCTTGAAGAAAACCTTCACCAATGCGATCAGGATCATCGGATAGATCCATGACTTAACTATAACAGAAAGAGAGTTAAATAGGTTAGAAAAATTTAATAATATACTATACGAACAATAACTAATAATATAATATTACCACAAAATGTGATATTTAATAAAACAATAACTAATAATAGCATTTATATATTAATAACAACTAAAACAATCAATATTCCTAATATTGTTAGGGTTATTGTTATTACCACAAATAATATAATATTATCACAAATAATATAATATTACCACAAAAATTTAATAATATACTATACTAACAATATACTACTAACAATAACTAATAATATAATATTACCACAAAAGGTGATATTTACTAAAACAATAACTAATAATAGCATTTACATATTAATAACAACTAAAAACAATTAATATTCCTAATATTTTTAGGGTTATTGTTATTACCATAAATAATATAATATTACCACAAAATTTTAATAATTTACTATACTAACAATATACTACTAACAATAACTAATAATATAATATTACCACAAAATGTGATATTTACTAAAACAATAACTAATAATAGCATTTATATATTAATAACAACTAAAAACAACTAATATTCCTAATATTGTTAGGGTTATTTTTATTACCACAAAGGTAATAACCTTAATAACCTTAATATTATTTGTGGTAAAACAAACCCTAATAAATAAAACAAAACAAAAAACAATACCCCTCCTATACGTACTAACTAACCTACGCCGACGGCAACACGTACGACGGCGGCACGGCGAGGCGGCGGCGTTGCGGGGCGGCGGTATGGCGGGACGGCGCGCGGCGGCACGGCGGGTTGGCGCGCGGCGGCACGGCGCGTGGCGGCACGGTGGGGCGGCCGGAGACGAGGGCGGGCGGCGACGTGGTGGAATCGGCGGGCAGCACCTCCCCTGCGTTCTATGCGTCGGCAGACAACACCTCCCCTTCGTCTTCGTCTTCGTAGAAATGCTAAGTGCTGGGCCTAGGCGGTTGCGCACAGAATATATAGGGACCTCTCCTTTAGTCCCGGGCTAAGCCACCGCCCGGGACTAGAGGGTCTCTAGTCCTGGGTCGTGGCTTAACCCGCGACTAAAGACCCACCATCTAGTCGCGGGTTAAGCCACGACCTAGGACTAGAGGGTTTTTTCGGCCGTTTCGTTTTTGCACGCGCAGACACCCTCTAGTCCCGGGTCCATCCACGACCCGCGACTAGTGTGTTTTTTGTAAATTTTCTGTTTCTTAATTCAAATCAAATATAAAACTTTGGAAAATCATATCTCCTATTGTAAAAATCCAAATAAAACAAATAATATGTCTATTATTATCAGAAAAATATAAAGAATCTTAATATAATATCCATACATATGTTTGCATCATTTATAAATTATTTCATTTGTCAATTTTCTTTTTTTAATTCAAATCAAATATAAAACTTTGGAAAATCATATCTCCTATTGTAAAAATCCAAATAAAACAAATAATATGTCTATTATTATCAGAAAAATATAAAGAATCTTAATATAATATCCATACATATGTTTGCATCATTTATAAATTATTTCATTTGTCAATTTTCTTTTTTTAGTTCAAATCAAATATAAAACTTTGGAAAATCATATCTCCTATTGTAAAAATCTAAATAAAACAAAAAAATATGTCTATTATTATCATGAAAATATAAAGAATCTTAATATAATATCTATTTAGTCCCGGTTGTAGTCACTAACCAGGACTAAAGATATTTCCCGCCATTTCCCACCGCTTCCCACCAAGTTTTCCCGCCTTTTCCCTTTTACCAGAGCTTTTAGTCCCGGTTGTAGTCACTAACCGAGACTAAAGATATTTCCCGCCATTTCCCACCGCTTCCCGCCAAGTTTTCCTTCCCTTTCCCTATATATCTAGGGCGATTGCATCATGGCTATCCACACATCCACACCTTGCTCTCTCAGAACAATGGACAGCGTCTACTGGGCCATTCTGACCCTCGAGGAGACCGAGGCGCTGTGCGCCTCCAGCTACCCTTGTCCGCCGGGCTACCGGCCGCCCGCCGGCTGGATACTGAGCGCTGGAGGAGTTCTTGTCCCTCCTGTCCCTCAAGGTTCTGCACGACAGGCGGCCATCACGAACCACTTCTACCATGAGCTCACGCCGGAGCAGCGGATGGATCCCGAGTGGGATCCCGACAACTACGACACCTGGACTGCCTTCTTCGCTAACCGACGGGAAAGGGAGCTCGCCAGGTACGAGGGTGATGGCCCGCCCCCGGTGAAGCACAACGAAGCCGACCGCCGTTTGTGGTGGGCGAACCGTACTATCATCGGCGTGATGCGCTACATCGTCGGGGGAGACCATCCTCGCGGCTTGTCATGCGGCTTGTACCTTGTCCCGGATGGTGTCACCAACCGGGACTAAAGATGAACCTTTAGTCCCGGTTGGAGACACCAACCAGGACAAAACATGAGTCAGCACTAATAATAGGGGGTGAGTGTCGACATTATGCCTTGAGTGTCGACACTATGCCGAGATGCTTGTACTATAAATAGCATCCTTGTGAGTCCAGTCCTCCAGACAGTTTGAGGCATCTACAAGATGGTTTTCGAGAGCAGGGACACCACTACGGCCAGTTTCAGGGAGATGTCGTCGGAGCCCAGTCCTCCGGCATCTCGAAGAAACTGGTCATAGAGGCACTCCCTAATATGTGAAATTAGTTAGCTCCCAGGCGTATTGATCTAGTTAGAGAAGTTACAAGCTGCAAGATGGTGTGCGAGAGCAGGGACACCACTACGGCCAGTTTCAGGGAGATGCCACCGGAGCCCAGTCCTCCGGCATCTCCAAGAAACTGGTCATAGAGGTTTCCCTAATATGTGACCACACGCGTTTGGAGATCAGACCTCTTTAGTCCCGGTCCAGCCACAAAACGGGACTAACACACTCAAGATGGTTTGCAGACAACACTATAAAAATGGACACATGGAGCATCTTCACTCATAAAATGTTACAATTATTATACATCATTTCTTCACGTGTGTCCCTTTTTGATCCCGCCGTATCCATGGAGCATCTTCATTCATTAACATGATTCTTGGGTCATCCTTCACTGCGAAGGGCAGAATTTCATGAAACTTATCACAATCTTCTGACATGTCTGTCTTGTCCTCCACTCCCATGATGTTTCTTTTTCCTAAAAGAACTATGTGGCGCTTTGGCTCATCATCTGATGTATTCTTTTTTCTTTTTCTAGGTTTGGTAGACATGTTCTTCACATAGAAAACCTGAGCCACATCATTGGCTAGGACGAATGGTTCGTTTAAGTACCCAAGATTGTTGAGATCAAACAATGTGATTCTGTATTTCTTGTCTACATCAACCCCTCCTCCTGTCAGCTTGACCCATTTGCACCGAAATAAGGGGACCTTAAAAGTAGGTCCATAGTCAAGTTCCCATATCTCCTCTATGTAACCATAATATGTGGTCTTTGACCCATTATTGTCTGTCGCATCAAAGCGGACACCACTGTTTTGGTTGGTGCTCTTTTTATCTTGGGCGGGTGTAAAATATATACCCATTTTCTCGTACCCTTGGAAAGTCGATATAGTCAAAGATGGTGACCTAGACAACAAGTATAGCTGATCTCCAAGAGTGTTTTTTTATGAGATGTTGCAACCAACCGCTGAAACCTTTTATATGTTCATCTCTAATCCAAGAGTCATGCTTTATAGGGTTGTTGGACCGTAAGATTTTCTTGTGTTCCTCGATATACGGGGCTGCCAAAATAGAATTCTGTAGAACTGTGTAATGTGCTTTGGTGTAAGAATGTCTGTCCCTACATATTATTGATTTCCTTCCTAGAGTACCCTTTGCACTCAGTCTCCCCTCATACCGCGATTGAGGAAGACCAATCGGCCTAAGGTCAGGAACAAAGTCAACACAAAACTCAATGACCTCCCCTGTTCCATAGCCCTTGGAGATGCTTCCTTCTGACCTAGCACGATTACGAACATATTTCTTTAAGATTCCCATGAACCTCTCAAAGGGAAACATATTGTGTAGAAATACAGGACCGAGAATGGAAATCTCTTCGACTAGGTGAACCAGTAGGTGCGTCATAATATTGAAGAAGGATGGTGGGAACACCAACTCAAAAATGACAAGACATTGGACCACATCATTCTGTAACAGTGGTAGATCTTCAGGATTGATTATATTCTGAGAGATTGCATTGAGGAATGCACATAGCTTCACAATGGTTACTCGAACATTATCTGATAGAAGCCCCCTCAATGCAATCGGAAGCATTTGTGTCATAATCACGTGGTAGTCATGAGACTTTAGGTTTTGGAACTTTTTTTCTGCCATATTTATTATTCCCTTTATATTTGACAAGAAGCCAAACGGGGCCTTAATACTGCTCAGGCATTCAAAAAATATTTCCTTCTCTTGTTTGGTAAGAGCGTAGCTGGCATGACCTTAAAACCATTCTGGATGCAGGCCATATGGGTCTTTCATATGTTGATGGTCCTTTCATGCTTCCGGTGTATCTTTTGTCTTCCCATACACGCCCAAGAATCCTAGCGGGTTCACGCAAAGATTCTTTGTCACATGCATCACATCGATTATAGAGCGGACCTCTGAGAATTTCCAATATGGTAGCTCCCAAAATATAGATTTCTCTTCCACCTGGGTGCGTGTCCTTCAGCGTCCTTCAGAACAGATTTTCTACCAGGACCCTTTCCAAAGGTAACTATTTGATCCAAATCTTTGACCATATCAAATATATCAGCACCAATACTCTCCTTAGGCTTCGTCTGGTGACATGCCAGACCGTTGAAATGCTTGCCTTTCTTTCTTAAGGGATGCTTGGCCAAAATAAATCGACGATGCTTGTTGTACACATTATTCTTACAATGTTCCAAATATATACTTTCAGTCTCATCTAAACAGTGTGTGCATGCATTGTATCCCTTGTTTGACTGTCCTGAAAGGTTACTAAGAGCAGGACAATCATTGATTGTTACGAAAAGCAATGCTCGAAGGTCAAATTCTTCCTGCTTGTGCTCATCCCACACGCGTATGTCGGGTTCGTGCCACAACTGTAAAAGTTCTTCAACTAATGTTCTTAGGTACATATCAATGTCGTTTCTGGGTTGCTTCGGACCTTGGATCAATACTGGCATCATAATGAACTTCCGCTTCATGCACAACCAAGGAGGAAGGTTATATATGCATAGAGTCACGGGCCAGGTGCTGTGACTGGAGCTCTTCTCCCCAAAAGGATTCATGCCATCTATACTTAGACCAAATCTTAAACTCCTTGCGTCATTTGCAAAGTCCGGGTACTTTCTATCGATTTTTCTCCATTGCGACCCATCAGCGGGGTGTCTCAACATCCCGTCTGACTTACGTTCCTCTTTATGCCATCGCAATAACTTGGCGTGCTCTTTGTTTCTGAATAAACATTTCAACTGTGGTATTATAGGAGCATACCACATCACCTTGGCAGGAACCCTCTTCCGGGGGGCTCGCTCTCAATGTTACCAGGGTCATCTCGTCTGATCTTATACCGAAGTGAAGTGCATATCGGGCATGCATCCAAATTCTCGTACTCCTCACCGCGGTAGAGGATGCGGTCATTAGGGCAGACAACCTTCTTTGCTTCGTACGTACTGGCGGGCAATACATTATCTTTTCGAAGCATATTCTTTATTATTTTTAGCAACTTTTCAAATGAGGAGTCAAGTATAGCACACTCATCCTTCCATCGCAGCAATTCCAGTATGCTGCCCAGCTTTTTCAGACCATTTTTGCAATTTGGGTACAATAACTTTTTGTGATCCTCTAACATGTGATTGAACTTATCCCTCTCCTTTTCAGTTTCACAGTCTGTTCGTGCATCAACAATGGTCCGACCAAGCACTACAAGGAATCTGGCTATATATGACCCTCCATTTTCGTCACAAAATCGTCATAGTAGTTCGTTTATGACGATTCTATGACGATTTTGAGATCGTCGAAAGCTGGGCGTCGCAAATGAACTATAACGACGTTTTTGGTAAAATCGTCATAACCGTATATGACGATATTAAATCGTCATAACGTCTATGACGATCTAATATCGTCATGGACCATCTAGCCAAGCCAGCTCAGATCCTACGTGGCCGATCCTACGTGGCAAAATTGTGACGAAATGAAATCGTCTTAAATCAAAATCAGCCTGGTCCAATTAGTTCACCTATATGGGCTGAGCCCATTAATTCAGCTTTTGTTCTTCTAGGCCATGGCCTTTTTAGGATCAACTTTTGGAGGATTTGGCCTTTTTAGAGTGATAATACTTGGCCCTGTAAAATTTGGTTGTAGCCTTTTTACAGTGCAATCGAGTTTGGGCCTTGCCCTATTTTTGTAGTAATCAGCAACTCAATTATATAGATTAGGCCAATATATTTAATAATGCATTTCCCCAGGAAATATACAAATGAACCAGCATCGAGCATTTTGATTACATGGCACCACGACATACAAGTATACAAACAGGTTCACACATGACAACCTTATTAGATTACAAGTATCTCCAGCATTAGATACAAGTATGCAAGCATGTAATATCTCGAGCCACTTGTTCTGAACCTTTACAATCAGGTGAGAAAACCTCGCATCAGTCTTCTGCCTTATTGAGAATCAACTGGTACCCCTTGTTGTGTTATGCTTGTGCTGAAACAACATCCGTTTATTGTGCTGTAACGTATACAAGTGGGATCAACAAGTATTCACAAGGTAAAACTTACAAGTAGAATCTAAGCAACATATACTTGACTTCGTGTTGGAGAAGACTAAGAGTAGATACCTGACTTCATGTTGATGTGGTGGATGGAGTTGTAGTAGAAGATCTAGTCTGCATCTTCATTGACGCTGAACAAAGATACTTGTCCATGTAGAAGCCCGCTCTGCGCTCCCAAGACATGACAATATAAGTATACACAGTTAGAAAAGCTTATGATTTAATGCAAATAAGTACTTGAGGATTTGGGATACCAAATTGATCTCAGAAATGAAAATTTCTATACAGGTCCTATGCCTATATGGTTATACATAAACTAGTAGTAGTACCACTACTACTAGATGAAAATATGTTGTATAATGAATCTCTTGCCTTCTCTTTAGAAAAGGAAGGAAATACAAAGAGGGAGAGACACACACGCTCACACACAGATTTCATTCTTTGAGGAACCTTGACAGATTTCTCCAACCAGAACAATATGACAATACATGCATCCACCATCATGTGTGAACTATTCTGCATGTCTCAGTCTTTCAGTACTATAGCAGACAAACAAGCATTCATGTGATCATGTACCCAGCCTTTGTTAGGTCATGTCAGATCATATCAAAAACAGGAGCTACTAATCATCAAAATTGATTATCAAACTATAACTTCAAGCTAGCATCTCACTTGGGTGAATTAACAAGGACAATAAGGGAGTGGGAAAGACCGAAGACTTACTTGAATCAAAGCACGGTGACAGGTACTTGTCCACCGGCATCCAAATCAAACCCATAACTGTAACGACAATGAAAAAACAGCCTCCAAATCAAAACTAAACACAAATATCTCCTAGCGAGTCCCTGAGATTTCATCCACATCCAAGTGATAAATCACCACATTGCGGCACAAGCAAACTAAATGAGCCACAGGGGAGTAGAGAGGGGGAGAGGGGAAGCACATACCAATGCAGCTGTCCAGCTTGATGTGCGCCTTGTCATGGTCGTTGTAGAGATCGACAGCCAACTCGAAATTGTCGACGATGAAGGCCACCTCCCTGCCAGAGCTCCAGGCAAGGCCACCCTCCTTATAAAAAACCTGCCACCACACTTAGACTGTTGTTCTAGGACAGTAATCTAACAAAGTGTAAATTCTACTCACTTCATTATTTTTAGATTAGACAGTAGTCGAAGTGTTTGTTGAGTAGAATTAACAATTGATTTAATCATAAAAGAAACAAGAAATTAACATGAAGCATACTCCTATTGGACAGATAATCCTAGGCAAAACATGACAAAGTATAATCAAAGATAACCAGATGTGGAATAGGGGACTTATCTAGATCATGGAGATTGTGAAGAAGATGATTAGACCGTGAAGATTTGAAGAACTAGCCAGCAGATAAAGAGCTAATCAAGTAAGTACCCTGTAAATGGAATCCGGAAGAACCAAGTAAGTATGCAAAACAATATCATGCAGCATCTGGACATAATGGGATGATACAACAGCCTATTCCACTATCAGGTCATAATTAGCTATTGGTAATACATTCCCTAGCATTCATTCATACCAATCAACAAGGACTCAACAATCTATATCATAATATGCATTAGTGAAAGCATTTCCTCGATAGATAGTACTACAATAGTAGAACAGATGGACCAATTATGGAAAAGACCACCTCATCCCTACAGTATTGAGTAGAGACTGGGGAAGTCTTCTGTGGGTCAAGCAGAATGTCATGGTTTATGATCAGGTCAAAGAAAAAAGAATTTAGGAGATATATGGACAAATTAAAGCTAGATTATACCATGAACTCTCATTAGGAATCAGATCTAATACGGGACTAACTAGCAGCACAAAACCCAGAATAGATCACTAGATAACATCCAGTATACACTGGCCATGAAAATAAATAAAAGCGAGCTAGTTACTACAATCATATTGTGCTGATTCAACCTCTCTAGGATTATACTTGGCATACAACAAAGCTGCAGGTACCAAAAAAAGAGTAATAGAAAATTCACATCCCAACACTCAGCTGAATTCATTATAGGGGTATACAGTGGAGAATCAAGTTAAACGAAAAGCAAGCATTTACGCAAAGCAAGCAGTGTGATAGTCGTAACTGTCTAACTGAGATCAGCGGTCATGGTAGTCAAGCATATATGGCCATTGTGTACAAATAGAAGAAGCCACGAGTATTTGATAAGAAACTAGTAGTAAAAAAATCATTTTAGGCAGTGTAAAGGGGGCATATCTCAGAAGGACCCCTAAAGGACTAGGGTTATGAAATCTCGGGTCCCTGTCTTAAGAGATATTCCAAAAGCACCAGTTAATCAGAACTGCAGGTTTGATGGATGCCACAAGACGAAGCAATTCCCACTCTGTATGAAACAGGGGCTGACCTAGAACTAGAAAATTGCTATGCCCCGGGCTGGCCCCTGTTCTTCGTCTTAGTGCTGTTAAAGTTTCTTAAGTTAATAAGTCTGAGCAACAGGGTAATGCCCAGGCTGGTCTGAGTGTAGTTCCGCCCCTGGCACAAACCATAAACAGAGTACCTACTATCTGCAACTCGTAGTGTAGGCTAAATTCAGATACAGTGGCTTCAGGGTGTATTTTTATTCAAAATTCAGAATCATCATGCCCCAAGTAGCATGATGCCTTAAGTTAATAAGTGTGGTTTAACATGTGAGACAGAATGATTTATTCTGTAAACACTCATCAAGCATGCCAAGAAGCTTTAACCCTTGCTGTAACTCACCCTCATTAGGATCTATACTATAGTCCACCAACTACCATTCAGTTCTGCATTCGCAGTGACCACCATCTACAAATAGCACTCAGTACAAAAAAAGTAAAGTCGGCACAGGCAGCGGAAGGGGGATGTCGTTATACCTGACCCCGGCGTCGCCGACGATGCCGATGGCCATGCCGGCTGCGAGTCCCGTGAGGCCGCATGCGAGCCCGGAGGAGAGGTGCGCGTATCCGTCGAAGAGGAAGTAGGGCTTGGCCTTGGGGTTGATCCCGGTGGAGATGATGACGGCGATGATGAGGCCGTAGATCCCGAGCACTCCCGCCATGACGACGGGCACGATGGACTTCATGACCAGCTCCGGGCGCATGACCCCCATCGACGCCACGCCCACGCCGCTCTTGGCCGTGCCGTACGCCGCGCCCATGCCTGCACGCACGCACGCACACGAGGGTCACGGTCAGCGAGAGGATCGATGGAGGGATCTGGGGGGTGGGGGTGGGGAGGGAGATCTGGGCTCTGGGGGGTGCTTACATGAGAAGACGAGGGCGGCGGCGGCGCCGAGGAAGCCGAAGAAGGGGGCGGTCTCGTCGCCGCTGAAGACTTCCCCAGTCTGGCCACTAGCGAGGAGAGGCAGGACAGCGCAGGTGCTCCCTCGATCTGGATCAGGTTAGGCGTATAGGAGAAATCCCGTGAGCAGATATGGGGGTCGAGGGTGAGGGGGCAGTGGTGGTGCGGAGGGGTGCCAGTGGTTTGGGGTGGCCGGCGACGTGGTGCCAGGAAGGAGGAGAGGAACTGAGGAAGGAGGCGGCGCCCGCGGGTGGATCTGAGGAGAGGAGGAACTGAGGAAGGGTTCTGCGCGATGGGGGTAGGTGGGGTTGGATGCGGCCTGACCTAGATGATTATGCGTGCGCTGGATGCCAGGTCATCGATCCACACAACAAGTTTCCATACTTCACCATCCATCCGTTCATTATGTTTACATCCTACGGCTGATATTGACCTTCTCTAATATCTCAACCTGTCTAGAAATTATGACGATTTTGTCCATAGAAATTACGACGTTTTTCACGAAATCGTCATAGTTTAATAAGGATTTGGCCCTCCCAGATAGCTTACGACCATCTAGTGTAGAATCGTCATAAATTTATGACGATTTTATTCAGGGTCACTACCAAAACGTCATAGTTTGACACATTTCTTGTAGTGAAGATCATCAGCGGGTTCAGCATGTGTTCACAACTTTGACATGTAGCTCGTAGTGTGTTATCTGTGTGATATCATCCACTGGGTAGCCAACAGGATCCATCATCGGTGCACCATCGTCATTGTCATCACCCGGGACCTCGGTGGAAGCCACACTGCTTTTTCGATTATTCGATAGGCCGGTAGCATCCAATGAAGTGTGCTGCTAAGATGGGCCAGTAGTACTTTGCTCTTTAAGTGCGTTAATTTCATCTTGTTATTGCTTTATTCGTTCTTCAATTATACGCATTCACTCTTTCTGAATATCTGCTTCAACTTCCGCCTTGTCCTTTCTCCTCTAACGACTTCTATCAGGATATTTCTTCCTCTCTTCGGGAAACCCAGTCCTCCATGGTTTGGATCCTATTGTGCCTCGTGTTCGTCCATCATGTTCCTTATTTCCAAGGGCGAGTGTGAGCTCCTCTATCGGGAATGAAGTCCCCATCTCTAATAGCCTTTACTGCTTTTCTCATCTTCTCTATTGGCAAGGGGTCTTCTTTATGTCGTATGTTATATATACACTTCCCTTCTGAGTCCAACTTGCCCCCATGCCCGTAAAACCAATTCCTTGCATGTTCGATCCAATCGTCTGTCTCTGGGATGATCTTTTTAGCATGTAGTTCATTCTCAAGTTTCTCCCACTTAGGAATGCCAGCCCTGTAGCCACCTTGCCCCATAGTATGGTGATACTTCTTGTTAGCAGCATTCAGCTTATTCGTTGCAGACATTTTCTTAGCTTTTTCTGATGTCTTGTAATTCACAAACTCAGCCCAGAATGGTTCTATCTTCTGAAACTGAATCTTCTTGAAATCCGGAGTCTTCTCTTTCATGACATAGTCAAGGTGCAATCTTTTCTTCCAGTTGGTGAAACACTAGGCCATCTTCTTCATAGCCCACTCCCTGACCTTAGCCTCCATGGCTCGCGCATGTTCTAAGGCGTTCTCAACTGGATCCTCCGCATTTGGATCCAGCTCTATCTTCGGTAGTTTGAAATTAACCATGAGCCTCTTCCATAGTAAATCTTTGGCCACATTAGGGAAAAATAAAGACATTCCCTCTTCTTCCACATCAGCAGGCCTATTACAATTTCGAATGGTGATCGGGATGAAGTCCCTAACGATTACTCCGCATTGTGCCACAAATTTGGTTGCGACAACTTCGGGAGCAATCGGTTTGCCGTATTCACCAATATCTTCGATCCTGAACTTCTCATGGTCTTCCAACTTTTTGGTTGGGCCTCGTCCGCTCTTTTCAGTAGATTTCTTCGATCCGGAGGGATAAAAGAAGAAATATCGTCGTTACTATTTCTATATAGATAGCAGATGAATAATTAATGAATTAATTATAATGCACCTCGCCGGAGCGGTCGTCTTCTTGATCACACAAGGCATCATCTTCTCCCTCGCGGAAGGCATCACCTTCAACCTCAAACAAGTCGTCTCTTCCGGCAAAAAGAGGATCACCATCACCGGAGTTGTTCAAAAACGTCGATACATCTAAATTTTCTTCCCTGCGGATCACACCTTGGATCAACTCCTCCTTTTCTTCGTCTCTGTCGTGTGGGTCCATATTTTCCGCATAGGTGGAAAAACGGATAAGTCAAAGCGGCTAAGGGAGAATGTGGATCCTATCGCAAAGAACCAATACCGGAAAGAAAGGCGGCAATCAATACATGGCATAATACAATGCGCAATCAATATGTATGACATGTTAGATTTAGAGATCCTACACTAACCCTAGGTGCAACATTGATTTAAAAGGGTTCGGGATGCCCTAGCAAGTACACACCGGCGAACCCACATGTACATAAGGGGTGTCGATGTTTCTTTAACTAAACTAGGGTTTAAAGTTGCTTGACAATGTATTATGATTGCTTAGACACATAGCTCTCAATTTTCTGAACATTTTGATATATTATTTGTATTTTTCTGACTTATAAATCATTAGTTATTGAATTTACAAGTTTATATCAATTTCTGAAAATATTAAACCATTTTAAAACAATTACTATGTCACTTCACATCAGCACAGGGGGTAGTTTTTCATCGGGTCTGGGGCTACCCACGGTGACTGACCAGTGGGGCTGAAGACTAATAATACCTAACTAAATAATAAACCTAATAATACCTAACTAATAATAAACCTAATAATCCAAACTAATAAACCTAATATGCTAGGAGTAGTGGATCAGGTAATATAAGCTCAAAGGGAGTAATTCAACAGATAGGACACCCTATCTATCGATAAAATACCACGGTAGAATTGTATGCATCATGGCAAGAGTTGAAATGCTTTCGAAATCATAGGATTATATCATCGTGGGGCTATGCTTGCCTTTGCCTGTTGAAAGCTTCAAGCAGAGCTTCAGGATCCTTGTACTTTACTTGATTACAGTTGGTCAAGTATTTGTCTTCGAGCTTCGACGGTGTTGATCTCTGGCTTCGATCTCGATCTCGATATCGTATTCTACCGGGAAGAACCAAACACCGGAAACAAAGGGAAACAATCAACACATGGCATCGATGCAATGCTCAAGCAAGTATGATGATATGACAAGTTTAATTGCACTGAAATGTAACCCTAAAGCATGCTCTACAATTAATCGGGGTTCCGAGGGGTGAAAACCCTAACTCGAAGAAACTCCGGAACACATGAGAGGGGTGGATTTGTTCTTCTAATTAAACTTGTCATTTAAGTTGTTTGACAATGCATGATTATAGCTTAGATAGCTAGGTTTCATTTTTCTGAACATTTTGATATATTATTCATATTTTTCTGACTTATAGATTAAAAGTTATTAAATTTATAAGATTATAATTATTTTTGAAATTATTAAAAGCTGGTTAAACTTTTTACACCGCAGGCATACCTAGCCACAGTGACTGACAGAGGGGCCCAGAGCCACCTCAGCAGCCACACAAGCAAAAGTGGTTCAGGGGCATTTTTCACTCGGGCTGGGGCTAGCTAGAGAGGCTGACCTGTGGGAAAGAGGCCACATAGGTAAGCCACGCAGGCAAAGTGGGTCCCTGGCTGGGTTTGACCGGGTCTGCGCGCGCTGACGCACGCGTGACGTCAGGATGACATCACGCTGGTGGTGGCTTGCAGGACGGTGATGGGGAACGACGTTAGGGGGCGATCTAGGGCGCGTGCGTGCACGCGTTAGAGAGAGGAGGTTGAGGCGATCCAAAGAGTAGCGGCGCCGCCTCGTAAAGGTCACCGGAGAGGGGAGCACGACGACGGTGAGCGGCGGTGGTGGCAGGTGGTCGACGGGGAGGAGGAACCAGAGCGAGAGGGGCGAGAGAGAGGGTCCACGAGGACCAACAGCTCACCAGGTGTGCGGTGGTTGTGTCGGGGAGGCGAGGTCGGGATCCGGCGAATCGACGGTGGCGGTCGTCAGGCTCGAGGGATACAGAGTCATTGGCGACGATTGGGAGCGAGCGGGGCCGATTCCTTCGGGGAGAAGCCTCGGGGCGACGAGGTGAAGCTTCCTGCATGCTTGGCTAGGCGAGGGGCGGCCGGTAGGGCGTGCAGGGTGGCGGGGCAGCCTGACGGCGTCGTGCGCGAGAAGAGATTGTGAGATGGGGAAAAAGAAGAGGAGGGGTACCCAGTTATAACCAAAGGACCTTTTGTCCCGGTTAGTGGCTCCAACCGGGACTAAAGGGTCATACGTCCCGGTTGGAGCCACCAATCGGGACGTATACTCCACTTTTTTCAGCAGACTAAGGGGCGCGCGCAGGGGTCTTTAGTCCAGGTCCGTGGCTCCAACCGGGACATATGACCCTGTTTTCAAAAAAATTCAGGAATTTTCTCTCTGTTCCCGACTTATTTTTATTTTGGGGTTTAAATTTGTAATGTTTTTTAAATGATAATTACTTTGGAATTTAGAAAAACTTTAAACATAAAAAGTGTTTGAATTTTAATAACTAATTCAAAACCATTTTCTGTTTTTCAAAATAATGAATGTAACCATTTAAACTATGAACCATTTAAAATTAAAAATGAATTAACTTATATTTTTTGAATATTAATTTGGAATTTACAAAAACTTTAAACATAAAAAGTTTTTGGATTTGAATAACTAATTCAAAACCATTTCCTATTTTTAAAAATAATTAATGCAACCATTTAAAATTAAAAATGAATTACCTTATTTTTTTGAATATTAATTTGGAATTTAGAAAAACTTTAAACATAAAAAGTATTGGGATTTGAATAACTAATTCAAAACAATTTTCTATTTTTAAAAATAATTAATGCAACCATTTAAAATTAAAAATGAATTAACTTATATTTTTTGAATATTAATTTGGAATTTAGAAAAACTTTAAACATAAAAAGTGTCTGAATTTGAATAAATAATTCAAAACCATTTTCTGTTTTTAATTTGGATTTGAATTAACTTATATTTTTTATATATTAATGGGCGGGAAAAAAAAGGACGGGAAATAATGGGCGGAAAGAAAATTTTATTAGGTAGAACTGGAATTAAAGTACATAACGCAACTACCACAAAGTTACATAGAAGAACTGAAAATTAAGATACATGGCCAGATTAAGCCACAATCGGCCGAACTTGTTTTGCAATGTTGGAGTGATTCGGTCATGCTCCTGCCTACACATGTAATACTCGCCACTGTAGTCGTCGTACTCGCCGGGGCCGTCGTCGCTGTCATCATCTGGGTCGTCGTAGTTGAACCTTGAAGGCTGAGTACGAGTGGGCTGGACTTGAGGGTAGCGCAGGCGGGGGTTAGAGTCGGCGGCCGTGTCGTAGGCCATGGCGCTTTGGAGAGTCCGGCCGCGCCACCATAGCTGACGGCCGGCCTCGTTGAAGTTCGGAGGAGGTGGGCCGTCCTCCTCGTGCCTGGTGAGCGCCCTCTCACGCCGATCCACGAAGAAGGCTTCCCAACTCGGGAAATAGTCGGGATGCCATCTGGGATTCCTTCGCTGCTCCGGCGTGAGCTTGAAGTAGTAGTGGCTCGTGATGGCCATCCGGCGCGCCACACCTAGAGGGACAGGACGAACTGGCATGCCTCCGGCGCCTAATATCCAGCCAACAAGGACACAGTAGCCCGACAGGCAGGGGTAGTTCAAGGAGAAAAGCGCCTCCGCCTCCTTGGGGGTTAGTGCTACGGTGGAATTCATGGGAAAGTGTGATGAGGTTGCAGATATGAGTCTAGAGATGTGCAATGACAATGGAGGCCAACCCTACATATATATATAGTGAGAAATGGTAGGAAGATAACTAGAGGGAAGAACTAGCGGGAAGAACTAGCGGGAAAAACTGGCGGGAAGAAATCGCGGGAAGAAATGGCGGGAAGAAAAATGGCGGGAAGAAATGGCGGGAAGAAATGGCGAGAAAAAATGGCGGGAAGAAAAATGGCTCAATTAGAACTTGCATTGGATCTCTGAAGAAACCACATATTGCGAGTCTAAAAATGATTTTTTCAAAAAATCACGAGCGTTAGATCATGTACCTGTAGTACAAACCGGACCCACTTCCTACCGATTCGGCAGACATTTGTCCTTTTTACCCGGGATGGATGAAAAGGTTTGAGATGCCCCGGTTTTGAGATAGTCCATGTAAGGTGGTCTAGTATTTTAGGAAAATGGGACGGTAGCATTCTGAAACAGCATTTTGGTGGTTACTTCACAAAACGACCCGTTTTTTGCGCTCGGAAAATGGAAAAGGGCTTTTCCGTGCGATGAATAGGAAAACTTCCTCCTGCAACATTGTTCTCCATACCGATTTCCACATGCATGCATAATATGGGCATAGCATCACAAACTATGCCGTGATTCAGCACATAACATCGGTCATTTGGACCAAAAGCCATGAAACCTCGAACATGATAGGTCATTTTGTGAAGGTTTTTTCGAGACATGATCAATAAACCAAGTCTGGTATTTTTCCTTTCAACTATGTCACATAATATGAAACCACGCGAAGGAGTTTATTGTTCGGATTTTTTTTGAATTTCTTATGCCCGTTTTGAATTTTTTGAATATCTAACTATGGTGGAACCGGCGTGCATCAAGATAGGGGACGAGCATTGTTAGAACTTGCATTGGATCTCTGAAGAACCCACATATTGCGAGTTTAAAAATGATTTTTCAAAAAATCACGGGCGTTAGATCATGTACCTGTAGTACAAATCGGACCCACTTCCTACCGATTCGGCAGACATTTGTCCTTTTTACCTGGGATGGACGAAAAGGTTTGAGATGTCCCCGTTGGGATATAGTCCATGTAAGGTGGTCTAGTATTTTAGAAAAATGGGACGGTAGCATTCTGAAACAGCATTTTGCTGGTTACTTCACAAAACGACCGTTTTTTTGCGCTCGGAAAATGGAAAAGAGCTTTTTCGTGCGACGAAAAGGAAAACTTCATGCTGCAACATTGTTCTCCATACCAATGTCTACATGCATGCATAATATGGGCATAGCATCACAAACTATGTCGTGATTCAGCACATAACATCGGTCATTTGGACCGAAAGCCATGAAACCTCGAACATGATAGGTCATTTTGTGAAGGGTTTTTCGAGACATGATCAATATACCAAGTCTGGTATTTTTCCTTTCAACTATGCCACATAATATGACAGCACGCTAAGGATTTTCATTGTTCAGATTTTTTTTGAATTTCTTATGCCCGTTTTGAATTTTTTGAATTTCTAACTATGGTCGAACCGGCGTGCATGAAGATAGGGGACAAGCATCATTAGAACTTGCATTGGATCTCTGAAGAAACCACATATTGCGAGTCTAAAAATGATTTTTTCAAAAAATCACGGGCGTTAGATCAGGTACCTATAGTACAAACCGGACCCACTTCCTATCGATTCGGCAGACATTTGTCCTTTTTACCCGGGATGGAAGAAAAGGTTTGAGATGTCCTGGTTGGGACATAGTCCATGTAAGGTGGTCTAGTATTTTAGGAAAAAGGGACGGTAGCATTCTGAAACAGTTTTTGGTGGTTACTTCACAAAACGACCCATTTTTTGCGCTCGGAAAATGGAAAAGGGCTTTTCCGTGCGACGAAAAGGAAAACTTCCTCCTGCAACATTGTTCTCCGTACCAATTTCCACA
Source organism: Avena atlantica (assembly GCA_910589765.1). NCBI lineage: Eukaryota > Viridiplantae > Streptophyta > Magnoliopsida > Poales > Poaceae > Avena > Avena atlantica. The sequence goes on from OU342738.1 coordinate 291,021,834, forward strand.
TGAATGCATAATATGGGCACAACATCACAAACTATGCCGTGATTCAGCACATAACATCGGTCATTTGGACCGAAAGCCATGAAACCTCGAACATGATAGGTCATTTTGTGAAGGTTTTTTCGAGACATGATCAATATACCAAGTCTGGTATTTTTCCTTTCAACTATGTCACATAATATGACACCACGCGAAGGATTTTCATTGTTCGGATTTTTTTTGAATTTCTTATGCCCGTTTTGAATTTTTTGAATTTCTAACTATGGTCGAACCGGCGTGCATGAAGATAGGGGACGAGCATCGTTAGAACTTTCATTGGATCTCTGAAACCACATATTGCGAGTCTAAAAATGATTTTTTTCAAAAAATTACGGGCGTTAGATCATGTACCTGTAGTACAAACCGGACCCACTTCCTACCGATTCGGCAGACATTTGTCCTTTTTACCCGGGATGGACGAAAAGGTTTGAGATGTCCCCGTTGGGATATAGTCCATGTAAGGTGGTCTAGTATTTTAGAAAAATGGGACGGTAGCATTCTGAAACAGCATTTTGCTGGTTACTTCACAAAACGACCGTTTTTTTGCGCTCGGAAAATGGAAAAGAGCTTTTTCGTGCGACGAAAAGGAAAACTTCATGATGCAACATTGTTCTCCATACCAATGTCTACATGCATGCATAATATGGGCATAGCATCACAAACTATGTCGTGATTCAGCATATAACATCGGTCATTTGGACCGAAAGCCATGAAACCTCGAACATGATAGGTCATTTTGTGAAGGGTTTTTCGAGACATGATCAATATACCAAGTCTGGTATTTTTCCTTTCAACTATGTCACATAATATGACAGCACGCTAAGGATTTTCATTGTTCGGATTTTCAATATACTAAAGTTTCATCTTTAGTCCCAGTTGGAGGGATTTCGGCAGGCTGGGCCAGGCAGCACTAATGATAGGGGTGAGTGTCAACATTATATCGTGCGGCGTGTACCTTGTCCCGGATGGTGTCACCAACCGGGACTAAATATGAACCTTTAGTCCCGGTTGGAGACACCAACCGGGACAAAACACGAGTCAGCACTAATAATAGGGGTGAGTGTCGACATTATGTCGTAAGTGTCAACACTATGCCGAGCTGCTTGTACTATAAATAGGCATCCTTGTGAGTCCAGTCCTCCAGCTAGATCGAGGCATCTCCAATATTGTTTTCGAGAGCAGGGACACCACTAGGACCAGTTTCAGGGAGATGCCTCCGGATCCCAGTCCTCCGGCATCTCCAAGAAACTGGTCATAGAGGCACTCCCTAATATGTGAAATTAGTTAGCTCCCAGGTGTATTGATCTAGTTAGAGAAGTTACAAGTTGCAAGATGGTTTTTGAGAGGAGGGACACCACTTCGACCAGTTTCAGGGAGATGCCCCCGGATCCCAGTCCTCCGGCATCTCCAAGAAACTGGTCATAGAGGCCCTCCCTAATATGTGAAATTAGTTAGCTCCCAGGTGTATTGATCTAGTTAGAGAAGTTACAAGCTGCAAGATGGTTTTTGAGAGCAGGGACACCACTACGACCAGTTTCAGGGAGATGCCCCCGGATCCCAGTCCTCCGGCATCTCCAAGAAACTGGTCATAGAGGCACTCCCTAATATGTGAAATTAGTTAGCTCCCAGGTGTATTGATCTAGTTAGAGAAGTTACAAGCTGCAAGATGGTGTGCGAGAGCAGGGACACCACTACAACCAGTTTCAGGGAGATGCCACCGGATCCCAGTCCTCCGGCATCTCCAAGAAACTGGTCATAGAGGCACTCCCTAATATGTGACCACACGCGTTTGGAGATCAGATCTTAATGGTAAGTACGAATCGGGACAACTTCTTCATAGTCCCGGTCCAGCCACAAAACGATATTAACACTCAAGACATTTATTAATATTAAAAACTGAGACTACAAAACCGGGACTAAAGGCCCCCCTATATATAGTCCCGGTCAAGCCATAAGGGCGAAAGATATCCCGGCCAGAGATGAACTAGAGTTACATAATATGAGCATGAACTTCTTGGCATATGTCCTTCCTTATGATTGCTTCAGACGTAACCATGGAGCATCTTCTTTACTTAATGGAATGCTTGGGTCAGTTTTCACTATGAAGGGCGGAATTTTATCAAACTTATTATAATCTTCTGACATGTCTGTCTTGTCCTCGATTCCCACGATGTTTCTTTTCCCTGAAAGAACTTTGTGACGCTTTGGCTCATCATATGATGTATTTGTTTGCATATTTTTTCTTTTTTCGGTCTGGAGGACATGTCCTTCACATAGAAAACCTGAGAAACATCATTGGCTAGGACGAATGGTTCATCTCTATAACCAAGATTGTTGAGATCCACTGTTGTCATTCCGTACAACTGGTCTATCTTTACCCCTTCCCCATTCAGGTTGACCCATTTGCAGCGAAACAAAGGGACCTTAAAAGAGACTCCATAGTCTAGTTCCCATATCTCCTCTATGTAACCATAGTATGTGTCCTTTTGTCCATTCTCGTCTATTGCATCAAAGCGGACACCACTCTTTTGGTTGGTGCTCTTTTTATCTTGGGCGATCGTGTAGAATGTATTCCCATTTATTTCGTACCCTTGGAAATTCAATATAGTAGAAGATGGTGACGCGGCCAACAAGTATAGCTGATCTCCAGCAGCGGTGTCATTCAAGAGATGTGTCCGCATCCAACCACCAAAAGACTTCATGTGTTCATCTGTAATCCATGATTCAGGCTTCCCCGGGTTTTTGGAGCGTACAATATTCTTGTGTTCCTCGATATACGGAGCTGCCAAGGTGGAATTATGTAGTGTGCTTTAGTGAAAGAATACCCGTCCCTACATATCATTGCTTTCTTTCCCAGCATGCCTTTTCCACTTAGTCTTCCCTCATGCCGCGAGTCAGAAACACCAATCGGCTTAAGGTCAGGAATAAATTCAACACAAAACTCAATGACCTCCTCTGTTCCATATCCCTTGGAGATGCTTCCTTCTGGTCTAGCACGGTAATGAACATATTTATTTAAGACTCCCATGAACCTCTCCAAGGGGAACATATTGTGCAGAAATACCGGACCGAGAATGGCAATCTCTTCCACTAGGTGAACCAGGAGATGCGTCATAATATTGAAGAAGGATGGTGGGAACACCAACTCAAAACTACCAAGACATTGTACCACATCCTTCTGTAACCTTGGCATAATATCTGGATTTATTACCTTCTGAGATATTGCATTGAGGAATGCACACAACTTCACAATGGGTACTCGAACATTTTCCAGTAGAAGCCCCCTCAATGCAATCGGAAGCAACTGCGTCATAATCACGTGACAGTCATGAGACTTCAGGTTTTGGAACTTTTTCTCTGCCATATTTATTATCCCCTTTATATTAGATGAGAAGCCAGACGGCACCTTGATACTGTAAAGGACTTCAAAAAAGATTTCCTTCTCTTCTTTGGTAAGAGCATAGCTGGCACGACTTAAGTGACGCCCTTTATCCGTCTTGTTCTGTGTTTGCATGTTCTTTGGGTCTTTCATAATTTGTTGGTCCTCCCGTTCTTCTGTTGTATCTTTTGTCTTCCCATACACGCCTAGGAATCCTAGCAGGTTCACGCAAAGATTCTTCGTCACGTGCATCACGTCGATTGAAGAGCGGACACGTAGGACTTTCCAATATGGAAGCTCCCAAAATATAGATTTCTTATTCCACATGGGTGTGTGTCCTGTAGCGACGTCGTTCGGAACTGATTGACCGCCGGGACCCTTTCCAAAGATTACTTCTATGTCCTTGACCATACCAAATACATCATCACCAGCAGGGAGTTCAGGCTTCTTCCGGTGATCTGCCTCACCTTTGAAATGCTTGCCTTTCTTTCTTACGGGATGATTGGTCGGAAGAAATCGTCGATTTTCCAGGTACACAACCTTCTTGCATTTATGCAAATATGTACCTTCAGTCTTATCTAAACAGTGCGTGCATGCCTTATATCCCTTGTTTCTCTGTCCTGAAAGGTTACTAAGAGCAGGCCAATCATTGATGGTTACGAAAAGCAACCCTCGTAGATCAAATGGCTCCTGTTTGTTCTCATCCCACGCACATACACCTGGTTTGCCCCACAGTTGTACGAGTTCTTCAACTAATGGCCTAAGGTACACATCAATGTCGTTGCCCGGTTGCTTCGGGCCTTGGTTGAGCTCTGGCATCATAATGAATTTACGCTTCATGCACAACCAAGGAGGAAGGTTGTAGATACATAGAGTCACGGGCCAGGTGCTGTGACTGCAGCTCTGCTCCCCAAAAGGATTCATGCCATCCGTACTTAGACCAAACCATAAGTTCCTTGCGTCACCTGCAAAGTCCGGAAAGTCTCTCTCGATTTTTCTCCACTGTGACCCATCAGCAGGGTGTCTCAACTTCCTGTCTTTCTTACGGTCTTCTTTGTGTCATCGCAACAACCTGGCATGCTCTTTGTTTCTGAACATGCGTTTCAACCTTGGTATTATAGGAGCATACCACGTAACCTTAGCAGGAACCCTCTTCCGGAGGGGCTCTCCCTCAACATCACCAGGATCATCTCGTCTGATCTTATACCGCAATGCATTGCATACCGGGCACTTATCTAAATTCTCATACTCCTTACCGCGGTAGAGGATGCAGTCATTAATGCATGCATGTATCTTTTGCACATCTAATCCTAGAGGACAGAGAGTCTTCTTTGCTTCGTAGGTACTCTCGGGAAATTCGTTATGTTTTGGAAACTTCGGCTTCATTATTTTCAGCATCTTTTCAAATGAGGAGTCAGTTAGACCACACTCTGCCTTCCATCGCAGCAATTCTAGTGTGGTACCGATCTTTGTGCTGCCATCTTCACAATTTGGGTACAACAATTTCTTGTGATCTTCTAACATGCCCTCTAACTTTAACTTCTCATTTTCTATTTCACAGTCTCGCTTTGCATCAGAAATGACTCTACCAAGTTCATCAGCCGGCTCATCTGATGCCCGTTCTTCACCTCCTTCCTCTTCATTGTCTTCCATTGCAGTATCACTGTATTCAGGAAACATATGATGATAGTTGTTATCATCATCTTCTTCTTCACTGTCTTCCATCATAACCCCTCTTTCCCCGTGCTTGGTCCAGCAATTATAGTTGGGCATGAAATCTTTCATAATCAGGTGGCCGCAAATGATTTTTGAGGAAGATTACTCCTTGTTGTTCCGACATTGAACACATGGACAACGTATAAAACCATTCTCTTTGTTTGTCGTAGCCACATCGATAAATTTATCCACGCCTTTCATATACCCGGGTACACCCCGGTCATCGTACATCCATTCCTGACCGTTCATCTGCATCATATAAGTAAGTTTATCAAAAACAGGACATCATAAATAGTGAAATGACCAATTCACATCGACACATGCATTGTATCAATGACAGAGAAAAGATAAGATTGTTAACCTCGATCGAGGGAAATAAAGAGGGGAAAGCTCAAGTGCGTCTCAGACACCTTCTATATTTTTGTTCTGTGAGAAATTGAACGGGATCATTCACTCAAACATTTCATCAAACACCTTGAATGCATGCATAGGAAAAAAATAAACTAGCACACCTTCCACCAAGAAAAAACAGAGGGGAGGCAGAGGGCTGGGGTGTCGTATTTATAGAGGGCGGAATCATACGTCCCGGTTTGTAACACAAACCGGGACTAAAGATGTGTGCCACGCCACGTGGTTGACGCCCAACCTTTAGTCCCGGTTTGTGTTACAAACCGGGACGCATGCCCCCTACCAATCGGGACGCATGCTTCCGGCCCCCGTGCCCGCTCGAACCGGGACGCGTGCCAGCATTAGTCCCGGTTCGTGGTCCCGGTTCGTGGTGGAACCGGGACTAATGCTGTTAGGAGGCACGAACGGATGGCCTCTTTTATACTAGTGCGTGATGCCGCCCTTTGCCATGCGCTAAAACATGGCAATGATACCTTTGCCGTGAACCAGCAATGAGACGCACGACAAAGAAATGAACCACGGCACAGCGCAGAAGCAGCGCACAGCAAAGAAACGAAACACGGCAAAGAAAACCAATAACACATGGAAAAGAACAACCCACAGAAAAGAACCCCAAGGACGCACAGCAAAGAAATTAGTGACGGCAAAGAAACGTCACACTGGCTCACCTGCCGCATTTAACGGCGATGGCGTGGTTAACAGACACGTGTTGCCGTGTGCTCGATCTTTGTCGTCCCTTTGCCGTGCACTCAATCTTTGTCGTGTGTTTTTTGGTTTTTTATTTTCTTCCCCATTTTCTCCTTTCAATTGTATTTCTTAATTTACTTAAGTTACTTATATTTAATATTTAATTTACTTTGATTTAATTAGGATGACTTATATATATATCCATCACCCTGATGCCCCGGAGCACGGTTTGCTGCAGAACCGTGATCTATGAGCCTCGGATTGTCCACCCTCCTAGACGTTCTTCTGAGAGGGGTAGTCCGGTGTAGCTCTCTCTTGTTTTTTGTTTGCTTAGGTTATAGGATGATGTAAAACCATGTTGAGTCACAAGGTGTAAAAGTATCCTACCCAGTTTCACAAAAACAGGGAGATTAGTATGATACAAGTGATCATATTTATATGTGTGATGCAATGATTATGTTTTGGTATATATTGTATATATGTTGTGTATTTGAATGCATGAAATAACAAAAATAGAAACAAAATTGGAATTTGCTGCAGCCTTTGCCGTGTGTATGCACACGGCAAGGACATTTGGCCACTTTGCCATGTGCGTCGTGTGCATGCACATGGAAAAGGCCACCACGTGGCACCTGCGGTGACCCAGCATACCACTGCATGATGTAGTACACTATAGTCATTGACATAACACCAATGAAATATCGTTTACTGGTATTACATCCCTCATAGTGGTACAACAGAAACACAGCAGGTCCAAGACATGACTATAGGTTACAACTCGACTCTTTATATACGATCCAGAGAACACTCTAGGTTAAAGAGATAGAAAGAAATTTCTTACAAAGAAGAATCAGAAATAAACAACTCAAAAACTATCATACCATTAAGACTAGTATCTTAACTAATGGTCTGGCATTGCTGCTATCGCAATACATTAAAGAAATAGGTTCTATGGCTAGAGATTATATTCCTATATAATTAGTAACTTTGTCTTCACTTGAGTTGATGTATATGTTGACTTTCTTGACTTTATTGAAGAACTTTGGCTTATAATGATGATTCCTGGAGCATATCTTGATGTAGACGTCGTCTGTATTGGCTTTAGAATCTAGCAAGGGTTAAGAAGATACGTTGAGTACGAGCGTACTCAGCAAGTTCACTAGAAAAGGAGTGTTTGATGCACTATATCTATAGCCGCAGACCATAGGTCGTAGGCAATGCAGGTTTTCGTAAACATTTCTTCAAAGGTTGCTTTTATTCTGAAAAGCTAGTCTGTTAGCCTTCACGAGTTTACAAGAACTTTCATGGAGTTCCTTTCCCGCCGTGTTCGTAGCTCCTTCCCGGAACAGGGAGTAACAAGTTACAGTTCTTACACTCTGCAGAGGTGCGTCACTTTACCCATGAGAGACCTTAGGTTTTGTTGCACAGCCGGGAGTATGTCCCCGTTCAAACTTCCTTGGTTTGAGGCCCAACCTAAGATCCAAGCCAATCACTGCCTTCTCCGCGACCCCGCATGTCTCCTTGGTGTACGCCAGCCCACCTATTGAATTACGTCTATTGGTAGTACAGACCGTTCATATGCCGGAACTATCATGGGACGCTGAGGGCTCCCACCCATATGTTGCATATCCTCTATGAATTACCAATTAATATGCACACTACGAGTGATAACAGCCACGACCCGCACATCCGGCTCCATGCGAGAGGGAAAAGATATAGCTGACTTCTCCGTCCCATTCCAAATCTCATGGTCAACGCGTAATATACGGCGCAAGAATCACTGGCGACATTGGTTGTTAAGTCCTAGATAATATGTTCCTTTACCACCAGAACTTTCATAGTAGGTTATTACCTCATGGTAAATAACGTATAATCACATTATTATGAAAATAGTGTTTTCTGACCTTTTTCAAATGTAGGTGATGACAACAATGAATTTGTAAAATACTTTACAGAAAATAATCAAAGGACATGAGCAAGTGTGAACTTTCCTTTTGTGATTGCAAGATTATTCATTCACGGTCTCCGGAACAATATAAGATCCAATATCTAAAAACATCATCATTGGTCTGATAAGGACTAATGTTTAAAGAAGCAAGATGTTATATTATGCATAAGTAATGTAATGCATTTTCGTAAACTCGAATCCCGGGTTAACGTTGTTCTAGGGTTTGGATAATGGAAATGGTTTCTTTGGAATGTGTTGCCCTTTTAGATTAAGTTTCACACTTGTGCTTCTTATTAAGGCTTGTGATTGTGTGTGAAACAACATGTAATTATAATATCATAAAACAATGAGATACACAAAAATGTGAAATGCTACTCAAGATTGCTTATACAATACTTGTTTATCTTCAAATTTTATTTTATAGTAATGTCACTGATAAATAGCTTAAGTGTTATCAATCCTAAGTTTACAACTAAAATATAAAGTAAGGTGATTACGATTAATTGTCATATGTTGACTGAAGTGGCAAAAAGAATAACATTTGAAGAAAATATTTATTTTCTAAGGTCTAAACAATCTTTGTGGTTAATCAGATCTGGTCAATGTTGTTTGTGCTTGCTTGAATAGTTTGGACTTGAGATGATTTACGACTTAATTATAATAGACCAAAGTTAACTATAAAACACATAATAAGGTCTTTAGCATTATACTTAAAGCTTTGCAGACTAAAGTTAACTTTAAAAACATAGATGAACTTAGGTTGTAATGCTTATGATATTTGTATTTTGTTCACTTCATAATATTTCGTTAAAGTTAATTAAGAATGGTTATACTTTTATTTGGTAGTGGTTTCTTTACATTATAAATGTACAAAGGGATTTATCTCCCTATAAGGGTGTGGTTATGGTTTGTGAATAAGTAAACAATATTATTTACTACTTATGAATTCACTATAGTGTTTTGGTTTGTTTATAAACTTGTGGTTGAGGTAAGTAAAAAGGTTTTATTTAATTCCATATTATTCTTGAAGATTTTATACTTGATAAAGATCTTTTTAGAAAATAAACTACTCATATGGTTGAATAATAATTCAATCAACTTGTATTTAAAATCTGTTGAACCATTTTGACTTCATAATATCAATGTTCAAGACTAATACTATTTATTAGACCTTAATTGGCTAATTTTAGAAATATTAGAAAATTTTATTTACCCTTATATGAATTATTAATTAAGGAAATTAGATTTAGAATCAAGTTATTAGAGTATTAAGTTTGTATTTACTTTAAAAGTGGAATATTATATTTCTAACATTTAGGTATTATTTTGGTGATCATTTTGGTATATTACATTTATTTTTATAATTTATAAATAATAAGGTATGATTTTTATAAGATTTATTACTTTATAAATACCTAATAAATAATTATTATTTAATTAAGTGAAATAATAATATATGATTATAGTTCTTATTTTTCTAAGATTTTGGTATTTTATTTATATTTTTATCATTTACCATTATTAAAATATGAATTATCAAAGCATTAATACTTATAAAATCTTTAAGAAATAATAATTATTTAAATTATTGGAATAACAATGTTTGATAATGGTTTAATGTTATATATTTTATTTTTCTGAAAATTTTCATATATCACACATATTTTTCTGAATTATAAAACAGAAGTTATGAAATTTCTAAGATTTAATCATTTTCAGAAATTGTTAAACATTTTTACTGCATCATGATGACATCAGCATGACACAACTCACTTGAATTAAATTTTTAGTACAGACTTAGAACCTAGTCCAGAGTCACAGAGATGTGGGGTCGCTGCCACGTTGGTTACCACCTCAGCAAAGACTAGTCAAACTTGCAGACTCGATGCAAGCATGACGTCACCATGACGTCATCTCGTCGGTGATGCTTAGGTGGCTAGCAGCGGCGGCGATCCAGTGAGTTTTGGCAAATGCGGTTATTACAGTTCGAAGGAGCACACGACAGGGAACCTATTAGCAGTGGCGCCGCTCCTATTTGGTCGCCAAAACGTGGTCAGCGATGAGCTTTGTGGCGGCGGACGTCGATCTACGCCGACAGAACAATAGCAGAAGCAAAGGAGGGATTTGAGAGGACGATAGGGTCGCTGGCTCACCACGAACGCGTAGAGGGGGTCGATGTGGACAGGGGAGGTCGGAGTCGCCAGCATCTACCGTGACGGAGCACAACCGGAGCTCGGGAAGATGACCTTGTGGCATTGATTCCAGACACCCCTCCTCGATTCCCTTGACTTGGAGGCTCAGGGGAACAAGGCGAAGCCGTGTGCTTGATCAACGGAGCACGAGGAAGCTCAGAACTGTGGCATCTCGAAGCTAGGGTTTTGACCAGAGGAAAAATGGGGAAAAGAGGAAGGGATTTTGCGTGTAGGGTTTCTCCACTTCAGCAGGAGTACACCTTATAGGTCTTGTAGAGCGGTGGCACGGATCTTGGCACGGGCGACGGCGGTGCGGCCGCCAGCGAGCTGCTTCTTCCATCAGGAGGTCGACGTCGAAGCGAGGAAGACGACGAACAGAATCATGAACGGGTATGGGCCGAGCGTGGGCTATGCTTGGGCCACTGTTGGGTTGCTGTGGTTGCTCGTGGGCGACGGATAAGAGAGAGGGGTAATGGGTCGTGGGCCAGGAGCTGATTCCTCTATTTTTTCTCTCTGTTTGTTTTTCTTTTTCGATTTCTATTATCTGTTTTCTTTTATAACCTTTTTATTTAAGCAATAATTTTGACTTATCTTTATGGAATTCATTTGCTAACACTTGCAGCAATGAAAAATGGTACTTAAAATCATTTTGTGAGTTTTTATTATATAATGCTATAGTTTCTTTATTTTATTTATATATACTTTTCCTTTTATTATTTTTAAGGGCTTTTGACATGCATTTAATTGAGCTAATATCCATAAACTTATTATAGAATGCATTACTATTAACTCATAGATTTGATTCTCATTAACTCATAATATTAAGGAAATTTTTATATGGTGATCCTTTATTTTTATTTGATGCATAATATCCTAAGGATTTAACATGGTTAATATTACTCCCATGAATCTAGGGAATAACAAGGTATATATTGTAGGGGTTCGTAGCATGGAAAACAAAAAAATTCTACCGCATGAACACACAATCAAGATCTAATCTATGATCAAGCCAAGATCTATCTACTAGATTATAGCAACGAGTCGATAGAGGAACTCACCCTCGAAGATTCCAAAGCGGTTAACGAGAGCAGATTCTCGTGGGTGATGTAGTCGTACACTTGCCAATCTCAAGATCGCGTAGACGAACATTGCATACATCAAATATAATCACAATCATGGCCATATTACATCACAGCACACCCCTGCAAAACAAAGTTAGACGCCTCTAATTTTCTTTGCATGTTTTACGTGGTTTGGGGCTTTCAATAAGTGTCGTTCTAACTTACGAACAAGAACCACAAGATTGATACTAGTATTATCAATCACCCGTTGTAAATTGAATCTTAACTATGTTGGGAGAAACAGGCACCCGCAAAGCCACTTATGCAATACAAGTTGCATGTCAAGCGTGGAGCAAGTCTCATGAACGATGTCATGTAAGGTTAGCCCGGGCCGCTTCATACCACCATCCCGCAAGATGCAAAGTACACAAGAAGAAATCGACAACAAAAGCATCAACGCCCACAATGACCATTGTGTTCTACTCGTGCAACAGATCTACATATAGACACGGCTCTGATACCACTGTAGGGGTTCGTAGCATGGAAAACAAAAAATTTCTACCGCATGAACACACAATCAAGATCTAATCTATGATCAAGCCAAGATCTATCTACTAGATTGTAGCAATGAGTCGATAGAGGAACTCACCCTCGAAGATTCCAAAGAGGTTAACGAGAGAAGATTCTCGTGGGTGATGTAGTCGTACACTTGCCAATCTCAAGATCGCGTAGACGATCCTTCCGGCGCTGCGTTCCGGCAGCGCTCCCGCAGTCGGTCACACGTTCGGTACTCGATGAAGACCTTCCTCTCCCTTGTTCCAGCAGGCAGCGGAGGTTGTAGCACTCTCCTCGCGATTCCGGCAGCACGACAGCGTGGTACCGGAAGTAGAGGGGAGATCTCGCAGGGCTTCGCCTTAAGCCGGAGCGAGTATGGTGGACTATGAGAGAGGCCTTGGCGATCTAGGGTTTAGAGGCGCCAAGGGAGGAGGCTAGCCGGCGGCTAGGGTTAGGGTTCACCCCAACTCGGCAAGTTGGTGGTGCCCTAGGCGGCGTTGGCGGTAGCAGGGGGTGGTGGCGCCGGCGTCTTGAGGCTAGGGTTTGGGTGGTGTTGGGTGTAGGGAAGAGGGGGCACCCCTGCCCCTTCTTTTATAGGTGGGAGGGAGGCGCGATTGGGAGGAGGGAGTCCTCCTCCAACTCCTTCTCCTTGGCCGGCGGGTGGAGGGAGTAGGACTTCCTCCCTAAGTAGGTTTCCTACTCTCCCTCCACCAAGCAAACTTGTCGTTTGACTTTTTCAAATTGGCGTTTGACTTTCAAACTAGGATTTGAATTCTTCCGTTATTTTGCCCAGCCATGATACCTAGTACATGATGAAATCATTCCATATTGTCATGACACATTCATGTACCCTTCCCCTCCGGAGTGCCAGACCTTCCGGACCCTTCTAGAACATTCCCGGTGAAAACACCGGAATCATTCCCCAACTCCGAAACAGGACTTTCCTTATATGAATCTTATTCTCCGGACCATTCCGGATCTCCTCGTGATATCCCGTATCCCATCCGAGACTCCGAACAACATTCGGTCTCTTACTCATCATTCCATAACTACTCAACAACATCGAATCCTTAAGTGTGTCTCCCTACGGTTCGTGAATTATGCGGACATGATCGAGACACTTCTCCGACCAATAACCAATAGAGGAATCTGGAAATTCATATGGCTCCCACATAGTTCTACGATTACTTTGCGATCGAATGAACCACTTACATACGATACCAATTTCCCTTTGTCTCACGATAGTTTACTTATCCGAGGTTTTGATCGTCGGTATCTCTGCATACCTAGTTCAACCTCGTTACCGATAAGTACTCTTTTCTCGATCCTGTGATATGTGATCCCTTGTGAGCCAGTCACATGCTTGCAAGCTAATTGGATGACATTCCACCGAGAGGGCCTAGAGTATATCTATCCGTCATATGGATGGACAAATACCAATCTTGATCCATGTGCCTCAACCCATACTTTCTGAACACTCAATGCCACCTTTATAGCCACCCTGTTATGGTGTGGTGTTTGATGTCATCAAAGCATCCTTCCGGTGATGGTGATTAACATGATCTCATGGTCGAAGGAATTAGGTTACTATGTATCAGAAAGCTTATAGCAAATGAACTATATTAAATGACTTGATCTTTATGCTACGCTTAACTATAGGAGTATGTTCATCACATCATTCTCCTAATGATATGACCATGTTGTTAATAACATCTCTATGTTCATGATTAGGAAACCATGATCATATATTAACCAACAAGCTAGTTTAACAAGAAGCTTTACTAGGGACTCTTTTATGTTTACAAACCACACAAGTATTAATGTTTCCGGTTAATACAATTATAGCATGGTTTGTAAACATTTACCATAAGTATGAAGATATGATAATAACCACTTTATTATTGCCTCTTGGGCATATCTCCAACATATATATTTTATTATAACTAACAAAAGATTTAGGGTTTGAATTGTAAATGCTTACCCTAGGGTTTAGGGCTCTTAATATACTTATATTCTTTTGTTGATGTGAATAAAGATGAATGGCTAAACATATTGTCTTTATGCTTGTGATCTTTAATGATATCACTCTTTAAAATAGTAAGGTTATTATCTGAATTGTCTTATGGAAAAGAATTGATAAAGATAACTCCTAAGCACATATGGTTATGATAATTGGAAATGACAAAAATGTGCTTAAGTGATTTGCTATAGGAAATTATTCCTATAAGACATTGTGCAAATAGGATGATAGATCACTCAGACGAAATGGATTTTATGTTGGATTCTAGATTTAGGGTTTAGAGTTTACCAAGAATTCATATCCTCCATAATTCATAACTCTTGACTTCTACTTAAAGAATTCCTTTCCTAGATATACTACTTCTTCAAATCCATCATCAGGTGCTAACATGATGAGCTTTGCTTCACAAAAATATTCTTATCCACGTTTTATTCTTATAAGTCCATTTATAATTCCAATGAGCTTGACACTGAAGCTTTCATAATCTTCTCATATCCATACTTGGTTATATCAAACTATTTTCTACTATTAATAATCTCCAATCCAACAAGTGGTTACCTCTAACTCCATTCATACTCTTCCTTAATCATCCATCACCAACATTATTCTAATAGATTCATATAGATATATCAAATCCTACTTCACCTCAAGTGTTTAGTATTTCCCAAGAGGAAAATACTACTTCTATAATCCAATTTTACTCTAGCATAATCTTAATCATACTATCTTGTCTCTACTTAACTCCAGTAACTAATACTCCAACCTCGCATTATATTAATGTGACCTGTCATGGCTGACCTAGAATAACATATCTATACTAGGGTTCAATCATGTTCTATCCACCAATGTCACTTGTACATGATATAAGCGTTCAATCTTGGTGACTAAATCATGATCATTCTCATCCTTTGATCCTTTATGGTTTAGGTTTCCAGTTAACTAATCAAGGTCTCATCAATACAACACTACAGTTGTATTATGGTTATCTTCTCAATGTATCTATTTGACTAAGAGAGATTATTCATTTACTATACCTACTTTATTCAATAGGATTACTCCTGGTAACTTATTCAATATTCATCCTTGAAATCTTCTTTGTTTCCATACAAATATTGTAGGGTTTCGTAGCATGGAAAACAAAAAATTTCTATCGCATACAAACAAACAAGCCAAGATCTATCTACTAGATTGTAGCAACGAGTCGATGGAATAACTTACCCTCGAAGATTCCAAAGTGTTTAACGAGAGCGGATTCTCGTGGGTGATGTAGTCGTACTCTTCCCGATCTCAAGATCGCGTAGACGATCCTTCCGGCGCTGCGTTCCGGCAGCGCTCCCGCAGTCGGTCACATGTTCGGTACTCGAAGAAGACCTTCCTCTCCCTTGTTCCAGCAGGCAGCGGAGGTTGTAGCACTCTCCTCGCGATTCCGGCAGCACAACGGCGTGGTACCGGAAGTAGAGGGGAGATCCCGCAGGGCTTCGCCTTAAGCCGGAGCGAGTATGGTGGAGTATGAGAGAGAACTATTAGTGGTCTAGGGTTTAGACACACCAATTAGAAGGCTCTAATCCGAAGGCTAGGGCAATTAGAAGCTCTAAACCAAAACGGCTCTAAACCGGAGTCTAGGGCTAGGATTTAGATTAGAGGATAGGAACTTGTGTGTCTAGAGGAGGAGGCTCTGCCCCTCCTTTTATAGGTGGAGGGGGCCGGCGCGCCAGGGGAGGGAGGGGAGTCCCTTCCCAACTCGGCCTGGTGGAGGCGCCGCCGGTTGGAGGAGGGATTCCCTCCCCAACTCGGTTTTGCCCCCTCTTTCCTCTTTCCCTCTCTTTCCTGTTTAGCCGTTTGACTTTTCAAACTTGCTATTTGACTTTTCAGTTTAGGATTCAATTTAATCCTTTATTTGGAACAGCGAGAACACTTAGTACATGATGCAATCATTCCAATATGCAATGACACATTCATGTACCCCTTCCCCTCCGGAGTGCCGGACATTCTGGAACCTTCTAGAACATTCCTGATGAAAACACCGGAATCATTTCCGAACTCCGAAACGGGACTTTCCTTATATGAATATTATTCTCCGGACCATTCCGGATCACCTCGTGATATCCCGGATCCCATCTGAGACTCCGAACAACATTCGGTCTCTTTCTCATAATACCATAACTACTCAAACAACGTCGAATCCTTAAGTGTGTCTCCCTACGGTTCGTGAATTATGCGAACATGATCGAGACACTTCTCCGAACAATAACTAATAGAGGAATCTGGAAATTCATATGGCTCCCACATATTTCTACGATTACTTTGCGATCGAATGAACCACTTACATACGATACCAATTTCCCTTTGTCTCACGATAGTTTACTTATCCAAGGTTATGATCGTCGGTATCTCTGCATACCTAGTTCAACCTCGTTACCGATAATTACTCTTTTCTCGTTCCCGTGATATGTGATCCCTTGTGAGCCAGTCACATGCTTGCAAGCTAATTGGATGACATTCCACCGACAGGGCCCAGAGTATATCTATTCGTCATATGGATGGACAAATCCCACTCTTGATCCATGTGTCTCAACCAATACTTTCCGAACACTCAATGCCACCTTTATAGCCACCCAGTTACGGTGTGGTGTTTGATGTCATCAAAGCATCCATCTGGTAAAGGTGATATGCATGATCTCATGGTCGAAGGAATTAGGTTACTATGTATCAGAAAGCATATAGCAATTGAACTATTGAAATGACTTGATCTTTATGCTACGCTTATCTATAGGAGTATGTCCACCATATCATTCTCCTAACGATATGATCTTGTTGTTGATAACATCTCAATGTTCATGATAGGGAAACCACAATCATTAATCAACCAACAAGCTAGTGAAGTATAGAGGCTATACTAGGGACTTCAAATTAAGTTTACAAATCACACAAGTATTAATGTTTCCTTGTTAATACTATTATAGCATGAATGTAAACATTTATCATAAACACAAAGATATAATAATAACTACATTTATTATTGCCTCTAGGGCATATCTCCAACAGTCTCCCACTTGCACTAGAGTCATCTAATCTAGATTACATGGTAATATACCGAACACCCATGGCAGTTTGGTGTTGGTTATGTTTTGCCCTCGGGAGAGGTTTAGTCAACGGATCCGCCACATTCAGATCTGTGTGTACTTTGCAAATCTTTATATCCCCATCCTGGATATGTTCTCGAATAGCGTGAAAACGTAGCTTGATGTGCTTCAGCTTCTTGTGTGACCTTGGTTCTTGCGCATTGGCTATGGCGCCCATGTTATCACAGTAGATAGACATTGGGTCCAGCGCACTAGGAACCACACCCAGCTCTGTAATGAACTCTTTCATCCATATCGCTTCTTGTGAAGCCTCCGAAGCAGCCATGTATTCCGATTCAGTTGAAGATCTCGCCACAACGCTTTGCTTTGCACTCCTCCAGCTAACTGCTGCACCATTCAAAATAAATACGTATCCGGATTGTGATTTAGAATCATCCGGATCGGTGTTCCAACTAGCATGAGTGTAACCGTTAGCAACGAGCTGTTCATCACCTCCATAAGGAAGAACCATATCCTTGGTTCTTCTCAAGTACTTAAGGATGTTTTTGACCGCTGTCCAATGATCCACTCCTGGATCACTTTGATATCTGCTAGTTAAACTAACAGCATATGCAATGTCGGGTCTAGTACATAGCATGGCATACATTAGAGATCCTATGGCTGAGGCATAGGGAGTCTTACTCATTCTTTCTCTATCTTCTGCCGATGTCGGACTTTGAGTTTTACTCAAGGTCGTATTGGGCAACATGGGCAAGAACCCTTTCTTGCTTTCTTCCATTCCAAACCTCTTTAGAACTTTGTCCAAATATGTACTCTGTGTCAATGATATTTGGCGTTTCGATCTATCTCTGTAAATCTTTGTGCCTAATATGTAAGCTGCTTCGCCAAGATCCTTCATTGAAAAACTATTATTCAAATATTCTTTGACACTATTAAGAAGGTCTACATCATTCCCAATCAACAATATGTCATCCACATATAGTATTAGGAATGCTACAGAGCTCCCACTCACTTTCTTGTAAATACAAGCTTCTCCATAAGTTTGTATAAAACCAAAACTTTTGATTACCTTATCAAAACATTGATTCCAACTTCGGGATGCTTGCTTCAATCCATAGATGGACCGTTGAAGTTTGCATACCTTGTTAGCATCTTTAGGATCGACAAAACCTTTGGGTTGCATCATATACAACTCTTCATCAATGTCTCCATTGAGGAATGTTGTTTTGACATCCATCTGCCATATCTCATAATCATAATATGCAGCGAACGCTAACATAATCCTCAGAGACTTTAGCTTCTCTACTGGTGAGAAAGTCTCATCGTAGTCAACTCCTTGAATTTGTCGAAACCCTTTTGCGACAAGTCGAGCTTTATAGACAGTAACATTACCATCAGCATCTGTTTTCTTCTTGAAAATCCATTTGTTCTCGACAGCCTTCCGGCCATCCGGTAAGTCCACCAAAGTCCATACTTGGTTTTCGTACATGGATCCAATCTCGGATTTCATGGCTTCTTGCCATTTATTGGAATCTGGGCTCATCATCGCTTCTTCATATGTCTCGGGGTCATCGGTGTTGTCCACCAACATGACATTCATAACGGAATCATACCAATCTGGAGTGGTACGAGTTCTCGTTGACCTCCGAGGCTCTGTAGCAACTTCAACCGAAGTTTCATGATCACCATCATTAGCTCCCTCTCTAATTGGTGCAGTCACCACAGGAACTTCTTCCGGTGCTGCGCTACTCGCAATTTCGAGAGAAGGTTCGACAACCTCGTCGAGTTCTACTTTCCTTCCAGTCACTTCTTTCGAGAGAAATTCCTTCTCTATAAAGGATCCATTCTTGGCAACGAAGATTTTGCCTTCGGATCTATGATAGAAGGTATACCCAATAGTTTCCTTCGGGTATCCTATGAAGACGCATTTTTCCGCTTTGGGTTCAAGCTTGTCCGGCTGTAACTTCTTTACATAGGCTTCGCATCCCCAAACTTTAAGGAACGACAATTTAGGTTTCTTCCCAAACCATAATTCATACGGTGTCGTTTCAACGGATTTAGATGGTGCCCTATTTAAAGTGAATGCGGTTGTTTCTAATGCATAACCCCAAAATGATAGCGGTAAATCTGTAAGTGACATCATAGAACGAACCATATCTAAGAGAGTTCGATTACGACGTTCGGACACACCATTACGCTGTGGTGTTCCCGGCAGTGTCAATTGTGAAAGTATTCCGTATTTCTTCAAATGCTCGCCAAACTCGTAACTTAGATATTCACCTCCACGATCAGAACGTAGAAATTTAATCTTCTTGTTACGTTGATTCTCTACCTCACTTTGAAACTCCTTAAACTTCTCGAAATTTTCGGACTTATGTTTCATGAAATAGATATACCCATATCTACTCAAGTCATCCGTGAAGGTAAGAACATAACGATAACCACCGCGCGATGCTACACTCATTGGACCACACACATCGGTATGTATGATTTCCAATAAGTCCGTAGCTCGCTCCATCATACCAGAAAATGGAGTCTTAGTCATTTTTTCCATCAGACATGCTTCGCATCTTTCAAGTGATTCAAGAAGTCCATCGAAATGGAGTTTCTTCATACGTTTCACTCCAATGTGACCAAGACGACAGTGCCACATATAGGTCGAATTATCGCTTGATTTCAAACGTTTAGCCTCAATGTTGTTGATATGTGTATTTCCACTATCGAGATTCAATAAGAATAGACCATCTATCAAAGGTGCATGTGCATAAAACATATTACTCATATAAATCGAACAACCATTATTCTCGGACTTAAACAAGTAACCGTCTCGCAATAAACAAGATCCCGATATAATGTTCATGCTCAACGCAGGCACCAAATAACAATTATTTAAGTATAAAACTAATCCCGATGGTAGATGAAGGGGTAGCGTGCCGACCGCGATCACATCAACCTTTGATCCATTTCCCACGCGCATCGTCACCTCGTTCTTCGCTAGCTTCCGTTTATTCTGCAGCACCTGTTTCGAGTTACAAATATGAGCAACCGAACCAATATCAAATACCCAGGCACTACTACGAGTACTAGTGAGATACACATCAATAACATGTATATCAGATATACCTTTCTTCTTGATGTTGCCGTTCTTCAAATCCGCCAAGTACTTTGGGCAATTCCGCTTCCAGTGACCTTCTCCATTGCAGTAAAAGCACTCAGTATCAGGCTTAGGTCCAGCCTTGGTCTTCTTCGCTGGCGTGGTAACTTTCTTACCACCCTTCTTGAAGTGTCCCTTTTGCTTAGACTTGCCTTTCTTGAATTTGGTGGTCTTATTGACCAAAAACACTTGGTGCTCTTTCTTGATCTCCACTTCTGCAGATTTCAACATGGCAAAGAGTTCTGGCAACGTCTTGTTCATGTTTTGCATGTTGTAGTTCATCACAAAGTTCTTGTAACTTGGTGGTAGTGATTGGAGGACACGGTAAATCCCCAAAGCATTAGGAATCACTATACCCAAGCTTTGAAGTTTGTTTGCGTGCCTAGACATCTTAAGCACATGCTGACTGACGGAGCTGCCCTCTTCCATCTTGCAGTTAAAGAACTTTTCAGAAGCCTCATAGCTTTCAATTGCCGCATGAGTCTCAAAAATCAATTTGAGATCCTCGACAATATCATATGGGTCTGAATCCTCAAACCTTTTCTGAAGCTCCGATTCCAAACCATACAAGATAGCACACTGAACTAGGGAGTACTGATTCTTCCGAGCGAGGTAAACATTCTTTACTTCATCGGGAGCATCATCTGCAGGTGGGTCACCCAGCGGTGCATCCAGCACATAGGTCAAATTACCAGCTGTGAGGATAATCCTCAAATTGCGGAACCAATCCGCGAAGTTGCTTCCATTGTTTTTCAACTTTTCTTTCTCTAGGAACGCATTAAAATTGATGGTAGGGGCTGCCATTGATCTACAACATATTTGCAATAGTTTAGACTAAGTTTATGACAAATTGAGTTCAAATTAATTAATAAAGTTAATCTTAGTGAACTCCCACTCAAAACAATATCCCTCACATTGTTTTAGTGATCACACGAACCAAATCCACCATATCAACACCGATCATCATGAGAGTTGATATAGTTTCAATGGCGAACAATCGTCATGTTCATCATATCTACTATATGATTCATGCTTTACCTTTCGGTGATCCGTGTTCCGAGACCATGTCTGTACATGCTAGGCTCGTCAAGATCAAACCTTAGTTTCCGCATGAGCAAATCTGGCTTGCTCACGTTGTATACACTTGCAGAATCTAACACACCCAATCATCACGTGGTGCTTCGAAACAACAAGCTTTAGCAACGGTGCTAACTAAGGGTGAACACTTTATGACTTGAAATTCATGTGCATGAGGGATCATCTTATAATGTTACCGTCGTCTACTAAGCAATACAAGATGCATAAAGGATTAACAACACATGCAATTCAATATATATGTGATATGATATGGCCTTTCTTCTTCGTGCTTCCGATCTCTATCTTCAACCACGAACATGATCTCCATCATCACCGGCATTGCATCAAGGTCAATGACGCCTCTCCATGGTTGTCGTCCACCGGCTTCAACTATTACAACTACTTTGAATAGACACGCGGGTCTTAACATAAATTAAAGACAACCATATGGCTCCTGCCGGTTGCCAACTTACAATAAGGAACATTGCATACATCAAATATAATCACAATCATGGCCATATCACATCACTGCACACCCCTGCAAAACAAAGTTAGACGCCTCTACTTTCTTTGCATATTTTACGTGGTTTGGGGCTTTCAATAAGTGTCGTTCTAACTTATGAACAAGAACCACAACATTGATACTAGTATTGTTAATCACCCGTTGTAAATTGGATCTTAACTATGCTAGGAGAAACAGGCACCCGCAAAGCCACTTATGCAATACAAGTTGCATGTCAAGCGTGGAGCAAGTCTCATGAACGATGTCATGTAAGGTTAGCCCGGGCCGCTTCATCCCAACATACCGCAAGATGCAAAGTACACAAGAAGCAATCGACAATAAAAGTATCAACGCCCACAATGACCATAGTGTTCTACTCGTGCAACAGATCTACATATAGACACGGCTCTGATACCACTGTAGGGTTTCGTAGCATGGAAAACAAAAAATTTCTATCGCATACAAACAAACAAGCCAAGATCTATCTACTAGATTGTAGCAACGAGTCGATGGAATAACTTACCCTTGAAGATTCCAAAGTGTTTAACGAGAGCGGATTCTCGTGGGTGATGTAGTCGTACTCTTCCCGATCTCAAGATCGCGTAGACGATCCTTCCAGCGCTGCGTTCCGGCAGCGCTCCCGCAGTCGGTCACACGTTCGGTACTCGACGAAGACCTTCCTCTCCCTTGTTCCAGTAGGCAACGGAGGTTGTAGCACTCTCCTCGCGATTCCGGCAGCACAACGGCGTGGTACCGGAAGTAGAGGGGAGATCCCGCAGGGCTTCGCCTTAAGCCGGAGCGAGTATGGTGGAGTATGAGAGAGAACTATTAGTGGTCTAGGGTTTAGACACACCAATTAGAAGGCTCTAATCCGAAGGCTAGGGCAATTAGAAGCTCTAAACCAAAACGGCTCTAAACCGGAGTCTAGGGCTAGGATTTAGATTAGAGGATAGGAACTTGTGTGTCTAGAGGAGGAGGCCCTGCCCCTCCTTTTATAGGTGGAGGGGGCCGGCGCGCCAGGGGAGGGAGGGGAGTCCCTCCCCAACTCGGCCTGGTGGAGGCGCCGCCGGTTGGAGGAGGGATTCCCTCCCCAACTCGGTTTTGCCCCCTCTTTCCTCTTTCCCTCTCTTTCCTGTTTTAGCCGTTTGACTTTTCAAACTTGCTATTTGACTTTTCAGTTTAGGATTCAATTTAATCCTTTATTTGGAACAGCGAGAACACTTAGTACATGATGCAATCATTACAATATGAAATGACACATTCATGTACCCCTTCCCCTCCGGAGTGCCGGACATTCCGGAACCTTCTAGAACATTCCTGATGAAAACACCGGAATCATTTCCGAACTCCGAAACGGGACTTTCCTTATATGAATCTTATTCTCCGGACCATTCTGGATCACCTCGTGATATCCTGGATCCCATCCGAGACTCCGAACAACATTCGGCCTCTTTCTCATAATACCATAACTACTCAAACAACGTCGAATCCTTAAGTGTGTCTCCCTACGGTTCGTGAATTATGCGGACATGATCGAGACACTTCTCCGAACAATAACCAATAGAGGAATCTGGAAATTCATATGG
This sequence comes from Avena atlantica, assembly GCA_910589765.1. Taxonomy (NCBI): domain Eukaryota; kingdom Viridiplantae; phylum Streptophyta; class Magnoliopsida; order Poales; family Poaceae; genus Avena; species Avena atlantica. The sequence continues at coordinate 291,045,238 of OU342738.1, forward strand.
CTCCCACATATTTCTACGATTACTTTGTGATCGAATGAACCACTTACATACGATACCAATTTCCCTTTGTCTCACAATAGTTTACTTATCCGAGGTTATGATCGTCGGTATCTCTGCATACCTAGTTCAACCTCGTTACCGATAAGTACTCTTTTCTCGTTCCCGTGATATGTGATCCCTTGTGAGCCAGTCACATGCTTGCAAGCTAATTGGATGACATTCCACCGAGAGGGCCCAGAGTATATCTATCCGTCATATGGATGGACAAATCCCACTCTTGATCCATGTGTCTCAACCAATACTTTCCGAACACTAAATGCCATCTTTATAGCCACCCAGTTACGGTGTGGTGTTTGATGTCATCAAAGCATCCATCCGGTAAAGGTGATATGCATGATCTCATGGTCGAAGGAATTAGGTTACTATGTATCAGAAAGCATATAGCAATTGAACTATTGAAATGACTTGATCTTTATGCTACGCTTATCTATAGGAGTATGTCCACCATATCATTCTCCTAACGATATGATCTTGTTGTTGATAACATCTCAATGTTCATGATAGGGAAACCACAATCATTAATCAGCCAACAAGCTAGTGAAGTATAGAGGCTATACTAGGGACTTCAAATTAAGTTTACAAATCACACAAGTATTAATGTTTCCTTGTTAATACTATTATAGCATGAATGTAAACATTTATCATAAACACAAAGATATAATAATAACTACATTTATTATTGCCTCTAGGGCATATCTCCAACAAATATATATTCCAGATAACTCTTCTATCATTTCAGGAGTGAGTTCAATCCATCAATTATCATATTGATTTAATTATCTTCCAACACTCCCATCATATAGATGATATTTAAATCTAACATTACCACCTATCTCTTCTTACTTCTTTCTCTAAAGGTTTTAGAGTGGATGTTATGATAAGGACAAGAGTTGATAGATCAAAAATTGATAGATTAAGAATTGGTGAATCAATAGTTGATTACTCAACATTGATGAACAACAAATATTGAGATAGGATTCCATAAGGATTGACATGGAAAGAAAGATATATGGTGAATGATCTTGAATTGGTTTCCTTCCTACTCAATCTCACTAAAGAGTTAAGGTTAGGTATTACCATGATACTCATGGTATAAGCAGATGATATTAATATAGATCAAGAATTAGCTGTTACATTCTTATTACTTAAGTTATATTTTTAACTTGGTATTCATGGGTTGTGTAATGAATACTGGGATATGATTACTTTAGGATCAAATATAAACCATCAAGTATTGTATTAAGGTTTAATTTTAATTGCATTTGATCTACCCTTAGATCAAATCTCTTTTACCCAAAATAAGGTTTTAACAAAGGTCATATTGAAACTTATCGCAGTCAACTTGATGATCTACTTCAATTCCATCAAGTTAAGAGAAGCTTCAATCACTTTGACACGTTTTTATTTAAAAGCGTGAAAATTATTCGGATTTTCTATGCATGAATGCAATGCACACATGTGTGTTCAGCTTATTTCTAGGCTCTAATGCTGGGATGTTACAGACTCTCCCCCTTAAAATTAACTTCGCCCTCGAAGTTCGTATGCTCTCACGTTTTGGAGTAAGGAATTGTCTTGCATTGATTACGATATGTCTCAACTCCATGGTAACCTCAATGGGAATAACTGTAATATCCTGTATCCAAATCTTTTCCTTTAATCCTCATCATACTCAACAATCTTTAACTTGGTGTCCCCAATACTCCAAAGTTTTTTTTTACTATCCACCTTTAAGGATATGTCCTTTTTATAAACTCCTTAATCTAGGGTCTCTTATTTAGTTCCTTAACCTAATTAGGTATCCTAATACAACTCCTTTTATTTAATCATCGAACTTTCTTACTATACTATGTCAGGTCTGGGAAGTCTCACTAAAACATGATTTTTAAATTCTATTAGATAATAGCTGAGGCTAAAAGACTAATCTTTGATTTATCACTGTATGAGTTGTACTGATGATCCTTCCAAGATTGGATTTGAACTCATTTAGTCTATACCCATTGGAATTTATTGTTTCTCTACACATATCTAATTGACTGTGCTTTATTCTCTCTTAAGGATCACTAAAGAGTTGTTTCCCCTAGACTTAGTCTATTAAGATTAATCTATTTTATCACCCCTAAGCTTTTGTCTTAGCAAGCTTTAGATAATGTTTTCATTATTACCTTAAGTACTTCTTCATCTTCCATTATTGGTTGCCTTAAGGTTTAGGTACCACTACCTTGAAATAACCTTCGATCTTTCATCCAAACAAACTTCCGAAAATACTTCAATAATAATGAATCTTTTAACCTTATGAAAATAAGGCTTAAGTTGTCATAGGTTAGTATTTCTTCTCCAAACTTTACTTGGAATTCGGGTAACAGTACTTCCGTTTACTATTTACTCTCCCTCTTAGGTTTTACTAATAATCTTCAAACTGTCTATATAGTAACCATTGGCTTTATAATTAGATTGTTGGTCCTTGTTCAGCTTATACTCTACCTAGTTAGGGTCTTATGAAAGATTGTACGGTATATCCACACAACTATGAATCTCCGAAGTGAATCTTTCAGCATTATTTGTCTTACTTACTATTTGGACATTTTCGCTTTGATAGGTCTGACTTCGTGAAGAGTCTCGAAAGACGGTCGCTTTAATGTTTATACTTCTTCATGTCTTTCTTAACTTAGGCCAAGTTTTATGATCTTTATGCCACCATTAAGATGGTCTGGTTAACCATGTCAACCAACACCGGCTGTGGACAAGATACCAACTGTGGATCAAATACCAGTTGTGGATCATCCTAGGTTGTAGGTATTACCCTACGGTTTCCGACATACTATTGGCATTCTCTCTGAATTGTCAGAGCTCGAATACCACTTTGGTTCCAAAGCTTCTTCTTTGTAATAATTCATGAGGCTTCCATGAAATAGATACTACTAATCCATTAACTTCTTAGCAACATCACCTACTTTGATTGAACCTTAAGTTCATCACTTCATGTTGCTCCATGTATTCCCTACATTAATCTTACTTCTTATTGCTGACTAATAATGATCTGAACTTGATCCATCCTTCCAATTGTGTTAATACTCCTTACACTTTGCTTCATTCTTCATGTAATGGTCTTTGGAACTCGTCACTCCCTTACATGAATTCCTATTCCTATCTAGGTCTATATCATCAAGTAGTAACTGGATGATGCAACATGCATTTGCACACCAAGTCAAACTTCATGTACAGATCTAGTCAATCAAGAAGATCCAAGAAAAACAAATAAATCCAAATATGGTACATGTAACACACAATATTCTAAGCCTAGAATATAGTAGTTGAGTATAATATCTCTAGAATTCAGGCTTAGTTGTGTAGTATATGACACCTCCTCATATATGATACCTTCTATCATTTCAGGAGTGAGTTCACTCCATCAATTATCATATTGATTTAATTATCTTCCAACACTCCCCTCATATAGATGATATTTAAATCTAACATTACCACCTATCTCTTCTTACTTCTTTCTCTAAAGGTTTTAGAGTGGATGCTATGATAAGGACAAGAGTTGATAGATCAAAAATTGATAGATTAAGAATTGGTGAATCAATAGTTGATTACTCAACATTGATGAACAACAAATATCGAGATAGGATTCCATAAGATTGACATGGAAAGAAAGATATATGGTGAATGATCTTGACTTGGTTTCCTCCCTACTCAATCTCACTAAAGAGTTAAGGTTAGGTATTACCATAATACTCATGGTATAAGCAGATGAGATTAATATAGATCAAGAATTAGCTGTTACATTCTTATTACTTAAGTTATATTTATAACTTGGTATTCATGGGTTGTGTAATAAATACTGGGATATGATTACTTAAGGATCAAATATAAACCATTAAGTATTGTATTAAGGTTTAAATTTAATTGCATTTGATCTACCCTTAGATCAAATCTCCTTTACCCAAAATAAGGTTTTAACAAAGGTCATATTGAAACTTATCGCAGTCAACTTGATGATCTACTTCAATTTCATCAAGTTAAGAGAAGCTTTAATCACTTTGACATGTTTTATTTAAAAACGCGAAAATTATTCAAATTTTCTGTGCATGAATGCAATACACACATCTGTGTTCACCTTATTTCTAGACTCTAATGCTAGGATGTTACAGCATCCACCTGTGCAGCGCACATGGCCTCGGGAGGCACTTTGCCGTGGGGCATTTACACAGAAAGTACACGACATTGAATGACCTGGCGCACAGCAAAGGCCCTGGTGCACACGGCAATGACAGGTTGCACGGCAATGATCTATTCACGGCAAAAAAAAATCACGTCGTCTCATCACGGTGTGCCTGTTATCTACTTTACGTTGTCGCGCACACGGAAAATGCACGGCAGCGATCTTTGCTTTGTTGATTTCGAAAAGCGCACGACAACATCTCTTTGCCGACTCGTTTGTTGCTGTGTGCTCTTTGACGTACGAAGCCACACAACAAAGCCTTTGCCGTAGTACACGGTAACACCACAGAATCCGGTAGTGACTAAGCTGTGTTAGATTGCATTTTGTTGGTTTATTGTGATGTGGAGCGCACCACGCTCGGGTGAAACTGAGCTTAGAGGTCGTCGAGATGTCTCTATCAAGAAAGAAATAACTCTAGTTTTTCTCATGTATATTAGGGCAGCCAGATAGAACTGGAATTATAAAATACTAGGAAACTTGGCGCTTGTTGCCGCGCCCGTGGAGTGACATTCATGCATTTAAGGAATGCGTGTACATAGATAGCACTGCCGGAATGGTTTATATATTCAGTAGAGATAGTTAACGGTAGTGTATTTTTTTCCATACCCAATCAAGTAGCAAACTGCACTCATTTGAAAATTCTGTCCAGGTAAAGAAATATGACAAAGAATCGAGTACTCCTTCTGGTGTAATGATTTGTACTGAAAGGAGAGATTATTACAATCAATCACAGTTTGTCCAACATGCAGAACACCAGCACTCAGCCCTTCCCTACTAAACTGAGTCAAATTGTGAGCCGAAGAATTCATATCTTCCATAGTTTTTGTAATCTTTGCATCCGGCAAGCACACAATATGGAAGTCCAAAGCTTTCAATTATCAAATCTATATCAATATGAAAAATTAAGTAAGCTGAAACAACTCTTGGTTTTAGGCATTCATAACTTCTAGAATTATCAGGTTATCAATCCATTGCATCACCGGTGTAAGACCTTCAAAGCAGGCTAAAAACTGGAACCTCCAACAATTGGAACCGCTGCGGCCTTAGGAAACTTCCTATTTGAACCCTCGCAAGAACTGCAACAGTGGACATAGTAGGTTAATTGGATCAAAACTTCCATCAACATTAACGAACGCCCAGTCGGCTAGAGGTGGCTCATATGGCACCTTATCAACCGAATATAAATGGACATGTCCGGGCATAGAGATAACAAAAGCATCAGCCTTCCCTTTGCCGTTTAGACCATGTTCTTGTGGGCCAATCAGAGAAACTTGCAGATATGCAATATAAAACTGTAGAAACATGACAGTGAAAAGGCAAATATTCTCTACAAATATGTTCCCTTACCATCTTGTCGGCCAAATCCAAGGGAAGTAGAAGCGAGTCCTAATGGTTATGGTGGAAGACCATTCATGTAGTAATAAATGTACCATATTCTAAGGAATTTGTTGGGTTTGTCTTGAGGAACCCAGGGGATGTCCAGATTGTAGTATTATTTCCAAGTGAGATCAATTCCGACATGAAGATATGCATAATTTACACCCAGCCAGACATTTGGAAACCCTTCATTTTCTACTAAATAAACGGTTCAGTATCTAGCGATGAATCATCAGTTTGTTGAGCTATGAAAAAGATAATATGGGTCAGAGATTCAAAAATTAGATTGTTGAAGTAGTCCTACTAAATAAACGGTTCAGTATCTAGTGATGAATCATCAGTTTGTTGAGCTATGAAAATGATAATATGGGTCAGATATTCAAAAATTAGATTGTTCAAGTAATTTGGTCCATTTGGATAGATAGCACCGACCACCTTCATAGACTGCCAACAACCAACTCAGTGAAACATCAACCAAAGTTTTTCGAAGCACATTAATTATTCTTCGACATAGAGGTTCTACCGATACCGTTGGTAAGAACTTACCGGGAGTAAGCCGAGGCCAACCATCAAATGTCTTTATACGAAACGTCATTAATTTAGCCATGCTTCGTCCAACAAACTGACTTTGTATTTATGGTACAGATCTGCACTTAACAACAGTTGGTCGATAAGATATGGTTGTTAAAACTCACAATCACAATTAGGAATACGTAAACACATGACAGATTCATGCTTACAGGCTAGAAGAGATAGCAGACCTATGAACATATCATATCTGTATGGAAGCATGTCATTGTCATCACATAATACTTAAGACTAATACCACTCCATGTTGGACACAAAGTAGAGCCAGCAGACAGAAATTACTTCAACACCAAAGTAATCAGCATCACAAAGTGGTTAGATGGCCTTCTCTTCAAGCTAACCACGAAGTCTGCTTCTGATAGCGTTTCCGAAGATGCAACAATATGCTTAATATTAATAGGCTATCAGTAACCTGTAAGACAATAATTAACTTATGAGTGGAAGCACAAAATATGAATCTCTTCTTCACATCATGAAAGTAATGCACCGATCGAAGATGTGAGATTTCACTGCTAATTATTTTACTAAAGAGCAAATAAATTGGCTGGTAGTAATAGATTAATTTGGAGTAAGAATTTTCATACCTTCATTGGCCCAGCCATACTGATATGGAGAATGATCCAAATATGTAGCTCCAATATTAGCATGATTAACCATGTTTTTCATGTTATCCTTCCAAGAGATTAACTGAGCATAAGTATTTGTGCTGGTCAGGGGTAACTTCCAAATTCCATGGACAGAGGAAAAATGTCAATGCAGCATGCTTAGAAGAATTGGAGAAAGTAAAGGCATTGCAAAATCAGTGATCATATTAGCACAGTAATTTCAACAATTGTTATTACTTGAGTTAAATGTGGGTAAATATGCACTCATCAGTTGTTTAGCGTGCATCTTATATATCAAAGAATGTGCTTAAAAGAGTAAATGTATACCTGCAAATTATATGAATCTGAAGGCTAAATGAGATACATTACAGGGAATCCCTGATTGACTTACTTAGACCGTTCATAAACCTAGTTTAGCTCCAGGAACCGATGAAAACTTGAGTACACATTCATTCCATATCCATTGCAATAATTCTACATGCCATAAGTAAGACAGAGGCATGAATTAAACCCTTAAATCTGTACAAAAAAGAGAACACACCAAAAAGGTTATGCTTGAGCTAGTAAACACGACATGCAAATACCATGCTTTAAACTGATATTTTCCTTGAATTGTTGGTTATTACTTAGGCAGAGCCAAGGATTCCTTGGCAAGCAAAGAAAAGAACACAGGAAGAGCATGCAAAATAATCCAAAGCATGTACTGTACAGATGTAAGGCCAAGAATACAAAGGGGAAGTGCGCCGTGGGGATTTCCTAGAGGGAGAGAGAGAAAGACGGAGTAAGGATTTTGAATCTACAGATTAGTAGTTAGGCTGAATAGGAAGCTTTTACATTGTGAATCCATTAATTATTATCGACTAATCTATAGATTAGTATTACTACTGTACGGTTATCTGAACTGAAAAAGAGAAAAATAGAAGACATGAGAGAGATGATCTGATCAAGGGAAAGGATGAAAGATTAAAAAGGGACTGGGCATCTGGCCGCCGAAGTACCCGCGCTATTGGTTGCCGGAAGAGGCGCCATGGTGATGAACGACATGCCCATGGTCGTGGAGTGGCCAAAAATCCCTACGTCTGCCCACCACTAGCGGCATGGATAGAAGGCGGTGCAGCAGCAACACCTCTAAGCCCATGACGATGCCGGCGGCCGGGGACTGGAGGAGGTGACACAAAAGGGGGGCGACCTCGCCGGCGGCCAGCAGGAAAATGTATGTTCGTAGAAAACGTAGAAGAACACATCAAAATCAAATCAAACACAATTAAGGAAAAAAGAAATGCATCCAAACGGAACCAACAAGGACATAATCAAACAAAATTAGGACACAGTAATCCCTATCAGCACACACGAGCTTTTTTTGAGGAAGTAGAAGAACCAGGAGAGAGCTAAGCCGTTCTTGTCACGGCAGGCGAGCACGCATGAAGTTCGTGGGCGTGTCGATGCTGTTCCGGCAACCATGGCGACCTCGCCGAAGAGAGTAGAAAAGGAGACGTCCCAGCCGCTCCATCCGGGAGCTGCGCATGGCGCTGGCCATGGCCGTGTGACGGGTGGAGGCGGCTCCATCTGGGAGCTGCTCATGGCGCTAGCCATGGTGGTCCTCTACTCCCGTTCATCGTCCATGGGCCATGGCGGACTGGGAAACCTAGCGAGCTATGCGGCGTCGTGCACCGACGGAAAGGGAGCCAAGCGCGGGGATCCAGAGCGGCGCCCTGGCGTGCGAGGTAGGGTAAAAGCGGTGTTGCCTAGAGCCTGGGGAGAAGCGGTGGAGCGGTCGTCCACGGCGGGTCAAAGCGGTGCTGCATCCTTAGATATTTCTGGAGGAAACCGTAAGGGCTACGCGTTCCAAACCGATTGAGACCGGGAAGAGCACGCGTCATAAAAGGACCAACGCCTCACCAACGGAGTAGTAGGGCACGCGGCATCACTTGATTGGCTAAAAATAGAAGAGCTACAGTAACCAAGCCCTATCAGCGTGATGGGTAGGCACTCAATCGGTGTCGGATCTAATATCATGGTATGCAAGTCGCTATCAGTAAGGGGCTTATAGCTCCTATGCGACGTCTTTACATGGAATTGGAAGGAAAGCGACATTGTTAAAAAGAATAGCTTGCATGCGACGGTTGTGAGGCAGCTAATATTTCAGGGCCACACGGGCCTTAAAACGGTCGTAAGGACACATTTAACTTTGTTCCAATATTAGAGTTAAGCCAAACCCGTTGGTTGGGACAGCCATTCAAACCAACCGCTTCCGACCGAGAACGTGCGTAACACTGACTGTAGCTTCCCCGACGGCGGCGGCGGACCTCACCCATCGTTCTCGACGCCGGCAGCGGCGGCACGGTAATTAATTTAGGCGACGGCGCTTTCGTTCGACGACGAAGGTGGTGAGTGCCATTTGAAAGCTAATTCCTCTTCCATTCTTCTCAATTCGAGATCTGAGCGTGCCCATTGATGCTAGATTGTGGAGGCGAGGGTGTGCTGAACGGGGCGAGGGGGAACGATATGGAGCATGGAGAGGGGACTTCTAATCGGTGTATCCCGTATCTCTGCACTTAATTTCTCTAAGGTTGAGCTCTCTGTTCGCTTCCGCTAGCTCACAGTGCCCGCCAAAAACAGGGGAGACGATGTTGCGCGCCAAACCTTCGAATTTCGCATCAATTTCTTTCCCTCTAGGGATGTTTTAGTTGATGGAAGCACGCAGATCATTGAGAGAGACACGGTTGTTAAATGGGAGGTGGAATTAGAACATGTTGATCCCCAAGAGCTAATAAACATGGGAGAAGAGGCAGTAAGAAAAATGGTGGAAAAAATTGGGGATAGTGTGGTTTGGGGGCCAGAGCAAGAAGTTTCTTTGTTACGATTTGATGATTGCAAATGTGACTATGTTAGGGTTGAGACAGGGGAACATATAGTTGATGAAATCGATGAGAGAAACGGTTGGACAAGCAAAACTGTTCTGTTTTTAGCAGAGCTCATTGATCTGAAACCTGATTCGAGGGTTGGATATGTGGCCTCGAAGCTGGCTGCTCAGATGGTCGAGGATGATTGGGCTGCACAAAGGCAAGTAATGCCTATACTTACTGAGTTGGAAGTGTTAACAGTGGAGGATGATGATGGTAATGCACAAGGGGAGGCTGCATATGATAATGCACAAAGGATTGTAACTGTTGATTGGAATTCAGTTGAGATACATGACCGCACTGATTTGGTCATTGCACCAATAGATGACATTGAAATGGCAAAGCTTTTTGGCATTCCTATAGATGACAGAGACAAGGAGAAGAGGGATGAAGCTGCAAATGATGGTGACAACCATTTAAGAGATGAAGAGGCAGATATAGATCTAGAGTTGTTGGAAAATGCTGCAGTTCATGTAGATGATGCACATGATGATGAGATAGTAACAGTTTATGACAAAGAGGACCCAGTTATTGAAGTTGGGAGATTGTTTCCAAGCATGGATGAATTCAGGATGTGTTTCAGGACATATGCAGTCAAACATGAGTTTGCTACCAAGACTATGTGGACTGATAAAAAGAAGTTCTATGCAAAATACATAGGTTATGATGGTGGTGCCAAGCCTTGCAAGTGGTATATATCTACTAGACGCCAACCTGATGGAAGGAAAATAAGAGTGAATCAAATTCCAAAACCTCATACTTGCATTACAAGTTCTCAAACAGTTACAAAGATGACATCACAATTATGGGTTGCAGAAAAGATCAAGCCCATTTTAGCCACAACACCAAACAGCACTGCAAAGAGACTGAAAATAGACTTGGAAAAGCAGTACCCCATTAAGCTAAATTATACTACAGTGTGGAAGGCAAAGCAAAGGGCAATGAAAGATCTATATGGTGATTGGGCAAATACCTTTCGAATGCTTTATAACTTCAAAGCAGAAGTAGAGAAGAGGTCACCTGGCAGTGTTGTGGAGATAGATACTGAGGTAACAGCTGATGGGAAAGTCTTCTTCTCTAAATTCTTCATGGCTTTAAAGCCTTGCATCGATGGCTTCAAAGCAGGTTGCCGTCCATATTTGAGTATAGACTCATCTTTCTTGACTGGAAAGTGGAATGGTCAACTAGCAGCATGCAATGATTTAGATGGACACAATTGGATGTTCCCTGTAGCTATTGGCATGTTTCAGTCTGAGACAGAGGCATCATGGACATGGTTCATGATGCAGTTGAAAAGATGCATAGGGCCAGTCTCTCCATTGGCAGTGCACACAGATGCATGTAAAGGTTTAGAAAATGCAGTGAAGATTGTTTTCCCTCATGCTGAGCAGAGGGAGTGCTTCGGCCATATGTGGATGAATTTGATCAAAAAATTCAGAGGAGATGATTTTGGACGCATGTGGCCAGCATCAAGATCTTACACCAGGCAGACACATTCATATCACCTTGAGAAGATTAAGGCGGCATGCTCTGAGGAGGATAGGGTCAAGTTTTGTACATGGTTGGAAACCTACCATTCTCTTTTATGGTACAGGTCTGGTTTTAACACTGCCATCAAATGTGATCATATCAACAATAATTTGGTAGAAAGTTTCAACAACAAAGTGAAGGAGTTAAAAGACTTGCCTGTCCATGACATGGTTGACCAGATCAGGATCATGATCATGAGGTTGTGGGAATTGAGAAGAAGGCTTGGTGATGTTCTTCAAGGAGATAAGCTTCCTGATGTTGTGCAGCAGGTGGTCAACAGGAGCAGAAATCTTGCACATTTGCGTGTTGAGAAATCCTCATTGTGGGGTGCTGAAGTCAGAGATACAAAGACTGGCAGGAGGCATGTTGTTGACACTCAATTGCATGAATGCACATGCCTTGAGTGGCAACACACTGGGAAGCCTTGTGAGCATGCCATACTTTTCTTGGCCTCCAAACACAAGCTAAATATGCACCCATATTTGCATGAGTATTATTCTGTAGCAAAATTCAAGGCTGCATATGGAACACCAATTCCAGCACTTACAGATCAGTCTCAGTGGCCTGAAGTGGACATTCAGTTCTTCTTGTGTCCTCCTTTGATGAAAAGAAAGGCTGGCAGGCCCAAGCAGAGTAGATTCAAGGCTTGGTTTGAGAAAGGTGGGAGCAGCAAGAAGGGAAAGAAAGATGAAAAGAAAGATGCCAAGCCAAAAAGGGCCCAAAAAGGTAACAAGAATAGATGCAAACTCTGTGAAGAACTTGGACACCGAGCTGGCTCTACCAAGTGCAGATACACTGCTGAAAAGCCAAAGTATGTTCATCAAAAATCTATCCCATTTCTTGTTGATGATTTTTCTCCCCCAGCTAAATTGCTTGTTTTCAGGAGGAAGCGTGGAGAAAAAGGCCCACCTCTTGTTGTTGACGAATGCTGGCCAGTGAAAAGGGCAAGAATCAATGGCCAAAGAAAGAAGAGAACTAACCAGATCATGTTTGGTGCTGCTGAGGTGCAATCTGAACTTGTTTTGGAGGATGATGTGCAAACTGTTGAGGCTTTAGGGCACACCGTTTCTGATTTGGAAGCTCTGGTGCAAAATGAGGGGCAAAATGAGCCTGTTGTTGAGGCTCTAGTGCAAAATGAGCCTGTTGTTGAGGCTCTGGTGCAAAATGAGCCTGTTGTTGAGGCTCTGGTGCAAAATGAGCCTGTTGTTGAGGCTCTGGTGCAAAATGAGCCTGTTGTTGAGGCTCTGGTGCAAACTGACCAAGTTGTTGAGGCTCTGGTGCAAAGTGACCATGTTGTTGAGGCTCTGGTGCAAAGTGACCATGTTGATGAGGCTCTGGATCATGATCATGAGGTTGTTGAGGAGGTGCAGGAGGTGAAGGAGACTCTTGGACGTGCTGTGGGGAGGCCAGATGGTAATGGTAAGAAAAAGAAGAGCATAAACCTATTGTGTGGTGTGAAACTTGTGAAGGAGAAGAAAACGAGGGGTAAGAAGAGCCAAAAGAAATAGACATTTGTTATTGTAAACATTTGTTATTGTTGTAAACATTTGACACTTGTTGTTGTAATAATTTGGCACTTGTTGTTGTAAACATTTATTATTATAATAATTTGTCACTTGTTGATAATTTGGACAAAATTCAAATATGATGGTAAATTTGAATTTCAACATATGTAGCTATGTCACTTTTCTATGTTTGTATGAGCTTCCAACGTTTTTCTCATATGTACAATACAACTCATCCTCACCTTGATCCCTTTTGTGAAGTACAACTCACCCTCACCCAAAATGGGGTAGAAATGGGCTCCAAAGCTAGGGTAAACCACCCCATTTCTAAGCAAGTTTTTTTTCGACCATTTCTAAAACCAAGTTAGATATTTTTCCTCAGAACTATGTCACATAACATGACACCATGCGAAGGTTTTGTATTTTTTTGATTTTTTTTGAATTAGTTATGCACATTTGAATGTCTGGTCAAACTTGAAGGGTTTTCATAAATATTCTTAGCTAGGGGCTGAGGCTCGCAAAACTAGCATTGGATCTCTGATGAAATAGCATGTTGTGAACCTAAAAATTATTTTTACAAAAAATCATCAGCATGGAATCATGTACCTGTAGTTCATATCTTACCCACTTCCAGCCGATTCGGCAGGATTTGTCTTTTTCACCAGGGATGGAATAAAAGGTTTGAGATACTCAGGTTGGGAAATTGTACATTCTAGGTGGTCTAGTATTTTTGAAAAATAGGATGTTACCATTTTGAAACTTCAATTTGGTGGTTGCTCCACAAATCCCCCCTCTTTCGGCACTCAGAAAATAGAAAATGATTTTTCTGTGCGTCGAAAAGGAAAACTTTGTGCTACAACATTGTTAGTCATCCCATTATAGACATGCATGCCAAATATGGGCACATTATCACAAACTATGCCTTGATTCTAGCCATATCATTGGTCATTTGACCCGAAAGCCAGAAAACCTCGGAGGAGATAGGTCATTTTGTGAAGGTTTTTTTGAAATATGATCAATAGACCAAGTTTGATATTTTTCCTCACAACTATGTGACATAACATGACACCATGCGAAGGTTTTGTATTTTTTTGATTTTTTTTGAATTAGTTATGCACATTTGAATGTTTGGTAAAACTTGTGAAACCCCGTTGACTGCATCCTAAACCCCGCTAACCCTAAGGCCGAATGAGGACCGTAGATCTAACCCTAGCGCGACACTGTGGCCGTCCGATCGCGTCTTCTAGAAGGATTCCGCGGGTGGCTCTGGGCGATCCGTGGAAGGACTTGTTCTGCAACCTGATTGGTTGGCGTCTCTTAGAAGGATTTCGTGGCTAGCTCTTGGCGATCCGTGGGATGGATGATTCTGGAATCTGATTGGCTTCATCGTTTTTACATGCAACAGCGTGGCATGCGAGCGTGGCATGCGAGGGCGCTGTGCGGGGCGGGCTGCACCATGCGGGCATGCAGCTGCCCCTAGCGTCGCAGTCTAGCTATTTTACGTCCAACAGCGCTGCAGCGTATTTACTCCCTCCGTCGCATTAAATAAGTTTACGTGTAACAACTTTCTCCAATCAAACTTACTCCCCTCAGGTTCATTGTAATAAATGAGACTTTGCATGATACCACATCTATGTTATTTTGGCTTGTGGATAGCCTTAGGCTGGTCATAGTGCTAAGTAACTAAGACTAGTAACTTGCACATGTTACTAGTTGATGTTACTACCTTCATAGTGGGTGATAACATATGTATGGTGTCATGCAAGAGCTAATTAATTAGGTTGTAGACTCATATGATCTTGGTATGTGTGATGTTATGGTAACTAGCTAAGTTACTACCTCTCTCTCTTTCTTCATTAATTGTCATGCCATGTCACCAATTTGCCTAATTGGCATTGCATGTACATGCATGTTAGTACCTAAGTTACTCCCACTATGACTAGTCTTATGGACTACTTTTTGGCTTGTGGATAGCCTTATAGATTATATAGTGGATGCCCAAGTGCATTGGAAAGGTAGAAGTACATTTTTTGTGGTCAAATTTTGAAGCCAAACGTACACTTATTTGTGGACAGAGGGAGTATGCATATCACTATGACCAGCAGAAAAAATATCAAAATCTAATATATGTAATAAATATAACGTACAGCGTTGGCACACTCGAGACCGTTGGACCGAGCGTGGCATGCGCGGACGCTGGGCGGGCGGGCTGCACCATGCATGCAGCATGCAGGGTCGGGGGCGGCGGTGCAGGGGTTACAGTACGTCGCATCCTAGCTATTTTTTTTCTCTCTTTCGCATTGATCACGCCCGCTTCCCACACGCAACGCAGCGCACGCGTCTCGTCTCGGCGTCTGGGCGGGCTGCACCATGCATGCAGCAGCTGCCCCTAGCGTCGCAGTCTAGCTATTTTGCGTGCAACAGCGCTGCACCATTAAATAAGTGTACGTCGAACAACTTTCTTCAGTCAAATTTACTTCCATCTGGTTCATGCGCCATACAAAAAGTCAATATTACTCCCACCGATTTTTCTTGCGTGTGTAAAAACGAACGAGTACCTTGGTACTAGATTCCTGCATTTATTACCGAGGTAAATCAAGGCCAAATTATATTTTCCCTTTTATTTTTCACTGCCAATGAACAACTACCTTGGACGTTTTTTTCTCTCTTTCGCATTAATGCACATGCATGCATGCAGGGGCGGGGGCGTCGCATCCTAGCTATTTTTTTCTCTCTTTCGCATTGATCACGCCTGCTGCCCCGCTTCCCGTCTCTTTCGCATTGATCATGCATACAGGGGCAACGCAGCGCACGCGTCTCGTCTCGGCGTCTGCGCCAACGCGACGCTGGATTCCCACGCCGCCCTTCACGCTCCGCCCTCAATAAATAGGCAAAACGCCTTTGCCTCCTCATCTCATCTTGCCCCTCATCTCTTCAACCTCGAGCCCGTCCCTTTGCCTCCCCCCAGCCGCCCCCAAACACTCCGACCATGGTGACCTCCCCCTTCCGCCTCCCTTCCGACACCGAACTCAGCGACGAGGACAACCACCCGGACCACAAGCAGTGCTGGGAGCGGGAGCCTACGCGCCGCCCCAAGCGTGGCAAGAAGGAGAAGAAGTCCCCACCCTGCCCCTAGGGAGACCAGGGCCCCATCGTCCACAACCCCGTCCCCAACCTCCCCGGCGGCGGTGACCTCCCCTCCGAAGCCTACTGGGCTAAGGCGGCGAAGGAGGAGGCAAGGCAGGAGGCTCGCATCGCCAGGTGGGAGGAGAAGGAGGCCCAGCGCGCCTTGAAGAAAAGGCGCAGACGGCAGGAGGAGGAGCAATGGGAGGCCAATGGCCGGGCCTTCTGGGAGGAGCAACGGAAGCGGGACCAGCGGGAGAGGCTGGCGGCGTGGAATGCGGCCCGGAATGCGGCTGCACCGGCACCGCCTCCACCGCCGATGGAGTAGGGGGTTAGGGTTTAGGGGCTAGCCCAGGGTTTAGGCGGGGCGCCTATTCCGTCCCTTCTATATTATTGTACCTTTTTATTTTTATTGTAATGTTATCGATCCCCCCTATCTAATATAAGTAATGTTATCTGTGTTTTATTGTAATATTATTGCGCCTATTCCATCCCTTGTTTCATTGTAATATGTGTTTTATTGTATTGTCATTTGTCAAAACACCCAAAACAACAAGTGTATAAAACAAAAGACACAAAAACAAGTTCATATAATACTCGTGCAATATTTATATATTTACAAGTGTATAAAACAAAAGACACAAAAACAAGTTCATATAATACTCGTGCAATATTTATATATTTACAAGTGTATAAAACAAAAGACACAAAAACAAGTTCATACAACACATGGTTCATTTTCAAATAAGACATTTACATATTTACATAAGTTAAAGGAGCGTCCAAGTTATGTTAGTTAAATGGATGTCCTTGGACTTCATTTATATATTTATTTTTGCAAAAAAAAAGATTGCAACCTGAGCACGAGTATCTGCAGATCCACATGTTCCTATTTAGATTGTAACGTGAGTACCATTTTTTTTTGCCCAATCAACATATAGTTACTATTGGGCCTGGATACGTCCATTTTGGCATGGCTAAGTTATATTTCGGCCTGGCCTTTTTCAATCCTCGTCAATTGTTTTTTTACTTTTCAACCCCTCCCCCTCCCCTGCACACGGGCGCCCCCTGCACACTGATAAAAGGAACACTGACGAAACTGACGAAACTGAAGAAACACTGATTTCGAAAACAGAGCAGCTCAAAATTAGCCCGAATTTGTGTTGCATTTTATTCAAGCCAAAGACATAGACCATTACATCCATTACAAAGCATCACTCGAACACTGACTGCGCTGTCTAATGACTAACGATGAGGAGATAAACTAATCCGAGAGAAATTACACAAAAATAAAAAAAACGGCCATCAGATTGTCCTGCTTCTTCAATTCGATGATTTGTCTTAGCTGCTTGTTCATCTTCTTTAGCTCGGCCTTCACTTCCGCATCCACCGTAGTACCAGCGGAAATGGGGTTGCCACATCCCAATTGCTCCACCACGGACGGGTTTTCGAGCTCCCGGGATGCTACCTCCACCCCAATTCGCTCGATGTACTCATCAAGCCACTCAAAATGCCCACATTTTGGCAGTTCCTGAAATCGCAGAGATGAACCCTAAATCCCAAATTCGATGAAATGCATGAAATTTCGAAAGAAAAGCGAGAAATTGGCGCTCGGAACACTCAGATCTCACCTTTCCCGGCTCGGGCTTGCTCTCACACTTCACAAATTCCCGACCAATGTTGTCGTTCTTGTCGGTGGATGTGACAAGCCGCTTCAGGGGCGCGGTACGGGGGCAATCGGGGCACCTCCTCATCGGCACCGCACCATACCGAGGCCATGAGCGGTGGAAGGAAGCAGAGCTCGACATCCCTCGCCGGCGTTGCCGCACTTGCTCGCCGGAGAAGAAAACAGAAGGGGATGAGATGCTGGAACGGTGGCGGGAGTGCTCGGGTGCGGGGACGGATCGGGGCCAACGGCTCTCTTCAACCACAGGGTGGGTCCCACGATATGAGGTGGACATCAGGTGAGTTCCGCCGTGACGTGGAGAGGCTGTGGGTCCTACTGTGCTCAGCTGATTCGAACTCGTTGACGGTCTCGTGGGGTTAAGTGGAAGTGTCGCACGGGAGCTATTTGCCGCTTCAGAAGTGTCGCGTGCGAGCTATTCTTTTCAACGATGTCGCTTTCCTTCCAATTCCATGTAAAGACGTCGCATAGGAGCTATAAGCCCATCAGGAAGATATAGAAGGAAACCTGAGTTTGTCTATAAAAAAACGTCAAACCGTATAAACCGGCTGATGCATGGGATGTTAGTTCAATTTCCTTCTCAACTCAATCTTGATTTCCAATCTCTAGTTAAAAAAATGAACCGACCCAAACCGGTTAAAGCGACGAAACTGTTTTTGCCCACCCATAGTGCATGTCGAAAGGGAATTTTACGACCGTTGTAAAGTTGTGGTCGCTGCTTCGAGGCAATGTGTTGTGAGTGGATTGGTTAGCTTACAACATTGCAAGAGTGTTTCTTATCTTATAAGAGCATCTACAGCAGATACCATATCGCGCTACCACAAAAGTGGATGCATGAAATCGCAACCCGCATAGGCAGGTTTAAAATGGCGTTGGCAGAATAGAAATCGACATATAAAACTGCATAATTTGTTTTAGAGAAGCATTCGCGCGAGAGATCAACGAGCAATTCATACATATATCTGTTATTGGGGGTGGGGGTGTCATCCCCATTTATAGCCAAAATCAAATGCCATGGTCAAATCTGCAATTTTTCCAAAATTCCAAACCCTACATCTGTAGGGTTCGCAGCATAGAAAACAAAAAATTTCCGACGATGTGAACTATATACCAAGATCTATCTACTTGATACAAACAACGGGCGGATATATATCCGTAGAGAACATACCCTTGAAGACCGACAAAGCTTAACGAGTTCAACTCGTGGTTGATGTAGACGATCTCTTGCCGATCTCAAGATCGAGAGGAAGTCCTAGCGCCGCAAATCAGCAGCGCATCCGTGCTCGCACACACGTTCGAGGCACCGAGCAACCTCCGCCTCCTCGCTCCAGCGATGCAGCGGAAGCACAACTCTTTCTTGCCGAATAGCCACCGGGAACATGTATCTCGCTAGTCCGAGACCATGGGGGATAAATTCTAGAGGGGGAGAGAGATCCTTCACGAGGAGGTGTGAGAGACAAGTGAGGAGGGGGACTCCTTTTATAGGAGGAGGGGGGCACCCAAGGGGGTGGCCGCCCCCTCCCCTCCTTCATTCATGTGGGTGGACACTCCACTCACAAAATGCCCTTTAAAATCCCTCCACTCAAAAGTCCACTCAAATTCCCATTAAATTTCCACCAAATTTAATGCAAACTCTCATTAAATAAAACTCTTTTATTTTATTCAGAATTTTGTCAATTACTTTAATGACAAACATTCACAAATAACCCCTTGCTAGAATTCTATTTCACAAGCATAACCACTTTATGCAATTTCACCCGAAAACCTGTTTCGGTATCTAGTGAAATAAATTCATGCGCTTGTTCATTCTTTCGGCATGAAACATTTGCTCCAATTGGATGTCGGTGTCTCTTAAGTGTGTCACGCTACGGTTCGTGAATAATGCGAACATGATCGAGACCCCTCTCGGATCAATAATCAGAAGCGGGATCTGAAGACCCATATTGACTCCCACACATTCAACGATGACTTTCTTGTGATCGTCGGAACCTTTTACGCTAGTATCTTAATCCCTTTGTTTCATGATATATTACATTTCTGAGATTCGATCATTGGTATCTCCATACCTAGTTTGATCTCGTTACCGACATGCACTCTTTTCTCGTTCCTGTGATTTAACATTCTAGTGATCAAATCACTTGCTTGCAAGCTAATCAATGTGATATCACCGAGAGGGCCCAGAGTATATCTATCCGTCATCGGGATGAACAAATTCCACTCTCGATCCATGAGCCTCAACATAACACTTTATTAGTTTTGAATCCATCTTTATAATCACCCTGTTATGGTGTGACGTTTGATGTTATTAAGAAACTCTTCCGGTGTTAGTGATTGACATGATCTCATGGTCTAAGGATTAGGATCACTTCGTAAGTTGTTATAGCAATATAAACTCAATGACTTTGATTGTAATGCTATACTTCGGATGAATGTTCATCACACCATTACACTAATGTTGTGATCCCGTTATTAACAACATCCAATGTCCATGATCAGGAAACCTTGATCATCTTGTTAATCAACGAGCTAGTTTATGAGAGAGGCATAACTAGGAACTTTCTGTTTGTTTATTAAACACACATGTATTAACGTTTCCGTATTAATACAATTATAGCACGCAAAATAAACATCTATCATATACTTGGAATACACATAATAAACACTTTATTATTGCCTCTCAGGGCATATTCCCTTCAGTCTCCCACTTGCACTAGAGACAATAATCTAGTTACATAGTGATAAATGTAACACCCATTGAGTTCTGGTGTTGATCATGTTTTGCTCTAGGGAGAGTTTTAGTCAACGGATCTGCTACATTGAGATCTGTATGTACTTTACAAATCTTTATATCTCCATCCTTGACATGCTCGCGGATGGAGTGGAACCGGCGCTTAATACGCTTGGAATGCTTGTGAGACCTTGGCTCTTTGGCATTGGCAATGGCACCATTGTTGTCACAATAGATCACCATTGGGTCCAACGCGTTTGCCACCACTCCTAGTTCGGATATGAACTCCTTCATCCAAACTGCTTCCTGAGCTGCTTCCGAAGCAGCAACATATTCGGCCTCCGTTGTTGATCCCGCTACCACAGGTTGTTTGGATCTCCTCCAACTAACCGCTCCGCCATTCATGAGAAATACGTATCCGGATTGAGACTTAGAGTCATCCGGATCGGTGTCAAAGCTAGCGTCGACATAACACTTAGCGACGAGCTCTTCTTCACCTCCGTATACAAGAAACATATGCTTAGTTCTTCGTAAGTACTTAAGGATATTCTTGACCGCTATCCAGTGTTCCGAACCTGGATCCGATTGGTACCTACTAGTCAAACTAATAGCATGTGCCACATCCGGTCTTGTACATAGCATGGCGTACATTATAGAGCCTATGGCTGAAGCATAGGGGACTTTGTCCATTATCTCTCTTTCTTCCGCCGAAGCCGGACTTTGAGTCTTACTCAATGTCTTGCCTTGCAACATAGGTAAGAACCCCTTCTTACTTCCGTACATTTTAAACTTCTTTAAAATCTTATCAAGGTATGTACTTTGTGATAGCCCTATTAGGCGCCTAGATCTATCTCTATAGATCTTTATGCCTAATATGTATGACGCTTCACCTAGGTCCTTCATTGAAAATTTGCTGTTTAGATAACTTTTAACACTGTTTAAAAGATCTATATCATTTCCGATCAATAATATGTCATCCACATATAATATCAGAAATGCCACATTGCTCCCACTCACTTTCTTGTAAATACAAGCTTCTCCATAAGTTTGGACAAATCCAAACTCTTTGATCACCTCATCAAAGCGGAGATTCCAACTTCGTGATGCTTGCTTCAATCCATAGATGGATCGCTGAAGCTTGCACACCTTGTTAGCATCCTTAGGATCGACAAAACCCTTTGGTTGTATCATATACAACTCTTCTTCAATATTACCATTGAGAAACGCGGTTTTGACATCCATCTGCCATATCTCATAATCGAAATATGCAGCAATTGCTAACATAATCCTAACTGACTTTAGCATCGCTACGGGAGAGAAAGTCTCATCGTAGTCAACTCCTTGAATTTGTCGAAACCCCTTTGCGACAAGTCGAGCTTTATAGACGGTCACATTACCATCAGCATCAGTTTTCCTTTTGAAAATCCATTTGTTCTCCACGGCCTTTCGGTCGTGAGGTAATTCCACCAAGTTCCAAACTTGATTTTCATACATGGATTCCATCTCGGATTTCATGGCTTCTAACCATTTGTTGGAATCCAGGCTCATCATCGCTTCTTCATACGTCGCAGGGTCATCATTTTCATCAACCATGAAATTCATGACATGATTTCCGTACAGCTCGGGACCTGCACGCGTCCTGTTTAACCTGCGAGGTTCGATAGTACTCTCTTTCGGAGTTTCATGATCATTATCATTAGTTCCCTCTTCAACAGGTGGAGCCAACTCCGGAACAACTTCCGGCGTTGCGCTACTCGCCATACTTTGAAGAGAAGGTTCCACAACCTCTTCGAGTTCTACCTTCCGACTACTCACACCTTTCGCGAGAAACTCTTTCTCTAGAAAGGATCCATTCTTGGCAAAAAAAACCTTGCCCTCGGATCTGTGATAGAAGGAATACCCAATAGTTTCTTTAGGGTATCCTATGAAGACGCATTTTTCCGCTTTGGGTTCGAGTTTATCCGGTTGAAGTTTCTTCACATAAACATCGCATCCCCAAACTTTAAGAAATGACAGCTTAGGTTTGTTTCCAAACCACAATTCATACGGTGTCTTTTCAACGGATTTAGATGGTGCCCGATTTAAAGTGAATGCAGCAGTTTCTAGTGCATAACCCCAAAATGACAACGGCAAGTCCGTCAGAGACATCATAGATCGAACCATATCTAATAAAGTACGATTACGACGTTCCGACACACCATTTCGCTGTGGTGTTCCGGCAGGTGTGAGTTGTGAAACAATTCCACACTCTTTCATGTGAGTGCTAAACTCGTAACTTAGATACTCACCTCCACGGTCGGACCGTAGAAATTTGATCTTTCTATTACGATGATTTTCCACTTCATTCTGAAATTCCTTGAACTTTTCAAAGGTTTCAGACTTGTGTTTCATCAAGTAGATATAACCGTATCTACTCAAATCATTCGTGAAAGTAACAAAATAACGATATCCACCTCGCGCCGACACACTCATTGGACCACATACATCAGAATGTATGATTTCCAATAAATCTGTCGCCCGTTCCATTGAACCGGAAAACGGCGTTCTAGTCATCTTGCCCATAAGGCATGGCTCACATGTATCAAATGATTCATAATCAAGTGATTCCAAAAGTCCATCCGAATGGAGCTTCTTCATGCGTTTAACGCCAATATGACCTAGACGGTAGTGCCACATATATGCGGATATATCATCATTAAGTTTAATCCTTTTAGCATCAACATTATGAATATGTGTAACATTATCATCGAGATCTAATAGAAATAAACCATTCATCGTTGGTGCATGACCATAAAAGATTTCATTCATATAAATGGAACAACCATTGTTCTCGGATTTAAATGAATAACCACTTCGCATCAAACACGATCCAGATACAATGTTCATGCTCAGTGCAGGCACCAGATAACATTTATTCAAGTTTATAACTAATCCCGACGGTAAGTGGAGAGGCAGCGTTCCGACGGCGATAACATCAACGCTTGATCCATTGCCGACATGCATCTTGACCTCAATCTTTGCTAGCGGTCGCTTGTTCCGCAGCCCCTGATTCGAGTTACAAATATTAGCAACTAAACCGGTATCAAATACCCAGGTGCTACTGCGAGCACTAGTCAAGTACACATCAATAACATGTATATCATATATACCTTTGTTTGCCTTGCCGGCCTTCTTGTCTGCCAGATACTTGGGGCAGTTGCGCTTCCAGTGGCCAGTCCCCTTACAATAGTAGCACTCGGAATGAGACTTAGGTCCAACTCGGGGTTTCTTTTCAGGCGCGGCAACAGGCTTGTCGCCCTTACTTCCCTTCCGTTTTCCCTTCTTGTCTTTCTTGAAACCAGTGTTCCTATTGATCATCAACACTTGATGTTCCTTTTTGATCTCCACTTCTGCAGTTTTAAGCATTGACAGAAGCTCGGGGAGAGACTTCTTCATGCCTTGCATATTATAGTTCATCACGAAGCTCTTATAGCTAGGTGGCAGAGACTGCAGAACACGATGGATGCCTAAGTCAATGGGAATCGATATTCCCAAGGACACAAGCTTATAGACGTAACCCGACATCTTGAGTACATGCTCACTAACGGAGCTGTGCTCTTCCATCATGCAGCTAAAGAACTTTTCTGAAGCATTGTAGCTCTCTACAGCAGCATGTGTGTCGAAATCATTTTCAACTCACCCATTGTATCAAATGCATTGCCGTTTTCGAAACGCTTTCGAAGTTCCGGCTCTAGCCCATACAATATGCCGCAATGAACTAAGTTGTGGTCCTCCTGACGAGTCTGATAGACATTCTTCTCCTCGTCAGGGGCATCATCAAAAGGTGGGGGGCCTAACGGCGCTTCTAGCACATATTGCTTTTGTGCAGCAGAGAGGAGAATCCTCAAATTCATGGCCCATTCGGTAAAGTTGCTACCGTTCGTTGCTAGTTTCTCTTTCTCCATGAACACATTGAAATTAAAAGTAGGTGGTGCCATCTACAACAGAATTTGTAAAGTTTAGACTAAGTGTATGATAGATTGAGTTCAACTAATCCATATTACGAATGAACTCCCACTCAAAAACGACATCCCT